>OX451737.1:479939012-480539012 GCA_948472305.1 Vicia faba
AAAACCTCAACCTCTATTTATAATCCAAAGGTTGGTACAAAAAAGGAACTTATCCATAGATAAAATTTATTGTTCAATCGATTGGGTCCTTATTCCAATCGATTGATTGACCTAAATAATCGATTATATTTTTTCATTTTAGAAATATTTGAAAAGATTTATTACTCTTCATTAAAACATTGTCATAATCGATTAGAGACTCAATTTTTTTTTATCCAATCGATTGAGAATATACTCCAACCAATTGGACATTTCAAAATTCATCTTTAATTAATAATAAAACTAGACTACAACCATTATTTTTATATTAAAATTTTAATTATAGTTAAAATATTTTTATTAATCAACTTATATTTATAATATTTTATTTTAAATTACATATTCAGAATAATAATCAATGAATTAAATATAAATTTGTTGACTTTATAAAAGGTAGATTCCTCAATTTTTGAAGTGCATAGTTAAATTTATGTAAAAAGAAAATAATTCATAATATATTATATACATTTTGGAAAAACACTAAATTAACAAATGAAATATAATTGTTGGTTGAAGTGCTAAGTGCAATTTTACTTTTTTGGATGATCAATTATTTGTCTCGTAATTTTTATAATTATGTGGACGATTGGTTTCTCTTCGGCATGTATCATTTAATGTGATAGCAAACTTAGACTCGATTCATTTTTTAATATGCATACAAAATTGTATATTATCAAAATCTAACAAAATAAATAAATAGTGTCAATGGTCAATGAAATTTTTTATTAAAATAAAAAATAACTAAAACATAACCAAAATAAACATAAAATAATAATATACATAAAACTAATTAAATAAACACACAAAATTGTGTTTTTCCTGTATAAATAAAAGTGAAATTTAATTTTTGACTAAATAAATTTTTGTTTTCACTTATATATATTTTTTAGCTTTCATTATAAAAATGGTAAATATATTTTATTAATATAACAGTTTCTTGATTTAAAAAAATAAAATTGAGTATTATTAATATTCAATAAGTTTATAATTCAATGTTATATAGAGTACCTATGAGCAAATATAAATAAATAATAGAATTTACAGAATAAATAAAATAAAAATAAATAAATAAATAAATTATAAATATAAAATTAGTATTACAAACTCAGCCAACTCATACATTATAGATGCATTTTTGTTTGTTTGTGATTTTGAATTTTGTAAAATTGATAAATATAAATTACATTTAAATAAAATTTATGTTACATTTAAAATATTAAATATTAGTAGTAAATAATAATTAATATTAATTATTAAAAGATACATATTAATAAAAATTTATTGTATTAAATTAAAAATTGAATACTACCATTAAATAAATTAAATTTAAATTCATGCGTACAATAGGTTTTAATGTAAATAGAAGTGATAAGTAATGAGTAATAAATTAGCTTTAGTTTTCAATAATTTTAAATGTAATTATAATGTATGAATTAAGCTTCATTTCATATTTTGTTGTAATTTATTTAATTCACTATATGTTTTTTAAATAAAAAAAAAGGTTATGATATATTATATATATTTTGGAAAAATATTAAATTAAAAAATGAAATATAGTTTATGGTTGAAGAGCTTGTTAATTGTAATTCGATTGTGTCGAAACAGTGTGTATGTCGAAGGGAGGTTGCCCAGTCGAAGAGCTTGTGGATCGAAGCAAACTACACACAGATTTGATTGGTTTTAGATTTAGATAAATTTGATTTAAATCTAAATAGATAGATAGATTTAATTTAGTATCAAAAATAGATATTTTGGACTTTTATAATTTTGTGCTTTGGCTAACCTAAATCTATAAATAGAGGGAGTAACCCTTAATTTTGTAATTAAGTCAATTCATTGTAATCACAGAATTTATAGTTGCAAGTGGTTAATAAGTTTTTCCACAGTTTGTGGACAGAGAGAAACTCTGTAGAAAATGATTGTCTTCTTTCTTTTCTCATAATTCATTGTCATTGTGTGGTGATATCGATCTTGGTCATCAAGATTGGTAGAATTTCATCATAGATATTTGGTGGATTTCCAATATCTGGTATCAAGAGCTCGGTTAATCGATTCAAGAGAAGTATCGATCAAGAATGATTGGGGAAGAAGAAGAATTCACGATGGCGAGGTATGGGAATGCAAATTATCCAGCAAGTCTACCGATTCTGAAAGTTGCCAGCTATGAGAATTGGTGCAAACAGATGGAATTTTTATTCAGGTGTCAAGGTCTTTGGGATCTTATAAAGGATAAATTGGAAGCTCTTGGAGAAAACGCTTCAGAAGAAGAAAAGAAGAAACACACAGAATCTGAGAAGCTGAGTTATAAAGCACTCTTTATAATTCATCAATGTTTGAGTCCAGAAAATTTTGAAAAAATGAGTGATTCAGAATCTGCAAAAGAATCTTGGGAGGTTCTTGAGAAGTCTTTTGGTGGTATAGAAAAGGTGAAAGAAGTGAGGTTACAAACTCACAAGAGAACGTATGAATTGCTTCAGATGGAAGATACTGAAAGCATGTCTGATTTCTTCATTAGGGTTACAAAACTAGTGAATCAAATCAAGGTATATGGAGAAACATTAACAACAAGAGTTGTTATTTCGAAGAACTTGAGATCTTTGGCTCCTAAATTCGACCACGTGGTGGTGGCTATAGAAGAGGGGAAAGACTTGTCAAAATTGACAAAGGAAGATCTTCAAGGGACGCTTGAATCTCATGAACAAAGAATGACTGAAAGATCCGCAGGCAAGTCGAAGAGTGATGTGGCTTTATAGGCACATTCAGCAAAAGAAACCAAAGGCAAAGGAAAGTGGTTCGATAGAGGTAGAGGCAACTACAACAAATCGACTGGTAGATGAAACCAGAACAAAGGAAACATGTCAAATCAGAGAAGACCATAACAAGGCAACCAGAGAGGTGGTGTTGCAAATAGAGGAAGAAGTGATGGTCGAAAACCTGACAAGAGTCACATTCAATGTTACAATTGTTAGAAGTATGGTCACTATTCAAGTGATTGTCCAGAAAAACGAAAGAATCAATAAAGTGATGCAAAGTTTGCAAAACATGAAGAAGAAAAGATGATGTTGATGGTCACAACAAGAAATGAAGATAGATTCAAGGACCAATGGTACTTGGATTCGGGATGCTCATCACATATGTCTGAAAGGAAAGACTGATTTGTCAACATAAAGCCCTCAACTAAAAATATGGTAAAATTCACAAATGACAATACCCTAGAAGCTGAAGGTATTGGTGATGTTATGATTATGATGAAAGATGGCAAGAGGTCAGTAATTTCCAATGTGTTGTACATACCAAGCATGGAGAGCAATTTGCAGTATAGGGCAGTTGGTCAAAAAGAATTATAAAGTGTCGATCGAAGATAAGATGATGAGAGTCGTCGACGCAAATGGAAGATTAATCTTGAAGGCTCCTATGTCTCATAATAGAACCTTCAAGATTGAACTAAATTTGATGGAGAAAAAGTGCCTTACGAATGCAACTAGCAGAGATGAATGGATATGGAATTATCGACTAGGCCATCTCAACTTCATAGACATCAGAGATTTGAAGAGAAGAAATATGGTTTCAGAATTGCTAGAAATCGATATTCTAAACGAGGTATGTGAGGAATGTGTGCAGGCGAAGCAGCACAAGAATAGCTCCATCAAGGATGCAGGAAGCAGATCGAAGGCTATTCTTGAAGTCATATACTCTGATGTATGTGGAGCAATCCAGGTAGATTCGATGGGAGGTAACAAATACTTTGTTATATTTATAGATGATTTCAGTTGAAAGTTATGGATTTACCTGATCAAGAAGAAAAGTGAAGTGATCGAGGTATTTGCCAAGTTTAAGTCTATGGTCGAAAACTCAAAGTTTTGAGAACTGGTGGTGGTGGAAAGTATGTGTCGAAATACTTCGACATGTTATATGAAAAGGAAGGGATTGTGCATGAGGTGGTGCCACCCTATACTCCACAGCATAATGGAACTGCAAATAGGAAGAATTGGACCATCATGAATATGGTGAGAAGTATGTTGAAAGACAAGAATTTACCTAAAGAGTTTTAGGGTGAAGTTGTGTGGAATGCAACATACATTTTGAACATACATTTCGAAATTTCTGATCTGGGTGAGATTTCATATTTCATTGGCATCAAATTCTACAAGAGCGGTAAAGGTTTGATGATGCATCAAAGAAGATATGCAGGAGAAATTCTCAAGAGATTTGAGATGGAAGAATGCAACTCAACTTCGACACCTGCAGAACCAAGACTGCAACTATCAAAAGATGCAGATGAAGATGATATCGACCCAACCCAATACAGAAGACTTATTGGGTCATTGAGATACATTTGTCATACAAGGTGACTTAGAATATAGTGTAGTATGGTAAGTAGATTCATGCAGAAGTCAAAGGTATCACATCTAGCAGCGGTGAAGAGGATACTAAGGTATCTCAAAGGAACTCTCGACTATGGCATTTTATTTCCTGCAGTTGATAAAGGAAAAGAATGCAAGTTAGTGGGATACAATGATTCGAGTTGGTGTAGTGATGCTGAAGATCGAAAATCAACAGCAGGATATGTGTTTATGTTAGGTGGTGCACCAGTTGCTTGGAGTTCAAGAAAGAAACCAGTGGTGGCATTATCATCATGCGAAGCAGAATACATAACTTCTTCTCTTTGTGCATGTCAAGCAACTTGGATGGTGAACTTGGTCGAAGAGATAACAGAGAAAGATCATGGAGCAATTATCATGAAGATCGATAGCATGCCAGCTATCAATCTGGCGAAGAATCCAATAGCACATGGTCGAAGCAACCACATCGAAATGAGGTTCCACTATCTTCGAGAGCAGGTAGCAGATGGGAAGATGAATTTGGAATACTTTAAAACTGAGAATCAGATTGCAGACATCATGACGAAGGGAGTGCAGTTCAAAGTATTCAGAAGACTAAGAACCATGATAAACATAAATAGTTTAGACACAATGAATTAGGTGGTGTGTTAAATTGTAATTCGATTGTGTCGAAACAGTGTGTGTGTCGAAGAGAGGTTGCCCAATCGAAGAGCTTGTGGATCGAAGCAAGCTACACACAGATTTGATTGGTTTTAGATTTAGATAAATTTGATTTAGATCTAAAATAGATTGATTTGATTTAGTATCAAAATAGGTATTTTGGACTTTTATAGTTTTGGGCTTTTGCTAACCTAAATCTATAAATAGAGGGAGTAACCCCTAATTTTGTAATTAAGTCAATTTATTGTAATTACAGAATTTGCAGTTGCAAGTGATTAATAAAGTTTTCCACAGTTTGTGGGTAGAGAGAAATTCTGCAGAAAATAATTATCTTCTTTCTTTTCTTTTTTTCCCCTCATAATTCATTGTTATTGTGTGGTGATATCAATCTTGTTCAGCAAAATTGGTAGAAATTCATCATAGATATTTGGTGGATTTCCAACAGAGCTAAGTGCAATCTTGCTTTTTTTGGCTAATCAATTATTTGTCTCGTAATTATATTGTAATCTTGTGGTCGATTGATTTCCCTTTACCATTGTTTTGCCATTTAAAATGATATCAGACTTAAACTCGATTCTTTATATTAGATTGGAATATCTCTTGTAATTATTTTAATATTATTTTGTATAAAAATAATTAAAAATGAAAATATACATACGAAATTTTATATTATCAAAGTCTAACAAAATAAATAAGTAATGTCAATGGCTAATGAAATTTTTTATTAAAATATAAAATAACTAAATTATAACCAAAATGAACATAAAATTTAAATATACATAAAATGAATTAAATAAGTCACTACAAGAAAAAGAAATATTAGCCAGGGGTATTTGTGAGGTGTTTTACCTCTCACTAAAATCAACATTTTCGTGGAGATAAACCCCTCGCAATTGGTAATCAGAAAACAAAATAAAAAAAATTAATGGCGTGGGGAAATCCGTCGCAATTCATGAAGAGAGAAATTTGAATTTTAAAAATTTCAACCGCTTTACATTTTGTGAGGGGTAAAACAACACAATTAAATAGTAGAATTTGCTTGGGGTAACCCCTCGCAAATTGCCACTAGTGTCCAGACTGTCAAAATTACTTTTATAATTTGCAAGGGGCATCCCCTGTGAAATTCTGAACGTTAAGTTTCCGAGGAGCAACCCCTCGCAATTGGCACTATGGTATAGTCAAATCAGCCAGAACATGTGCAGGTGTCTAGGCTTTGGAAACATAAAATGCATTTTGTGAGTGGTACCTGTGATACGGTGGGAGAACTGCCTTGGGTGTTTTGCGTTTGTGTTCGCAAATGTTGCGGTTTAGCAAGAGTCTCCACCGACTTTTCTTTTATCTAATAAGGAAAGGTGAAAAAGCACAGGAAAGACCTTTCGAGACGTTTTCTTGAGTTCGGGGGTAGATTATGAAAAGGGAAGGTATTAACACCCTTTTCATCCATGGTTTTCCATGGGCTCTTAGTTACTTGCTAGATCACTTGCTTTTGTTTGAAAATGTGCTTTTGTATGGTTTTGAAAGTATTTTGAAAATGTGCCATCGTTTAGGCAAACTTTGTAATAGTTCTCGTTCGTAGGAACGTATACAAAGTGTTTAGCTTTTGAAAATGTTTCAAGATTGGAAGATGTTTGGAAAGTGCATGTGATTGTTTTGAAAATAGCAAAGATATTTGTTTTGAGAGTGAGAAAGTAACTAAAAGTAATCTACCTACTCAAAAGGTCTTAGATGTGCTTTTCCTCCTCCTTTAGATTTTGCCATCTTACCATTGTTTTGGTAAGAATCCCCATCCTTGAATGTGAAGAGACGGGTGTTGGGTCATCGTATGACCATGATAGCAATGTTGTGAGATGACTTAGCACTTTTCTTTATGGACTAATATCATTTTAAAAGGAAACTTTGATAGCGTCATCGAGGGACTATGATCTTGTATTTTTCGATTTGTTTGTGCTAAGACATCCCACATGCATAACATGACCACTTTTGTAAGGCAACAAGTGAGATTACCCTAAGGGTGCATGCCCGCAAGTGTGTTTGATTGCATGCATTTGTCTTTAATTTTTCGTGGTCTACTTGTTGGTTTTATCTTGTCATACACACCCTAGTTACTAACAATGTACGAAAGCAATAAAAGTGCGGAAATGTAAAGTCTTACGCTATTACAATATTTTAGGGAATGGGGGTACAAATTTATGAATGGGGATTGCAAGTAAAAATAAGTCCTAAGTTACTATTACAATCATATTGAAATGTACAATATAAAAAAGAAATGGACTTGTTTAGAAAATATTTTTGTCTTAAGGAAATAAATCTAAAGGAAAATATTTTTATGTTTTTTATGTTAATAAAAAAAATAGTTAATATTAAAAGTGATGAAAAAGAAAATAAATGCAAGATAAAAAAAGCGTGCTGCTGCAAGAAGAACAACTAGGGTCAGAAGTTCTGAAGCCAAGAGCGCTGTGACTCAGAAGGAAATGTTAGTGGGATCAGAAGCTCTGGATTGGTACACTTTGAGGTCCTGCAAGACATGTTAGAGGAAAAACACAGAAGTTTTGGATTGCTATATCCTGAACTTCTGAATGTCAGAACAGTGAGAAAACCTTAGAAACTCTGTGCGTGTCAAAACAATAGGAAGAACTCAGAAGTTCTGTATGGTGCTAAGACAATGAATGAACAGTCAGCAGTTCAGCATGTTATTAGTGCATGAAAATCAGAAGTTCAGTGTATTTGTCATGTAAGGAGAACTCAGAAGTTCTGTGTTGTGCTAAAACAGTGAGGGAATCATCAGAAGCTCTGTATTATGCTGAGTCAGTGAGTGAACATTAACAATTCATTCAGTTCTTATTAAACAGCAAATCAGAAGGATAACAACACAACAACTTATAGAAGTTCTAATCATAAATCTGAGCCTAGCCCTAATCAAGAAGTTCTGATCCACAATTTTTCTATTTAAGCAATGATATGTACAACATTAATACTATGATATTTACATGTTAATGATGTCCAGAATGAAAAACAAGCAAAGTCGGAAAGACTTACCTTGAACCTGGAGCGTGCTTGGAGCTTTGAGTGGCTGCCTTTGGATGTTCTGAGTCAGCAAGGGTGACAGAATAGTGGTTATGTTATTTGATTCAAAGGGGGGAACAAAAGGTTTTGTTTTGGATTTGCGAAGGTTTTCCCTGTTTCCTCTTCTCTCTTTTGGACTCTTGGAAATTTAGCAGGAGTTTAACTCTTTTCTTTCTCAAATTTCCCCCCTTTTACAGTTTCCAATGGTGTTCTATTTATAGGCAAAGGTTTTGCAGTTTGGAGATGTCAAGTGGCCCCAACATCATATGCTAGATGTTGACTTACTCTTGAAGTAAGCTTAAACAAGTGTGGTTCAATGCATCAAGTTGGATGGTTAACAGTGCCTAAGCTAGATTTGGCAGCGTGAATTAAGGAAAAGTAGAAGCAGCGCATGGGCTTAGCATACTTTTGCACAAAAGTTTGTCTTCCCAAGGTAGTAGGGGTACACGTGGTGAAAATCCTTTGGATAAAGACTCAGAAAGTAGTTGTGAGAATTAAATGATGATGAGACTTATCACAACCAGAAATCCTGTAACGTGAGATTCTACACCATGGCTTAGTTCTGGATCATAAGTTCTGCTTCAGTGTAGCATCCATCCTTTAATCTTTGTATCTTCTAGCTCCAGCATGTTCTGAAGGAGAACATTGCTTCCACATGTTCTGATTAAAGCGTCATGTTCTGAACCATGTTTGTAACCTCTGACTTAAGCTTTTTGTGAAAACTTGCCCAGAAGTTCTGACCAAACTCTTCCTTGAGAGTGTCCAGAATTTGCTGAGTGTTATGGTGATAATCTGGTCAGAAGTTCTCAATTGACATATTTTCTTAAACACTTAGAAAAAATTCTAAGTATTTAGAATTTTGACTTTTTGGATTCTGATGAAACAAAACTTCATATTTCAACGTGTCTTGATGAAATATGATTCTTGAAGCTTGATTTTGATCCAAAAGTCAAAGTTTGACTTTTCAGCATGCAAATGACCATTTTGCCCTTGTGAGTGATTTTCTTGGGAAATTTGTAGTTCAAGGCTTGGAAACTTGATAGAAGAAAACCTGGGATCCAGGGTGATCCCTTGTGAAATGAGAGGGAAAATTTTGGGGTACAACAGTTGCCCCTGTCCAATCTTCTTACACTTGAAGAATTAGATTGGTAATTCTACCATTCGTGATTTGAAGGTGGAAGATGATTGAACACTAGAGTGCCTAGAAATTTGCGCTTGATGATGTTGCGATTGATTATGTAGGGAATGGTCTTAAAGATTCCATCCAGAAATGATTGTTGGATTGTATCTGTAAGCTAGAACTGAATGATTGACAGTATGGCGTCCGTGTCTGGAACGCATCTAAACTGTATCAGAAGGTTGGGTTGTTTGATGATGAGTCCGTGTAAAATTGTATCTTGGAAAGAGAGGGAACCGCTGTAGGGTTGTCTGATGATGAGTCTGTGTAAAACTTCATCTTGGAAAGAAGGAACCTATGTAGGGTTGCTTCATGATGAGTCCGTGTAAAACTTCATCTTGGAAAGAAGGAACCTGTGTATGGTTGCTTCATGATGAGTCCGTGTAAAACTTCATCTGGAAAAGAAGGAACCTGTGTATGGTTGCTTCATGATGAGTCCGTGTAAAACTTCATCTGGAAAGGAGGAACCTGTGTAGGGTTGTCTGCTGATGAGTACGTGTAAAACTGCATCTGGAAGTGAGAAGGAACCTGTGTAGGGTTGCCTGATGATGAGTCTGTGTAAAACTGTATCTGGAAAGAAGGAACCTGTATAGGGTTTCCTACTGATAAGTCCGTGTAAAACTGCATCTGG
This sequence comes from Vicia faba, assembly GCA_948472305.1. Lineage (NCBI taxonomy): Eukaryota > Viridiplantae > Streptophyta > Magnoliopsida > Fabales > Fabaceae > Vicia > Vicia faba. Next base: position 479,948,926 of record OX451737.1, read on the forward strand.
AAGTGAGAAGGAACCTGTGTAGGGTTGCTTCAATGATGAGTCCGTGTAAAACTTCATCTTGGAAAGAAGGAACCTATGTAGGGTTGCTTCATGATGAGTCAGTGTAAAACTTTATCTGGAAAGGAGGAACCTGTGTAGGGTTGCCTGCTGATGAGTCAGTGTAAAACTGCATCTGGAAGTGAGAAGGAACCTGTGTAGGGTTGCTTCAATGATGAGTCTGTGTAAAACTTCATCTTGGAAAGAAGGAACCTGTGTAGGGTTGCTTCATCTGGTCTAGTAGATAGTTATCCTATCTGGTTTCAGGTATTAATCTTTGTCCTGAGAAAGAAAGATAGTTTTCCTGGCTTGTTACAGGTGTTAGTCTTCAATCTCTTCATATAGATAGTTTTCCTGGCTTGTTACAAGTATTAATCTACAATCAGTCGTCCACATATAGTTTTCCTGACTTGTTACAGGTATTAATCTGAAACTTGAAAAGGTTGATGGCAGTCATCTGTTGTTTGACCTTTTCCTGAAAAAGGTAAAATGTTAGATGTATGTAATATCATGATGTATGAAATGCATGATATCATGATGTTCTCAAAAATAAATGAGATTGTGTTGTATGCACTTATCATGTATGTAAATAGGATGTATGAAATGTGAAATGTTAATGAATGTATTTTTGTCTGGGAAAATAAATCCTTGACAAATGTCGTGGAGTCGTTAAATCCTAGACTGTTGTTGAAGAGTTGGTGTGTCTTCAAACTTTGCTTAGAATATTTCCACCGAAGATTCCTGTTTTGTTGTTTGAGGAGACCTCTGTTGGGGAATATTTAAAACTCTGTGGAGAGTGTTGATTCTTGCTTGGGGAAAAGAGTTCTGGAGTCTCAGTTGTCTGTTGCTCTACTAGGGTCGAAGTTGAACTGATATCTGGTCGGGTCCAGGTTTCACAGTAACTTGTTGGGGATTGTAGAGTAGTATACTGGGGAAAGGTAGTTGTGGTCCTTTGATTTGTAGTAGTTGGAGAGGCAAACTCAAACTGGGGAATTTGTAGTTTATTTGGGAAATAAACCTTATTGTCGGTCTGCTAGAGAGGTGACGACTTCGTTAGGGAAAGTCCTTGAGGACTCTTGAGGTTGTTTCAGCTGAGGAAAGGTTTTCAGAGATTAAACTCTTTGTGATACGGTGGGAGAACTTACTTGAGGGTTTTGCGTTTTATCACAAATGTTGCGGTTAGCAAGAGTCGCCACCGACTTTTCTTTTATCCAAAAGGAACGGTGAAAAAAGCACAGGAAAGACCTTTGAGATTGTTTCTTGAGTTCGGGGGGTAGATTATGAAAAGGGAATGTATTAGCACCCTTTTCATCCATGGTTATCCATGGGCTCTTAGTTACTTGCTAGATCACTTGCTTTTTGTTTTGAAATTGTGCTTTGTGTGGTTTTTGAAAGTATTTCGTAAAAGAGGCCATTGTTTAGGCAATCTTTGTAATGATTCTCGTTCGTAAGAATGTATACAAAGATGTTTGTCTTTTTGAAAATGTTTTCAATGTTTGTAAGATGTTTTTGAAATGTGTGTGTTTGTTTTGGAAAATAGAAAGGATAGTTGTTTTGAAATGGAGCAAGTAACTAGAAGTAATCTACCTACTCAAATGTCTTTCTTGTTTATTTTCTATTCCTTTGACATTGTTGTCTTACCATTGATTTGGTAAGTAACCCTATCTTTGGATGTAAACGGGACGGGCGTGGGTCATCGTATAACTATGATTAGCAATTTTGCAAAGTATCTTAGCATTTTTGAGGGACTAAGATCATTTTGTAAGGCAACTTAGAATAGTGTCATCGAGAGACTCTGATCTTATATTTGTTTGTTTTTGCGAAGATACTTCGCATGCCTAATATGGCCATGTTTTGTATAAGGCAACCAAGTGGAGAAACCCTAAGGATGCTTGTGTGCAAGTGTGTTATTTTCATTCTTGATTTTGTCTTGGATTAGGTTTTTCTATTTGATTTGTTTTGATCTTGCCATACAAACCCTAATTACTAGCATGGTATATAAAAGCGGTAAATTGCATAATTTAAAGATTACTACGCTATTACAATATTTTATGGGAGGGGGGAATACAAATTATGAATGGGGATTTGCAATAATGTAAATCTAATTAAGCTATTATAACCAAATCGAATTTGTACAAGTATTTGAATAAACAATATACAATATAATTTAAATATGCAAAGATATATATATATATATATATATATATATATATATATATATATATATATATATATATATATATATATATATATATATATATATATATATATATATATATATATATATATATATATATATATATATATATATATATATATATATATATATATATATATATATATATATATATATATATATATATATATATATATATATATATATATATATATATATATATATATATATATATATATATATATATATATATATATATATATATATATATATATATATATATATACGCAAGAAAAAGGTTTTTGCTTTTTTTTTCATATGCAAAAGAGTTTTGACATAAACCTAATAATTTAAGAAAAGGAAAAATTTCTTGAAAATATGGTTAACCCTAATTTCTAATTTTAAAAGAAAATAAAATTCTTTAAGTATTATTTTTGTGTATTTTTTGTCTAAATAATAAATAGTATTTATGAAAATATTTAGTCTTTTAATATGTTAAAATAAATATTTATAAGTGTGAGAAAAAGAATAAGTATTAACTTAATTCTATTTTTTACTTACAAGTTTATTAGGAAAAAATAGTTAATACATAACTAAAAATATATATTTTTTATAAGAAAATAAAATAAAATAAACAAAATATAATATTTATCATTTTTACATTTTTTATGATTTTTTATAATTTAAGAAAAATATATTTAATGAAAAAAATAACATAAAATAAATAAATGAAAATAGTTGTGCCAGGGGTGCCCTGAGTAATCAGGAGGTAGCATGTTAGAAAAAAAAACACAAGGCCCAAATGTTGAAGCCCACGCTGCAAACAACCAAAAAATGGATGAAAAATGTGAAAAATGCAAAAAGGCTGCGCAAAGGCTCGAACCTGTGACCTTAAGCCTTTTAGCGCGCTGCCTTACCACTGGGTGGCTGTACATCCATTAGTTTAAATGAAACAAGAAAAACATAACATATAAAGCCTCCTTGCCGTGTACTTCATCTTCTTCCTCAAGTTGGCCAGAAATTTTGTATCTTTCTCATTTCTCTATGAAAATGGAAACTTCCAACATGAAAATGATAGTACTTTTTCCCACGATTTCAACCATGTAAATCATGTAAACTAACAATCAAAGTTTAAAGCAAATTTAAAAGGCCCTAATTTCAAACCTAATTTTTACAAAAATTTGAATTCTAAAATTCTCTATACACAATGAATATAAATTAAATTTATGAACACGGTTGGTTTTAGCACAAGGATATCTATATTTTATCTTCACAAAGCCTGACCAATAGATGCCTGTATGAAGAGATAGAAGTTGGAGTTCTTACCTCTTTCAGCTGAGATCGTGAATGGAGTTTGAGTGAGATTTATGAAGGCCTGAAGATTCCTTTAGCTTGCCTGAACCTCCCTGAGTGTGTTCCAATCCTTATCTTGCTTTGAAAGTGCCTGGATCTCTCTGTCCAAGTCAACCTGCAAGCTTGAAAAGCAAACAAAGCATTCAATTTGAAAACAAAGGTGATCTAAACCCTAAGGTAACCCCACTTTTAAAATGTCCCCAGCAGAGTCGCCAGTTCTGTGATACGGTGGGAGAACTGACTATGGTTTTGCGTTCGTATTCGCACTTGTGCGGTTGAGCAAGAGTCGCCACCGACTTTTTATTTTATCCTAAAGGAAAGGTTAAAAAAGCACAGCAAAAACCTTTTGAGATATTTCGTGGGTTCGGGGGGTAGATTATGAAAAGGGAAGGTATTAGCACCCTTTTCATCCATGGTTATCCATGGGCTCTTAGTTACTTGGTTTTTTAGATCACTTGCCTTGTTTTTCGATTGCTTGAAAATGGTGTGCGTGTGGGTGCTTTTGAAAATGTTTTGGAAGAAGATGCCTTGTCTTAGGCAACTAATGTATTTGACTCGTGATTGAGTGTTTTACAAAAGTGTGGATCTTTTCGAAAAGATGTTTCAAAATGTTTTTGAGAGTTTGTTTGAAAGTGTTGTGGATTGTGATTTTTGAAAAGAAGGCAAGTGTTTTTGCAAGTTGATCTCAAGTAACTAAGAGTTTTGTCTACCCTATTGTACTCAAAGGTTTTTGTTATGTTTTAACCCCTTTTTAGCAATTTTGTTCCACCAATGAATCTGATGGGCAATCTTGCGTTTAGGAAGTTTGTTCGGGACGGGCGCGGGTCATCGTATGGACCATGAATGCAATGGTGCCAAGTGTCTTTGGCAATTCGTTTTGAAGGGACTATGATCATTCCGTTTAGGCAACACTTTGAGACTTATGATCATTTGATTTTGTTTTGCCAAAGATACTCGACGTGCAAGCATGGCCCATTTTGGAAGGCAACATGTGGGATTACCCTAGAGGGTGCAAGTGTGATTGTGTATTGATTACATGTATTTGTCTTGTATTAGGTTATCTAGCGTTTGATTTTATGTACATGCAAACCCTAGGTCTAACCATGGTATAATTGGAAAACTGTAAATTGCAAAAATGTAAAATCTACGCTATTACAAAATAGTGTCCGGGAGTAGGGGTATAAATGTACAAAAGGGGATGAGACTTATAGTATCCAATAAGTTACAACCAAATCGAATTTGCGATCAAAATGTAAATATCGAATATACCAATATAAAAAAAAATGTGTATAGGGCAGTGTGAATGTATTTGTGTAAGTGTACCTGTATATGAGTATGTGTAATTATTTACAAGTGCGACAATATGAAATTAATGCGAGATTAGGGTTTTTGACCAAAATATGTGTTTTAAGGAATCTTTGATTTGTATATTTTTAATATGTTCAAAAGAAAAAAAATGTTTTTAATTAAATGCTCAAGTTTTAATTAAATTATGAGATGATGTATCATTGTTTATTATATTAAAAAAAAGTGTTTTAATTAAGTGTTTTAAGAATTTTAATATTAAAAAAAAGTATGAATTTTGTCTATTATGTACAAAGAGTATTAAATGTCCAAGATTGAATTATGTATGTCAAAAAGTATTTTTAAATTGTTATGTACAAAATGTTTTAAGAAATTTAAATTATGCAAGAAAATGTATATTTACTTTATTATGTACAAAATATATTTTAATTAAAAGAAGATATTTTCAAATTTAATGATATTGTATAAAAATAAAATGTATCTTATGTGTATGTATAAAATTAATGTTTTGGAATTTATGTACAAAGTATATTTTAATTAAAAGAATAGAAAGTCACTTTTAATTTTAAGTATATGATATAAAAAATGTATTTATTATTTATATGATTTTGTAATAAAGAAAAAAAAATGTTTATATAATATAAAGAAAAGAGGTTAGTGTTTTAATAAAAATGGAAGTAATTTTATGGACTTGGATGTGCAGAGTGGGCAAGGCCCAAGTTGATCCAAAAAACAAATTAGGGTTTCACGTTTTGTTTGTTCAGTTGAAACGAAGGGCTTTAGGGTTTGAACGGCGCCGCGTTCGTATGTTCGTTCATCGTCGTTTTCATCTTCATCTTCCTGAGCGACTCCTCCATCCGGCCACCAGTGTCACCCCCAAAGTCTCTCTTCCCTCCATAGCTCTGAAACTCTGGCTGCAGATACTCAATGTCACGTTCAATGTTATGACACCGTATCTGACTTACTATATGACAGTAAATACAAAAGCAATAAAGAACACAGTCAATTGTTTACCCAGTTCAGTGTGCAACAACACCTACTCTGGGGGCTACCAAGCCAGGGAGAGAATCCACTATAAGAGATGTTAATTTAGGAATAAACCAACCAGTTTATCTCCTTCACTTAAGACCTACCCAATGCAATTCTAATCTAAGTACAACTTAAACCTGAGTACCAACTCACTCCCCCTCAATCACATCAGTGATACATAAACCAATTTGACTTAAGAATTGATGAAGACACTCTTCAAAAACAAACACTTGATTAAGCTTCACAGCTTTTTAATCAAGCAACACAATCACTCGTGCTTCACAACTTTGAGTGATGTACACAACTAACTTGACTCTGCTTCACAGCTTTAGTCAAGGGACATTCAAACACTCTTGCTTCAAAGCTTAGAGTGCTACACAACCCTTACAAATAGAAACCTATTCCAAGGCACTTATCACAATGATAATTGCTTGGAGTACAAATAAACAAATCTATACAGATTACAAATGATCTTCTGATCAATCAGCAGGGATACTTGAAAAACAGCAGCTCTGTTGAATATATAGCAGCTGCAACTTCAGTTAGGGTTTCCAAAAACCTAGGGATAATTCCGTTTGACCTAAAGACCAGGTCACAAGACTTTATTAACCAGGTTAGGGTTGAGCTAGGTTACTCCTCAGAAAACGCAGGATTCTGTTCAGAAAGGACTGAGTTATTTCCTGAAAAAACTCAGACTTATCCAATCCTGCAATCCTGTTAGTTCAGAACAAGATGTCATAACATCTGTTATGACATCTGAGAAAACATGTCTACTGATTTAGCAAAATGTGATCATTTTGCAAAATGCTCAGTTACACACTTATAAACATCAGTATTTGAATTACAATATTTTTCTGCAAAGGTACCTACTGAGTCAGTACAAACTGAACTAGAATGTTATGACATCAGTCATGACATTCACACATACATTTGGGATTTACCAAAAATTCAAGCCAATACCTAAACACCTACTAACTCCCCCTTTGGCAGATTTTTGGCTAAAGACCCTAAAACAATCAGAGATAGATAGCAGCAGAAATATGTGACAGCAGAAAAATAGAACACAGAATGTCAAGTACTAATTAAGCAAGTACCAAAATATTCTCCCCCTCTTTAGCCACAAATGGGCCAAAGAAAACATGTTCAAAAAATTATACAGTTATCCAAAACAAAATAGTAAGAGCAGCAGCAGAAAACAACTTCCAAACTCCACCAGATATCAGCACCAACCAGCAACACCACCAAACAGCAATCAACCTTCAAGCACTGTCATCAGATCCAGAGGATTCAGGCTTCTTTCTTTTCTTGTGAGCAATGTCAGCATTCTTCTCTTTGTTTGATGTCTCAACATTCTTAGAGACATCTGGATTTGTTTCAGCATTTGAGCTTTCTTGGTTCAGAGGAACAGAAATGCCAGGAACTGAGTGGTTCTCGTTCAGAATTCTTGAAACAATTTTTGTTATTGCTTGATTAACATAGGTTGTCCCTTCCCTATTTGCAATTTCAGGGGGAACTGAAGAGGAAGCATGAGATGGATTACCTGCATGTCTTGTTCTCAACTCTTTGACCTTGGTGGGGTTAGTTCCCACTTTTCTATGAGAAGAGATTTCCAGAACGTCAGAGTCCAGACAGGAAGAGATTGTCCCAGAATCTTGATCAGAGGAAGAGGTTGAGATGGTCGTATTGGATGATGATGGTGTTTGAGACCTTTTGTCAGTTTTGAAGGACCAACAGCAAATGAGGAGAAATTTCTGATTGAGAGACCGGGTTTTGATGAGGAGACGAGAGAGGAAGGAAGCAAGGGAGTGTCTATTCAACTTCTTAAAAAAATTGTAGGAAATGAGATAATGCAATTTTAAACCAATCAGAACAGGCATAAGTCCTTTGATCCTTGTTTTAAGCAAAATTAATTGCTACAATTCCTCATGTTGGCAAATACCCAGCTTACCCCTCAAGTTTTCAAATTGGTTTGCATCCAAAGCCTTGGTAAAAATGTCAGCCAGCTGTAGCTCAGTGGCAACATGTTCCAATTTGATTGTCTTCTCTTCTACAAGGTCTCTGATAAAGTGATGTCGTATGTCAATATGTTTGGTCCTGCTATGCTGAATGGGATTCTTGGATATGTTTATTGTACTCAGATTGTCACAGTACAATGTCATAACATCTTGTGTGACATTATACTCAGTGAGCATCTGTTTCATCCATATCATTTGAGAGCAGCTACTACCAGCTGCAATGTATTCAGCTTCAGCAGTTGAAAGAGATACACAATTCTGTTTCTTGCTGAACCAGGAAACCAGATTACTTCCCAAAAAGAAACATCCTCCAGAGGTGCTTTTTCTATCATCAGCACTACCAGCCCAATCAGCATCACAGTAGCCAGTCAGAGTTGGTTCACAGCCATGAGTATACATCAATCCATAGTTGTAAGTACCACTTACATACTTCAAAATTCTCTTCACTTGATTGATATGACTGACTTTGGGATCAGCTTGGTATCTAGCACAAACTCCAACTGCAAAGGCAATATCAGGTCTGCTGGCAGTGAAGTACAACAAGCTTCCTATCATGCTTCTGTATAGACTTTGATCCACCTTAACCCCACTTGAATCTTTGGAAAGCTTTAGATGAGTAGGAGCAGGAGTCCTTTTGTGACTTGCATTCTCCATACCAAACTTCTTTACAATATTCTTAGCATACTTGCTTTGAGATAAGAAGATTGATTCCTCCATCTGTGAGACTTGTAGTCCAAGAAAATAAGTTAGTTCTCCCATGAGACTCATTTCAAATTCAGCCTGCATCTGGTCAGCAAAGTGTTTAACCATATGTTCTGACATTCCTCCAAACACTATGTCATCAACATATATTTGAGCAACCATCAACTTCCCTCCTTCAGTTTTGACAAAGAGAGTTTTGTCCAAGCCTCCTTTTCTGTAGCCTTTGTCTGAGAGAAACTTTGTTAACCTGTCATACCATGCTCTAGGAGCTTGTTTCAGGCCATATAGAGCTTTTCTCAGTTTGTAGACATGATCAGGATGGGTTGGATCCACAAAACCTTTAGGTTGTTCCACATAAACTTCCTCATTTAAGTACCCATTTAGAAAGGCACTTTTCACATCCATCTGAAATAACTTGAACTTCAGAAGACAAGCAATTGACAACAAGAGTCTGATTGATTCCAACCTGGCTACAGGTGCAAAGGTTTCATCAAAATCAACCCCTTCAACCTGGGTGTATCCTTGAGCAACAAGTCTTGCCTTATTTCTGGTGACAACTCCTTCAGCATCTGACTTGTTCTTGAATATCCATTTTGTCCCAATGATGTTAGTTCCTTCAGGTCTAGGAACCAGTTCCCAAACTTCATGTTGCTTGAATTGGTTCAGTTCATCTTGCATTGCACCAATCCAATATTCATCAGTTAAGGCTTCCTTGACGTTTCTTGGTTCCATTTTGGACACAAAACAAGAGTTTGAGATAATTTCTCTAGATCTTGTCATGACTCCACTATTGAGATCTCCTATGATGAGCTCTTTTGGATGATCCTTCTGAATTCTGATGGAAGGAATCTTGCTAGCTTCCTTTGATTCAGATTCTGTTGTGGTGGAGTTGGGTAGGTCATCCTGTTGGGTTGAAGTCTCAAAGAATGTCTCAACAGTACAAGGAACATTTATTTCTTCATGATAGTCATCAATTACAACATTTATTGATTCCATCATGGTTTTGGTTCTGGAGTTGAATACTCTATAAGCTCTGCTGTTTGAGGAGTATCCTAGAAATATGCCTTCATCACTTTTGGAGTCCAGTTTTCTTCTTTGTTCACGATCAGACAGGATATAGCATTTGCTGCCAAACACATGGAAGTATTTCACAGTTGGTTTTCTTCCTTTCCAAAGTTCATATATGGTGGATGAGGTTCCCTTTCTCAAGGTGACTCTGTTATGAACATAGCAAGCTGTATTCATAGCTTCAGCCCAAAAATACATATGAAGTCTTTTGGCATGTAACATTGCTCTGGCAGATTCTTGTATGGTCCTGTTTTTTCTTTCCACAACTCCATTTTGCTGAGGTGTTATGGGAGAAGAAAACTCATGACTGATTCCTTCTGAAGCACAGAAGTCATCAAACTTGCTGTTTTCAAATTCCTTGCCATGATCACTTCTGATTCTGACAATACATCCTTCCTTCTCTCTTTGAATTCTCTTGCACAGTTCTCTAAAAACTTCAAATGCATCTGATTTTTCCCTAATGAAATTAATCCAGGTGAATCTGGAAAAATCATCCACAACCACATAGGCATATCTTTTACCACCAAGACTCTCTACTTGCATTGGTCCCATCAGATCCATATGGAGGAGTTCTAGAACCTTAGAGGTGGTCAGATGTCTTGAGTTTGGGTGTGACATCCTCGTCTGCTTACCAACCTGACATTCACCACAAACTCTTCCTTCATCAATTTGCAGTTTTGGAATCCCTCTGACTGCCTCCAAGGAGATAATCCTCTTCATACCCCTTAGATGAAGATGGCCAAGTTTTTGGTGCCACAGTTTCACCTCTTTTTCTTCTTTTGCAATGGAACACACAGATGAGAAATTAGTGTTCTCAGCCTCCCACAAGTAACAGTTGTCTTTGGATCTGACTCCTTTCATTACTATCTCTTGTTTGTCATTGATTACAAGGCATTCAGATCTTGAGAAATTTACCTTGAATCCTAGATCACACAGTTGACTGATACTAATGAGATTAGCGGTCAGTCCTTTCACCAGCAGTACTTCATTCAGACTTGGAACTCCAGGGCAGTCCAAATCACCAACTCCTTTGATTTCACCTTTAGCCCCATCTCCAAAGGTCACAAAACTGGTGGTGTGAGGCTTAACATTATTGAGGAGGTTCTTGATTCCAGTCATATGTCTGGAACATCCACTGTCAAAGTACCAGTCTTCCTTTGCAGAGACTCTCAGGGAAGTGTGAGCTATCAGTGCAGTAGTCTTTTTCTTCCATTGAGGAACATGTGGTACCTTTTTAGACTTAGGTTTGACACCTGAGTTCTGATTAGGGTATCCATGTAATCTGAAGCAGAAGGGCTTTATGTGGCCATATCTACCACAATGATGACATTTCCATCTTTGGTACCTTTTCCTCATATGTTTCTGTTCCTGATGTCGAGAGTTGTGTTGAGACATCTGTTTTAACATTTGCTTGCCAGAACCAGATTTCGTTCCTTCCATAAATCCTAGTCCAGATTTATTTCCCACATTTTGTCCAACCCGAAGGATCTCTTCCAATTTGTCTGTTCCATTGGTCAACATCTTGACAGATTTGGTCATTTGATTCAGTTGTGAGTTCAGCAGTTGAACTTCTCCTTCTAAATGACTTATAGTTTCAAGATTTGCCCTCTTTTCAGCCTCCAGCTTTATAATGAGTTTTGATTGTTTCTCATTCTGCACACAGACTTCAGCACTTCTGATACACAATTTCTTGTAGGTATCAGCCAGTTCTTCAAATGTCACTTCTTCATCACTAGTGTCACTTTCAGAAGTACAAACACTAGTTAGGGCAGTAACTAGTTTGGCAGATTCTTCTTCAGAATTACTTTCTGAATCATAGTCAGACCAAGTAACAGTCATTCCTTTCTTTTGCTTCTTAAGAAAGGTAGGACATTCAGCTCGAATATGTCCATATCCTTCACATCCATGGCATTGAATACCTCTGCCTTGGTTTCCCTTATCTTCTGACCTTGGTCTTCTGCTGGAACTGTCAATGTCAGAAGGAATGTTATGAACATTAGACCTTGACTTTGGGTCCATTCTTTTGATGAGCCTGTTGAACTGTCTTCCAAGCATGGCAATAGCTTCTGATATGTTTTCTTCTTCATCCTCCTTGTATTCAACATCAGTGTTGGATACAAGTGCTATGCTTTTGTTCTTCTTGTCACCATTATAAGTGATCCCCATCTCAAAAGTCTGAAGAGACCCAATAAGTTCATCCACTTTCAACTTGCTAATGTCCTGGGCTTCCTCTATGGCAGTTACCTTCATTGCAAATCTTTTAGGCAAGGATCTGAGAATCTTCCTTACCAGTTTTTCTTCTGACATTTTTTCTCCCAGTGCTCCTGAGGTGTTGGCAATCTCCAAGATGTTCATGTGAAACTCATGAATGGTTTCATCTTCCATCATTTTTAGATTCTCAAATTTGGTGGTCAACATCTGAAGCCTTGACATTTTTACTTTGGAAGTTCCCTCATGAGGAGTTTTGAGAGTGTCCCAAACTTCCTTGGCCAGTTCATATTGATGTACTAGTCTGAAAATGTTTCTATCAATTCCATTGAACAAGGCATTTAAAGCTTTTGAATTTCCCAAAGCTAACTCATCTTCTTCTTTACTCCAATCTTCCTCAGGCTTCAGACTGATTGTCCCATCTATCTCAGTTATGGTGGGATGAATCCATCCTTTGTCAGCAGCTCTCCAAGCCTTTTTGTCCAGAGATTTTAGGAAGGCAATCATACGAGGTTTCCAGTAGTCATAATTGGTTCCGTCCAGAATGGGTGGTCTATTTCCAAAAACTCCTTCTTTGTCCATAGTGCCAGAAAGTTATATCCCTAGATCTCACCCAGTAATACAGGCAGGGTGCCTGCTCTGATGCCAATTGAAATTCTGGCTGCAGATACTCAATGTCACGTTCAATGTTATGACACCGTATCTGACTTACTATATGACAGTAAATACAAAAGCAATAAAGAACACAGTCAATTGTTTACCCAGTTCAGTGTGCAACAACACCTACTCTGGGGGCTACCAAGCCAGGGAGAGAATCCACTATAAGAGATGTTAATTCAGGAATAAACCAACCAGTTTATCTCCTTCACTTAAGACCTACCCAATGCAATTCTAATCTAAGTACAACTTAAACCTGAGTACCAACTCACTCCCCCTCAATCACAGCAGTGATACATAAACCAATTTGACTTAAGAATTGATGAAGACACTCTTCAAAAACAAACACTTGATTAAGCTTCACAGCTTTTTAATCAAGCAACACAATCACTCGTGTTTCACAGCTTTGAGTGATGTACACAACTAACTTGACTCTGCTTCACAGCTTTAGTCAAGGGACATTCAAACACTCTTGCTTCAAAGCTTAGAGTGCTACACAACCCTTACAAATAGAAACCTATTCCAAGGCACTTATCACAATGATAATTGCTTGGAGTACAAATAAACAAATCTATACAGATTACAAATGATCTTCTGATCAATCAGCAGGGATACTTGAAAAACAGCAGCTCTGTTGAATATATAGCAGCTGCAACTTCAGTTAGGGTTTCCAAAAACCTAGGGATAATTCCGTTTGACCTAAAGACCAGGTCACAGGACTTTATTAACCAGGTTAGGGTTGAGCTAGGTTACTCCTCAGAAAACGCAGGATTCTGTTCAGAAAGGACTGAGTTATTTCCTGAAAAAACTCAGACTTATCCAATCCTGCAATCCTGTTAGTTCAGAACAAGATGTCATAACATCTGTTATGACATCTGAGAAAACCTGTCTACTGATTTAGCAAAATGTGATCATTTTGCAAAATGCTCAGATACACACTTATAAACATCAGTATTTGAATTACAATATTTTTCTGCAAAGGTACCTACTGAGTCAGTACAAACTGAACTAGAATGTTATGACATCAGTCATGACATTCACACATACATTTGGGATTTACCAAAAATTCAAGCCAATACCTAAACACCTACAAGCTCAGTGGACTTGTGATTCAAGGTTCGATTTTAATGTTTGTGTTTCCTTTTTCCTTTATGAATTGTACGCGTTTTTGATTTGAACTAAAACCTTGATTCTTTTATTGTTATGAGCAAAAGGAGAAAAAGAGAGGGAGAAGGATGTACTACCTGACCTTGGAGAAGGAGGAGAGAAAAGGGGACGTGGCGCTCAGGAGGCCGGAACAAGCGGAGGGAGATTTGCGCGATGAAGCTTTATTGATGTCCCTGGTATTTCGTTCTTACTTCTTACCGTGTGAAGGTTTTATGATGATGTTGATTCGACTGAAAACCTTACCTTGAATTTGCCTCTTTCTTCTTCTTCTTGAACACTGTATACTTGTTGCCTTAGATTTGTTTGGCTATACTGGGATTGACGCCTTGAACTTGTCTTGAGTTGGATGCCTAGAGCTTTTGCCCAATGATGTCATACTGAGGGCCTGTGATTTTGGATTGGTTCAGGTGAGGCTTTTTGGATTAAGCAGACTGTGATGGATTAAGCAAGTTTTTGATAGGCATGGTGAGTTTGCCTCAAGCAGGGTTGTGGCGTTTCAGGTTATGGTTGGTTTTGGTTTTTGATGATTAGGCTTTTGGTATCAGGTTCTGATTTGTACTGGCTTTAAGATTGGATGCTTGGACTTAACAAGGTTTTGATTGTCTGGCTTGACAGGCTTGTAGAGGTTTCAGCAGGCTAATGGTTGTTTGGACATGTTCTTGATGTTTTTGGTTATGCTGGCCTTTGACAGGTTTATGTGGTTAGGCAGGTTGTTGGTTTTATGATGGGCTATGTGTTTGTGACAGGTTGGTCTGTTTCTGGTTTTGAGGTTAAGCTTCAGCAGGTTTGAACTTTAGCAGATTTGCATGTCAGGTTTGATGTTTGAAACTTGTTTGATGGTTTTGAGTTTTTTAGATGGTTCTGTTTGGCCTATGCTGGTTTATGTTTGACAGTATGGTGGGTTTGGAGGTTTCACAGGTTTGGGTTTGTGAGGTCTCAGGCCAGTATGCTTGGGCTTTGCAGGTTATTGTTGTTTGATGTATGGTTTCAGCTTGCAGGTTATTCCTTGACAGTAATGTGAGGCTTCAGGCCTTTGTATCTTTTTCTCCTCTTGTTTTTTAGGTTGGATGCTTGTATATTTCTGTCTTGTTATTTGGTGAGAGTTCTGCTACCCTTTGTGAACTGTCTTTGTTCTTTTTGTATATCTTTTTCCCTATCCTCTGCCTAAGCCTAAAGCCTGAAAACCTGCTTCTATTTCTCTCTTTTTCTCTCTCTGTAGTACAACTGGATATTATAATATGATTCTTTTTGTACTTTTTCTGAAAGGGTCACTTGATGGGAAATGATGATTTAGAGTTAGCTTGCTTGCATACAATTTCTCTGTATCTTTATCCAGCTTTTGTGCTTTGTCTTTTCTTTGATATCTTTTCCAAATCCTTCTTTGACAGCTTGGGTAAACTTTTTGTATTTTTGACAGTAGGTTGCACTTTTGGCTTTTGATAGAAAGTGGTAACTTGGATTTTTTTCAGTTTGGTTTGAATTTGAAGTTTGAGATTTTGAAACTATGCAGTTTGATATTCTATGCATTTTGACATTTGCATTTTTTCAACTTTGCATAAAAAATCTTCCCTCTCTGTGAACCGGGAAAAATCCCGTGATTTGCAGAGAGGGTTAACTGATCCCAGTCAGTGGCCCTTAATGATGAGTCTGTCTTTTTTAATTTAACTGCTTTCTGACTTTCTCTTTTCTTTTGCAGATGAATAATGGAACACCGGAGCGGAGTGAAGAATGAAGAGATTAAGGACTTAGAAAATGTTTAGAAAAAATAGGATAATTTTTATTTTCAATTTAATTATTTGTAAACCATTATTATTTTAAATACTTCGTAATAAATACTTGTATCTAAATAGTAATTGTAACAACTATTAAATATGAAATAAAAATTCCATTGATTCATTTAACTCTTTTCAATTCCTTTTCTTTAATTGTTTACTTATTATTTATAATTCCTTAAATTAAATAAAATGAAAGTTTAAATTTCAAATATTTAATTCTTAGAACCATAAATAATCAACTAAACCTTGTTGATCAAAATAAATGAATTCGACGTCTCCATCATTCAAAGCAACGCACAGTCGAACACATAAACTGATCAGACGCAATCCTTTTTTATTGATTCTTACCAAGTACTGTAAATCCAAACTGCACACCTTCTTTGACTGGCTCAAACAACATGAATTCAAACCACTGTCTCTTTCACTGATTAAATCAAAACAACGCGAATTTTAACCCGAATCTCGGAATAAACTGCAAAGTGCTGTGGAATTTAGATCCTTCTGAGAACATGCCCATAAAACCTTAATTCCTGATCAAATGCCAAATAACGTTCGCCTGATCAAAATTGAACCAAAAATCATCCAGAACCCTAAGCCAATTGTGAAACAATCCAGAGTCCTGAAAATCAGTAAAAACCCTAATTTCGCTCGACTGACAAGAAAAGTCCGTTTGTCCGATTCTTGAGTCAGTTTAAAAAATCAGGAAAGACTTGAAGCTGAGATTTCTTGGGGAAAAATGCGAGGGCAAATTTTGGGGTACAACAGAGAGTTCTCAGGGATCCTTGAAGCTAGCTCCTTAAGTTATGGAGGAATTCTTACAAGGTTGACTTGGATAGTTTTCCTGCGAAGTGAATCCATATCCTACAAAACAAGAACAAAGATGAATCTCCAAAATCGTTGAAATTGTTAGCAGATGTATATGATGCTCAGGATGTCCATGATGTTATGTACAAGTATGCATATACAAGCAAAGCAAACAAGTTCTTAGTTTAGGCTTGCATGGGGTTTTATAGGTAAGTACCCTCTTGAAGTTTAGTTGGCTTAAACCTGTCCTAATAATAGTAATCGGGTTCTAAGGAGCTCAATATCACCAGATTGTTTTCTTGGTCATTGTTTCAGCTCAAGCCTCTTTAATGGCGACCGAAATATCCCAAGAAACCAAACCTCAATAAGTGTAGTATCGAGTATCTACCAACTTCGGACTGCACCAAAGCCGGTCATCTCACTACATCCTAAAGGCTAAGTTGGTCAAGTAAAGGGTTATAGAAGTTCATTAGTGCTTCATGACATCACTCAGTGGCCCCGTATTCTCTTTGATTAACTCAAAGGTTACCGGTACTCACAAATATGTCACACTAACATAGTTATTGCTTAGACCATGTCGGTATACCCTACACAGTTTCCACAATGTATTGCTATTTACCTATAATGTATTCCAAATCTGGGTAGAGGATTTCAAACCCAAACAAAGAACCATAATGTAAAGCATACAAGTCAAACAATGTAAGCAAATAAATGTGATCTAGCCTTAAGGTAACCCCACTTTTATTATTTCCCCAGCAGAGTCTCCAGTTCTGTGATACGGTGGGAGAACTGACTTGAGAGTTTTGCGTTTTATCGCAAATGTTGCGGTTAGCAAGAGTCGCCACCGACTTTTCTTTTATCCAAAAGGAAAGGTGAAAAAAGCACAAGAAAGACCTTTGAGATTGTTTCTTGAGTTCGGGGGGTAGATTATGAAAAGGGAAGGTATTAACACCCTTTTCATCCATGGTTATCCATGGGCTCTTAGTTACTTGCTAGATCACTTGCTTTTTGTTTTGAAATTGTGCTTTGTGTGGTTTTTGAAAGTATTTTTGTAAAAGAGGCCATTGTTTAGGCAATCTTTGTAATGATTCTCGTTCGTAAGAATGTATACAAAAATGTTTGTCTTTTTGAAAATGTTTTCAATGTTTGTAAGATGTTTTTGAAATGTGTGTGTTTGTTATAGAAAATAGCAAAGATAGTTGTTTTAAAATGGAGCAAGTAACTAGAAGTAATCTACCTACTCAAATGTCTTTCTTGTTTATTTTCTATTCCTTTGACATTGTTGTCTTACCATTGATTTGGTAAGCAACCCTATCTTTGGATGTAAACGGGACGGACGTGGGTCATCGTATAACCATGATTAGCAATGTTGCAAAGTATCTTAGCATTTTTGAGGGACTAAGATCATTTTGTAAGGAAACTTAGAATAGCGTCATCGAGGGACTATGATCTTATAATTGTTTGTTTTTGCCAAGATACTTCGCATGCGTAATATGGCTATTTTTTGTATAAGGCAACCAAGTGGAGAAACCCTAAGGATGCTTGTGTGCAAGTGTATTATTTCCATGCTTGATTTTGTCTTGGATTAGGGTTTTCTATTTAATTTGTTTTGATCTTGTCATACAAACCCTAATTACTAGTATGGTATATAAAAGCGGTAAATTGCATAATTTAAAGATTACTACGCTATTACAACATTTTATGGGAGGGGAGAATACAAATTATGAATGGGGATTTGCAATAATGAAAATCTAATTAAGCTATTACAACCAAATCGAATTTGTACAAGTATTTGAATTAACAATATACAATATAATTTAAATATGCAAAGATATATATATATATATATATATATATATATATATATATATATATATATATATATATATATATATATATATATATATATATATATATATATATATATATATATATATATATATATATATATATATATATATATATATATATATATATATATATATATATATATATATATATATATATATATATATATATATATATATATATATATATATATATATATATATATATATATATATATATGCAAGAAAAAGGTTTTTGCTTTGTTTTTCATATGCAAAAGAGTTTTGACCTAATCCTAATAATTTAAGAAAATGAAAATATTTCTTGAAAATATGGTTAACCCTAATTTCTAATTTTAAAAGAAAATAAAATTCTTTAAGTATTATTTTTGTGTATTTTTTGTCTTAAAATAATAAATAGTATTTATGAAAATATTTAGTCTTTTAATATGTTAAAATAAATATTTATAAGTGTGAGAAAAAGAATAAATAATTAACCTAATTCTATTTTTTACTTACAAGTTTATTAGGAAAAAATAGTTAATACATAACTAAAAAAATATATTTTTATAAGAAAATGAAATAAAATAAACAAAATATAATATTTATCATTTTTACATTTTTTATGATTTTTTATAATTTAAGAAAAATATATTTAATAAAATAAAATAACATAAAATAAATAAATGAAAATAGTTGGGCCAGGGGTGCCCTGAGTAATCAGGAGGTATCATGTTAGAAAAAAAACACAAGGCCCAAATGTTGAAGCCCACGCTGCAAACAGCCAAAAAATGGATGAAAAATGCAAAAAGACAGCGCCAAGGCTCGAACCTGTGACCTTAAGCCTTTTAGCATGCTGCCTTACCACTGGGGTGGCTGTACATCCATTAGTTTAAATGAAACAAGAAAAACATGACATATAAAGCCTCCTTGCCCTGTACTTCATCTTCTTCCTCAAGCTGGCCAGAAATTTTGTATCTTTCTCATTTCTCCATGAAAATGGAAACTTCCAACATGAAAATGATAGTACTTTTTCCCACGATTTCAACCATGTAAATCATGTAAACTAACAATCAAAGTTCAAAGAGAATTTAAAAGGCCCTAATTTCAAACCTAATTTTTACAAAAATTTGAATTCTAAAATTCTCTATACACAATGTATATAAATGAAATTTATGAACATGGTTGGTTTTAGCACAAGGATATCTATATTTTATCTTCACAAATCGTTAATAGATGCATGTATGAAGAGATAGAAGTTGGAGTTCTTACCTCTTTCAGCTGAGATCGTGAATGGAGTTTGAGTGAGATTTATGAAGGCCTGAAGATTCCTTTAGCTTGCCTGAACCTCCCTGAGTGTGTTCCAATCCTTACCTTGCTTTGAAAGTGCCTAGATCTCTCTGTCCAAGTCAACCTGCAAGCTTGAAAAACAAAAATGGAATATGGAGAAAGAGGTGTTACATTGAAGGGATGATGGTCCGGAACACTTAGATATGAGGTAGCTAAAGTGTTTGAGTGATTAAAACTTGAAACGCACGAGTAGATTTGTGGATTGCTATGCTTGGTCTCAAATTGTAAGTTTTGACAAGTTTTTGGTGATAGGGAGTTTTGGAGTATTTCCGGCCTTGAGAAATCGTCTTCTAAGTTGTAATGTGTTTGTGTATAAGTATAGAGAAGGTTTCTAATCCACTCCACAACAGATTTCTCAGTTATCCCCTTTTTGCACTCTTACTTGCTTTTTAAGAAAGGTGAAGAGATCACTCTCTACATGCTTGTACATGCCTGCTTGGAGTTGGTACAAGTTTTAGGCAACTTTTTTTTGGTTTATAGGTCTTGCGTGTGCAGAGAAAACAGGTTCAATGCTCAAGAAGTGAAAAGTTGCAAAAGTTATGCTTTTCCAAAATGGCAATAGCAACTTTGTGCCATTTATGGAATTAAAGCTTGGACAAAGACTCTTGTGCTTGGATTAAGGCTTTATCATATGTGTAAGCATTAATATGAAATGAGAAACAATTTTGAGACCTGTAAAGCAAGGAATAGGCAGCATAGGTTCAGATTTGAATTTTGTTCTTCATGAAATGGCTTGAAATCAAAGTGAGAAATTGCCCACTTCATCTCTTCGATTCTCCCTACTAAAAAATGATCTCAAGGATTTCTTGGATATTTTGGAAATCTTGTAATGTTCTCTATAACTCATATTTGAAATGCATTTCAATATTACTCTTGGAACTAGGTGAAAAATTGCCATGAAGTTGGGTCAAAAACCTGCCTAAATTAGGGCAAAATTTCACTAAGTTATTTTAGTTTATAAGCATGTATTCACAAAATTATATTTGAGATCCAAGCATCTTTAGGAGAAAATGTGTGAAGAAAAGTTGTATATTTCATTGAGATCTAAAACTTTCATGTTGGAAACTTTCTTTGAATCATCTTGTATCATGGTGGAAATTTGGATTAAAGTTGAGAAAAAAATAAGAAATTTTCTATACTTAGAAAAAATTCTAAGTTAAGAAAATTTCAAATTTCAAAACCAAATCTTCAATCTTTGATTTCTTGATGAACAAGTTTCACATTTTGACATGTTTTGATGAATTGTGATCCTTAGCACTTGAATTTGACCAAAAAGTCAAAGTTTGACTTTTCAGTATACAGTTGACTTTTGATTAGTTGACTGCAAATTTCATCTGTCAATCCAATGAAATTGCAATGTTTTGAACCATGTTATTAGGCGAAGATGATACAATTGAACCCTTGAAATCATGCTTCAAATCCATTGGTCATTTGCTAGGTCAAAAAATCAGAAATTTCCCTTTCTCAGTCAAAACCCTAATTTTGACCATTTTGCCCTTTTGATGATTTGATCAAATTTCTTGAGGAATTGTGGTCCAAACTTGATCAAATGATACATATGAGTCCAAAATGTTGATGTGAATAAAAAATTATGAAGTTTGACTGTATATTGGCCATGGTTGACTTTTTCCCCAATACAACTGATTTTTAGGTCAACTGTCCAATTGACTGATCAAAAATGTGATTCAAAGCTTGAAACTTGACATGACTAATCTTGGGGGTCCGTAATTGTCCTTGAAAGTCATATGAAGCATTGATAGTCCAAAAATCTTTGTGCAATCTCAAACCCTAATTTTGGGTCATTAGTGCATGATGAGATGTCTTGAGTTGGTCAAACCCTAATCCAGTCTTGAGTCAAAGAGATCTTGTGAGAAAAATCTTGATAAATGAGAGGGAAAATTTTTGGGTACAACACTCTTGCTGGGGAATCATCCTATGAGAAGGATTTTGGGGAGATTTGTCACTGCCCCTAGTAGCGAGTGTTTGTGGCACTGCCTGGAAATGTTTGACTGTACGTAACCCTTTATCGGGATTGACGTTCAATGCCCCAAGTGACGGAGATGGAGACTTTCCCCTGGTTACTCTACAATTCTTGAGAGATTTCTTGGAATCTTAACTGGACTGCCCCAGGTGTGCTGGATAGTGACATGTCATGTCCCCCTATTGATAGGAGATTTGTCAATGGAAGTGTCATCCTTCTTGAATTGATTTTGTTCACTGAGAGAGCTTTCGTTCACTAGATATTCATTGTGTGAATTTCTCCGCTGTCAAACAAATAGGCATATGCAAACAGTGATATTCAAGTAATGTAAAGTTTATGTTTGTCTTGAAGTTTTGAAAAATGTGTTTTTAGCAAGTAAAGAAGTTTGTAATTCAACTTTGGATTTTGAGTAAAGCCTTATAGGAGTCAGGATACCTTTTGTAACAGTATGCTTTTGAACTAACCCGTGCTTCAATTAGGACTTTTGAAGGGTTGTAACGTGGCTTGGTTCACGGTTTAAGAAACAAAGGATAAAGGCTCAAAGTATATTTGTACCCACCTGCTCTTCGTGATGTTCTTCAGTTCTAAACTCAGTTAATTATGCGCTTGAACTCCAATTGAGTCTGGAATGACGTTTTAGTGATGGTTCAGACAGGTTGAGTTTGTCGGAAGGCAGTCATTTTTTACAACATTTTCCATGTTGTTGAGGATTTGTAGTGACCTCTTTTTACTTGATTTGTTATCCCTAATTTTTGTCTGACTGTTCTTGTTTTGAGATTACAGTCAGCGGGATACCCCAGTTTTCTTTAAGTCTCCTTCGTAGGTTTTGACTTAGTGGGCTTTACTTTTTTGAGAAATAATGACTGTCTATTTGGTATGGAACCATCGCTGTCTTTTGATCCCAGAGGAATGTTTTTTGATGTCATTTGTTGTATTACGAGATGAGAGTTTGCGGCTTAATGTGCGTTTGAATTAACTGAGAGACTACCTTGCCCCAGGTTTTGATTAAAGGTTTCAATTTGTGTTAAAACAAAAACTTCGACTTCTTTGGCTCGAAGGGGTTGACTAGGGATTATCTTCCTTATAACTCCAGTGTTTAGGATTTGAAAGAATGCTTGTACATCGTCAGCAAGGTCTGTCCAAAAGCATACTGTATGAGATTATGGCATTGTTTTCGTCATCCTCCCTCTAAAGGCTTGTAACTTTTAGCAAGAGTTGAGTGAGTAAAAAGCATAGTTTAAATGTAATGAAAATGAGTGGATAAAATCAAGGCAAACATATGCAACGCATTAATGAAACAAAGTTTGACATTAATAGATAATTGTTTGAATAACAAAAGAGAAATTACAACTTGAAAATTCAAAATGAACAGAAGCCTCTTTGTTTGAACTTGTCACTTTAGGTGGTGAGCCTTTGGCAGAAGAATTAAGTTTGGCCATCTTGTGTGAACTCCAATGCTCCTTCTTCGATCAGGTCTTGAATTTTATTTCTCAATGTCCAACAGCTATTGGTGTCATGTCCAGGGCTGTTGGAGTGGTACGCACATCTGACATTTGGATTGTACCTTGGAGAGGTTGTATTGGGATTCTGAGGGGGGGTCTTTTAACGTAACCAGCTTGGCCTCCAATATGTGTTACAGTGCTTGAGACAATGACATGTTGATTTCAGTAAAGTGTCTTTTAGCTATATTCTGCTTACGCTGATTGCTCTATTGTTGTTAGCGAGGTTGTTGTTGGACCCGTGAGGTAGTAGCAAATTGGGGAGGTCTTCCAGATTCTTGTCTCATGGGAGGCTGAGCAGTGACTTGATTTCCAATCCTGATTGTTTACCCCATACGGTTATAACCTTCTTGACGAATTTGGTTGACAAGAACTTTCAGCTATTCTTGTCCTTGAGCCAGATTTTGGATAAGAGCCATCTGGCCCACCAATTGTCCCATAATTTGGACCCTCATTATGGCTATTTCAGTTTGTAGCCGCTCCAACTGGTCATCTCTGTCGCCCTCAGGATTCCCCATGATCATGCCCCTAGTGAGGAACGCCTTGGCCTCTTCTTGTCCCTTGGATAGGTTCAAGAACAACTCTTGAAGTTGAGCGTTTTGAGCCTGGATGTCCTTGATAGTCTTCTTTAAAGCCATCTCTACTGAAATAAACAATAGGAAGATAAGAAGACCTGTATGGGAGAAACCTGTCATGATATGATGCATGATATGTGGATGCATGTTTTCAAGGATCTCGCGGGGTAAATGTTAGTAGTCACTTACAACTTTGATTGGAGAACTTTGTATTGGTGGATGTCTTTCCACGAGAATCAAGCTCACCATGTCAAGTGGGTTGTAGCTCTTGACTCAAATTGTTGTACTTGATTTTTGACGGTGTTTGGTTAGAGGAAAATAAATCCTCTTTCCCCTTGATAGGCGTCTGGTTCAATGTGACTCTGCATCAAAGACCCTTGAGATCCTTGGAATGCTATGGTTCAATGTTATTGAAAATGCTATGGTATGATGTTATGATGTTATGTACAAATATGCGAGGTAAGCAAGCTTATATACAAATAATCATATTCACACAAAGAAGACAAGTCCTTAGGTTTAGGCTTGTATGGAGTTCGTAGGTAAGTACCCTCTTGAAGTTTAGTCGGCTCAACTTGTCCTAGTTAATAGTAATCGGGTTCTAAGTGATCTCAATATCACTGACCTTTCTTTTAGGTATTATCTCAGCTCAATCAATCTTTTCTTGCATACGAGATATCCCAAAAGTCCAGTCTCAATGAGTGTAGTATCGAGTATCAACCGATTTTCAGCTCTACACCGAAACTGATTATCTCAATATGTCCTAATGGCCAAGTTGGTCAAGTAAGGTTCTCAGGTCAGTTAGTGCTTCATGACGCCGCTCAGTGGCCCCGTATTCTCCCCGTTTCAACACAAGGGATACCAGTACCCACAAATGCGTCACACTAATGTAGCCATTGTTTCAACCATATCGGTCTACGCCGTACAGTTTCCACAATCTATTGCTACTTACCTAAAAAGGTGCCCCAGATCCGGGTGGAGGATCAAAGCAAGCCCAAACAAAGAACCAATAATGTAAAGCAAGCAATTCAAACAATGTAAGCAAGTAAATGTGATCTAACCCTAAGGTAACCCCACTTTTTAAGTAAACTCTCCAGCAGAGTCGCCAGTTCTGTGATACAGTGAGAGAACTGACTTGGGTGTTTTGCGTTTGTGTTCGCAAAGGTTACGGTTTAGCAAGAGTCGCCATCGACTTTTCTTTTATCCAATAAGGAAAGGTGAAAAAGCACATGAAAGACCTTTCGAGACGTTTTCTTGAGTTCGGGGGGTAGATTATGAAAAGGGAAGGTATTAGCACCCTTTTCATCCATGGTTTTCCATGGGCTCTTAGTTACTTGCTAGATCACTTGCTTTTGTTTGAAAATGTGCTTTTGTGTGGTTTTAAAAGTATTTTGAAAATGTGTCATCGTTTAGGAAAACTTTGTAATAGTTCTCGTTCGTAGGAACGTATACAAAGTGTTGAGCTTTTGAAAATGTTTCAAGATTGGAAGATGTTTGGAAAGTGCATGTGATTGTTTTGAAAATAGAAAGGATATTTGTTTTGAGAGTGAGAAAGTAACTAAAAGTAATCTACCTACTCAAAAGGTCTTAGATGTGCTTTTCCTCCTCCTTTAGATTTTGCCATCTTACCATTGTTTTGGTAAGAATCTCCATCCTTGAATGTGAAGAGACGGGTGTTGGGTCATCGTATGACCATGATAGTAATGTTGTGAGATGACTTAGCACTTTTCTTTATGGACTAATATCATTTTAAAAGGAAACTTTGATAGCGTCATCGAGGGACTATGATCTTGTATTTTTCGATTTGTTTGTGCTAAGACATCCCACATGCATAACATGACCACTTTTGTAAGACAACAAGTGAGATTACCCTAAAGGTGCATGCCCGCAAGTGTGTTTGATTGCATGCATTTGTCTTTGATTTTTCGTGGTCTACTTGTTGGTTTTATCTTGTCATACACACCCTAGTTACTAACAATGTACGAAAGCAATAAAAGTGCAGAAATGTAAAGTCTTACGCTATTACAATATTTTAGGGGACGGGGGTACAAATTTATGAACGGGGATTGCAAGTAAAAAAAGTCCTAAGTTACTATTACAACCATATTGAAATGTACAATATAAAAAAGAAATGGACTTGTTTAGAAAATGTTTTTGTCTTAAGGAAATAAATCAAAAGGAAAATATTTTTATGTTTTTTATGTTAATAAAAAAAAGAGTTAATATTAAAAGTGATGAAAAAGAAAATAAATGCAAGATAGAAAAAGCGTGCTGCTGCAAGAAGAACAACTAGGGTCAGAAGTTCTGAAGCCAAGAGCATTGTGACTCAGAAGGAAACGTCAGTGGGATCAGAAGCTCTGGATTGGTACACTCTGAGATCCTGCAAGACATGTTAGAGGAAAAACACAGAAGTTCTGGATTGCCATGTGTTGAACTTCTGAATGTCAGAACAGTGAGAAAACCTTAGAAACTCTGCGTGTCAAAACAGTAGGAAGAACTCAGAAGTTCTGTATGGTGCTAAGACAGTGAATAAACAGTCAGCAGTTCAGCATGTTATCAGTGCATGAAAATCAGAAGTTCAGTGTATTTGTCATGTAAGGAGAACTCAGAAGTTCTGTGTTATGCTAAAACAGTGAGTGAATCATTAGAAGCTCTGTATTATGCTGAGCCAGTGAGTGAACATTAGAAATTCATTCAGTTCTTATTAAACAACAAATCAGAAGGATAACAACACAACAGCTTATATAAGTTCTAATCCTAAATCTGAGTCTAGCCCTAATTAAGAAGTTCTGATCCACAGTTTTTCTACTTAAGTAATGATATGTACAACATTAATACTATGATATTTACATGTTAATGATGTTCAGAATGAAAAACAAGCAAAGTCAGAAAGACTTACCTTGAACATGGAGCATGCTTGGAGCTTTGAGTGGCTGCCTTTGGATGTTCTGAGTCAACAAGGGTGACGGAACAATGGTTTTGTTCTTTGATTCAAAGGGGGGGGGACAAAAGGTTTTGTTTTGGATTTGTGAAGGTTTTCCCTGTTTCCTCTTCTCTCTTTTGGACTCTTGGAATTTTAGCAGGGGTTCGGCTCTTTTCTTTCTCAAATTTCCCCCCTTTTCTAGTTGCCAATAGTGTTCTATTTATAGGCAAAGGTTTTGTAGTTTAGAGATGTCAAGTGGCACCAACATCATATGCTAGATGCTGACTTACTCTTGAAGTAAGCTTAAACAAGTGTGGTTCAATGCATCAAGTTGGATGGTTAACAGCGCCTAAGCTGGATTTGGCAGCGTAAATTAAGGAAAAGTAGAAGCAGCGCATGGGCTTAGCATACTTTTGCATAAAAGTTTGTCTTCCCAAGGCAGTAGAGGTACACGTGGTGAAAATCCTTTGGATAAAGACTCATAAAGTAGTTGTGAGCATTAAATGATGATGAGACTTATCACAACCAGAAATCCTGTAACGTGAGATTCTACACCATGGCTTAGTTCTGGATCAGAAGTTCTACTTCAGCGTAGCATCCATCCTTTGATCTTTGTATCTTCTGACTCCAGCATGTTCTGAAGGAGAACATTGCTTCCATATGTTCTGATTAAAGCGTCATGTTCTGAACCATGTTTGCAACCTCTGACTGAAGATTTTTGTGAAAACTTGCCAAAAAGTTCTGACCAAACTCTGCCTTGAGAGTGTCCAAAATTTGCTGTGTGTTATGGTGATAATCTGGTCAGAAGTTCTGAAATTGTCATATTTTCTTAAACACTTAGAAAAAATTCTAAGTATTTAGAATTTTGACTTTTTGGATTCTGATGAAACAAAACTTCATATTTCAACGTGTCTTGATGAAATATGATTCTTGAAGCTTGATTTTGATCCAAAATTCAAAGTTTGACTTTTCAGCGTGCAAATGACCATTTTGCCCTTGTGAGTGATTTTCTTTGAAAATTTGTAGTTCAAGGCTTGGAAACTTGATAGAAGCAAACCTGGGATCCAGGGTGATCCCTTGTGAAATGAGAGGGCAAATTTTAGGGTACAACAGTACCCCATGGCAATTTGTATCCGTTGAATTTGTCACGGGTGCCCCCACGCCATTTTCATTATATATCTAAATCCGATCTCCTTCTCTTTCTTCCATATTTTCGCCGCCCCTTCCATATTTTTCCTCCCCCTTTCATATTTTTACAGCAATATTCTCTCCTTCTATTTCTTCTAATATTCCATTGTTTCTTCATCTTCTCTCCTTAAGGTAATTTTTTATATGATTTTATATTTAATTTATATTATTTTGTTTATATAACATATTTATTAATAATTTTCATTTTCATTTTTTTATTTCAGGTTTTATTGTGTTCATCTTCAAATTTACAGTGTTCATCTTCAAATTTACAGTGTTCATCTTCAAGGTACCAAAAAATTATATTTTATTGATTTATTAAAATGACTTTGTGATATAATTATTATGAAATTTTTCTATTAAATATTATTTTTTAAACACGGTTTTTTTATGATATAACTGTTTAAGTATAACTACAAATTAATATGAAATTTTTTATAATTTATTTTTAAAAAAACAGAATAAATAACAATAGTTAAAAAATGAAACAGTGTTTAAAAATAATTTTGTGAAGTATTATAATTTTTTTAAAATAGTAATATAAAACAGTTCAAAAATAATAGTAAAAAACAACTTAAATATATAGTTTAAAAATAGTATATTTTTTAATACAATTTTTTGTTAAATATTTAGTTAAAAAATAGTTTTATAAAAAACAGATTTAAAAACAATTTTATAAAAAATAGTATTAAAAAACAGTTTTATTAAAATATCAAATATTGTTATAGAAAAAACAGAATTAAAAACATTATTTTTTTTTTAAAAACGGTATAAAAAAGATTAATAAAACAATAATTTTTTTATAAATTAAGTTTATTAATATATTGTATTGTTATTTTGAGAAAATATTAATTTGGGAGAATGAAATTAATTTTTAAAGTGATAATATGATAAATATATTTATTTAAGTATAATAAATTACTTATTATGAATAATATAATTTATGTTTAGTATTAAAAATAAGTTTATGTTTTAATATGTTTTTATGTGTGTTTTTAAACATGATAATATTTATTTAAAAAATAACAAGTGGATGTAGCTTTTAAGAAGAAAGAAAATATTTTTTAAAATATATCATATGATAAATATATTTATACATTCTTTAATAACTTTAGAGAAAAAAAATCTATTTTTAGAAGGTATAATATGGTAAATATATTTATATATTCATTTAAAAAAGATATCTCTAAAAAGTATATCCCTAAAAAGATATCTCTAAAAAACTATTTTTTAGAAGGTACAATAAGTAAATATATATAATTTAGAGGAAAAAAAAACTATTTTTCAAAAGGTGTAATATAGTAAATATATTTATATACTCATTTAAAAAAGATATCTCGAAAAAGTATATTTTCAAGATTGAAAATATATTTAAAAAGTATTTTAATTAGAATAAATAGGTAGATATATTATTTGGTAAAATATATATTTAAAAAGTATGGTTAAATAAATTTCAAAAACATTATTAAAATTAGGTAGATATATTGTATGAATAAATGTTTAACTAGAGTAGATATATTGTATTGAATATTATGAAATCTATAACTAGTTTTATGATTTTTTCGATAAAAAATTAAAAATTTGTCGTTAAATCAATCCCCATTTTATTCAATAAAATTAAACAAGATCAATGTTGTACATGTGCAGTATGGAATATTGTCAATTTTATCGTAGTTGAGATGTATGATAGAATGTTTCCTGAAAGACGTGGGCTTAAACCGCATTTTAAGGAATGAGTTGTCGGGTTTCTCTCGTATGCGTTTAGTCAAGAATGTTGTCGAAGTGAAGGAGGGGTAAGGTGTCCGTGTTTAAAGTGTGGTTGCAGAAATATTATTAGTGACCCTAGTGAAGTGAAACGTCATTTGGAGAAAGTGGGTTTTAGGCCAAAATATTGGGTTTGGACATCTAATGGGAAAAAAATGTCAGAGATGAATAGAGAAGCTTTTAGCAGTCAAACACGTATTGGACCAGATATAAATAGAGATGATCCATGGAGTCCATCACATATGCAATGTTAGGAACAATTTAATCTAGTCGAGGATATGGTCAGTGACGCGTTAGGGGTGAATGCAGCTTATGATGAACTTCAAGACTTTGACGCAGAAGAGCTCCCGAATAAGAAAGCGCAAAAGTTTTATCAATTGTTGAAAGAAATAAATATACCATTGTTTGAGGGGTCTTCTGACTCTAGGCTATCAATGTGTGGGAGGCTTTTGGGTGCAAAGTCAAATTGGAATATTCCTGATCAATGTTTGGAATTCTTTGCGAGAATGTTGTTGGATGCAACTCCTGTGAAGGAAAACATGCCTACAAGTTATTATGATGCAAATAGGATGGTGTCGAAGTTGGGACTAGAAGTAAAAAAGATTGATTGTTGCATTGGAGGTTGCATGTTGTTTTATGACAAACGAGTTTGGTACAAATGACAGGGAATTGGAGGTATGTAAGTTTTGCAATAGTCCGAGGTATTTAGTTCGCAGTAAAGGAGCTAGTTGAAATCAAAAAAGAGTTGCAGTAAAGTCCATGTTCTATCTGTCAATAATACCTAGGTTGCAGAGAATGTTTGCATCAATGCACAACGCAAGCCAAATGACATGGCACCGTACAAACAAAATTAGAGGTGTGATACGATTTGTCAGGGGATAAACTCCTGGGAAAATGTCAATGTCTGCATTTTTCCAGGGACTTAACTCGTCGCAAAAGCAAAAGCATTTACATTTTTCCACGGGCTAAACCCCACACAAAAAGTCTGACACATTGCCCCTTATCATACGCGCCTACGTCTGCAGCATGCAGGCTATATAATCCATGTTGCACTTAACGAGGGGCATAACCCCTGGAAAATTTCACACGTGTAATAACCCTCAGAAATTTATTTGCCACCCCCAATTTTCCTAGTGGAGCAGTTCCCTCGCAAATTTTGTATTTGTGAAGAATTTTTACCATTTGTGACGGGTTAAACCCCCTGATAAATAACGTTTTTTTTTTGTAGTGAATATACAAGATTGAGTTTTTGTATATAAATAACAGTGAGATTTATTTTTTGACTTAATAAATTTTTGTTTTTACTTATATATATATTTTTTAATTTTCATTATAAAAATGATAAATATTTATTATATTTAAATTAAATTTATATTTAAATTAAAATTAAAAATAAAGTATGATTAATATTCAATAACGTACATTTATATTTTAATGTTATATAGAGAACCTATGTACAAATCTAAATAAATAATAGAATTTATAGAATAATAATAAGATTAATGATAAATAAATAAAAGCAATTATAAATATAGAATTGGTATTAAAAACTAAGCCAACTCATATATTATAGAGAAATTTTTGTTTGTTTGTAAATTTTTATTGTAAAATTGGTAAATAATTATTACATTTAAATGAAATTTAAGTTGCAGTTAAATATGAGTATTATTAGTAAATACTACTTTTGTCTTTTTAATAAGACTCGTTTCAATTTTTAAAGTGCATTAATTATTTTTTTTCAAGTATATTTTTAATTATATTACATATTTTTTTGTAATATATAATAAATATTGTTACATATATATTAATTATTTCTCTCTACTAAGAATAAACTTGTAAAATTATACAAAATAGTCAATTAATTTATTACGCTAACAAATTTCTTAATTCCCGCAATTTATTCAACGAAAATTTATATTTAGGGACAGATGTAGTAATAATATATATTGATTATTAAAAGATACATATTAATGAAAATGTAATATAGGTGAAATTCACTTTATTCCGTGTAAAAAAAAATTAAATCACCCCCCTTTAATTGCATAAGTTAACCCTTGTAATTGTTATTTTTTTTTTGTGATTTATCCAGATTTAATGTTCAATTTGTATGTTTAGGAATAATAAAAAAGATTACATGAATAATTAAAAAAAAATTACAGGAGTAAAACGAAAATCACCTACAAAGGAATAAAATAGTATTTAAAATTTATTAGATTAAATCAAAAATTGAATACAGAAATTAAATGAATTAAAGTTAATTTTAGAACAAAATGTGAAATTTTTTTTTAACATATTGACTTTCTACATCTTTCTAATACTGTTTTATTTTGTACATAATTATAATTATGAAATAAATTACTATTTAAAATCACTATGTATATCTATATTTATAAAATTGATAACTTATTGAATTATTGAATAATAATATGAAATAACAATTTAAGATTTAAATATATTTTTGATTCCTCTAAAATATTGTTGATTTTTTTAATCTCTTTAAACATTTAAAAAAAAATAGTTTATCTAAAATTTTTCATCTACATTTTTGATCTCTTCTACTAACGTTTATTAATAGAGTTGACGTGACACTAACACGTGACAATATCAGCATGGCAAAAATACTGACGTAACATGTCACATGATTAAGATCAACATCATACTTGAATTCATAAATTTCATAATTAATTGATAATTAAAATCGTAACTACTTTGTAACAAATTCAACTACCCGAAAATTTATGTAAAGTATTCTAAAACACAGTTTGTTGACAAATTAAAGTTAATGAGTAAACCAATATCTTATGGCTTTAATGTGTGAATCCTAAAACTCCATACGTGTCTTTTAATTCTCTAATATTTTCCTTTTTGAAACCAACATTCCTAGACACTTTTTTTGGGAATTGATTCTAACAAATTTTCTTCCAATATTCTCAAACTTGTTTCCAAATTCATATTAATCTCCTTCGCAACATTATTCTGACGCGGCAATGACATGCCTTAGTGTGAGACATTCCTTTAACTGAGATTTTCTGATTACTGCTTTGCTACACATCAAAGTATGTGCTTCTAGCAGTGAACACCTTTTGTGTTTTGGAGCATAAACAACATGATAACAATCTGGCTATATGTAGAATTGATTACTAGAGTTTAATAATTAGAGGATGACAAATATTTTGAAGGAAAAAATATTGAGAATATTCTCGACAAAAAGCATATATTTGGAAAACTGTTGAACATTGAGTTGTTGAGCAGTCAGGAATGGCATAACCAATGGAAGAACATATTCTACTCCATACTGAACAAGAGAAATCAAACAAGATTTAGGTTAAACACTTACTATTGCTGAGTAATCAATAACCTAAACTACAGTTCATACAATTAGCCGTACATCATAGATAAAATATTTTTGTTTTTTCTTACAAAAGATAATTTAATTAAATATTATAGCCATCTATAAATCTAAAATAATTTTATGAACAATGTGTTTAAAATTGTAGACGACATTTGTGTAATATTTTGGACAAATTAGTAATTTACTTATATTATGAAGAGATAAAGTACACATGAATTGCTATTGATGGGTTGCAACAAACATTGAAGTCTAAAAACCTAGAGAGAAAAAGAGCAACTATGGTGAAAATTTACTCTGCCTTTTCATCGAATCTTTGTAAGTCACAATGCAATCCAAACATCATGTTAGTTGTGATTAAATGGAAAAGAAAAGTTTTGTTTATTAACTAAAATTTTATTGTCATTGAAAATTATTTTCTAATTTTAGTTTTTCAATATGCATATTTAATATTTTGAAATAAAACATTTTACTTACATGAAATATTTATATATAGATTATTTTTGTTTTATTAGAAAAATAAATAATAGAAATAAAATTTATAATTTTTAAAATTAGTGTATAAGTTAAAGATATTTTAAATTGAAAAGAATTATGTTGTTTAAATTTTAAAAGACAAATAGAGTTTAAAAGAGAAATAGAATTTGAAAAGAAATGATTGAAATGGACAAATAGAGTTTAAGCTGCAACAATTTTTAACAGACCTCTTTTCCATCCTTTTTTACTAGTCTCTTTAATGATCCACTTACTCTCACTAGTCCATCCCTTTTGCCCTGTAAATTCCAGAGCAGCTTACCCATAGTAGCAATGTTCTAGTCAGTCAAAGAAATTAAGTTTAAAACTCCTGCTTTCTTTGACAACAAACAGATTGCCAAGTCACTGGAGCTTTCCTCCTACTGTCATCTGTCTCACTCCATAGTTGCAGCCTACTAGTATAGCTGAATAAGATGGCAGTCCAATGTCTAATTCTATGAACTATGCACTCAATTAGAGGCTTACATTGGTACATATTCAGCTTTCTACTACTCATAGGCACCCCAAGGTATTTGAAGGGAAGTTGATATGTGTCAAAATGGGTGGTTTCTCTGATTTTCTGTTGCACCTGCTCATTAACTCCTCCAAAATAAACCTTACATTTGGTTGGGTTTGCTTTCAAACCAACTGCTGCAGAGAACATGTTAAATTCCCTCATCATAATTTGAATAAAGACATCATCCCCTCTAGCAAACAAGATCAAATCGTCAGCAAAATAGATATTGGTAATTTTCATTTTCTCACATTTTAGATGGTAGTTAAAATTAGGGATATTACTGAGCTTCTTTAAACACCTATGCAGATACTCCATAATAAGAACAAAGAGAAAGGGAGAAATAGGGTCTCCCTGCCTAAGCCCTCTCTTTGCTTTCAGAATCTCACTATGAGCTCCATTAATCAAGTATTGATAAGAAAAAGTTTTGACACACACCATGATCCAGGTAATGAAACGAATAGAGAAGTTCATTTCTCTTAAAATACCTTCTAAAGAATCCCATTCCACAGTATCATAGGCCTTCTGGATGTCCATTTGGATGGCACATCCGGGGGATATATGTTTTCTGTTATATCCTCGAAGCAACTTATGGACAATGACAATGTTATCATGGATAACTTGTTAGAACATAGTTTGATTCTACAACCCTTAATTAGAATTTTGATGATAACAAAATACAAAGAATAAATAAATTATAAGATTTATATATAAGACAAATATGCTTCTTAAATTATGTTCTGTATATACAGAAGTTCTGATGGAATCAGCATCATCAGAAGCATCAGAAGATCAGTAATATGTCAGCATCAAAAGATCAGTAACATATGCTACACGCTGAAGCTACCAGATCATACGCTGAAGCTTGATAACCAGAATCTGCGCATAAACATACACTCTGACTCTGATCAAAGATCTTTACCAAGTCATCAACACTCTAAAGCGTTATCACAAGTTAAAGCAAAGAACGCTCTGAAGCGCTACCATAAGCAAAGAAGACTCTGAAGCGTTATTAAGCATTCAAGACAGAATTAATTACCAACGGCTTTATTCAGACAAGATCTTCTCAATAAGGAAAGTGCGTTATTATCATTGAAATGGCTTTATGGTCAACGTATCTCTACCTTGGCTATATAAACAAGTCTGTGTGAGAAAAGACCACGCTAATCATACGCATGCACTCATAATTTGCCAAGCCTTCAAATCACGCTTACTCAAACGCTTTAAGCAAATTCAGTTTTATTCCAAGCTTAAATTGTGTATTATCACAGTTGTGATATACTGTTTTATTAGAAAACATTAAACACATTATTGTTCAATTATTTGTTAAGAGATTTCCTTGAGATAAACCGGTCTGTGGTTATACTCAAGAAGGCTTTAACAGTTGTTAAAGTAGTTGTTGTAATCCTTTGAATATAGTGGATTAAGACCTCGTTGGAGAGAGGCGAAATCACCTTGACAGGTGGACTGGAGTAGTTTGAGATCAAACGAATCAGGATAAAAATACAGTGTTGTCTAAGCATTTGATTTAAGTTTTACAATTCAACCCCCCTTCTTGTGTTTTTCTCATCTTCAATTGGCATCAGAGCGCCTGGTTCTGAGCTTATAACACTTAACCGTGTCAGTACAAGATCCAGTGTCAGAAAAACACAATGGCAGGACCAAATCAAAACATCACCAATGACAACAATGAAGAAAGAGACAGATTCAGTGGCAAACCTCCAGTCTTTGATGGAGATAACTTTGACTACTGGAAAGACAGAATTGAGAGTTTCTTTCTGGCCCATGATGTTGATCTGTGGGACATGGTGACTGATGGATACACGCACCCAGTGGATGGAAGTGGTCAGAAGATTGACAGGAAAACAATGTATGATCAGCAAAAGTGTGAGTTCAGAAAATCATCACAAGGCCAGAACAATTCTTCTCAGCGCCATCTCTTATTCAGAATATGAGAAGATATCAAACAGAGACACTGCAAAGAATATGTTTGACTCTCTGAGAATGACGCATGAAGGCAACATTCAAGTCAAAGAAACCAAAGCCCTTGCACTCATTCAGAAGTATGAGGCATTCAAGATGGAAGAGAGTGAATCAATAGAAACTATGTTTTCAAGATTTCAAATTCTTGTTGCTGGTCTAAAAGTTCTTGACAAAGGGTATTCTACTGCTGATCACGTTAAGAAGATCATCAGAAGCTTGCCAAAACAATGGAGGCCAATGGTCACATCGCTTAAGCTAGCAAAGGATCTCAACAAAATCTCTCTGGAGGAACTTGTCAGCTCCCTCAGAAGTCACGAGATAGAGCTAGAAGCAGATGAACCTCAAAAGCAAGGTAAGCCATTAGCTTTAAAATCTAACAGAAAATATGACTCCAAAGTTTTGCAGGCTATGAAAGAAACCTCTGATGGGTCCTCATCAGAAGAAGTGTCTCTCCTCTCCAGAAGGGTGAACCAATTGTGGAAGCAGAGGCAAAGGAAGTTCAGGAATCCCAGAAGATCAGAAAATCAGAATGAATCTTTATCCAGATACAGAAGGTCAGAATCCTCCTCTGGACACAGAAGATCTGAAGTTTCTTCAGGAAACAGACAGCCAAACAACAAAGACATCATCTGCTATGAATGTAACGAGCAAGGGTACTACAAAAGTGATTGCCCAAAGCTTCAGAAGGAAAAGCCCAAAAAGAAGTTTGGCAAGGAAAAGAAGAAAAGTCTCATGGCTACATGGGATGATTCTGACACATCTGAAGCTGACTCAGAATCAGATGATGAAAGAGAAAACATAGCTCTCATGGCAAACATAACAGAAGACAGTGAAGCTTCTGAGTCAGAATCTGAATCAGATACAGAAGAGGTATTCCCTGACTTTACTATAAACTTTACTAAGGCTGAACTAGCTGAAAGCCTCAATGAAATTTTGGAAAGATATCAGTAGATCAAAGTCAAATTCAGAAACCTGAAAAGGAATCTTGCATCTGACTCTGATAAGACTGAGAGTCTCAAATTGGAGAATTCTGAGTTAAAAGATAAAATTTCAAATTTAGAAAACCAATTGTAAAACTCTCAGAAGGAAACAATCCCTAAAACTCCCAGCAATACTGATGAGATCATCAAGGAGTATGATCACAACTTTCAGAAGTTTCTAGCTAAAAACATAGACAGAAACAAAATGGCTTCAATGATCTATGGAGTTAGCAGAAATGGCAGAAAAGGGATAGGATATCAAGGTAAGGTACCTACACCAAAAAATGCCATGGATTTTGTTATAAAACGTACTCCACTTGATTCACACTTTATATATGGGCACACACATGACATAAAATATACAAGTAGTGATTACTCTGTCAAACCAAAATTCAACCAGAGTTTTGGTAAAACTAACAAATCAGGACCCAAGAAAATATGGGTACCTAAGGATAAAATAATACATGTGGCAGATATCTTTAGCAGCAAAGCAAAAACACCAATCATGATACCTGGACTCTGGCTGCTCACGACACATGACGGGAAGAAGGCATATGTTCCAAAGCCTGGAACTTAAGCCTGGAGGCCACGTAGGTTTTGGAGGCAATCAGAGAGGAAAGATCATTGGCTCTGGAACAGTAGGTAATGGAAATCTTCCCTCTATAAGTAATGTTTTACTAGTTGATGGATTAATGCATAATCTGTTATCTATAAGTCAATTAAGTGATAACGGTTATGATATAATCTTCAATCAAAATTCATGCAAAGATGTTAGTCAGAAAGATGGGACTATCCTATTTAATGGAAAGAGGAGAAACAACATTTATAAAATAAAACTTTCTGAACTAAAAAGTCAGAATGTAAAGTGTCTTCTGTCTGTTAACAACGAGCAATGGATCTGGCACAGAAGATTGGGACATGTTAGTATGAGAAGAATATCTCAGATTAACAAACTCAATCTGGTCAGAGGACTTCCTAACCTGAAGTTTAATTCAGATGCTCTATGTGAAGCATGTCAGAAAGGCAAGTTTGCAAAACCAGCTTTCAAATCCAAAAACGTTGTTTCCACCTCCAAGCCATTAGAACTTCTGCACATTGACTTATTTGGACCAGTTAAAACTGCTTCAGTCAGTGGCAAGAAGTATGGGTTAGTAATCGTAGATGACTATAGCAGATGGACATGGGTAAAGTTCTTAAGGCACAAGGACGAGTCACACTCTGTGTTTGTTACCTTCTGCAACCAAGTTCAGAATGAAAAGGATCTTAGAATCGTCAAAGTCATAAGTGATCATGGTGGAGAATTTTAAAACAAAGATTTTGAGTCATTCTTTAATGACAAAGGCATTCTGCATGATTTCTCTTGTCCTAGAACTCCTCAGCAAAATGGAGTTGTAGAACGAAAGAACAGAACATTGCAAGAAATGGCCAGAACCATGATCAACGAGACTAACGTTGCTAAGATCTTTTGGGCAGAGGCAATAAACACAGCGTGTTACATTCAGAATAGAATCTCCATAAGACCTATTCTGGAAAAGACTCCATATGAATTGTGGAAGAACAGAAAGCCCAACATTTCCTACTTTCACCCATTTGGATGTACATGTTTTATCTTGAATACAAAAAATTATTTGAACAAGTTTGACTCTAAAGCATAAAAGTGTATTATGTTAGGATATTCTGAACGCTCAAGAGGGTACAGAGTATACAATACAGAAACACAGATTGTAGAAGAGTCAATAAGTGTTCGTTTTGATGATAAGCTTGACTCTCAAAAGTCAAAGCAGAATGAATTCCTTGCAGGTATGGAAGTTGAACTCACAGGTACTGAAGACAAAATATCAGAAGCTCTCAACAGAGACACTCCCTCAACATCAGAAAGAGGCACTGCAAGCAATCCAGCACCTTCTGTTGATCAACTCCAGAAAAGACCATCCAGAAGCAGCATGGATCACCCAGAAGAAACAATTCTAGGAAGAAAGGAAGATCCAATCAGAACAAGATCTAGCTTCAGAAACTATGAAGAATCCCTCATGGGACTGGTTTCTCTAATTGAACTAACAACAATTGATGAAGCACTTTTGGACAATGACTGGATTCTAGCAATGCAAGAGGAGCTAAATCAATTCACAAGAAATGACGTATGGTATCTAGTTCCCAAACCAAAAGGATTCAACGTCATTGGTACAAAATGGGTGAGAAACAAACTGAGCGAACAAGGTGAAGTCATCAGAAACAAAGCATGAATGGTAGCACAAGGTTATAGTCAGCAAGAGGGGATAGACTATACAGAAACCTTTGCTCCAGTCGCCAGGTTAGAATCTATCAGACTCTTAATCTCATTTGCTGTTAATAAAGGCATCACTCTGTATCAGATGGATGTTAAGAGTGAATTCTTAAATGGCTATATAGAAGAAGAGGTATATGTGCACCAACCCCCTGGTTTTGAAAGTTCCAAAAATCCAGAATATGTTTTCAAACTAAAGAAGTCACTCTATGGTCTGAAACAAGCTCCCAGAGCTTGGTATGAAAGACTAAGTAACTTCCTGTTAGAAAAGGAATTCACCAGAGGGAAAGTGGACACTACCTTGTTCTGTAAGACAGTTAAGAATGAAATTTTAGTATGTCAGATTTATGTTGATGACATCATATTTGGATCTACTAAACCCTCTATGGGAAGAAAGTTTGCTAAAAGTATGCAGACAGAATTTGAGATGAGCCTAATGGGGGAACTAAAATTCTTTCTGGGCATTCAGATTAATCAAACCCCAGAAGGAACTTACATTCATCAGAGCAAATATGTCAGAGAACTTCTGAAGAAATTTGATCTCTCAGAATGTAAGCCATCAAAGATTCCAATGCATCCCACGTGCATTCTGGAAAGAGAAGAGGTAAGTAAAAAGGTAGAACAAAAGGTCTACAGAGGTATAATTGGTTCTCTTCTCTATATGACGGCTTCAAGGCCTGACATTCTATTCAGTGTTTGGATTTGTGCTAGATTCCAATCAGATCCTAGAGAATCTCACTTAACAGCAGTTAAGCGAATTTTCAAGTATCTGAAAGGTACTACTAATCTGGGTTTGTTTTATAGAAAATCAAGTAATTACAGCTTAATAGGATACTGTGATGCTGATTTCGCTGGAGACAGAGTAGAACGTAAAAGCACTTCTGGAAGCTGCCAGTTTCTGGGAGAAAATCTGATCTCATGGTCCAGCAAAAGACAATCCACAATTGCTCTATCAACAGCAGAAGCTGAATACATAGCAGCAGCTGGATGCAGTCCACAAATGCTCTGGATGAAAAGTCAACTTGAGGACTTCCAGATATTTGAGAGTAACATTCCTATCCTCTGTGACAATACTTCTGCTATTTGTCTTAGTAAAAATCCTATTTTTCATTCTAGGGCTAAGCATATAGAAATAAAACATCATTTTATTAGGGACTATATTCAGAAAGGGATTTTAAATTTTAAATTTATTAACACAGACCATCAATGGGCTGATATTTTTACAAAACCTCTTTCTGAAGATAGGTTCAACTTCATTCTGAAACATCTCAGCATGAAGCTCTGCCCATAATGAAATTGTTTTGATTCCATATCTTAATCTTCAGAACTTTGTTTATTTTTCTGTGAACTACTGATCAATCTTTCTTCAGATCTTTAGAAGTACAGATTGTATCAGAATCTATCCATGAAGATCTGAGTGCTTCATTTCAAGGATAGAAATATGCAGTTCACTCAAGCAAACAAGTGTCATCCAGTCATCAGCTACCCTCTGAGGCTGAACACGCGTTCACATTTCTGAAAAGGCAAAAGCGCTGATTGGATGCATTGAGACACATGTCATGGGTAACCGTTCCAAATATCTTTCTAAATCCCCTAAAATCAGCTATCATTAAATGCTTATAATCATTACAATTAATTTCTCTCTCCTGCCGTTTATGTTTTCAAAATTGGTTAGAAATCTATTTAAACACACTTCTCACCATTTACACTCTTTTAGCTTCACTTTCATTATCTCTCAAACTTACTGATTTCAGTTTACATACTTTCTCAAAACCCTTTCAATCTTTGTTCACACGTCTTCCTCCTCCCTCTTAGAATTTCCTTGTTTTTATAACTTGATTATCTGTAATATTTTTACATTATTTTGAACAAATCATTGCTTCTGGTTTTTGAATATAAATGCATTTTGGCTCTGATTATTTGTTCTTTTTGATAACTGACAAAAAGGGGGAGAAAGAATGATATTTTTCAATAACGGATTACTGAGACATAAGTCTCAAACATTCTGATCTATTTAAAAATTTCTTTCTTCTGAAAAGCTTACAGGTACAAAACTCTGAGGAAAGATACAGTAAAGTTCTGATGCTCAAAGACTCATGGAATTAAAGGGAAGTAATCAACTTAGGGGTAGTTTTCTCTTCTTAATTCTATACTTTTTATTCTTTATTTTTAATTGAAAAATCTGGTTTTTGTCATCATAAAAAAGGGGGAGATTGTTAGAACATAGTTTGATTCTACAACCCTTAATTAGAGTTTTGATGATAACAAAATACAAAGAATAAATAAATTATAAGATTTATATATAAGACAAATATGCTTCTTAAATTATGTTCTGTATATACAGAAGTTCTGATGGAATCAGCATCAGCATCATCAGAAGCATCAGAAGATCAGTAATATGTCAGCATCAAAAGATCAGTAACATATGCTACACGCTGAAGCTACCAGATCATACGCTGAAGCTTGATAACCAGAATCTGCGCATAAACATACACTCTGACTCTGATCAAAGATCTTTACCAAGTCATCAGCACTCTGAAGCGTTATCACAAGTTAAAGCAAAGAACGCTCTGAAGCGCTACCATAAGCAAAGAAGACTCTGAAGCGTTATTAAGCATTCAAGACAGAATTAATTACCAACGGCTTTATTCAGACAAGATCTTCTCAATAAGGAAAGTGCGTTATTATCATTGAAATGGCTTTATGGTCAACGTATCTCTACCTTGGCTATATAAACAAGTCTGTGTGAGAAAATACCACACTAATCATACGCATGCACTCATAATTTGCCAAGCCTTCAAATCACGCTTACTCAAACGCTTTAAGCAAATTCAGTTTTATTCCAAGCTTAAATTATGTATTATCACAGTTATGATATACTGTTTTATTAGAAAACATTAAACACATTATTGTTCAATTATTTGTTAAGAGATTTCATTGAGATAAATCGGTTTGTGGTTATACTCAAGAAGGCTTTAACAGTTGTTAAAGTAGTTGTTGTAATCCTTTGAATATAGTGGATTAAGACCTTGTTGGAGAGACACCTTGACGGGTGGACTGGAGTAGTTTGAGATCAAACGAACCAGGATAAAAATACAGTGTTGTCTAAGCATTTGATTTAAGTTTTACAATTCAACCCCCCTTCTTGTGTTTTTCTCATCTTCATAACTCTACCTGGAACAAAAGCAGATTAACTTTCACCAATCATTGTGGCAATCAATTTACTAAGCCTGGTAGTGAGAATCTTTGAGATGATTTTGTAGAGGGTATTGCAACAGGCTATAGGTCTCATATCTTTCATGGTATTAACATCTTTCCTCTTGGGTATAAGATTCACTAGGACACAGTTAGTAGCATGATAAAGTCTATTATGGGTGAAGAAATCTTTCACAGCATCTCTAACATCCTCTCCTATGACTGTCCAAGCTGCTTTGAAGAATTTAGTCGTATACCCATCAGTCCCAGGTGCCTTATTATCCCTAATTTTCTGCAAAGCACTCCAAATATCATGGTCTGTGATTGGTTGAATAAGAATTCTTTTACCCTCCTCAGTCAGCTGGCTACCCTCTCTAAGGACAACAATATCAATGTGCCTTCTATGATCATTATTGGTCCCAATTATCTCTTTATAAAACCTCAGAATTTCACCTTCAATATCTTTGTGACCAGTTAGTTGGTTCCCATTTGGGTCTAAGAGGGTGGTGATATTAGTATGCTTGTTTTTACCTTTAATGATAGCATGGAAATATGTTATGTTAGCATCCCCTTTCTGAAGACAATTCAGCTTAGTTTTATGCACCAGAATTTGTTCTTTAATGTCATTGGCATGCATCAGCTCCTCAGTCCACCTTTTAACCTCTTTAATGTAATATATATTCAACAGGTCATACTCAAGGAGTTTCTAAGCTTTCTCCAGATGGTCTCTACAATTTTGGATATTTTGAACTCTCTTATTTATATCCTTTTTATCTCTATCAAAGCAGGTCTGAGTCTCTTCAGCTTTTTCCAAACTTTGAACATGGGTCTACTAGGCAGATCACCATTCCAATTCTACTACACATTGTCCATAAATCCTGGATTGTCAACCATACAATTCAGAAACTTGAATCTTTGATGCTTTCTTATCAAATCATCTCTATCATCTATTATGTTAATCTTGAGAGGGTTATGGTCAGAAATGTGAGTTGGCAAGATAAGGACCTCACTATTAGGGCACTTTAAGAACCAATCTTTGTTACAAATTGCTCTATCAATTCTAGTGTATATCATTCCTTGAGTATGCTTATTAGAACAAGTATAATAAAGCCCTCCGATTTCATATTCAAAGAGACCAATATGCTCGATCATCTCTTGTAGATACTTAACTTCCATCTCATGAATAGCATTTCCTCCAATTCTGTCTTTTTCTTTCAGCACATTGTTGAAGTCTCCAGCTATAATCCAAGGACCATTTAAACTAGCAAAATGTTTTATTATATCATTCCACAAGACTTCCTCAGGTTCAATTGTTTATGAGAATAGATAAATGTTATACCCCAAAAATTTCCCTCCCATTATCCAAGACATTCTCCTAAGGTTCTCAAATGCTCAAGGTTGTAAGAATTGATCAGACAAATTCTCCTCCTAAGCAGTTGACCTACAACTAGGGTTTCACTTTTCTCAAAGGAAATTAGACTTCTAATGCCTCAAGTGGACTTCATGGTTCCTCATATGTCTCAAGGAATGATAATGCCAAATTTCAAGCCTTGCATCACAAATTTGCTCAATCAATTGCTCAGATGACTGAAAATCAACTGTATTGGACAAAAAGTCAACTGTGGTCAACATACAGTCAAACTTCAAGATTTTTGGTCAACATCAATATTTTGAAGTAACATTCATCATTTGATCAAGGGTTGATCACGATTCAACAAGAAAGCTCAAGATTCATCAAAAGTCAAAAGTTACTAAATTAGGGTTTTCTTAAAGAGAAGTCAACTGAACTTTGACCAAACACAACTTTCACATGCTTCTTCAGATTTTTCTAGACCAAAGCTCATTTTGGAAATTAAATTCTCTACAACTTTGCCTCTCTAAGCTCAAGGCCAAAAAATGATTCATTTGAGAGATATGATTATAGGTCATTTCAAAACAAAAAGACACTTTTTGTCAAGGCAACTTACAGTAAGATAAAGTCTTCAAATGAAAAAAATGATCAACATAGAGATTGTAGTGGACATCTTGAGCTTTACAAAAAGTCAAAGATCGCCTTCAAATGGTAAAAATTGAGAGAGTTATGATTGGTTCAAGTTGGGAAATTTTGAGAAAATGCATGAAACCCAAATTGAGCAAACTTGAATTTTTGGACTAATGGGCTTATCTTTCAAGGTCCAAATGTGTTCATAACACATTAGATAACCTCTAAGCCTATCCACGTAATTTTTGTGAATTTTATTTCTTTTATTATGATTTTATTTAGTTTAAATAAAAATAA
The DNA here is from genome assembly GCA_948472305.1 of Vicia faba. Taxonomy (NCBI): domain Eukaryota; kingdom Viridiplantae; phylum Streptophyta; class Magnoliopsida; order Fabales; family Fabaceae; genus Vicia; species Vicia faba. Next base: position 479,993,420 of record OX451737.1, read on the forward strand.
TAAAGTATCCATTAAATTATGAGGTCCAAGCCCACATAATTTTTTAACCTAATATACTCTATATATGCTCAGCAACTTCATGTCCAAAGGGATGGGGATAGCAGCTTCAAAGATCAACCCTAAATTCTCTAATATTTTGAAGAAAACTAGGGCACAATCAAACCATATTCTTAAGAGAGTTTCAACTAGTTTTGAGCCTTCCATTAGCCTCCTGGAGGTCTCAAGGTTCCGTCCTAACCCTAATTCAGGTCCACAAAATCCTCCAACTAACAGCACCAACTTGTTCATATTCTTCAATATCAAACTATTAAACCATGCGATTTAAATGAGCTTTATGCATATATATCTTCTCATAATAATGTTTAGAATCATTTAGAATCACGTGTTGCAAGGTTTAGTGCAGGAACAAGAATTTACCATGGTTAGGGCACCGAGATCGGGTTTCTTCGAAACCCCATCTATGATTATTTTCAGGCCAAACTAACATGCTCATTGAATTCACATGGGTCTAATTATCTAACCAGGGTTATTAGTTTTTGTTTTTCAATCGATCTTGATAGGTTTTCAAAAACGCATCATCAAAGAAGATGATCTCCTCCTCCACGTGTGGTGGCCGGAGATGACCAGGGCTTGCGTGGCATCTTGCCACTGGACCATTCAAATACTTTGTTACGCGTGTTTGACCAATTTTTGACTTCTGACTTTTGAATTTGATTTTTATTATTTGTTTATTGGTAGCCAAACTATGAACGCGAAACAACAAGTGGCTGAGTGGCAAGCGTGATGCCTGGTAAACGTAAGAGCATGGTTTTGACCCCTTGTTGTGCCATTTGTTTTCATTATTTTAGGGTTTAACGTGCAGGTTCACAACATAATCATGACTGGATGTTTCCTAACACCAACAATAGGTTGGCTCAGTGGTGAAGCATACGCTTGTAAAGGCTGAGGGCGTGGGTTCAACACCCAACCCTGGCATTTTGCGTGATTTTGTTTCTAACTTGTTTTTTAATCCTAATTTGGTTAATTCAAAATTTTAACCTAATTTTTTTACTTAACCATTAACAATAAAAACCCCTTTTTTATAAACCCTAAATAAATTAGGTTTTAGGGTTTTTTAATTAATTTAATTAATTAACTCTTTTATTAATTAAAATTAATTAGTTTTTTTAGGTTTTATCTTAATCATCATCAAAAAACCTTCTCCATAAAAACCGTCAAAAAACATTTTATTTTCCTCTTTCCTTCATCTTATTTTGTTTTCTTAGATAAATTGTATAGGATGTTATCTCTAATTTAATAGTGTAGCTTTTATCTTCCCGCATTTTTATTATTATGTAACTGTTACGGGATGTAATAGTTTAGGGTTTTTATTTTCTGCACTTTACTATTATGTAACTGCCTTAAAGCGTTGTAATAGTCTAGGTTTATGTTTCCGCACTTTATTTTTTCCACTACTATACTTCTATGCTTTCACTTAGTAATTAGGGTTTGTATGTGTTGTACCCCAAAATTTTCCCTCTCCTTTCTCAAGACATTTCTCACAAGATCTTCAAAAAGCTCAAGTTTGCACAAGTGTTGACTAGGTCAAACCATCTCTTAAACACTGATGCCTCAAATTAGGGTTTTAATTTTTACAAGTACAATTGCACTTATAATACCTCAAATGACCTTCATGGATCATTATAGACCTACAAGAATATTCATGACAAGTTTCAAGTCTTGAATCACAAATTTGCTCAGTCAATTGACCAGATGACTGAAAATCAATTATATTGGATAAAAAGTCAACTATAGTCAACCTACAGTCAAACTTCATTATTTTTTTCCAACATCAACATTTTAAAGTGCTATTAATCATTTTATCAAGTATTGATCACAATCCCTCAAGAAAATCATTGAATTTACCAAAGGGGCGAAATGATCAAAATTAGGATTTTGATTGTAATTGACTGATCAGTGACTTTTAGACATAGTACATGACTTAATGGCTTGAGGCATGATCTCAAGGATTCAAACATAACATGTTGACCTAATTTCATGGCTCAAAACATTTCTCAAGATTATTGAATTGATAGTTGAAATTTGATCAAATGATGAAAAGTCAATTGATGCACAAAAAGTCAAACTTTGACTTTTTAATTAAGATTTGATTTTAAAGATCACAATTCATCAAGACATTCAAAAATATGAAGCTTTATCATCAAGAAATCAAGAAAGTCAAAAGTCAATGTGAAAAGTCAAACTTTTCAAGACTTAGAAATTTTTTAAGTGTTTTATACATGACAATTTCATTACTTCATGCCAATTTTTCACCAAGATCCAAGATGATTCAGAGGAAATTTTCAACATGAGAGTTGTAGATCTTGATGAGATCTACGACTTTGTATTAGAGGGCTCATATCCAAAACATGCTTAGATTTTGAGTTATAAGCCCATGAAGTCATGCACTTTTTCTTAAATACTTAGTGAAATTTTAACCTAGTTTTGGAAGATTTTTTTGTCCCAACTTCTTGGCCATTTTTCACATAGTTCCAATTGGATTTTGCAAAAGTGGAAAACATGAAATTTGTAGAGGATGTTTCAAGATTTCCAAAATGTCAAAGAACTTTAAGAGATCATTTTTTAGCTAGAAGATTCGAAGAGAAGAAGATGGCATCACAAACATGGATTATAGGTCATTTTTCATGAAGAACACATGATCGAATATCATGCCATGCTGCATAATCTTACTTTGCAGGCCTCTTAACTTGAAAATATCACCATAATTAAATGCTTACACAAACGTTTGAGCTATGTTCCACTTGATTCAAGCATTGTCCAATGCATCTTGCTATTTAAGGGAGAAAGGTACCATTTTGGTGGATTAGGGTTTTCACTCCATCAACAACCAAGATCTATTGAGTTTGATGAAACTCATGATGTTTACAGAAAAGACCTTTAAATTCCTTGAAAATTAAGTGAAAAAAGAGTTTCAAGGATGCATGAATGTGTAGTTATGCAACAATCACAACAATATGGTTCAAATGTTTAACATCATAAGTGTGGAGCCAAAGGTAAGAACCACCCCACAAGGTATGTATTATGGGTTCATTGTACCTGCGGAGCAAGGTTCTAAGAATTCCCAGAGTCGTGATTCCTCTTTTGAATATTACTTATTTACACAACTACTTGTGAGTACCAATAATATTCTCAAGAAAAACTCGTATGAGCGTAGTATCGCGTAACGAATAATTCAAGACTACTTTTGAATTGTCACTGCACTACATCCTAAAGGCCAAGATGGGTTAAAGGGTTCTACGATCCTCAACTTCTCGGGCTCTCAGGTTGAAAGTGATAATGCTTAATAAATCATCTTGTTTTAGCATTACCACTCCCAAAGAGGCCTCTACTAAGTGGAGTTATCATATGCTACTTATGTCAGGATTACTCCAGCCATGTAACTTTTGATTATACCACCATCCTAATCTTAAGTGTAAACTTTAAAACTTTAATCTGAGTGTTGGACTTGTCTTTTGCAAAAATCAACAAACACCCTCCCCCCAATGAAACATAAAAATATCACATATATACAAGCAGGCAAATAATAACAAAAATAGATAATATAAATTAGGCTCTAACCCTCTTAAGGATACTCCCCAATAAAGTTTCCATTTCTGTCACGGTAAAAAATCGAGGAGACCAAGTTATTGAGAAACTTGGCTCACAATGACTTAAGAAGTCACCATCGAACTTTATTGTTTTCAAGGAAAATGGAAAATATCGAAACCCTATTGTTTAAACATGAAATGTAAGGAGTAAAAACTAAAATCAAAGCATAAAGAATAAGCCTAAGGTACATGGGTTAGTTTATACAAAGGGATGGTATTAGCACCTTATGTATTTGTAATACTCTACATAAACCTTTTATAATATCTTTTTTTTTTGTTAAAATTGTTTGCTTGTAAAATGATTGTGGAGGTTGAAAAGAATGTATTTTTTATATAATTTTATTTGGAAAAACATAGTCTTATACCTACGTACCAATGAAGGATCGAAACTTCGTAGTTCGTGGTAAAAATAACAAAAGGTTTTGTTGTGGTTGATTTTAGGAGAAGAGATATTTCATCATCTTACGAAGAATGCTCAACTAATACCACCACAAGTATGAGAAGATGGATCTTGCATCATCATGAAGGAATGACTATTAACTTGGATATAAAGATCAGTAAGTTGCCATTAATTTCCTTATTTGGGAAGAATCAACATTTGCTTCAATCATTACTATGGGGATAGGAGAATCATATCTCAACTATGAAGAGGATTTGTATCTAATCTCTTTGAGAAAAGGTTTTAAATTGAAAAGCCAAGTGGAAAAAAGATTTGAATGAGGCTAAATCACTTTTAGTATTTTGAATTAGTTTTGATATGCTTAAGTATATTGAAGCATTTATTAAAGAAAGAGAGTTTGAAAATGCAATGACACAAAGTCAAGGTTTTTTTGTATGAAATTGGTGAAAGTTTGAAAATGAGTTTTAGGGTTAAAAGGCTTTTTAGAGTACATGAGAATACATAGGGTAACCATCAACAATTACAAGGGTAATATACAAATGTAAACACACAAGGGTAAACCTAAGGCAATGCGCATGCTCATGACTATAAAGTCAACAAAACTATCCCTTTTCCTTGAATTTTGACACAAGTGTTAACATAAATGAAGTATAAACATCAACCATCATTATATGAACATTTAAATTAACATCAAAACCAATAAACATGAAAGATTCATAGATTAGGGTTTCACATAATCAAAACATCAATCAAGACCTTAAACATATGGTAAGAATCAAAACCATAATGAGAATTATTAAAACAAAGCAACAAGTCATTTGAATTAATGTTCATTTAATCAATACTTAATCATAGTATGAAAATAAAATCACAAACAAGCGAGTACATTAAAGTACCATGGTATTTAAAATAGACATTTAAGAAAAATATTTACAAAAAGATTAAAAGAAAATACTAAGATTTAATTAAACAAATAATCTATTTTTTGGTTTTTTTAATAATTAACATGTTAAATAAATAAAGTAAAATCAAAGCTTAATAAAATAAGATAAAATGATTTTTTTTGATATTTTAAATGTTAATGTGATATGATAAAAATCAAGAGGGGAAATAAAATAAACAAATAAACTAAACTTAAAAGAAATTAAAAAGAAATAGAAGTAAATACAAAAATAAGAAAAATAGTGATTAAAAGTATGGTTTTTGGGTCAAAGGGTGTTGAGCTCACATCCTCTTGATTGCAACACAAAAGTAATGACACCGAGCCACACACTTGTGGTAATAAATAACACATTTATTGAATAAAATTCGAAACACGCCACTGAATGCATAACAAAATAAAAAAGGAAAAAAATACAAAAGGGGGGTTCACTATGGATCAAACCCGCACCATTGTGTATGCAATGTATCTTTAACCAGCGCTCTCTCGACTGGAGCATTATGCCAATACATGAATTATACAGTTTGCACTAAAAATAAAATAAACTTTGTTTCAAAAATTGGAAAATGGTTCCACACTTCATCTTCTTCATCATTATTGTTACTGTATCTTAAATTTTCTCCAAAAAAATGCAACTTTCTCATTTCTCAACCAAATTCAAAAGTGTAAAAACCAAACTTGTTCGGAATTTTATGTGGATTTCAAAAATATACATATCACAAATTAATATTAATTATAGCTCACTAATTTTAATTAAAACCATAAAACCTAAGTTTTTTACAAAGTTAAATTCAATGATGAACAAGCTCAACCAATGCCTATTTTTCATAGGGCTTTCATTCATAGTAATTAAACATACAAAATAATATTAAGAAATATTTAAAATGATGCTTATATGGATGACTTTAAAATTAAGAAAAACACACCTAGTGGAGCAAGATCCAATGCCTTCTTCAAGCATTTTTAGTGATAACAAATGATCTCTTTAGCTTTGTATGATATCCCAAGAACACAATGCAACTTTTAGTTTGTTTTGAAACTGCCTCAAGCTCTATAACCAAGTTCACTTATGTTGATGAATGAGCACGGGTTGGGTGGAGTAATGATGGTGTTCTAGCCAAGAATCAATGCATACAAAAACTTAAATATGATGTAAGAATGGTGTTTATGAGGTTAGTTTGCAAAGAACTTGCAAGGAATGAAAATTTCGAAGTAATGGATTTTTGACACAGAGATGGAGTTTTGTGATTTTTACTATGAGTTTGTGAGTGTTTGAGAGGAGATTTTTGTGTATTCAAAGTGTGTTTTTGCAATGAGAAATGATTTCTATTTATAAGGAAAGTCGAGGGTCTGAAACTGATTAGGTTTTGCAACTTGATGTTTTGAAATTTAGTTGTAAATCAAGTAAGAGTTCAAGCAAATCCATGGTTGCAAGGCAAAGTACAAGCTTTCTAGGGTGGTTGAACTTTTTAGATATGTTTCTTTTGATGTTTTCTATGAGTGTCAGAGGAAACAACCACAAGTCTCAATGTATTGGTTTTGGTTAAAGTCATCTTTATGGGAATGAGAGTGGAGCTTTTTGCAAAATGCTCCAAATATGACATGAAGAATTGGATAAAATCTCAAATCTTTGAGTAATGCACTTATGGTTTGTGTAAATATCAGATTATAGAGAGATTTAGAGAGTTCATGGTTTGCAAAGTAAGATTACATGGTATCATTTGGATATTTGATCAAGAACTTGTCACAAAATGGACCTCTAATGCAACTTTGGACATCCAACTTCATATCTTTCATTCTCTTAGCTTAAACATGATAAATTTGTACTCTTAGACATTTTGGAAATCTTGAAACATTCTTTACAACTTTTATGTTGAACACTTTCCTTGAATCAGATGGGATCTTGGTGAAAAATACCTTACAACGTTGGTACTTTTGACTGAAATAAATACTTCAGAATTTTTCTAAGTGTTTGAGATTTTGACAATTTTGAGGTGCTAACTTTATTAATTCGTATCTTCAAATCTATGCATTTTTTGGAGATCAACCCTCATTGAGAAAGTTGTAGTATGCGACATTCTCTTCAATTTGAGCATCGGGGCAAGAAAAATAGTTACTTGATGAAGAAGTTACAAGCTTTCAAAGTAGCATACTTGAACATGAATATTTAGAAGACTTAGTGAATTTTTCAAAACCCTAATCTTGATCTTTGATTCTTTCTCTTGATTTTCTTGATTAAACTTGATCAAATGATTTTCTTGACTTTGTACCAGATGAATCCAATCTGTCTAATTTCAATGGAAACCCTTAATTATATTGCAACCCTTAGCATGTTGAGATGTTTTTGAGGTTCATAAGGTGATGATATGACAAACCCTTGGGTGATACACAATTTGAGACCTCAAACCCTAATTCTTGATTTTTCATCTGAGACACCAAAACCCTAATTCTTGATTTTTCATCTGAGATACCAAAATCCTAATTCACTCAATGAATCCAAAGAAACCCTAATATGATGAAGTTATGGTGAAGATGATGATTACTTGATCACCATGAATGAGGGGCTTGAATCTTTGAGGAACACATGCCCTTTGATCAACCGATTGTTGGATCCTTTAGCCTACCTTGCACAAGCAAGAAACAAAGCATATCTTTGCATCTCATAAGGTTACTGGATACAAATATGAATGAGATGATATTTTAATATTATGTAAATGATGCGAAAAGAGGTGGGATCTTAGGTCAAAAATTAGGATACAACGGTTAGGCAGAGTTATCCATAAATCAGTTTAGTAGATCAAGATTATTGTTAAGGTAATCAAATCGTCATATGAGTTAATAAGTTTTCTCATTCATGAATTTAAGCATGATTTCTAATAGTTACTTTTCTGTTTTATGGTGCAATGATGACTTTGTTCATGCACAATAATTATTTTTTAATTGGCATTAACTCACAACTCAAAACTAATCGATAAAAGAATGTGGAGGGAAATTTGTTTACACTTGATAAATAATTAGTTAGTCGATATTAGTTGACATACAAGTTAGTATCAAGTGATTTACTCTTAGATTATAAAATGTTTGACGAGTACAAATTTGGATTTATACGATATAATTGACTTTTTATCAAGTTTGATCATCTATATAAAGTTTGTGGAAGTATTAAAATCAGTCAAAACTTAATAGGTTTTGACAAATGGGCGTTTTACTTGTGTTTCATGTTTATAGCACCAGTTACTAAAGAAATTTAAGGGTGAGGAGCCATGTTCTCAGAAAGTTGCACTCATGTGGATAAGAAGAAAAATACATTATCGAGAAATTTGGAAAATCAAATTGAATGAAAGGTGTCAAGTATTAGAATAATAATGTAAGTGGGAAAATAGTCCCACATTGAATAAGAATGTGGTGACTTGAAAATATATAAGTGAGAAAACTCGTTTACCTATTACCTTAAAATTTTAGGTGAATAAGTAGTGTGTCTCTCAGAAAAGTATATAATTATCAACTTTGTATCAATGCTCTTAATAATAACACTCATACATGACATGTGTAAATAACCGAGCAAACCGTTTTGTCCAATAAGATTAATATTTGCCTATAAATATTAGATTTGTCAAAGAAAATCCAACACACAATCAATTAAACAAGTTATTTCATGTATTTTTATTTCCGTCTTTAGCTTATTTTGTACGAGTTTTTAATATCTCAAACACTCAAAACACCCTAATCAACACTCTTCTAAAATAGTTAAAGAATGTGTAACTGAATGACAAAGTTCATATCTAACTGTAATTGCTTGAATAAATAAAAATTATTGTTGGAAATTATTAGTCGAGTTAATTGTCCAATTCAACAACAATCACCTAATTAAAACATGAAAGTTATTGTAGCCTAATAAAAACAATCTAATTGTTGTAGCTTTCTAGGATGGTCTTATAAATCCTCAATCATAGAACTATAATATGGTAACTTTTCCTTGATGAGCTAAACTTTTGTTAACAAAAAGTGCAATTAATTCATCTAAAATATCTGGCGTTTATATTCCCCAATATGCAAACAATCACTCTAGGTCCATAAAAAGGGTCCAAAAGAAAAAGATAATTACTAGTTGACGAAATTTGAAAGTAATAGTTATTTTTTTTAGGAAAAAGTTGAAAGCTATTTGTTCATTGTGTTTGTCATCTCCCATACAATGCAAAGAAGACACATCAAATTAGGCAACAACCCATTTAAGTTATGTGGTAAGTGCCTTATATAGTTCTCTTGTTGATTGGCATGACTGCAAAGTTTGTGGCCCAAAAATATACTATAGATTTTGCATTTTACAGCTGCTTGATTGATCACACTTCACCTTTCACTACAACTAGACAATATCTATTTGAATAAACCTATCAAGAAAGATATGACCTTTTTTCAATACAAGCAAGGGATTTTAGATAAGATTCAGTGATTAGATGATGATATCATACCATAGTTTTGGAAAGTTCATGAATTATCAAAAGAGAATTTCTCTTTATATTTAATAGTGATGATTTTCACCACTACTGGAAATTCAAAAATATTTTTTAGATATGTATATCCGAATACACCTTGTGAATTTGGGATATTAAATTATTTTAGATATATATATTCTAAATAATTCAATATTTCAAATTTTATTTAAAAAAATATTTATTTATAATATAATTAAATTAAGTTATTATTAATAAAGAATAAATTAAATTTATAATTAAAAATTAAATATTAAAGTAAATTTATAATATGAAATTAAACAATAAATATAACAATTAAATTTTTAATTATAATGATGATATGTAATTGTCTTTTAATTTTTTGTTTAAAATTATGTATAATTTTTTATAAAAAAATATAAGAAATGTTTCTTAATTGTAACTTTAAAAGTTAAATTTAATTTAGATGATATTTTTTATTTTTTATTATAGAATTGATAATAAATGATTGTATTGTAATTAAAAAATTTATTATATTAAGAAAATCTTTATATTAAAATTAAAAATTGAATATTATTAATAACTATAATATTAAAATATATCATTTAATATTAAATGCTTAGATTCTTATAAAAAAATAAACAATTTATAAATTATAGAGATCATTTATATTAATACTTATATATCTTATAAGAATAAATAAGGTTATTTCGTATATATATATTCGAAAATCCATTAAAACCAAAATATTAAATTATTTTAGATATACATATCCAAAAATACTTTAAAAATAAAAATATTAAATTATTTCAATATATATATATATATATATATATATATATATATATATATATATATATATATATATATATATATATATCCGAAAATACTTTGAAATATATATATATATATTTTTTTTTTGCCTTTGTCATTGTCATATGCATACTCTAATATTATTATTTTTGTGGCCTTTGTCATTGTCTATCTTTTTACAACCTTCCTATTCTTAACAAATTTCCAAGTGAATGTGTACTTTCCTATTGGTTTCAGAATATATGTACTTTGAAAGGTAAATTCTTGTGAGTGAGTTGTAAAGGTGGATAATCCTATGTAATGTATAGTAACTTTTGAAGTAAGAAGAGATACTTTTACCTCTTTATGATTTCTAGATGCTTTTACCTCTTTATGAATTCTTAAAAATCACGTTCTAAAAAATAACTTTTGTTTTGAATTACTAATTTTAATGATCAAAAATGTTTTTTTTTCTTTTCTTCAAATTTATTGTTCCAAAATACAAGTAGAAGGTAAAAAAGAAACTCTCTAAAAATAAAATAAATCTTTTGTTTTCTATCAATCTTTTACTATTTAATACACATAAACACATTGCCTAAATAGAAAAGAAAAGATGTTTTAAACTCCTTTAGTTTTTGTGGTTAATTATATTTATCAATTACCAGAAAAGAAAGTATAAGAAAAACAATTAAAAATTCAAAACAAATAAGAGTCCATCATATATCAAGGTGTAATTGCACAACAAAAAATGATAATTTAGGGGATAATACATATCATGATTAATCAACACACAAAATTCTAATTGTGATTATGTTGGTATTAAGGGGTGGCCATGATTGCCATCACACCTTTAATTAGCTGATACAAATCAACATCACTTAGCTGGCTTCTTACATTGAAAATATGGAAAAAGAAGAAGAAAAAAAGTAGTCCAAAAGCCACAAATCTCTTTAAACATATGTATGATCTGAAAGTGAATGTGTCACAATAAATTGGAGAGGTAATTAGGCCTTGTGAGGTGGACACTGATAGCACTTAGCAAATAGTCCAAATGTTTTAACTTGGTGTACAAAATTAAGCATACTTGCCCATCCTCCTAATCCAAATCCAACCACCAAAACCCATACAGCCACAAACACATTCAATGAGTACAATCCTACCCATCCTCCTAAAATCGAAGGTGGTCTCTCCACCGCATTCTGCAAAAGAATCAATAAAATATAGATCAGGTATATAAGTTATTCAATAAATCTAAAAAATAAATTTTTATTAATAGTAGTTAGAAAGAGTCCTATGATAGTACATGAGTGTTACCAACTGGAACATAAGTTTGAATTTGCGGTGAGATTATCAGAATCACGATGATAGTAGATAAGAAGAATTATTACCTCTCTGGCTGATGCTGAAGCAAAGGTGACCATGTGAGCCAAGGCAGGAATTATGTAAACTGTGAAGCTAACCAAGAGTGATCCAACAGTTGAGTTAATGGGGCCAAAGAATGGGAATATTATTGCCAAGAACCATATTGGAACTACCACAGGAAGCCTAACCAATGCTCTTTTGAACAAACTTTTGGTTTCATGAACTCCAACAAATTTCTCCCACACAAAATATAAAGGTGTGCAAGCAAATCCAAATGTTATAAACTGAAAAAAAAAATTATATATGGACTTGTCAATAATAATCTATATAGCACCGATATCTCAGGAAGACATGCTCAGCGTTGGTGTCTGACACAAACGCATACGGTTACGTTTAAATATTTCACTTTATCAAATTATTATCAGTGTCATTGTAATCAGTACCTGATGAATGAGCATGAGAACGACAGCGGAATCTCTAAACCCTGTCCTAGGAAGCAAGGAGAGAGCATTGGAATGAGTGAGAAGATCATCTCCAAATGCCCAATATACTGCAGCTGCTGATGGCAAAGTTAATGTCATCACATATAGAGTTGCAATTAGATATATCATCTTAAACTTCTGTGGCTTCCACATTGCATGCATAATTTCCCTAAAATTAATACAACACTGTCAGATTCACATATTAAAAAAATTGTAACAAATTTCTCAAAAACCATGTCACACATCTTCAACTAATCCAATGAATTTGAGTCCTCACACTGTAACAGCATGTCCACCAAAAGTATAGAGAATGTTGGTAGCTCCAGTGAAGTAAAGAACCAATTTGGTTGGGCCAGAGTGCTTCACATCCTCAGCCTTCAAAAACAATATAAATAAATCATATTTATTGAATTAAATTAACTACATGATTTTATATGATGAATTTGATCATGAATTGTATACCTGTCCATGAACTAAAGAAGCTATGGTCATATACCATGCAGTGTAAGTGGTCATAACTAGGCCCAAAAATGACCAAATTCTGTAATTGTGGAAAGAGGGGATGAAAACTGTTGTTGCACAGCATGCACCAAATATGTAGGTCCACGTTCTCTTGTCCAAATGGTCATTTATATAGTATATGTTACTGTCACATTATTCATATTATACAAAAAAAAAAAATTGTTAGCTCAAGATTTTAATCTATATAAATTTTGATTTATATATAATCAAGATTATACAGAAATAACAGGTAGACAGACAACAAGTTGCACTGATATCTCCTTTTCGATGGCAAAATGAATCAATTCTCTAACCTTGCACAAGCAATTAGCTGAATTACTGATCCAAACAAAAGGAAAGTGCAGTTGAAAAATAGTCCAAGATTTCTCCAATGTTTGCCTAAAAGTCCATCAAGAACTTCAAACCACTGCAAAAAGTGAAAAATATGCAAGATTAATTAGAAGAAGCTAATTTAAAATTAAAGTGATAAATTTATATATATTATTCACCTGAATAACATGGTTTCTGAAATCAACTTTCTCTCTTTCTTTTCTAGTTCGATATTCGACGTAAAGAACACTGATAATGTAAGCAGTCCAACTTCCCATTAGTCCATAAAAAATCTGAAATAGAATTCCAGATAACATCCCGAGTTGCGAAAACGAATATGGCAATGTCAAAAGAACTTGTGCAACCTACATAATTAAAATTCAGAAAAGAAACACACTATAAGAATTTTAATGATATTGCATAATCAAAGAAGTGAAAGTGATTTAGTAAATAAGTGCCTGATTAGAAGCACAACTAAACCAAGCATCATAGACAGAACCACCATGCCAAAAGAGCCTAGACAGTTTGCTAGTAGTGGACTTTGAACCTTCTTCTTCTCTTTCCATTTCTAAGTAGTTTCCAGCAACAACAGTTTCAACTTTCTCAGAAGTCATTTTGTTGTTATTCTTATCTTCCTTAAGGTGTTTTAGGAGGAAGAAAATAGAATTCAATGACCAAAGATATATATAGAAAAGAGAAGTGCTTCTTTCCACACTCCTATATCACACTTTCACATTAAATTCTTATATAGGTACCAATCTTTTAAAAAGTTGGTTCAACCCGTTGGTTTGAACCGGTTATATTGCAGTTTAATTTGAATCGAATTAAACCGGTTTTTATATATTTACAATGATCTCTTACCAATAGTAATGTGAAGGTTCAACTTCGTGATCAGTTTTGTTGGCTGTGATGGGCCAAGATTAGCTGCATTGCACGAGCGGGTGGCCTACCATAGGACTATTCTTTTCTTTTTTATGAAAGAGCCCATGCACATTGATTGATCATGAATTTTGATAAAAGCAAATAAGGGGTAGATTAAAAAATGTTTATGTGTGGGGGAACCTAATATGGAAGATATCATTGCTCTACATGATTTAGTGCTAATCATGATTAGTATTACATGTGTTCCAACTTGCTTTACTATAAGAAAATTCCAGCGTAACCCTATAGCCCTTAATTTCTCTTTGATTTTCACTTTTTTCTTAATAGTTACATTTATCATTTTGTATATAAGTGTTGTGGCTCCTGGCTAGTCATGTGTTGCTACTGTATTTTATGTCAGCATAGTCTTTAACTTTTTTATTGCATCATTGAGTTTGGAAGGTTTCATTTCCATTATAAGGATAATTTAGGTTAGGTGTGATTTCCTCATCTTGTGGTCAAAAAAAGAGAGGATAAAAAGAAAGAAAACATCTTTTTACATGGGCATCAGATTTGATTAATAGGACTAAGCATGGCCCAACTCCTACCAAACCCACTAGGCCCAGTCCCAGAGATTGTTGGACCTTTTGGACCTTTTCCTTTACCCCTTAAAGGTTTAGATAATTTTCTAACGTACCTTTATTATGAGTGTTTTCGGAGATGTATATTTGAAATGGAGTGATTTCGTTGATGTATATTCGAATTGTATCAAATTTTATGAAAAAAAGATTATTTCAGATATGTATTTTCGAAATTAATAAATATTTTAGATATTTTGTATAGATGCGTTAAGAAGGTGTAAGGATGATTTAGGAAATTCTCAAAGGTTTAAAACATATATATTATATATTGATTTTGATTGGGTTCATTAATTATCTTAAAGAAGATTTTTTATAAATAAAATGTCCATCTTTATTTATTTACTTCAACTATTCTCATGAGTTAAATTTTAGAGCTTGGAAAGTTTTAAAATTTAGATCAAAACTATTTTAGTTTTTATGTTAAACAATTATTAGTTGAGGTATTATGAGTGAAGAATTTGAGAGGAAAAAACTTTAACATGAGTGAATTGAATTATAACTCTCTCAGTTTATTCAATGAACTGGAGTAAAACATTTATACGAGTGAATGATGTGCACCATGGGCTAAGCTAAACAATACATAGAGTACAAAGTTTGTGTAGCAACTAATTACTCTCTTAACTAACTTTCTAGAAATCTAGAATAGTGTCATTAACTCTAACTTTCTCTAACTAACTTGCAATCTCTTCAATGGATGATTTGTATTTCGAATAGGACTAAAAGTAGATAAAAGTTTGAAGAGGACATACTTTGATTAAGTTTTCGATATGGTGGTTATGAATTCCAGTTATAAGGGAAGTATTTGGAAGGATAACATTTCAACACTCAAGTAAGTATTTAAATGAAGTGGCATTGTTGCAAGTGTGAATGAAAATAATATGGTGACTTAGAGTCACACTCATCTAGAAAAGACGTTTAAAATTAATTCTGATTGATCCGATGTGGAGTGTAAATAACCGTTTGATATGATGAATGAATGAGATAAAGGTAGAGGTCGTGCTCTTATGGGGTGTCCAGAAGGGAAGGTTCACATATTCGTTAGTGAGTAGAACGCCTTTTATTGGATTGGGTCTATGATTTAGGTTAGTCTTGACAAACCTTTGGTCGGAATAATGAGAAATTATCTTCACTTGAAGCTATCTCATGTATTATCTCTCTCAGATTAGATTTTGATATATATATATATATATATATATATATATATATATATATATATATATATATATATATATATATATATATATATATATATATATATATATATATATATATATATATATATATATATATATATATATATATATATATATATATATATATCATGTCCAATGTAGACATGATAAAAGTGAAAGTCGTGGGTACGAACGAATTTATGAAAAAGTCATCTAATTGATTGTTGGAAGAAACTGGGAGCAACTTCATAACACCAATTTGTGGTTTCTTACACATGAGGCGAAAATATATCTCCATATATTTGATCCTCTTGTAAGAACATGATTTATAATTATGTAGAGTGGAATTTGATTATTACAATACATCACTAGAGGTTGAGAGAAATTAACTTATAAATCACATAAGAGAATTATGAGCCATTAAAATTCATAAATTACAAAATTCAATTCCATATACTCATCTTCAAATGATGATATAGATATGGTATATTACTTTTGGTCCTCCATGAAATAAGAGAAGAGCCAATGAACAAGTATGAGCTTGAGACAAGTTGTTTAAAATCAATGCAATCACCTCATATGTATTTGACCATCCAAACAACTTAAATAGTAGAACATCTTGGAAAGAATAAGCCATTGCCATGATAATGCTTAAGGTATTTGAGAACTATGCATGCAACATTTTAATGAGTGGTGGTTGGTTTGAAAAAATGTTGACTAAGTTGTTTGTTAATAAAGGTGATGCCAAATCATGTAGTGTTGAGATAAAGTAAATAATCAACGAGTCTTTTGTAAGATGAGTTGTCATAAATGAATTACTATTGTTTAGTTTAACAAATGGATCTAAAGTGTAGGTATGTGTTTTTAGGAAAGAAATCATGAGTAAGCAAGCAAATCTAAGCGGTGTTTTCTTTGGCATAGTGAAGTTCCTTTTTTTTATAAAGCTATTTCGAGACCTAGTAAGTGTTTAAGGGTTCTTACACCCTTGATTTTGAAAAACTAGTTCAATACAATCTTTGGCTAGGGATAGAAGACATCCATCCTGAGCCAGGATAAAACCTGAGGGCAAAGACGAGAATCCCACCCTTGGTCGAAAATAGTTCCTAGTGATGCTAAAGACTTACACCAGTTCCCTCCTCCGACTAGGAAGGGTAATGATAAGCTAAGTAGTTGCACCAGCTCCCTTTGATAGGGATGAGTAATGATAAAGCTTAGTAGTTACACCGAGTCTTATAGACATGGACAGGTAAAGAAAAATCTTGGTGATTATGCCAATTCCCGCTAAGGGGGGCGAGCGACGACGAGTTCCAAAATTCATGTCAGTTCCTCCTTTAGGAAAAGTTCCAAGCAAGATGATACAAATGACTCAAATCCCTATTAAAGGAAGCAATTAAATCAAATAATAGCGATGGAAGAAGTCACAAGTTGACTCAAAAATAAGTGAAAGAGACGAGAATAATCTTGCTAATGTAATCGGAAGATCATGACAAATATTAAACAAAATATAATGAGCATTAAGAAACCGGACAACGAATGGTAAATAAATAAATATTGTTATCCGTGCATGTTACAGAAAAACATCAGGGCACAACATCCAATACAAGTTATACATAAACACAAAAGCATGCATCTCCACCTTGAGGATGAGCATCTTCATCACGAACCGATATGTGATTTTGAATCAGGTTAATCTTGAACCGAAGTAAGCTTTTAAATTAGGTTGCGCTTACAAACCGAACCGGCGACTTAGAAACGAAATCCCAAAACCAAAGCTTTTTAAGAATTTTTTTTATTAATAACCAAGTATTAAAAAAATATTTCGCGAATAACCGGGTTTCGGAAAAAATTACGCAAATAACCATGTTTGAGATGGCTCCATAAAGGAGGAGCCATCTCATTTGGCGCATCCTCCTCTTTTTATAAGGGAGGCGCCATCTCATTTGGCGCCTAAGGGCAAATGGCAAGCCCTAAGCCAAGTGAGATGGCGCCTATGTACAAAGTTAGGTCAAAAAAAAATTTTTTTTTTCTTTCCTGCGCGTTGCGTATTAGACAGAGATAAACAAAATTGATTTTTTATTTGATAAAAAATAATTACATTGAACTGTTTTACATTTAAATAACAGTAAAAAAAAAGATACAAAAAATACTGGAAAAAAGAAAGATACATCAATGATCCCCAGGAACCCGGTAATGACCCCCAGTTCCGCATCCCCGTCCTCGCCTTTCTCTTGCTGGGTGCCGTCTCGTTTCCTGTTGCGGCAAGGTCGATGGCCCAGCGAAGTCAATGCGATCCGAATCCATAAAATCAGTAAGATCTCCATATCTCGAAGATCCTCTCTAGTACAGTCGGTTACCCATACCCTCGAAGTTTGGTCGTGTTGGCGGTGGGTGGGGTTCCATGGTTGGTCGGTAGCATTGGTCGTCTGAGTATGGGGGGTAGAAAGGAAATGGATCTTGGGGTGTTTGGTACTGTGGATGTTGGGTTGTTTGGTGATATGGTGGTTGATGGTAGGTTTGGTCGGGTTGGTCATAATCTTCTGACATTCCCATATCAGGGCTAAGGCTGGATGTTGAGGGCCCCATATTGGGATATGTGGAAGACTGAAATTGTGTATGGGGTATGTGGGTTTGCTGGTATTGGGGTTGGTATTGTGGTTGGGTTTGAGGCATATCTGGGTATTGGTAGTTTGGCGGTGATTGTGGTTGGTAGTACGGCATTTGGTTGTAGTTGTGTTGTGGTGGGGAATGTGGTTGTGTGTTTGTTGGTCTGTTTCTTCTAGGGGGTTGGTTTGAGGTTGATGGATTTTGGGTTTGTTGGTGGGGAATCGAGGGTTGTGCCCATTGTGTGCGTGGGTCAACCAAGTACCTCGGATGAGACACGTGCATATCTGGGTTACTAATCGACCTGTACCACGACATATATTGATCGGTGTGTCGCATGTTACCTTGAGTAAGGAAAATAGGGGATTGTAAGATGTAGCGGTGACGCCTTTGCCACATTTTACACCATTCTGGAGCAAAGTCTTTCCAGTTGGTTAGATTCCACTGGGCGTCGACCCTTTTTAGATGCCAGGGGGACAAATCTGTTGGATCACTTGGTATCTCTTGGATCATTCCGAACTGCATCTTCACACGGTCGCTGTGGTGCATCTCCACAATGTTGAACCGAATGAGTGCAGTCTTTGCAGTCCAAGTTGCTGCATCCTCTGGATTTGGAGAATGGTCCAAACCCAAATATGGTCTCCAGACGAACTGCGATAAAATTTAAATCAGGTAAGCGCAAAAGTAATGTATAAATAATTAAAATGAACAAAAGTTAAAAGCTACGACTTACGTCATCTGGGCCTAAGTGATCCAACAGATTCCGGTAGAGTGCGACATTGAATCTGGGATTCTTGCCGTAATCCATACCCCTCACGCAGTACCTATAGGAAATGAGAAACATGTTATTTTTAGCATATATTTTGGAAAGAGAAGAATAGTTATAAATGCTATAACTTAATGACTTACTTTGTTGCGTAAGGGAAACCAAAAGTGTTGTTGTTGATGGGGTTTAAGGACTCCATCCTCCACCAACCCCAGGCTTGTAGTAAAAATGCGCACCCATAAAATGTACATTTTTCCTTGACTGCGTTTTTGCACAAGGAACTGTACAGGTGGGCTAATACTGCAGAACCCCAACTAAATTTTCTAGTTTTATCAAAATTTGTTAGTAAATGTAAGTAGATGAAATTTACACTATTTCCCGTACTTTCGGGAAATAAAAAAGTACCAAAAAGTATCATAATATAAGTTCGGGCTTTTACTACTCGGTCATTCTCTGAGGAATTTTCATTTAATTCCATACTTGCATAATGCCGTTTCAGGTCAGTGAGTAGTATTCCCTGCCCTCTTGCTCCACCACCTTCTACCATGTCCCTACCTAACAGTTCCTCACACTGTGAGTTGGGTTGTTGAACCGACCCGTTCACCGCTTTACCGTCAATAGGGAGGCCCAGTAGCATGTACACATCTTCGAGAGTGATGGTACATTCACCTATTGGTAGGTGAAATGTATGGGTCTCCGGTCTCCACCTCTCCAACATTGCAAGGATGAATTTGGAGTCAATGGTGCAGTTGGAGATCTTTATCACGTGTCCAAAACCTGCATATTCCAGATAAGGGACGATGAAAGGGTCGGGAGCCAGGTATTTGTGCGAACGGATTCTGAATCTTTGTGTATCCTGAGATCATAATTAAACAAGAGTAAGATTAATTAAGATGAACAACACGTTTTTTAAAGTATGAAAATGTATAACCAAAGAAGAGACTTACAAATGCAGCAATGTTTTCCCTTGTGCCTCTGTGAGTTTCTCCCATTGTTAGAAGGGCCATTCTTCAGAACGCTTGAGAGAATGAAAGACTTAGGAAGAAATAGAGAGTATGATAGACTTAAGAAATATTTCGTAGCAGAGAGTGAGAGTTGTGTGGGTGTGAGAGATGTTTCATAAGGTATGTATTTATAGGCAATTGAAGATGACGAGGATTTCCAGAACATGATTTCCAGCCATGTCTATTCTGGAAACGACTCTATTGAGTTGTACGTTCTGTTTCAAGAGCCTCCGGTGACACAGGAGGTAGAGCCTCCGGTGACACAGGAGGTTGATCCTTTGGAGAATGAGCAAGATGAGGTGGATGCCGTTGATGATGAAGAAGAAGATAACGAGTTAGAGTTCGATGAAATGGTGAACGACGATTCTGACGATGATGGCATCCCAAGTATTCCTACCGACAAAATCTACACACCACCTACGCACATGACAAACTTCAACATGGGCGGAGATGAACCTTCGACGGACTTGTTTTTCCAACCGTATATGCAATCAGATGAAAATTTAAAAGAGAAGGACAAGTTTCGTAATAGAGAGGAATGCATAAGGGCCATCAAAAAATTTCACATGCTCAACTCGGTTGATTATAAGGTGGATCGTGTAAACCCGGAAAGGTACAAGATCAAGTGTGTCCACCCTGACTGCATGTTCAAGCTGACCGCTTCATACAGACTAAGGGGTGACTGCTGGGTCATAGGTTCCATGACTACCCATACTTGTGTAAGTTCCACTCAATCACAAGACCACCGAAAACTCAACCATGATCTAATCTGTCAAGAAATCCTACCCCTGGTCAGCAACGACCCTTCTTTGAAGGTGAAAACAATCATCTCCCACATCACCACGGTTTTTAACTACACTCCGTCTTACTGTAAGGCGTGGTTAGCAAATACCAAGGCGATTGAAAGGGTGTACGGAAACTGGGAGGAGTCATACCGAGAACTTCCCCGCTACCTAAATGCACTCAAGACATATTCTCCAGGTAGTGTTTATGTTCTGGAAACATTGCCAGCGTACGCTCAAGATGGTAGTCTACTACATGGCAACGGAATATTCAGTCGCGTCTTTTGGGCATTTCAACCATGCATCTCAGGGTTTGCATCATGCAAACCAATTCTACAAATAGACGGGACTTGGTTGTATGGGAAGTACAAAGGCACGCTTTTGATGGCAGTTGCACAAGATGGCAACAATAACATTTCCCCGTTGCGTTTGCCCTTGTCGAGGGGGAGACCGGTGGTGCTTGGAGCTTTTTCCTGAAAAATCTTCGTACACACGTGGCTCCTCAACCAGATCTCTGTTTGATCTCGGACATACATGCCTCCATTGAAAGTGCCTATAATAATCCGGCAAATGGTTGGCATGACCCTCCTTCTACGCATGTCTATTGCGTCAGGCATATCGTCCAGAATTTCTCGAGGGAGGTCAAGGACAACACATTGAGGAAAGCGGTGATGAATGCGGGATACGCACTGACACAGCCCACATTCAAATATTACCGCAACGAGATCCGTTTGTCTAACCCAGAAGCCGGTACGTGGATCGACAATATACCGGTCGAAAAATGGACTAGGTCATACGACAATGGCCAAAGATGGGGGCATATGACTACAAATCTTATTGAATCAATGAATGGGGTATTCAAGGGCATACGAAACCTCCCCATCACTGCCTTGGTGAAATCCACGTATTTTAGGATGGCTGCATTATTTGCCAAAAGAGGTGAAATGTGGTATGCGGTCTTGCAATCAGGACAACTATGGAGTGAAAGCTGTATGAAATACATTAAGGCTGAAAGTGCTAAAGCCAACACTCACATGGTTACACGGTTTGACCGCCATAGCCACAACTTCATTGTGAAAGAGACAATTGACCACAATGAAGGCCTGGCAAGACAAGAATACAGGGTCATTTTACCTTCTCAATGGTGCGATTGTGGCAGGTTTCAAGCTTTTCGTATGCCTTGCTCTCATGTCATTGCCGCTTGTGCGCATACCCATCAAGACGCGCTTCAACTGCTCTCAAACGTTTATAAATCTGAAACGTTGCTCACTGTTTACAACAACAACTTTCCTTTGGTGGCAAAACCGGACTATTGGCCTGAATACAACGGTGATATAGTTTGGCACAATGACCAAATGCGAAGGAACAAGAAGGTTCGTCCCAAAAGCAGGCGCATAACAATAGAAATGGACGATCTTGACAGGTTGGAAAGAAAGTGTGGTTTATGCCGTCAGGTCGGACACAATCGCAAAAACTGTCCGAATCGGGCGTCTGGCTCGACCACATAAATTTTGTAATACAATAAATCTTTTCAATATTTGTGTTGTAAACATTATGGGTTTTCCGTTAATAAAACTGTTCACACAATTTAGGAAATTCAATATAGGAAATTACATTAGGGTTTTTGCGTACAACAATGATTAACGATAATCAATCTAGGAAATTACAACTGTTAACACAATTTCATCTGACCCATGCATCATCAGCATTACATCACTGTCTGTTTTGACTTCCTCCAACCACACATTAGGTCTTCCTGTCGCATGCAAGGTTGTTGTTCGTTTTCGCTGGATCCTTCGAATTTTTTCCCCCTCGGCGATGTCTCCATCTAGCCACCGCATCAACTCCCGCTTCAGACGCTCCATGGAGTGAATGTGCCAGAATTTCATTTTCATCGCAGGTTTCGTGGCGGAGAATATAACGTAACCATCTCTGCTAAAAATCATAGGCGACGTCATTACGTAAATAAGGGAGTACAGAATAAAAATACAGTGCGAGAAAGTGTGAGAAATTTCAAAGAAACGGACGAATTATTTATAAAACAGCAAAAAACCCTAGTTTTGCCCTAGGCGCCAAGTGAGATGGCGCCTCCTCTCCTTTTTAAGGAGCATGCGCCATCTCACTTGGCTAAAAGCCAATGGAGGCGCCAAGTGAGATGGCGCCTAGGGAAAAACCCTAGGTGCATGCGCCAAATGAGATGGCTCCTCCTTTGTGGAGCCATCTCAAACATGGTTATTTGCGTAATTTTTTCCGAAACCCGGTTATTTGCGAAATATTTTTTTAATACATGGTTATTAATAAAAAAAATTCGCTTTTTAAAGGTTTAGCTTTTAACCCAAACAAACACCCCCTTAAGAATAAATTATTCAACCAAGATAAACATACTCCTTGTTTAATTTACAATAATACCCCTTTTATAATTCAATATTCCTCACTAAACAAAAAAAAAAGACTTTCTCGAAAGAGCTACAGATAATTTTAAGTGAGAAAAAGTGAAGAAATATGTTATGAAAGATAGAGAAAGTGAGTAGTGATATAAGAAGCTCAAGTTTTTTGTATTGAAAATGTGAAAGGAAGACCCTTTATTTATAGGCTAGAGGTTGGCACAAAATAAGAAATTTATATGAGCCAAAATTAATGAGCCAATCGATTGGCATCTTGCTTCAATCGATTGAGAGTCCTAAAAATAAACATTTATAATTGTTTAAAAAGGAAGGAAAATATACAGATAAGGTTCCCTTTATTATGTCGTTGTTACAAACATTCAAGGACAAGTTTTTCACTAACCTAATCGATTGTGTATGAGTGCCAATTGATTTGACAATACAAAATTTTATCCAAATTTTTCTGACAGTTTTTAATTCAACTAAAATGACTCCAAAACATTTTTAAGGGATGTTTTCTTGAAAAATATAGGCTTAAATTTTTTTAATTGTGTGTGTGATTTATCCGTATAAATTTATGAAAAAGCCCTTGTGTTTTTACAAACCACAGTTCACTCAGACACGACTGGGCAAGCTTTCACACTTTCTCTCTTTCACACTTTGAAGCTTCAATAATTGCCAAGTAAATGAATCATATAGACACTTTCTTGATTGTTATTTGAGATGAGGCTCGAGATTTATTTAAGTTGAATTCCTTATTAGAGGATGTTTATAACCATCCCAAAACCTTAATTTGTCTGCTTGTATCTTTAACCGCTTATCATATAATTGAATCCTTGAAGGTTATAGAGGTTTCTATGCAAGTTGCCACAAATATTACATCATCAAAATATCATTCAAGTATTTATCATTAAAAACACATATCAGAATCTCTTATTATATATTGAATCCTTGTAGGTTGTAGAGGTTTTTATGCAAGTTTCCATAAAGGTTGCATCAGCAAAAGTTCCTAATAGTTGTCATAATTAAAAACACATTATTAAGAGCTCTTTTGATTGCTTCTTTGAGTACCCTACAAAACATAATTCCATATTTTCCACCTTTTTGATGATGACAACATAACTCTTAGGGAGGTGGTAAAGGAAACAAAGAAGAATATATTTGGAGTGGTTAAACTCCCCCTCAATTAAGTAGAGAATATATATTGTCCCCCCTGAGAGTATACTTCCCCCCATTTATCAAAATAAAAAAGGCGGGTAAACATATGAATTTCTAGAATTTAAATATGCAAATATAAGCATTTAGAAAGGGAAAACATCACTCTTTATTGATTTAAATCATGCTTTAATTGAAGTACAAAAAGCAGAAAATTGCAGAAATTAAGACTAGTGCGAAAAATAGGAGAACAAACACACTCAAAAACTAATGCACATAAGTGAGACTATTCTTTGTTAAAATCATCATACAAGAATTTATCTCAAGGTAATTGCGTTGGGTCTTTGATAAAATGGCAACTTATGAAGTCAATTTTTTCTGTTGTCATATCAACATTTTTTATTATGAGCTTGAGTAGGTCTTCAGTTTAGGGATAATATAGTCAAAGGCTTACATATCTACACGTGTTTCTTGATCATCCACCTTTATATTATTTTCATTGTAGGCATTTTCAATCACTTTTCCATCATATGGCGTGTTTCAGGATTTTCTTAAATAGATTACCATATGTTGTACCCCAAAATTTGCCCTCGCATTTTTCCACAAGAAATATCAGCTTCAAACATTTCCTGACTTTTCAAACTGGCTCAAGAATCGTACAAACGGACTTTTCTTGACAGTCAATCAAAATTAGGGTTTTCACTGATTTTCAGAGCTTTGAATTGTTTCATATAGTGGGCTTAAGGTTTGATTGATTGTTGGTTCAATTTTGATCAAGCGAGCGTGATTTGGCATTTAATCAGGAATTAGGGTTTTATGGGCATATTCTCAGAAGGATTTGAATTCCACAGCACTTTGCGGTTTATTTCAAGATTCGGATTAAAATTCGCGTTATCTTGGTTTAATCAGTAAAAGAGACGGTGTTTTGAATTCAGTACGTTTTGATTGGGCCAATCAGATACAAGATGCAGTTTTGAATTCACAGTGTTCATGTGTTTGATCAGTCTATTTGGATCGATTGCTGCTTTGCTTTGGATGTTGAATAAGACAGACTTTAATTGCAATGTTGTTTTATTTTAGTTATTTATTATTCTAAAATTAAATGATTGAATTTATTTTTCAATTGTTTTAATTCTAAGAATTTTAAATAAATAAATAAACAATAAAGAAAAGTGGAACCAATTGGATAATTTGGATTTTTATTGATATTTGAATTATTTACAAATTGTTGTTACAAACAATAATTTACATTTAATTTAAATATTACATAGAATTAAAATTGTCCTATTTTCTAAACATTCTTCATTCTTCGTTCCGCTCCGGTATTCCATTTTTTGTCATCTGCAAAAAGAAATAAGAAAGTCAGAAAGCATTAAAATTAGCAGAGACAGATAAAAATGCTCATCATTAGGGGCCACTGACTGGGATCAGTTGCCCTCTCTGCAAATCACGGGATTTCTCCCGGTTCACAGAGAGGGAAGATTATTTTATCTCATGAAATGCAAATGTCAAAAATGCATAAGTTACAATTTTTAAGCTGCATAGAAATTCAAGTTCAAATCCAAACTAAACTGAAAAGTTCAATCCAAACTTTCCATCCAAAACAAAGTCCACTCTAAGAAAATCAAGAAAGCATACAAGCTGTCATGGAGAGATTTTTAGCCAAGATATCAAGGAAAAGGAAGTCAGCACACATAAATTGTCAAAAAGATAAAGATGCAAAATGTGAAATGCAAGCAATCTTTTTCATCATTTCCCTAGTCATAGCCCCTTCAGAAAAGTACAATAAACATTATAAAATTCTTAAATTGTACTGTAAAGAGAGAGGTAAAGAGAGATAAAGGAAGCAGGCAGGGTTAGACAGTTCAATAGCAGTTCAGCAGGCATAGCAGTTCAGCAGGCATAGCAAAATCAGGAGCCAACTCAGAAGACAGTTCAATATAGCAGCAGGCAGGGTTAGGCAAGACAGTTCAGCAGATAGACAGGAGAAAAAGATTATGCAAATCAAATCCAAGCCTAGTTCAGTAGCAGGCAGCAAGACAAGAGGGGGATACAAATCAAAGAGACAAACTGAGTTCAGTAAGAGGGCAGTTCAGAAAACACAACATACAAGACTAAGTTAAGCCTAAACAAAAACTGATAACCAAAGTCTATCAAACTAAAACCTGTACGCAAACCTCAAAAACTCTGCATCAATATCAAGATCCACAAGCAAATATACAGCACAGTTCAGGATATCAGTTCAGAAAGGAGCAGCATAGCAGGATAGATAGGATAGAAAAGAGATAATCAAAACCAGTTCAGCATAACACCTCAAACCATTATCTAACCAATATCCTCACAACCAAAACCAATAATCCTCACCACCAATAAACCTGCATCCTCCTCAAAAACACCCCATTACTGTCATCAAAAGCCATTACCCTGTCTCAATCTATATACTCACAAAAACCTGATAAGAACCAGAACCACAAAACATCATCCAAACCTGCATCAGTCTCAGAACAAAAACTAAAAACAAATAACCTCAACCTTCAAACCATACCTAAAAAACTGATCAAAACCACAACTTGCAACCTATCAAACACCAATACCCAAGCCTACAACCCTGTGAAGCTGAACATCTCAAGCCACAAAGCCAAGCATCAGTCACGAAACACAACCCAAGCCTACAACCCTGTGAAGCTGAACATCTCAAGCCACAAAGCCAAGCATCAGTCACGAAACACAACCCAAGCCTACAACCCTGTGACACTGAACATTCAAACCCCAAGCCTCAGAAGGGGGACTTCATCATAGGCATCTCAGTAAGGCACATCTCAAAGCACACAAGCAAATCATCACAAGGCAACGAGAGAAAGATAAGCATACAAATTCCCAAGGCAACAATTCAGGCAACAATTCAAAAGCGTCAAGAGAGCCTCAGAAGCAAGCTTCATCATAGGCTAGCACACATAGGCAACAGCTGTTCAAGAAAGACGTTCAAGACAAGCAAATCTCAAGCAAAGTACTCAGACATACGCATGCTCAAAGACAATCATCACAGTGGAAGAAGAAGAGGTAAAGAAGCGAGGATTTAGGGTTTCTCAGTACGAATATCATCATCAAAAACCTAAGCAAAAAAGTAAAAGAACGAAAGTACCAGAAAGCATCAAAAGCAAGCTCCATCACGACGATCCGGCCTCCTAAGCGCCATAGCTCCCTCCACCTCTCCTCCATCCCCAAAGCCAGGTAGTCCATGTTCTTCCCATTTCCCCTTCACTAGCTCATAATAATGTGAATTCAGGAATCAAGACCCAAACATAAATTCGTAAAGAACAGAACATAAAACACTAAAGCGAACCTTAAATCGATGACGCTGGACTCACGTCAATGGGGGGAAGAAAAGCTTCAGGATGGGAGCTGGTGGCCGGAATCGAGCGTTCAGGGAAGGGAAGTTTAATCGGAGAAGATGAATGCAACAAACGGCGCCGTCGTCACCTCACAAACCCTCGTTTTCATTCTGAACCAAATGCCTAAACCCTAATTCTGTTTCAAACCATGGGCTTAATCTGACCCGTTCGTGTTTCCTCAAAAGCCCGTCAAATGCCTTTCTTCATTTTCTTTACAAAATTAAACTCTAATCTCATTTTCTATACATAAACAATACATACTTTTTTTTATATATAAAACATTAACCATTCTTTTTATTTTTATAAAAGCAATATTTTTATATATAAAACACTAGCCATTCTTTTATTTTATAAAAGCAATATTTTATTCCTTGAAAAAATACTAACTTAATTAAAATGTTTTTTTATTATCAAAAGGTTAAGACATTTTTTAGACAATATATTTTGTGCATACATTTTAAAACATTGATTTGTACATATTATACATTTTTCACACATAATTTAAATTAAACTCCTTTTTTTAGTTAATACACATTTTTGTACATAATAATTCAATACATTTTTCTAATATTGAAATTCATAAACATTTTGACTAAAATACTCTTTTAATTAAAACTTAACACTTAATCAAAACCCTCCATTTTTCTGTTGTACATAATTAACATACAAAAATCAAGATTCATCTAAAAAACATTATCTAGGTCAAAACCCTAATACGACTCAATTTCACATTTCGCACTTGTACATATTTACATTTACACAATACATATACATTTGCACTTACACAATATATTGCCCTATACACACTTTATCTTATATTTGTATATTTGATATTCATTTTGATCGCACATTCGATTTGGTTGTAAATTATTGGGTACTATAAGTCTCATCCCCTTGTACATTTATACCCCCACTCCCGGACATTATTTTGTAATAGCGTAGATTTACATTCCGCAATTTACAGCTTTTCAATTATACCATGGTTAGACCTAGGGTTTGTATGTACATAAAATCAAACGCTAGATAACCTAATACAAGACAAATACCTGTAATCAATACACAATCACACTTGCATCCCCTAGGGTAATCCCACATGTTGCCTTCCAAATGGGCCATGCTTGCATGTCGAATGTCTTTGGCAAAACAAAATCAAATGATCATAAGTCCCTCGATGACGCTTTCGAAAGTTGCCTAAACGGAATGATCATAGTCCCTTCAAAACAAATTGCCAAAGACACTTGGCATCATTGCATTCATGGTCTATGCGATGACCCGTGCCCGTCCCGAATAAACTTCCTAAACGCAAGATTGCCCATCAATTTCAATGGTGGAACAAAATTGTTAAAAGGGGTTAAAACACGACAAAAAACCTTTGAGTACAATAGGGTAGACATAACTCTTAGTTACTTGAGATCAAACTTGCAAAAACACTTGCCTTCTTTTCAAAAACCACAATCCACAACACTTTCAAACAAACTCTCAAAAACATTTGAAAACATCTTTTCGAAAAGATTCACACTTTTGTAAAACACTCAAACACGAGTCAAATACATTAGTTGCCTAAAACAAGGCATCTTTTTCTAAAAACATTTTCAAAAAGCACCCACACACACACCATTTTCAAAGCAATCGAAAAACAAGGCAAGTGATCTAAAAAACCAAGTAACTAAGAGCCCATGGATAACCATGGATGAAAAGGGTGCTAACACCTTCCCTTTTCATAATCTACCCCCCGAACCCACGAAATATCTCAAAAGGTTTTTGCTGTGCTTTTTTAACCTTTCCTTTAGGATAAAATAAAAAGTCGGTGGCGACTCTTGCTAACCGCACAAGTGCGAATACGAACGCAAAACACTAGTCAGTTCTCCCACCGTATCACAGAACTGGCGACTCTGCTGGGGATATTTAAAGTGGGGTTACCTTAGGGTTTAGATCACTTTTGTTTTCGATTGATTGCTTTGTTTGCTTTTACATTTGTGGGCATTGTATCGGAGTTTTATAGATCCTAACCCGGATCTGGGGAAACCCTTTTAGGTAGCAACAAGGCTGTGAGGGAACTGTGCGGGGTATACCGACATGGTTGAAGCAGTCTGCTACGTTGATGTGGCACTTTGGTGTGTACCGGTAACCCTTGAGTCAATCAAGGAGAGTACGGGGCCTCCATATGGTGTCGTAAAGCATCAACAGACCTTAGGAACCTTAATTGAACCATCTTGGCCTTTTAGGGTAGTGAGATGACTACTTTGGTGTACTCCAAAGTCGGTTGATACTCGATACTACACTCGATTGAGGGTTGTTTTCTTGGGATATTTTGATCGCCAGTCAGTGGCTAAATCGAAACGATGAACAATGAAAGCAATCCAGTGATATTGGGACCTCTAGAACCCGGTTACTTTTGGTAGGACAGGTTTTAACCAACAAACTGAAAGAGGGTAATACCCAGACCTCATGCAAGCCTAAACCTAAGGCCTTGTGTGCTTTGTGTGAATATTGTCTGCCTGTATATACACTTACTTGTTTGTGCATACATGTACATAACATCATGACATCATACCATAGCATTTTAGCATTTTTAATAACCATTTCAAGGATCCCGAGGGTTCTGTTGATGCAGGGTTACGTTGAACCAGACATCTATCAAGGGGCAAGAGGTCTCTCCTCTAACCAATCCAGTCAAAAGATCAAGTACAACACCTTGAATCAGTGGCTATGACCCACTCGACATGGTGAGCTTGATTCTCGTGGAAAGACATCCACCGAGGCAAAGTTCTCCAAACAAAGTCCAAATACAACAACTTGAATCAGTGGCTATGACCCACTCGACATGGTGAGCTTGATTCTCGTGGAAGGACGTCCACCGATGCGGAGATCTCCAATCCAAGAGCAGAGTTCAACCTCTAACATTTTCTTGTGTTTACCCCAAGAGATCCTTGAAAACATGCATCCACATAATCATGCATTGCATTTTGACGACCTTTCCTTTTTCAGGTTTCCTTACTCTCCTGCTGTTTATTTCAGCAAGAGATGGCTCTAGAACGGTCTGTCAAAGACATCCAAGACCAGACTGCTCAGCTGCAAGAGATGTTCATGAATTTGTCTCTGGGGCAAGAGGAGATGAAAGCTCTCCTCACCAACGGCTTGGGGAATTCCAACAATGCCAGGAATGATCAGATTGCGGAGCTGCAGTTTGATCTGACAACACTGAGGACCCAAATGATGGGATATTTGGTGGGCCAGATGGCTCTCATCCAAGACCTATCTCAAAGACAAGAAGAACTCGGAGTTCTGGTCCGCCAACTGCTTCCAAACAACCAGCGGGGGCAAACATCTGAGGTCGAAGAGCAGGTCACCGCTCAGCCTCCATCAACTCAAGAAGACAAGGGGAAAGCTCCTCTGCTAGCTTCAGGGTCACAAACCCATCAACAACCTCGCCAGCGTCAGCGGGGCAATCGGCGTAAACAAGAAAAGTCGGGAAGACAGTTTACGGAGACTGAAATACCGTCATTCTTCATACTGAAGCGCCTGTTGGAGGTCAATTTGCTCACTGTAAAGGACCCTCCTCAGAAGCTCAATATCTCCTCTCCTCGCTTTAATCCCGACGAATTCTGTGTTTACCACTCCTGCAGCCCGGGGCACAGTACCAACGACTGTTGGGCCTTGAAGAACAAGATTCAAGATCTGATTGACATTGGAGTGCTGAGGTTCATGCCAGACGGCGAGATGAAAATCTTCCGTTAAGGGGTTCTCCGCTTGAAGTGACGAAGCTCGAAACTGAAAGACTTTTGCTTCTTTTTGAACTTTCAAAGTTGTAATTTCTTTTGCTGTCAAACAATTATTTGCTGATGTTAAACTCTGTTTTCATTAATGCATTGCATATGTTTGTCTTGAATTCATCCATTCGTTTCACTACTCTTATGCTTTTCTTTATGATATTTGACTCTTGGTAAAAAGCTGCAAGCCTTTAGAGGGAGGATGACGAAACAATACCGTAATCTTATACAGTATGCTTTTGAACAGACCTTGCTGATGATGTACAGGCATTTCTTTCAATTCCCAAACACTGGAGTTATAAGGAAGTTAATCCCTAGTCAACCCCTTCGAGCCAAAGAAGTAGGAGTTTTCTGTTCTAAACAGTCAAAACCTTTGATATAAACCTGGGGCAGGGTAGTATCTCAGTTAATTCAAAAGAGAACGCGCATTGAAGTCGCAAACTCTCAGTTCGTAATACAACGAACGACGTCGAAAAAGAAAGCATTCCTTCGGAATCAAAAGACAAGGATGGTTCCCTATCACATAGACAGTCAATCTCTCAAAAGAGAAAAGCCCACCAAGCCAAAACCTATAAAGGAGGCTTAAGAAAGCTGGGGCATCCCGCTGACAGTAATCCCGAAAACGGTAACAGTCAGGCAAAAGTTAGGGATAACAAACCAAAATAAAAATAGTGAGGTCATTACAAAACCCTCAACAACATGAAAAGTGTTGAAAAAGAAAACAGAGATAATGACTGTCTCCCAAATTCAAACCGGTGAACCATCGCCCAAAAGTCGTTCCGAACTCAAAACAGAGTGCGACGCACAATTAACTGAGCTTAGGTTGAAGAACATCACGAAGAGCGGGTGGGTACAAATATACTTTGAGCCTTTATCCTTTGTTTCTTAAACCATGAACCAAGCCACGTTACAACCCTTCAAAAGTCCTAATTGAAGCATGGGTTAGTTCGAAAGCATACTGTTACAAAAGGTATCCTGACTCCTGTAGGGCTTTGCTCTAAATCTTGTGTTAACTTGTCTTGTGAAAAGTTTTCTGCTAAAAAATGCATTTTTCAAATTTCAAAGACAAACATAAACTTTGCATTATTCGAATATCACTGTCTGCATTTGACCCTTTTGTTTGACAGCGAAGAAATTCATACAGCAAATGTTCGGAGGAACGAAAACTCTCTCAGTAAGTCTAAATCACTTCAAGAGGATAACACTTCCATCAAATCCCTTATCAACAAGGGGCATGACATGTCAAAATCCAATTAACCTGGGGCAGTCCAGTCAAGGTCCAACAGATCTTTCAAAGTACAGTTAACCTGGGGCAGTCCAGTCAAGATTTCAAGAAATCTCTCAATATGCAGAGTAATCTGATTCCAGACTCCTTCTTCACCACTTGGGGCATTCGAATGTCAAAAGTGTTCAACAAATCAACTACAACATTTCCAGACTCGACTCCTGTATCTAGCCAGGGCACGTCTGAAGAGTCCGAGGATTCGACTCCTGTATCCAGCCAGGGCATATCTATTGACGACTATTTCCAGATTCGACTCCTGTATCCAGCCAGGGCATATCTGTTGACCACATTTCCAGACTCGACTCCTGTATCTAGCCAGGGCATGTCTGAAGAGTTTGAAGATTCGACTCCTGTATCCTGCCAGGGCATATCTATCAACTATCACCTTTCCAGATTCGACTCCTGTATCCGGCCAGGGCATGTCTGAAGAATTCCAGATCAACACCTGCAACAACCCAGGAAACATCTGTGAACGACCGATTGTAGACCAACACCTGTAATAAATCAGGATTTTATCTACATCACCACTTGGGGCATTCGAATGTCAAAAGTGTTCAAACCCGATGCAGTTTTACACAAGCTCATCATCAGGAAACCCTACACCGGTTCCTCTCCAAGACTTCTGAAACAGGTTTACGGATTCTTCCCAACAACGGACGCCAATCTACCGACTTGTTCAGATTCTTATCAAGACTTCTGAAAACAGTTCATGGATTCATCCCAGTAACGGATGTTAATCTATCAGCTTGTTCAGATGCAACTTTTGAAATTAGTTTACGGACGCTTCCCAAGTAACGGATGCTGCTCTATTGCTGATTCAACTTCAAGATTTCTGAAAATAGTTCACGGGTTCTCCAAGTAAACGGATGTTAACCTATCACTTGTTCAGATTTTTCTCAAGCTAACAACCACGGAAGATCGCACTCGCCAGAATTCTCCCTATCCCCCAGCGGAGTTCATCAAAATTCCCCAGCAGATCAAGAGCTCCAAGTGGACAATTCCCAGCAAAGTCAGACTTTTAAATCTTCTCCCCACAGAGTTTTTAGGAGGACAAATCTTGAGTTCCCCAGTGAAGTCTCCAGGGTTACCTCCCATCAAGCCAAAGATTCTCAATCTGGTCTCCCCGGCATGAGTCTACTAGTTGGAACCCCCCAGTAGAGGTCATCAGGAATTCTCTTCCCCACAGCAGCCAAAGATTTATTTTCCCGGGCAGCAGTCAAGATGCTTTTATCTTCAGCCATCTCGGATTCATGTATCCTCAGCAGGAGTAGCTCATCAGCCTACATACGCATCCATCACATTCATAAATATTGTTGTCACATGCATTGCATCACGCATCATAACATTGCATACAAATAACCCTTTGCCTTTTCAGGTAAGATCAGTCGACAGACACAAATCATCTCCTGAAATTCATCAAAAATAGTTCAGATGTGACCCGGACACGGCGACATTCTGATACTTATTCCGGATTCATTCAGACGCATCAGCAGAAACCTTACACCGGTTCCTCTTCAACTTCTTAGCTTCTGAAACAGTTTACGGATTCTTCCCTACAACGGATATCAATCTACCGACTGATTCAGACTCTTCTCAACTTTTGAAGACAGTTTACGGATTCTTCCCTACAACGGATATCAATCTACCAACTGATTCAGACTCTTCTCAATTTTTTGAAAATAGGTTACGGACGCTTCCCAACAACGGATGCTGCTCCATTGCTTGTTCAGTCCCAACTCCTGAAAATAATTTACAGATTCTCCAGACATGGATGTCAATCTGTTGCTTGTTCAGACCCCAATTCAGAGACGTTCCAAAACAGGGATGCCCTTCTGACGCCTGTCCACTCACCATTGACGTACAGTTCAACATCACCATATGGCATCTATAAGCCCATCCTCCTACCAGCAGTCGCCGAATGGCATCGTTAAGCCCATTCTCAGATGGCATCTCTAAGCCCATCCCCCGACAAATTCTCTCGCACCAGATGGCATCTTTAAGCCCATCACCAAATGGCATCTTTAAGCCCATTCACCTCCACCCTCACATCGACGAGCGCAAATTTTCTGGGCACATTAGTGTCCAATCTCCTTTTACCTTCAAGTCGCGAAAGGCAAACTTGCCAATCTAACTCTTCAGGTCAAAGAAGATTGAACAGGGGCAACTGTTGTACCCCAAAATTTGCCCTCGCATTTTCCACAAGAAATATCAGCTTCAAACATTTCCTGACTTTTCAAACTGGCTCAAGAATCGTACAAACGGACTTTTCTTGACAGTCAATCAAAATTAGGGTTTTCACTGATTTTCAGAGCTTTGAATTGTTTCATATAGTGGGCTTAAGGTTTGATTGATTGTTGGTTCAATTTTGATCAAGCGAGCGTGATTTGGCATTTAATCGGGAATTAGGGTTTTATGGGCATATTCTCAGAAGGATTTGAATTCCACAGCACTTTGCGGTTTATTTCAAGATTCGGATTAAAATTCGCGTTATCTTGGTTTAATCAGTAAAAGAGACGGTGTTTTGAATTCAGTACGTTTTGATTGGGCCAATCAGATACAAGATGCAGTTTTGAATTCACAGTGTTCATGTGTTTGATCAGTCTATTTGGATCGATTGCTGCTTTGCTTTGGATGTTGAATAAGACAGACTTTAATTGCAATGTTGTTTTATTTTAGTTATTTATTATTCTAAAATTAAATGATTGAATTTATTTTTCAATTGTTTTAATTCTAAGAATTTTAAATAAATAAATAAACAATAAAGAAAAGTGGAACCAATTGGATAATTTGGATTTTTATTGATATTTGAATTATTTACAAATTGTTGTTACAAACAATAATTTACATTTAATTTAAATATTACATAGAATTAAAATTGTCCTATTTTCTAAACATTCTTCATTCTTCGTTCCGCTCCGGTATTCCATTTTTTGTCATCTGCAAAAAGAAATAAGAAAGTCAGAAAGCATTAAAATTAGCAGAGACAGATAAAAATGCTCATCATTAGGGGCCACTGACTGGGATCAGTTGCCCTCTCTGCAAATCACGGGATTTCTCCCGGTTCACAGAGAGGGAAGATTATTTTATCTCATGAAATGCAAATGTCAAAAATGCATAAGTTACAATTTTTAAGCTGCATAGAAATTCAAGTTCAAATCCAAACTAAACTGAAAAGTTCAATCCAAACTTTCCATCCAAAACAAAGTCCACTCTAAGAAAATCAAGAAAGCATACAAGCTGTCATGGAGAGATTTTTAGCCAAGATATCAAGGAAAAGGAAGTCAGCACACATAAATTGTCAAAAAGATAAAGATGCAAAATGTGAAATGCAAGCAATCTTTTTCATCATTTCCCTAGTCATAGCCCCTTCAGAAAAGTACAATAAACATTATAAAATTCTTAAATTGTACTGTAAAGAGAGAGGTAAAGAGAGATAAAGGAAGCAGGCAGGGTTAGACAGTTCAATAGCAGTTCAGCAGGCATAGCAGTTCAGCAGGCATAGCAAAATCAGGAGCCAACTCAGAAGACAGTTCAATATAGCAGCAGGCAGGGTTAGGCAAGACAGTTCAGCAGATAGACAGGAGAAAAAGATTATGCAAATCAAATCCAAGCCTAGTTCAGTAGCAGGCAGCAAGACAAGAGGGGGATACAAATCAAAGAGACAAACTGAGTTCAGTAAGAGGGCAGTTCAGAAAACACAACATACAAGACTAAGTTAAGCCTAAACAAAAACTGATAACCAAAGTCTATCAAACTAAAACCTGTACGCAAACCTCAAAAACTCTGCATCAATATCAAGATCCACAAGCAAATATACAGCACAGTTCAGGATATCAGTTCAGAAAGGAGCAGCATAGCAGGATAGATAGGATAGAAAAGAGATAATCAAAACCAGTTCAGCATAACACCTCAAACCATTATCTAACCAATATCCTCACAACCAAAACCAATAATCCTCACCACCAATAAACCTGCATCCTCCTCAAAAACACCCCATTACTGTCATCAAAAGCCATTACCCTGTCTCAATCTATATACTCACAAAAACCTGATAAGAACCAGAACCACAAAACATCATCCAAACCTGCATCAGTCTCAGAACAAAAACTAAAAACAAATAACCTCAACCTTCAAACCATACCTAAAAAACTGATCAAAACCACAACTTGCAACCTATCAAACACCAATACCCAAGCCTACAACCCTGTGAAGCTGAACATCTCAAGCCACAAAGCCAAGCATCAGTCACGAAACACAACCCAAGCCTACAACCCTGTGAAGCTGAACATCTCAAGCCACAAAGCCAAGCATCAGTCACGAAACACAACCCAAGCCTACAACCCTGTGACACTGAACATTCAAACCCCAAGCCTCAGAAGGGGGACTTCATCATAGGCATCTCAGTAAGGCACATCTCAAAGCACACAAGCAAATCATCACAAGGCAACGAGAGAAAGATAAGCATACAAATTCCCAAGGCAACAATTCAGGCAACAATTCAAAAGCGTCAAGAGAGCCTCAGAAGCAAGCTTCATCATAGGCTAGCACACATAGGCAACAGCTGTTCAAGAAAGACGTTCAAGACAAGCAAATCTCAAGCAAAGTACTCAGACATACGCATGCTCAAAGACAATCATCACAGTGGAAGAAGAAGAGGTAAAGAAGCGAGGATTTAGGGTTTCTCAGTACGAATATCATCATCAAAAACCTAAGCAAAAAAGTAAAAGAACGAAAGTACCAGAAAGCATCAAAAGCAAGCTCCATCACGACGATCCGGCCTCCTAAGCGCCATAGCTCCCTCCACCTCTCCTCCATCCCCAAAGCCAGGTAGTCCATGTTCTTCCCATTTCCCCTTCACTAGCTCATAATAATGTGAATTCAGGAATCAAGACCCAAACATAAATTCGTAAAGAACAGAACATAAAACACTAAAGCGAACCTTAAATCGATGACGCTGGACTCACGTCAATGGGGGGAAGAAAAGCTTCAGGATGGGAGCTGGTGGCCGGAATCGAGCGTTCAGGGAAGGGAAGTTTAATCGGAGAAGATGAATGCAACAAAC
This sequence comes from Vicia faba, assembly GCA_948472305.1. NCBI lineage: Eukaryota > Viridiplantae > Streptophyta > Magnoliopsida > Fabales > Fabaceae > Vicia > Vicia faba. Next base: position 480,031,200 of record OX451737.1, read on the forward strand.
GGCGCCGTCGTCACCTCACAAACCCTCGTTTTCATTCTGAACCAAATGCCTAAACCCTAATTCTGTTTCAAACCATGGGCTTAATCTGACCCGTTCGTGTTTCCTCAAAAGCCCGTCAAATGCCTTTCTTCATTTTCTTTACAAAATTAAACTCTAATCTCATTTTCTATACATAAACAATACATACTTTTTTTTTATATATAAAACATTAACCATTCTTTTTATTTTTATAAAAGCAATATTTTTATATATAAAACACTAGCCATTCTTTTATTTTATAAAAGCAATATTTTATTCCTTGAAAAAATACTAACTTAATTAAAATGTTTTTTTATTATCAAAAGGTTAAGACATTTTTTAGACAATATATTTTGTGCATACATTTTAAAACATTGATTTGTACATATTATACATTTTTCACACATAATTTAAATTAAACTCCTTTTTTTAGTTAATACACATTTTTGTACATAATAATTCAATACATTTTTCTAATATTGAAATTCATAAACATTTTGACTAAAATACTCTTTTAATTAAAACTTAACACTTAATCAAAACCCTCCATTTTTCTGTTGTACATAATTAACATACAAAAATCAAGATTCATCTAAAAAACATTATCTAGGTCAAAACCCTAATACGACTCAATTTCACATTTCGCACGTGTACATATTTACATTTACACAATACATATACATTTGCACTTACACAATATATTGCCCTATACACACTTTATCTTATATTTGTATATTTGATATTCATTTTGATCGCACATTCGATTTGGTTGTAAATTATTGGGTACTATAAGTCTCATCCCCTTGTACATTTATACCCCCACTCCCGGACATTATTTTGTAATAGCGTAGATTTACATTCCGCAATTTACAGCTTTTCAATTATACCATGGTTAGACCTAGGGTTTGTATGTACATAAAATCAAACGCTAGATAACCTAATACAAGACAAATACCTGTAATCAATACACAATCACACTTGCATCCCCTAGGGTAATCCCACATGTTGCCTTCCAAATGGGCCATGCTTGCATGTCGAATGTCTTTGGCAAAACAAAATCAAATGATCATAAGTCCCTCGATGACGCTTTCGAAAGTTGCCTAAACGGAATGATCATAGTCCCTTCAAAACAAATTGCCAAAGACACTTGGCATCATTGCATTCATGGTCTATGCGATGACCCGTGCCCGTCCCGAATAAACTTCCTAAACGCAAGATTGCCCATCAATTTCAATGGTGGAACAAAATTGTTAAAAGGGGTTAAAACACGACAAAAAACCTTTGAGTACAATAGGGTAGACATAACTCTTAGTTACTTGAGATCAAACTTGCAAAAACACTTTCCTTCTTTTCAAAAACCACAATCCACAACACTTTCAAACAAACTCTCAAAAACATTTGAAAACATCTTTTCGAAAAGATTCACACTTTTGTAAAACACTCAAACACGAGTCAAATACATTAGTTGCCTAAAACAAGGCATCTTTTTCTAAAAACATTTTCAAAAAGCACCCACACACACACCATTTTCAAAGCAATCGAAAAACAAGGCAAGTGATCTAAAAAACCAAGTAACTAAGAGCCCATGGATAACCATGGATGAAAAGGGTGCTAACACCTTCCCTTTTCATAATCTACCCCCCGAACCCACGAAATATCTCAAAAGGTTTTTGCTGTGCTTTTTTAACCTTTCCTTTAGGATAAAATAAAAAGTCGGTGGCGACTCTTGCTAACCGCACAAGTGCGAATACGAACGCAAAACACTAGTCAGTTCTCCCACCGTATCACACCATATGGTAGGCATACTCCTTTTTCTTGCTTCCCATTATGTATTGGATTACTTGATTAGCCCAAATTGCCTTGATCTTGTTTTTTATTATCCATACAACTTCAACATTGAATTAACTTATGAGACCAAAATTTATCTTTCTTGGGAAAATATGTTATTGTTCATATAATGGATCATATGATTATCAGGGAAAATGTATCCAACGCTGAATGGAGTTGGTATAGAGGATGATAGTTTTTTCAACAGAAAAGATGCAAAAATATTATGGTTAAAGTTGTAGCCTTTATCTCTTGGCTCGAGGACAACATCTTCATGGGGAAGATTCGTAATGTTTGCAAACTATTTTAATGATAGAGATATTGCAACACGGTGGGAGAACTGACTTGGGTGTTTTGCGTTTGATTGCAATTCTTGCGGATAACAAGAGTCGCCACCGACTTTTCTTTTATCCAATAAGTAAAGGTTGAAAAGAACATGAAAGACCTTTCGAGATTATTTCTTGAGTACGGGGGGTAGGTTATGAAAAGGGAAGGTATTAGCATCCTTTCCATCCGTAGTTATATACGGGCTCTTAGTTTCTTGCTAGATCACTTGCTTTTGCTTGAAAATGTGCTTGTGGTGTGGTTTTTGAGAGTATTTTGAAAACGTCTTTGTAATGGTTCTCGTTTCTATAAGAATGCGTACAAAGTGTTGGTTTTGAAAATAGTTCAAAGAGGTGTTTGTGGAATGTGTTTTTGAAAGTGATTTTGAAAAGTGTCTTTGTAATGGTTCTCGTTTCTATAAGAACGCGTATGTTGTACCCCAAAATTTTCCCTCTTATTTCTCAAAGGATTGTCCTAGACTCACAGGTTTGCTTCTATCAAGTTTCAAGTCTTGAATTACAACTTTTCAAGAAAATCATCCACAAGGGCAAAATGGTCAAAAGCATACTGAAAAGTCAAACTTTGAATTTTAGATAAAAAAATCAAGTTTCAAGAATTACATTTCATCAAGACATGAAATTGGTTCATCAAAATCATAAGTCATAAATTACTTTGAAAAAAATCAAATTTCTAAACATTTAGAAAATTTTCTAAGTGTTAAGAGAATATGATACTTTAGAACTTCTGAGTTAGCCTCCATGCAAGTGCAGTCAGAATTTGCAAACATGGTTTAGAACATGATTCTTCAATCAGAACATGGATTCTCAGCATATGCTTCGATCAGAGCATCACCCTTCGAGTTTCACTCTGGTCTTCTTCGATCAGAACATCACAAAGCCCCAAAACCTTGTTTGAGCAGCCTGTTGCACTGCTATAGCACAGTCCTGCAACCAGTTGCCACAACACTCCAAATTGCTGTTGATCTAGTCCACGCCTGCATTTTTCTCAAACCCTATATTTGCACCAAATTAGCATACAAAAATTGTGATTAAAATGCAATGGAACGGTATACCAAAAAGGTTTGAATCCCATTTGTTTTCCCCCCAAAACCACAACAAACCCATATATAAATGATTTGCTCCATCACACGTTCAAGGGGCTGGCTTTTGGGAGAAAGAGGATTGTCAAAAGAGAGAAAAGAAAACCGTGAAACCCTTCGTAAAATCCAGAAATCCCAAACAGAAAACTAAACCTTTGTTCTTCCCTTTGAATCAAAGAACTTGGCATTTTCTCTTCCGTTGCTCTTGCTGACTCCAGAACATCTGAAGGCAGCAATTCAAGTTCTAAGCACATGCTCCAGATTCAAGGTAAGTCTTTCTGACTTTGCATCTTCTCATTCAGAACATCATTAAATATTTAAATATCATAGTGTTGATGTTGTTCATATCATTGCATAAGAAAAAAACTGTGGATCATAACTTCTTGATTAAGGCTAGGCTCAGAATTAGGATTAGAACTTCTATAAACTGCTGTGATTTTATCCTCCTGATTTGCTGTTAAGGACTGAATAAATTGTTGATGTGCTGATTAATAGGAGGAAAGAGTTGAAATGTAACACGGAACTTCTGTTTTTCACTCGCCATTTTAACACACAAAATTTCTAGGATTTTCTCACTGTTTAAGCACGCAGAACTTCTGCGTTCTCTTTACTGTTTTAACACACAGAACTTTTATGATTCACTTGCTGTTAACACACAGAACTTATGATGTCCACTCACTGTCTTAGCACATATTAAACTTCCGAGTTCTTCCCACTGTTTTAATACTTAGAACTTCTGATTTTTACTCACTGCTTAACATAACACAGAACTTTTGAGTTTTTGCTCACTGTCTAAGCACGACCCAGAACTTCTGTTTTTACCCTCTAACGTCTCTTTCAGGATTCTAACAGCATCAACCAAGAACTTCAGACCATCCTCTGACGTTTCCTTCTGAGCTACAATACACAACATCAGAACTTCTGATCCTCTTTATTTTGCTTTCAGCAACACGCTGACCCTATTTCTCACTACTTTTCCTTTTTCTCTCTTATTTTTAATCATTTTTAGCATTGGAACTATTTTTATAAAAAGACATAAAAAATATTTTCTTTTATTAAATAATTATTTTCCTTTTAATTTATTAAGACAAGAAACCATTTTCTAAACAAAGTCTCTTTTTCTTTCTTGTATTGTACATTTCAATATGGTTGTAATAGTTAATTAGGATTTATTTTCTTGCAACCCCACATTCATAAATTTGTACCCCCATCCCCTTAAAGATGTAATAGCGTAGGACTTTACATTTCCGCAATTTATCACTTTCAAATGTAAATGCTAGTAATTAGGGTGTGTATGGCATGATATGAAAACAACAAATAGACAACCTAAAAATCAAGACTAAATGCATGAAAATCAAACACGCTTGCACACTAGCACCCTTAGGGTAATCCCACTTTGCTGCCTTTCGGAAAATAGTCATGTCCCTCGAGCATGGTCGTTTTAGCAAGAGACCCTCGACAAAAGATCGTAGTCCCTCGATGACCCTCGATGTTGCCTTCGGTAAATGATCTAGTCTCTAAAACGACCTTGCTAAAGCGTCCCATAGGTTGCCTTCTATGACTATACAAACGTCTCACGCTCGTCCCTTCACATCCAACGATGAGTCTTCTTACAAAATCAATGGTAAGATAGCAATATCTAAAGGAGGAGGAAAATAAAATCTAAGACCTTTTGAGTATGTAGATTCACTCCTAGTTGCTCGCTTGCTCACAACAAAAACATTTTATACACCAACACTCTCATTTTGAAACATTTTCAAAATACAACACTTTCTACGCGTTCTTATAGAGACGAGGACCATTACAAAGACGTTTTTTTCAAAATACTTTCAAAAACTCACAACACAAAAGCATAACTTTCAAACAAAGAAAGTGATCTAGCAAGCAACTAAGAGCCCGTGGAAAACCATGGATGAAAAGGATGTTAATACCTTCCCTTTTCATAATCTACCCCTCGAACTCAAGAAAACATCTCTAAAGGTCTTTCCTGTTCTTTTCAACCTTTCCTTATTGGATAAAAGAAAAGTTGGTGGCGACTCTTGCTATCCGCAACATTTGCGATCAAACGCAAAACAAAAAGTCAGTTCTCTCACCATATCACAGAACTGGCGACTTTGTTGGGGAAATATTCTAAAAAAGTGGGGTTACCTTAGGGTTAGATCACATCTACTTGCTTTCATTGTTTGACTTGTATGCTTTACATTTTGGGTCCCTGTTTGGGTTACTGTAAAAATCCTAGACCCAGATTTGGGGACACCTTTTAGGTAAGTAGCAATAAACTGTGAGGAAACTGTGCAGGGTATACCAACACGGTTGAAGTAGTAGCTACGTTGATGTGGCACTTTGGTTGGTACCGGTAACCCTTGAGTCAATCAGGGAGAGTACAAGGCCGCCGCGTGGTGTCGTAAAGCATCAACTGACCTTAGAAACTTTAATTGCACAACTCGGCCAGTAGGATGTAGTGAGATGATCGGCTTTGGTGCAGTCTGAAGTTGGTTGATACTCGATACTACACTCATTGAGATTTGACTCCCGAGCTTTGTTTATTTGCGATTCAATCGCCTATCGAGCGAAGTTTGTGGGAAAGGTCGGTGATATTGAGATCCCTTAGAACCCAGATACTATTAACTAGGACAGGTTGAGCCAACTAAACTTCAAGAGGGTACTTACCTACAAACTCCATGCAATCCTAAACCTAAGGACTTGTCTGCTTTGTGTGTATATGTTCATTTGTATATAAACTTGCCTACTTTGCATATTTGTACATAACATCATAACATCATGCCATAGCATTTTCAAATACCATTTCAAGGATCTTGAGGGTCTTTGATACAGGGTCACATTGAACCAGACGTCTAGCAAGGTACAAGAAGATTTATTTTCCTCTAACCAAACACCATCAAAGATCAAGTACAACCACTTGAGTCAAGGGCTATGACCCACTCGACATGGCGAGCTTAATTCTCATGGAAGGACATCCACCGATACAAAGTTCTCCAATCAAAACTGTAAGTGACTACTAACCCTGCAAGATCCTTAAAAACATTCATCCACATATCATGCATCATATCATGACAGGTTTCTCCCATACATGTCTCCTTATCTTCCTACTGTTTATTTCAGTAAGATGGATATGGAACAAACGGTGAAAGACATCCAGGCTCAAAACGCCCAACTTCAAGAGATGTTCTCGAATCTGTCCAAGGGACAAGAAGAGGTGACAAATTTCCTCACCAAGGGTATGGTCATGGGAAATTCTGGGAATGACAGAGATGACCAGTTGGAGCGGTTACAAACCGAGACAACCATAATGAAAGTCCAAATGATGGGACAACTAGTGGGCCAGATGGATCTTATCCAAAATCTGGCTCAATGACAAGAAGAGCTGAAAGTTCTTGTCAACCAACTTAATCAAGACGGTTGCAATCGTATGGGGTAAACAACCAGAATTGGAAATCAAGTCACTGCTCATCCTCCCATGAGACAAGAAGCCGAGGGACCTTCCCAATTTGCTGCCACGTCACGAGCCCAACAATGACTTCGTCAACATCAACCGGAAAATCAACAAAGGCAAAGCGAGCCCAAAAGACAGTTTACCAACATCAACATACCATTGTCTCAAGCGCTACAACACATGCTGAGGATGAATTTGATTACACCAATAAAACCTCATCCAAATTCCAAAACTTTTTCTCCCAACTACAATTCTGATGTCAAGTGTGCCTATCATTTAAATAGTCTTGGGCATGATACGAACGATTGTTGGCCACGGAAGTACAAGATTCAAAACCTGATCGACGAAGAAATGTTGGAGTTCACACAAGATGGCCAGACTGAATTCTTCTGCCATCCCTCAAAGGCTCACCACCTAAAGTGACAAGTTCAGACAAAGAGGCTTCTGTTCATTTGAATTTTCAGTTGTAATTCCTTTTGTTATTCAAACATTTATCTATTAATGTCAAACTTTGTTTCATTAATGCATTGTATATGATTGTCTTGAATTCATCCATTCGTTTTCACTATATTTAAACTATGTTTTTTACTCTCTTTATAACATTCAACTCTTGCTAAAAGTTACAAGCCTTTAGAGGGAGGATGACGAAAACAATACCTTCATCTCATATAGTATGCTTTTAGACAGACCTTGTTGACGATGTACAAGCATTTTTTCAAATTCAAAACACTCGAGTTATAAGGAAGATAGTCTCTAGTCAACCCCTTCGAGCCAAAGAAGTAGAAGTTTCCTTTTTACACCAATTGAAACCCTTAATCAAAACCTGGGGCAGGGTAGTTTCTCAGTCAATTCAAATGTGCGTTCAATCGCAAACTCTCATCTCGTAATACAATGAGTGACATCAAAAATATTCCTTTGGAATAAAAAGGAAGTGATGGCTCCATACCAAATAGGCAGTCATTAGCTCTCAAGAGAAAAGCCCATTAAGTCAAAACCTACAAAGGAGACTTAAGAAAAACTAGGGCATCCCGCTGACCGTAAGAACAATCAGGCAAAATTAGGTAGAACAAATCAAAAGAAATAGGTCACTACAAATCCTCAACAACATGAAAAATGTTGCAAAAATAGCTGCCTTCTGACAAACTTAACTTGTTTGAGCCATCATCAATGCGTCATTCCAGACTCAATTGGAGTTCAAACACACAATTAACTGAGTTTAGGACTGAAGAACATTATGAAGAGCAGGTGGGTACAAATACACTTTGAGCCTTTATCCTTTGTTTCTTAAACCGTGAACCAAGCCACATTATAACCCTTCAAAAGTCTTAATTGAAGCATGGGTTAGTTCGAAAGCATACTGTTACTAAAGGTATCCTGACTCCTGTAAGGCTTTACTCTAAATCCTGAGTTTGAATTTTTCTTAGAAAATTTCTTTACTTGCTAAAACGCATTTTCAAAACTTCAAGACAAGCATAAACTTTGCATTATTTGAATATCGCTGTTTGCATATGGCTATTTGTTTGACAGCAGAGAAATTCGCACAATGAATATCCAATGAACGAAAGCTCTCTCAGTGAACAAAATCACTTCAAGTAGGATGACACTTCCAATGACAAATCTCTCATAATCAAGGGGCACGGCATGACCTTTGTCCAACACATCTTGGGTAGTCGAGTCGAGATTCAAAGAATCTCTCAAAGAATTGTTGAATAACCAGAGGCAAATCTCTGTATGTATCACTCAAGGGGCAATGTTACGATGATCATGGGTTTGAACAAAATCCAATTTGAAGACCTTCAGTACCATAAAAAATTACTTGTCTGTACCAATGGTATCATATGGTGTCAGTATCATGTCTTCAAATCCACCCGTGACAGTTCTTCGAAAATTCTGAGACTTGACCAAAGATCTTGGACACCACCATTTTGTTCATCTGTGCCAGTAGTATCAGATCGTGTCAGTATCAGGTCTTCGTTTTTTCCATAATAGTCTTAGAAAATATGTCTAGGAAGTTCAGGGCTACCAGAAATGTGATCAAAATCTTAAGCGTTGAGGTGCACCAGTTTAACTCTGGGGGCAAACAAGCTCCCACATAAATGGTCATGTGCGACCAAGCAAACATTTTCTAGCATTACTACAGCATTTGCCACTAGGGGCAATGACAAATCTCCCCAAGACCCTCTTCATAGGATAACTCCCAGCCAGAGTTTCAATCTCTGAAAACTTCTCACCAGCTGAGTCGATCTCAAGAATCCTCGAGGTTTTTCCCCAGTGAAGAAGACTCCTCTCCAACAAACTGACATAATGGTTTATTTCCCAAACAAGCTACAGATTCCCCAGATTGAGTTTGCCTCTCCGACTACTACAAATCAAAGGACCACAACTCCTCTTCCCAGTAGATTACTCTACAATTCACAACAAGTTACTGTGAAGTCTGGACCCGACCAAATATCAGTTTAGCTTCGACTCTCCAATAGATCAACGGACAACCAAAACTCCTGAACTCTTTTCCCCAAGCAGAATCAACACTCTCCACAGAGTTTTCAATATTCCCCAGCAGAATTCTCCTCAAACGAAAAAATAGGAATCCCCGGTGGAAACATTCTAAGCAAAGTTCGAAGACACACGGCAGTCCGAGATTTAATAACTCCCCAGCATTTGTCAAGGATTTATTTTCCTAGACAAATAATACATTCATTAAAATTTCACATTTCATACATCCTGTTTGCATACATAACAGGTGCATACGACACAATCTCGTTTATTTTGATAACATCATTGCACCATGAGTTTCATGCATCATGACATTGCATACAACTAACATTTTACCTTTGCAGGAAAAGGTCAATCAACAGATGGCTACCATCAATCACTTTCAAGTTCTAGATTAATACCTGTAACAAGTCAGGGAATTTATCTATACGACTAATTGAAGTAACCCTACTATCCAGGCTTTCACTTCAAGGTAACTCTACTACCCAGGTTCCTTCTCATAGCCCTACTATCCAGGCTTTCATTGCAAGGTAACCCTACTATCCAGGTTCCTTCCCATAGCCCTACGATCCAGGCCTTCATTTCAAGGTGACCCTAATACCCAGGTTCCTCCTCATAGCCCTACTATCCAGGCTTTCACTTCAAGGTAACCCTACTACCCAGGTTCCTTCTCAAAGCCCTACTATCCAGGCTTTCATTGCAAGGTAACCCTACTATCCAGGTTCCTTCCCATAGCCCTACTATCCAGGATTTCATTTCAAGATGACCCCACTACCATGGTTCCTTCTCATGGCCCTACTATCCAGACTTTCATCATGAAGAAACCTTACTATTCAGGTTCCTTCTCCATAATCCCTACTATCCAGGCTTTCATCTTGAAGAAACCCTACTATTCATGTTCCTTCCCATAAGCCCTACTATCCAGGCTTTCATCTCAAAAGTAACTCTACTACCCAGGTTCCTTCTCTGAGCCCTGCTATCCAGGCTTTCATTTCAAAGTAACCCTACTATCCAGGTTCCTTCCCATAAGCCCTACTATCCAAGCTTTCATCTAAAAGTAACCCTACTATCCAGGTTCCTTCTCTAAGCCCTACTATCTAGGATTTCATCTCGAAGTAACCCTACTATCCAAGTTCCTTCTCTAAGCCCTACTATCCAGGCTTTCATCTCGAAGTAACCCTACTATCCAGGTTCCTTCTCATAGCCCTACTGTGATACGATGGGAGAACTAGCTTAAAGGTTTTGCGTTTGATTGCAAATGTTGCAGATAGTAAGAGTCGCCACTGACTTTTATTTCATCCAAAAGGAAAGGTTGAAAAGAACAGGAAAGACCTTTAGAGATGTTTTCTTGAGTTCGGGGGGTAGATTATGAAAAGGGAAGGTATTAGCACCCTTTTCATCCATGGTTTTCCATGGCCTCTTAGTTACTTGTTAGATCACATGCTTTTTGTTTGAAATTGTGCTTTGTGTGGTTTTTGAAAGTATTTTGTAAAGAGGCCATTGCTTAGGCAATCTTTGTAATTATGCTTGTTCTTAAGAATGTATACAAAGATGTTTGATCTTTTTGAAAATGTTTTCAATGTTTGTAATATGTTGGGAAATGTGTGTGTGTTTATTTTGAAAATAGCAAGGATATTTGTTTTGAAATGGAGCAAGTAACTAGAAGCAATCTACTTATTCAAATGTATTTCTTGTTAATTTTCTTTTCCTTTGACATTGTTGTCTTACCATTGATTTGGTAAGCAACCCTATCTTTAGATGTAAACGGGGCGGGCGTGGGTCATCGTATAGCCATGATTAGCAATGTCACAAAGTATCTTATCATTTTTTTGAGGGACTAAGATCATTTTGTAAGGCAACTTTGAATAGCGTCATCGAGGGACTATGATCTTGTATTTGTTTGTTTTTGCTAAGACACCTTACATGCGTAATATGGCCATTTTATATAAGGCAACCAAGTGGAGTAACCCTAGGGGTGTTTGTGTGCAAGGGTGTCATTTTCATGCTTGATTTTGTCTTGAATCAGGGTTTTCTATTTGATTGATTTTACTTTCCATACAAACCCTAATTACTAGCATATTATGTAAAAGCGATAAATTGCAAAATTTAAAGTTACTATGCTATTACAATATTTGTGGGAGGGGGATATACAATTCATGAATGGGGATTGCAATAATATAAACCTAATTAATCTATTACAACCAAATTAAATATGTACAAATAAATGGAATAAATAGTATACAAGATGAATTAAATATGCAAAGATATGTAAATGCAAAGAAGATTTTGTTTAGTTTTCATGTGAAAAAGTTTTAACCTAAACCTAATTAGAAAAATAAATAAATCAAGATTAACTTTAAATTAATTTAAAAAAAAGAAAATGATTAAGAAAAGATTTTTTTTTAATAAAAACCCTAATTCTATTTGATTAAAAGAAAATAAGTTTTCTAAGAAAAAAGTATTTTTGTATTTTTTTTTGTCTTGAAAATAATATATGACATTATGAGATATTTTTGGTCCTTTTTATATTAAAATAATATATTTAATGGGTATAAAGAAAAAAATAAATATTAACTTAGTTCTAATTTAATTTACAAGTTTATTTAATAAAAATAGATAATATGTGACTAAATAAAAATATTTTATGTGAGAAAGATGAAATAAAATAAGCCAAAATATAAATCTATCATTTTTTTATATATTTTTTATGATTTTTAAATTAAGAAAAATATATTTAAGAAAATAAAATGAAAATAAAATAAATAAATAAAATGATATGGGTCAGGGGTGTCACAAGCAAACAGGGTGCAGAATGTTAGAAAAAATCATAGGCCCATGAAGCAAAAAGCCCAGCGCTGCAAAGGGACAAAAAATGGAAAAAATGTGAGAAAATGCAAAAGGCAGCGCGCTAAGGCTCGAACCCATGACCTCTAGCATTTACGCACGCTGCCTTACCATTAGGGTGGTTGTACATCCGTTTATATAAACAAAACCACAAATATATATTAGAAAACGCCTCCTGAAGGCAACTTCATCTTCAACCTTGACTATGGTCAGACCACCTGTATCTTCTTCATTTCTCAATAAAAATGGAAAGTTCAAACATGAAAGTTATGGTGTTTCTTCCCACGAGTTCAACCATATAATTTATGTAAACTAAAAGTCAAAGATAAGATCTAATTGATTGACCCTAATTTGAAACCTAATTTTTGCAGAAATTTCAAATCCAAAATTCTCTATACACAACTAATATAAATAAAAACTATGAACATGGTTAGCTTTAGAGCAAGGATATCTACATTTTACTTTCACAAATCAGGACCAAATGATGCTTGTATGAAGAGATAGAAGTTTGAGTTTTTACCTTTTGCAGCTGGGATTGTGAATGGAGTTTGAGCAAGTTTTGAGAAGGATTAGGGATCTGTTTAGCTTGCCTGGACCTCCTTGAGTGTATTCCAATCCTTACTTTATCCTGAAAGTCCCTGAATCTCTCTACTCAAATCAACCTGCAAGCTTGATATTTGAAAATGGTGGATGGTGGAGGAGGAGCTACAGTCCTGAAACAGGGGTCTGGATCACTTAGATATGATGTATATTAAGTGTTTGGGTGGTTAAAACTCAATACGCACGAGTGGATTTGGTGATGGCTATGTAAGGTTCAAAACTATCAAGCTATGGCAGATTCTGAGTTGAAAAGTATTTGGGAGTGTTTTTGAGTCTTAGCCTTCGTGTGTTATGTTGAAATACACTTGTGTATATGTATGGAAAAAGGTTAGAGATCAGATTCACTCCAGGTTTCTGAGTTCTATCCTTTTGGCTCTATAACTTGCTTTTGAAGAAAAGCGAGGAGACAAGTCTCAAAGTGTTGTACAAGCATGATCTGAGTTGGTAGAGGCTTTAGACAAGTTGCTTTTAGTTTTGAATTTGCTTGTGTGCAGAGAAAACAATTGAGAGGCTCAAGAAGTTGACAATTGCAAAAGTAATGCTTTATCAAAATGGAAATGGAAACTTTGTGCCAAAAATGGAATTGTAACTGGATAAAGGCTCAAGTGTTTGGATTAAAGCTCTAGAAGCTGTGTAAAAATTTAATTATGGAGTGAGAAACAAGTTTGAGGCCTGCAAAGCAAAGATTATGCAGCCTAGGCTTGGATTTGAATTTTTGTTCATCATGAAATGGTTTGAAATCAAAGTGATAAATCACCAACTTCATCTCTTTGATTCTCCCTACTTAGGAATGATCTCAAGGATTTCATGGACATTTTGGAAATCTTGTAATGTGATCTATAACTCATATTTGAATTTCTTTCAAAAATTCCCTTTGGAACTTTGTGAAAATTTGGCATGAAGTTAGGTCAAAAATCTGCCTAACTAGGGCAAAATTTCACTAAGTTATTTTAGTTCATGAGCATGTATTCACAAAATCATATCTTGAGATCCAAGAATTTTTAAGATACATTGTGTGAAACAAAGTTTTATATTTCACGGGGATCTAAAACTTTCATGTTCGAAGTTTCCTTTGAATCATCTTGCATCATGGTGAAAATTTGGCTCAAAGTTGAGAAAAAAAAAGAAATTTTCTATACTTCGAAAAATTTCTAAGTTAAAAAATTTCAACTTTTCAAAACAAAATCTTGAATCCTTGATTTATTGATGAAAAACTTTCACATTTTGACATGTTTTGATGAATTATGATCTTTGGCACTTGATTTTAACCAAAAAGTCAAAGTTTGACTTTTCAGTGTATAGTTGACTTTTGATCAGTTGACTGAAAAATTCATCTGTCAATCCAATGGATTTGTAATGTTTTGAATCATGTTATTAGGTCAAAATGATGCAATTGAACTCTTGAAATCATGCTTCAAACCAATTTATCAATTGCTAGGTCAAAAATCAGAAATTGCCCCTTCCTAGTCAAAACCCTAATTTTGACCATTTTGCCCTTTTGATGATTTGATCAAATTTTTTGAGGAATTATGGTCCAAACTTGATCAAATGATACATATGAGCCTAAGATGTTGATGTGGATAAAAAATTATGAATTTTTAATGTAAATTGGCCATTGTTGACTTTTTCCCCAATATAGTTGATTTTTAGGTCAACTGTCCAATTGACTGATAAAAAGTGTGATTCAAGACTTGAAACATAACATGAGTAATCTTAGGGGTCCCTAATGATCCTTGAAAGTCATATGAAACATTGATAGTCCAAAAATCCTTGTGCAAACTCAAACTCTAATTTTGGTCATTAGTGCATGAGGAGATGTCTTGAGCTAGTCAAACCCTAATGCAGTCTTGAGTCAAAGAGATCCTGTGAGGAAATTCTTGATAAGTGAGAGGGAAAATTTTGGGGTACAACAGCTTCCCCTATTCAATCTTCTTAAACCTGAAGAGTTAGACTAGCGAGTTTTGCCATTCGTGACTCGAAGGTGGAAGATGATTGGACACTAGAGTGCCCAGAAATTTGCACTCGGCGATGCGATGATAGAAGGAATGGGCTTACAGATGCAATTTAGAGAGGTGATAGAAAGTTATGGGATATGGGCTTAAATATGCCATCCAAGAGTGATTGTTGAATTGTAATTTGTAAGCTGAAAGAATGAGTATCAGAATTACGTCCGTGTTTGGAGCGTATCCGAACGGTATCTGAAAGTTGACTTTGAATGAGTATCATAATGGTGTCCGTGTATGGAGCGTATCTGAACTGTATCTGAAAGTTGACTTTGAATGAGTATCAGAATGGTGTCCGTATCTGGAGCATATCTGAACTGTATCAAAAGGTTGAATCTGAATGAGTATCAGAATGGCGTCCGTGTCTGGAGCGTATCTGAATTGTATCTGAAAGTTGACTTTGAATGAGTATCAAAATGGCGTCTGTGTCTGGAGCGTATCTGAATTGTATCAAAAGGTTGAATCTGAATGAGTATCAGAATAGCGTCCGTGTCTGGAGCGTATCTGAAATGTATCAAGTTTTGAACATTGTTAACGGTAGCTTTTAATCTTATCCTGAAAAGGGTAAAAGGTTAGCTAAAATGCGAAGTCATGTTGTATGAAATGTATGATATAATGCACTTGTTTTATCAATGTTTATGATATACGAATGCGATGTATGCGTATGTGAGCCAATTTGCTGTACTACTGTTGGATTTAGGGAAAATAAATCCCCGACTGCTGCTGAGGATATGTAAGTCTTTGCGTCTTGAAGTTGAATTTATTTGATGAATTTCTGCTGAGAGAAATAAACTCTGTTGTAAGGGAAATGCCATGTACTGCTTGTAGAATCCTATTGGGGAATCCTGAGAAATTTGACGCCTTCTACTGGGGATCAATAATTTGAAACTTTGTTCCGCTGGGGATTTAAACGATGTACTGAAGGGGGTTACTTATGGAATAGCCTAGAGATATTTTCCTATCCTTTCAACCTATCAGTAATTGCCTCTTTTTAATTTTGTTTATTTGTAAACAGTAATTATGTTCAAATGCATATGTTCAACAATGAATCATTGGAAGTTTTTGTAAACAAAACACAAGCGTAAAGAAAAGACAAATAGTTTTTGCACTTTCAAAGGGATATCTTTGCATTGACTTTGAGTAAGTATTTTTGTACAAGGAGACAAACATTCTAGTAAGAGAATGCTGTCATAAAAAAATGAAAATTTTGATACAAAGAAAAGATAGATATGTGTAATAATCCCATGGGGTTTCCATTCTGCTATAGCCTTTGTATCTCTGAGCATCTTGTCTATTTGTTGCCTCGCCCGAAGATGATTGAATTGATCAGAACCTCAGTGGAAGCCAAAGTTTGTCCGTAAAGTGATCCAACGGGACATAGTCATACGCTTTAATTCCCTAACTTTTTCCCGGACCTCCCTTTCGGGTTTTCGGTCCACCGAGAAACCCTTTTTTTGCCCAAGTCGCCCTTTCGAGTTTTCAACTTGCTGGGTGTACAGATTTTTTTGTTTTATCCCTATGTTTTGCCCGAACCCTTTTTGATTCACCGGGATGCCCTTGTTTTGCCTAGGTGTGTCAACCTAGCGGGTCTCTTATGTGTAGTATCTTTTGACTATGTCCGCATTCGCAGGGTGTGGCAAGTCGTCGCCATCCATGGTGGTCAAGATCATCGCCCCACTGGAGAATAGGTTTTTGATTACAAATGGTCCTTCATAGGTAGGAGTCCATTTTCCCCTGGGATCACCTTGTGGCAAGATGATGCGTTTGATCACTAATCTCCAACTTGATACACTTGGCGCCTGACTTTCTTGTTGAAAGCCTTGATCATCCATTTTTGATACATTTGACCATGGAAAACAATAGAAAGTCTCTTTTCATCAATCAAATTCAGTTGATCAAGTCGAGTCTGGATCCAATCGTCTCTGTTCAGCCCTGCATCCTTTATTATTCTCAGAGAGGGGATCTGGACATCGATAGGCAAGACAACTTCCATGCCGTAAACTAGAGAATAGGGTGTTGCCCCGGTTGATGTGCGAGCCATGGTATGATATCCGTGGAGAGCGAATGATAACATCTCATGTCAGTCTTTGTATGTGACCGTCATTTTCTGTATGATCTTTTTAATGTTTTTATTTTCAGCTTCGACAACACCATTCATCTTCGGCCGATAGGGAGAAGAATTGTGATGTTGAATCTTGAATTGCTCGCACAATGCGGTGATCATAGTGTTGTTGAGATTTGTACCATTGTTAGTGATGATCCTTTCTAGGATACCATACAGGCAAATGAGATTTTGCTTGATGAAACAGGCAACAACATTCTTGGTAACGGAAGCGAAGGAAGCTACCTCCACCCGTTTTGTAAAATAATCAATGGCTACTAAGATGAAACGGTGTCCATTGGAGGCCGTCAGTTGATTTCCCCAATCATACCAATCCCCCACATAGCAAAGGGCCAAGGAGCTGTCAAGACATTCAGAGGAACCAGAGGTACATGTACTTTGTCAGCATAAATTTGACACTTATGGTAGATTCGAGAGTGTTGATAACAATCTGCTTCCATGGTAGACCAGTAATAGCCTGCCCGTAGGATTTTCTTTGCCATCGTATGCCCACTAGAATGGGTACCAAAAGTGCCTTCGTGCAATTCAGCCATGATCCTTTCAGCTTCGACCTTATCTATGCACCGAAGTAACACAGAGTCATGATTGCGTTTGTACAGGATGCCGTTACTAAGGAAGAATTTAGCAGAGAATCTCCTTAAGAACTTTTTGTCATTGACTGAAGCTCCTTCTGGATATTCTTGAGCCTCAAGATACTTCTTGACTTCGTGAAACCAAGGCTGGTCCACTACTTCTTCAGTATTAATCTCGTGACAGTGTGCTGGTTCATCCATTCGTTCGATGGTGATATGGGGAGCCTTGTTATCCCAATTAAGTTTAAACATAGATGACATTGTGGCTAGAGCGTCTGCTAGCTGATTTTCTTCTCGCAGGAAATGCTCGAAGGTAATCTTCTTAAAATGTGGTAGCAATGTTAAAACATGTTCTTTATAAGGGATAAGGTTATGGTGTTTGGTGTCCCATTCCCCTTTGATCTGATTGATGACCAAAGCTGAATCTCCAAACTCATCTAAGGATTTGATTCCCAAGTCTATGGCAGCTCTGAGACCAAAGATGCATGCTTCGTATTCCGCCATGTTGTATGTACAATTGAAGCAAAGTCTGGCAGTAAAGGGAGTATGACACCCTTCTGGAGATATGAGTACAACACCAATACCACTGCCAAGTGCATTGGAGGCTCCATCAAAGAACAGGGTTCATCGGGATCCTTGTTTAGGTCCGTCATATGGCCTAATTTCTTCACTGTTGTCTAATGTCATGATGTCTTCATCCGGAAATTCGAACTTCATTGACTGATAGTCTTCTATAGCTTGGTGAGCGAGGTGATCAGCTAGTACACTGCCCTTTATAGCTTTCTGGGTAGTATATTGTATGTCATATTCTGTCAGGATCATCTGCCATCTCGCTATTCTCCCAGAAAGAGCAGGCTTCTCGAAAATGTATTTTATCGGATCCATTTTAGATATCAACAAGGTAGTATGAGTCAGCATATACTGTCTTAGCCGACGAGCAGCCCATGCCAGAGCGCAACAAGTTTTCTCGAGCAGTGAATATCTGGTTTCATAGTCGGTAAACTTTTTACTCAGGTAGTAAATAGCGTGCTCTTTTCGGCCAGACTCGTCATGCTGCCCCAATACACACCCCATTGAGTTTTCTAAAATAGTCAGATACATAATCAACGGTCTTCCCTCGACTGGTGTCATCAACACAGGAGGCTCTTGTAAGTATTCTTTGATTTTGTCAAAAGCAATTTGTCATTCATCATTCCACTTGACTACTTGATCTTTCTTCAATAGTTTGAAGATTGGCTCACAAGTAGCTGTTAGGTGAGAAATGAATCTGGAAATATAGTTCAAACCTCCCAAGAATCCTCTGACTTCCTTTTCAGTGCGAGGAGCAGGCATCTCTTGTATTTCTTTAACTTTGGCAGGATCGACCTCGATACCTTTGTTGTTGAAGATAAAGCCTAGGAGTTTACCAGATCGTACCCCAAATGTGCATTTGTTTGGATTCAACCTCAGCTTGTACTTCTTCAGTCTCTCAAACAGTTTTTGTAAGTGATTAAGATGATCCTCTTCTATTTGAGATCTAGCTATCATATCGTCCACGTAGACTTCTATTTCATTATGTATCATGTCGTGAAATAGAGCTACCATGGCACGCTGATAGGATTCCCCAGCGTTCTTTAGTCCGAATGACATCACCTTATAGCAGAAAGTGCCCCACTGCGTGACAAAGGTTGTTTTCTCAATGTCCTCAGGCGCCATTTTGATTTGGTTATAACTTGAGAATCCGTCCATGAAGGAAAACACTTTGTATTGTACCGTATTGTCAACTAGGATATCAATGTGGGGGAGTGGAAAATCATCCTTAGGGCTTGCCCTATTCAAATCTCTGTAGTCCATACACATTCGCACCTTGCCGTCCTTTTTGGGTACGGGAACAACATTGGCAACCCATTGGGGGTAAGAGGTGACAACCAAGAATCCAACATTGAATTGCTTCATGACCTCTGATTTAATCTTTTCTGACATATCAGGCCTCATGCAGTGAACTTTTTGCTTTACTGGCGGACAATCCTCTCTTGTAGGCAGACGATGTACCACAATATCTTCATTAAGTCCTGGCATGTCTTCATATGACCAAGCAAAGACTTCGACATAATCATGCAACAACTGAATCAGACGCTTCTTGACAATGGGTTCCAGATTGGCACCCACTTTGACCTCTTTTTTGTCTTCTTCGGTACCTAGGTTGATTATATCCACGGGTTCCTCGTGAGGCTGAATGGTTCTCTCTTCTTATTGTAGCAGTCTGGAAAGTTCCCCTGGTACTTCACAATCTTCCTCACCTTCATCTTCAGCTTGGTAGATTAGATTCTCAGAGTCACAAAAGGCCATAGCAATATCGTTACCCATGGGATCCAGAATGGATGTATACCTGCATTGAGAGTGTGGGTGTGTGTAAGGGTATAGCTATTTTTTAAAGAAAGTAAAATGTAAAAGAAAAACAATGAGCACAAAAGTTTGCATGCGAAAACGTCCATGATTCATTGATGTCATATGAAAAATGAGATAATAACCCTTACAAATGGACCATTGTGCCTCAGGTAAGACACAAGGTTTTAAGAGTGCGAATTGTTTTGAATATTACAAATCCAACAAAATGTAAAGACAAATTACTGAGGGATGAAAGTGATTGGGACGAAGTCTCTAGCCTCCCAATTGTCGAGCCCTCCATTAAAAGTCGGGAATATCCAATCCTCTAGGTTGCAATCATCTACACCATCTTCCACTGCGTTGACTTCACGGTTGCTGATCTTCAAGGGTGGCCCTCCAGCACGGGCACGACGTACAGCCTTTTGAGCACTTGAAGTGAAACCTAGGCCAAACTTGTCAGACTTATATGGGATATCTAGGAGTTGTCCCCAGATAGTGCATCCACCTCCTTCTACCACTGCTTTAGCATCTTTCAGTGACGACATCCGGAGTGGAGGCCTTGTAATCTTGGGAACAGCCTTGGTCACTGCCACATCTTGGGGGGACCTCTTCAAAGTGTTGAAATGGAATTTCAATGAATTCACCGTCTAATTCCACATATCTGAAGGAATTGAGATGGATGATCATGTATTCTTCCTCTCCATGAACGGTGATAATCTTCCCTTGAACTGGATACTTCAACATTTGGTGCAACGTAGAAGTAACAGCGCCAGCGTTGTGGATCCATGGTTGGCCTAGTAGGCAGGAGTATGAAGGGCGAATGTCCATCACATAAAAAGTTGAATTGAAAGTTTGGGTTCCAACCTTTATGGGAATGTCTACCTCCCCATGTACTATCCTCTTCGAACCGTCAAAAGCTATTACCACTATGTTGCTTGGCTTCAAAGTTAACCCCTCACAGTCAAGTCTATCAAGAGCTTTTTTGGGTAATACATTCAAAGATAAGCCAGTGTCCACCAAAACATGCACCAGAGTGGTGCCCCTACATTCCACTGAGACATGCAACGCCTCATTATGCTTTCTTCCCCTCGGCGTCAGATCAGCATCTGAAAAACCTAAACCATTGTCCGCAGTTAGGCTGGCCACGCAATCTTGAAATTGATCAGCAGATGTCTCTTGAGTTACATGGGCGGTTTTTAAGAACTTCACCAAGGATTTTGCATGTGCCTCGGAACATAGTAGTAATGCCAACATGGAGATCTTGGAGGGAGTTTTCCCCGGTTGTTCAACTACATCGTAGTCGCTTCTCTTTATAATTTTTAGGATCTCCTCCATTTCTTTCTTAGAGGTCTCGGGGATAGTCAATGACTGAGCCTTCGTCCAGACAGGCTCAATCATAACACCTTTTTCTCGGGCCTCGGTTAACTCGGCAGCAGGAGTGTCAGTAAGAATGATTACAGGGGTTGTAACGGCTTTGTCAATTGGAGTACTTGCAGAGATGATTATGGGTGTAGGAGTAACCTTTGGAGCAGCCACAGGGATAATTACGGGTCCAGAAACTGCTTTTGAGGGAGCAATTTCAGGAGAAAAGATCCTACCACTTTGGGTAATTTTGCTAGTTTTGGCAATATTACTGACGTCAAAGTCTTCTTTCTCGGAATTTATCTCTTTGGAGGTCGGCCAGTCTTGCTTGATGCCATGGTAGTAGACGTCCCCTCCATAATTCCACGGCACGGTTTTGTCTGACACATATGGGATTGGCCCATGCGTTGTGATTATTAAAGGAGTTGCTTTCGGAACTGATGTAATTCTAACGGGTCTTTTGGTGGAGACCCTGGAAGAATTGGCGGAAATGGTAATGATTAAAACATCTTCAAAAGGAACAGGTGGAACAGGAGTTTTTTCGAACAAAATCTCTTTGTTATCTATCAGGCACTAAACGCCTACTTTCAACAAAGGACAACTAGTTGGTGAGGATAAACATAAACGACAATCTTCATCACAGCCTGGGAACACACCGACATTCAACAAGTCCATTTTAACAGTTAGAAGTGGGGTCATAAGTTCATTAACTAAAGTAACAAACAATCCTTCTTCAATGGCATTAGTATTGTGGCCATGTCTGGGCATAGGAGCAGAAATGACATTTGGCTTTTTAGGCGCATCAAACTCAATTTCTTTTGCTTCAATGAGGTCTTGTATTTTGTTCTTCAAAGCCCAACAGTTATTAGTATCATGACCAGGACTTTCAGAGTGATATGCGCAACGAGCATTGGGATGATAATGAGGAGATGTTGTATTGGGGTTTTTCGGAGCTTCTTTCAAGGTCACCAAATTGGATTTTAGCAGATGCGATAATACTTGAGACAGGGTCATGTTAATTCTGGTGAACTGCCTGACTGGCCTTTCCATCCTTGGTTGATTACTTCTTTGTTGATCAGACGTAGGCTTAGGAATCATAACAGCCCCCCACCATTGGTCGGCGTTCGGCCCTATCTTGGTTTCTTTGCGGATATACATCAGCTACCTCTTTATTCCCGATGAAAGGCTTTCTTACAGCTGTAGAAGAAGATGTATCTTTCTGAATCTTTCCACTTTTTATGTCGGCTTCTACCCTCTCTCCGGTTAATATTAGTTCAGTAAAGCCAGCAGATGAACTTCCAATTAAATGATTGAAGAAGGGACTAGATAAGGTGCCTAAGAACATGTCTACCAATTCTCTCTCAGATAGAGGGGGTTGAACTCTTCCAGCCAAATCTCTCCATTTTTGCGCATAGTCCTTGAAACCTTCATTGGAAGCCATGGACATACTCTGGAGTTGAGTACGGGTAGGTGCCAAATCAACATTGTATTGATATTTCTTGTAGAAAGCTGCGGCAAGATCTTCCCAATTGTGAACATTGGCTTTTTCTAGTTGGTAGAACCAGTCAAGTTGAGTTCCAGACAGAATGTCTTGGAAGAAGTGCACCCACAAGTCTTTATCAGCGGTATGGGGTTGGGTTTTCCTCACATATGACCGGAGATGCATTTTAGGGCATGACACTCCGTCATATTTGGAAAATGTAGGCACTTTGAATTTCGGAGGAATCACAATCCCCGACACTAGTCCCAATTCCTCAAAGTCCAAGCCTGGCACCTTTTGGATTTCCATTGCGCTCAACCTCTCTTCGAGATGTCTATACTTGTCATCAGCTGGAGGGTATTGTTCCTTAGAGTAATCTTCCTCTTCTTCCTCCTCTTTCGATTCTGACGAGACAACTGTTTCCTTGCCTTTCCCCTCTGCTTCACCGGATGTTGTTGTAAAGTTCAAAGTCCTTCTTGTCTGCTCATGAAATCTTCTCCCCATGTTTAAGACTCTGGTTACCTTCTTTGTTTTATTTTTCCTCTCTTCAGCCAGCAGAGTCATCAACTCTTCTTGCCCCTTGGCTAGGGTCATGAGCAACTGTTGAAACTGCATATTCTGAGCTTGGGGATCTTTCACTGTTTGCTCGAGATCCATCTTACTAAAATAAACAGTAGAGAGATGAGGAGACTTGTTGCAAAAGACCTGTTTATGTTATGATGAATGATATATACATATGCAATGTTTTCAAGGATTTCAAAGATTCAAATTTGTTTTAGACAAAAAAGAAAACACACATTATATTAATAAGATAAAGTTTGAGTACATTAATGCCCATAGGGAAAAATAATACAAAAGCTCTAAGATAGAAAAGTAGTGCGCATCCTCTTTGGTGAAATGTAGGCATTCAAAGTCCGCTCCTCATGAAGTAGCCTAGTGAGTTCCAAAACCTTCTTCTCGCTTGTGTAGAATTGGGCTTCGAAAGTATCTCGCTCTCCTTTGAGTTGTATCCAATCTCTTTGTAGGTCTTCAAGAGATGTGGGCATGTCAGGATGTAGGATAATGTATGGAACATCTCCTTCCTTAACAGGCTCAATGATTACCGGGAAAATGGAGGGGTAAGGCATCATAAGACTCTGAGCACGAGTTCGTACCCATTTGAGGTAAGGCTCAAGAGGGATGGAATTCTTGTTCCCCAAAGTCTTGCTATCCACCTTTTTTAGCATCCTCCAAGCTCGGATAAATCTCTGGCGAAGACCTTGATTGTTGTTGTCGTAGTCAAATACCAAACCTTGAATCAGCATCTCGTGCAGGACATCCCTTCGGGCGTAACCAAACTGCCTTAAAGCTAAACATGGGTTGTAGGTGATACCTCCCTGTTGTACCCCAAAATTTTCCCTCCCATATTCCTCAAGATTTGTCAAGAATGATCCACAAATTGCTCAAGATTTCTCAAGGGTAGACAGTCAAACCATCTCCTAAGACATCTGAAATTAGGGTTTTGGTTCTTTCAAAGAATTTGGGGTTCTCAATGGTTCAATCAAGTCTAATATACCTATATACATTCTCTAGCACCTACATGCCAAGTTTCAAGACTCACAGTGCCAATTTGCACAGTCAAAGGCCCCATTTGATCTACAATCAACTGCAAGGGCAAAATGGTCATTTTGCAGTCAAAAGTCAGAATTTTTGGTCAAACGTCTTATTTTGGGTTCACAATCATCATTTGATCAAGTCTTGATCATGATTCCACAAGAATAGCTCAAAAATCATCAAGATGCAAAAAGTTACTATTTTTGGACAGCAGAAAAGTCAACTGTACCTTGACCAGGGCATAACTCTTTCATGGTTTATCAGAAAAATCCCATCCAATGCTCATTTTGAAGAAGATGCAATTTCATATAATCCATCTTCACACTCCAAGATCATAAAATGCACTCACAAGAAGTTACCAATTTTTACATTATAGGTCAATTTTAAAAGTCAACAAAAGTACACTTTGAGTCAAAGGCCATAACTTGAGATTGGTAAATCCAAATGACATGGGACCAAAGGCATTGGTTAGAGTACTTCAAGAGCTTTCCAAAATGTCCAAGAACATGGTCATATGATCAAAGTTGAGCAAGTTGTGCATTGGAGAAGTTGGGAAATTTTCATGAATTTGCAAAAGTCAACTTTGCTCAAAACACCTTATTTTTGCTAATGGGCCTCAAATCTCTTCTTGAAACTTCACCCATGACCTATGCACGACCCATCAAGATTAATTGGATTTATTTTCTTATTTTTATTGATTGAATGGATTTTAATTAATATTAATTCATTTAATCAAATTAAATTATAAGAAAATAGAAGATTTGATTTTTTAAATCAATTTGTGAAGAAAATATGATCAGAACATGCTGGCAAATTCGTGCACAAGTCAAAGATGCAAAAAAAAATCCAAATTTGGCAACATTGTTCAATCATGAAAAATCAAGAATATTTGATTTTCAATCAAAGATTTAAACATCAATGCAATGGATATTGGCCCAGCTTTTTGACCTAATTTGTTTCCCTTATACATAAGCAAGCTAACCATACCCTAGCACACGATTGAAAGCTGCAGAAACGGTCATAGCAAATTCAAGAATTTTCAAGAAAAGTCCAAACCTGTTCTTGCATTCTAGGCCAATTCAAGGCGTTTTGATCATCCAAATACATTGCAGGGGGTCCCAGGAACGATTTACAATCAAATTCGAGCACTAAAGCTCAAGAAATCACGAGACACAGTCCCACGGTTTGCACTTTTGATTCTAAATCGTAACTCTTAATTCATATGCATTTAACATGTTTTTGTGATTGATTTGTGTTGTTAGAGACCATACAAAGCTAATGGAATGGTTGAATTGAATTATAATGCCCTGAATCGAGATATGCCATGATTGAATCTCTAGGGTTTCCAAGCTTTAAATTAGGGCTTTCTGAACCAGGGAAAATTGGGACCAGTGAGACACATGGTTGAGATCGTGAGACCAAGACGATCAAGACCCATACCTCGCGAAACATTTATATTCACTATGCTTCTAATCTCTATTTTTCCTTGCAGGAGTTAGTGGGGGTTAAAAACCCCCTCTATTTGATATTATTTATGCAGGACAAACGAAGAAGACGATGAGGTGTTGATACCTGGTTGGCCAATTTAAAAAAGGCGCGCCTTATTTTTTGTTTTACAGCATAATATTTGTTTTTGTATATAATATTCATTATCTATCAACTTAACAAAAGCGCGCTACAGTTCAGCTGGCAAAGGCATTGAAGCAATGAGCATTGGGACCTGGGTTCGAATCCAAGGTCCCCCAAATATTTGTTATAATTTTTATCTAGGTGATTGTGTGTGACGCAGCAGGCATAGCATATCATGGATCTCCAATTCCCAGGCGCCAGATGTCTTCAAACTGAAATCCAATGGCCTAGATGGAAGGACTATCATGGTCCTTAGTCAACACGCGTGTGGACAAACCAGAAAGTCAAACAGGGTGGAGAGTTAGTGGGCCTGGAAGTTGTAACACACACCTCCTCTTGGGCCCATCACCCCCCTGGGTTTATTCCTTTTTCTTCTTTTATATTTTTCATTTAATTGTTTTATTATTAATTATTATTATTATTTAATTAACCAAATTAATATTTTCATAATAAAAATCAGAAAATCAAAAATATAATATTTTTAGTATTATTTATTAAAATTAATTTCACCCTTTCATTGTTTTTGTAAATAAATAAATCATTAATTAATTTAGTTTTAATTAGGTTAATTTTAACTTTTTTGCAATAATTTAAAATTAGTGTAGAATTAGGGTTCTTGACAATTTTAATCCTCTTTTTTTATTATTTCCTTAAAACATAAAAAACTCAAAACCAAAAAAATATTTCTTTTTGTTAATTAATTAGTTTAGGTTTAATTAAATGCAAAAATAACAAAAATCTCTTTCTTTCTATAAAAAAAGGGTCAAAACCCTAAAAACTCTCCGATCTAATTTTTATCGCGCGTATGATTATTCTTGATTAATATTTTTCATCATACAATTGTATTTGCTCCGAGGATGTAATAGCTTTAATTAGGACTTTTTATCGCTTTCATTTAGTTTCCCGCAATTTACTTTTTCAAGGGTTTGTTTTTGGCGATGTAAATACCTGACACCTTGTAATAGCTTAGTTTTACTTTCCGCAACTATTAATTGCTAGATGTGTGCTAACTAGGCTATGCATGACAAGACTTATCTTAAATTAAAATCAATCGTAGCTCACCATAACATGTACAAAGATAACATAACGGAATCCTGACACACTCGCACATGCCACTCCTAGGGTACGCCTCACTTGGTTGCCTCGATGTGGTCATTGAGTATAGGGTGTTTTAGAGGTCACCCTCCTGTCTAAAGATCAAAGTTGCCTCGAAACGGTTGCCTCGATAAAAAACGATCTAAGACATTAGGGTTACCGCTAAGGCGTCCTACTATTGCTTTGGTGGCTACATGTCCCTATAATCGAATTGACCCGGAAACTCCAACGACGGTGCTACCTACTTCTCAATAGTGGGATAGTACTTTCTAAAGGACATTTACATAGCTTAATTTCTTTTGAGTAGGTAGAGGTTCTCAGGTACTTGCTCTTTCAAAACAAAACAACTTTTTGCACCTACAATTTTCTAAACAAAATTTTCAAACAACACTTCATACACTCTTGAGGACAAATACAAGAGTTAAATCGAAGTTTTCAAACAAACTTTTTTTCAAAACCCACAAACACAATAAAAGCAAAACATTTTTGAAAACATAGTGAGCAAGTACCTAAGAGCCCGTGGATAACCACGGATAGAAAGGGTGCTAACACCTTCCCTTTCTATAATCTACCTCCCGAACCCGAGAAACATCTCGAAAAGGAATTTTGCTGTGCTTTTGTCCTTTCCTTGTTGGAGAAAATAAAAGACGGTGGCGACTCTTGCTTACCGCGACATTTTGCAAAACGCAAACGCGAACCAGCATTCTAAAACAGTCAGTTCTATTTCCACCGATCACAGAACTGGCGACTCTGCTGGGGAATTCTAATAAGTGAGGTGTACCTTATGATTAGATCACTATGTTTTCAATTGTATGCTTTGTATGCTTTAAAATTTGTGGGCTTGTATCGGAGTTTTATAGATCCTAACCCGGATCTGGGGATACCCTTTAGAAGTAGCAACAAACTGTGAGGGAACTGTGCGGGGTATACCGACATGGTTGAAGCAGTAGCTACGTTGATGTGGAACTTTGGTGAGTACCGGTAACCCTTGAGTCAAGTCAAGGAGAGTACGGGGCCGCCGTGTGGTGTCGCGAAGCATCAACTGACCTTAGAACCTTACTTGACCAATCCTGGCCTTTTTTAGGGGTAGTGAGATGACCGACTTTGGTGCAGTCTGAAGTTGGTAGATACTCGATACTACACTCATTGAGGGTTGTTTTCTTGGAATATTTTGGTCGCCAGTTAAGTGGCTAAATCAAAACAATGAACATAGAAAACAATCCAATGATATTGAGCTCCTTAGAACCCGGTTACTATTTATAGGATAGGTTTTGAGCCAACTAACTTCAAAAGGGTACTTACCTACGAACCCCATGCAAGCCTAAACCTAAGGACTTGTTTGCTTTGTGTGAATATGACTGTCTGTATATACACTTGCTTACTTTTGCATCCATGTACATAACATCATAAAGCATCATATGCATCTGCTAACCATTTCAAGGGTTCAGATCTGCATCTTTGTTCTTGTTTTGTAGGACATGGAGTCTCTCCGCAGGAAAACAATTCAGGTCAACCTTGTAAGGATCCCTCCTCAGCTCAAGGAGCTTACATCCAGGATTCCCGAGAACTCTCTCTTCAGTGAAATACATGGTAGACTCCTAAGCCTGGTCAACGCCAACATTGAAGAAGATATGATAAAAGTTCTCTTCCAGTTCTTTGACCCCCTACACCACTGTTTTACATTCCCTGATTATCAATTGGTGCCTACTTTGGAGGAATTTTCTCAACTTCTGAGAATTCCTATTCTTAGTCAACTACCCTACAACGGTACGGAAAAGGAACCAAAACTTGAAGATGTTGCTCAAGCATTACGTCTGCAACCATCTGACATCAAGGGGCATTGGGAAATCAGAAGTGGTATCAAGGGATTCTTGGCAAAGTTTCTGTTTGAGAAGGCACGAGAATGTTGGAATTCTCTTGATCTACAAGCCTTTGAAGAGATTGTGGCACTCCTTGTCTATGGGTTGGTGTTGTTCCTAAATCCTGATCAACTTATAGATGTGAATGCTGTCAAGATTTTCATGTCCAGGAATCCCATACCTACATTGCTTGGGGACATCCTCCACTCGTTTTACACACGAACAATGAGAAAAAGAGGTGTTCTCATGTGCTGTACTCCTCTCCTGGCAAGGTGGTTTATTTCTCACCTTCCACAATCAGTTTTGAAGAACGAGCAGGGTTTAAGGTGGTCACAACGATTGATGACCCTCACACATTCTGATGTACATTGGTGTTCTCGGTCCATAGAAAATGTCACTATCATTGATCGTTGCGGAGAATTTCCTAATGTTCCTTTACTTGGAATTAGAGGAGGCATTACCTACAACCCCTGTTTGGCTTTGAGACAATTTGGATATGCTCGGAGGGATGGCCCTCATGACATGCTGATTCCTGACATAGTTTTTGACTTCGACAACGATACGCAAGGACTTCGACAAAGGTTCACCAGAGCTTGGAGGATGCCTAACAAGGTAGATAGGAAGACACTGGGGCACAAGAATTCCATCCCCCTTGAGCCTTACCTCAAGTGGGTACGAACCCGCTCCCAGAATCTTATGATGCCATATCCTCACATTCTCCCTTTGATCAAAGAGCCTGTTACGGAAGGAGAGGTTCCATACACCATTCTACATCCTGACATGCCAACATCATGGGAAGAAATGCAAAAGAGCTGGATCCAACTCAAGGAAGAACGGAATGCTTTTGAAGCCAACTTACATGCCAGTGAGAAGAAGGTCTTGGAGCTCACCCGCCGACTTCACGAGGAAGAGACCCTCAACACTTACATCGCTCCAAAAAGGATGCGCAATG
Source organism: Vicia faba (assembly GCA_948472305.1). Lineage (NCBI taxonomy): Eukaryota > Viridiplantae > Streptophyta > Magnoliopsida > Fabales > Fabaceae > Vicia > Vicia faba. The sequence continues at coordinate 480,060,893 of OX451737.1, forward strand.
TCTTTTTACATTAAGTATTTTGTAATATTTCGCCCATGAGGCACTGATGTACTAAACAAATTACTTCTTAATATGACGTGTGTTCCTTTTTTGTCTGCAACGAATTTGAATTTCCGAACCCTTGAATGCATTACATAAATAGCATACCATTCATCATATGCATAACAGGTACCCTTTTTACAGGTCACTTATCTTCTTTGCTGTTTATTTCAGCAATTATCATGTCTACTGAGCCTTCCACTGAGCAAGCTATCAAGGCCCTCCAGGCCCAGAATGCCCAATTCCAAGAGTTGGTTATGAGCCTAGCCCAGGGTCAACAGGATTTGAAGACTCTGATTCTGAAAGAGAGGAAAAAGAAGAAGAAGAGGACCGTCTTGTTCAACACTGGACGCAGATTTGGGAATGGACTGCAGAATGAGGTTGATCTGACTACCTCATCTGTAGGGAAAGACAATCCCCAAGAGAGAAGGGTTCCTAGTCCCGTGGTCTCCGACAACGAGACGGATTATGATGAAGAACAGTACCCTCCTGCTAAGGATAGGTATAAACAGTTGGAGGACCGCTTGAGCGCCATGGAGATACAGAATGTGCCCGGGTTGGACTTTAGAGACTTGGGCCTATCCTCTGGGGTGGTGATTCCCCACAAGTTCAAGGCACCTGCCTTCGCCAAGTATGACGGAGCTTCCTGTCCAAAACTGAACCTCCGGTCATATGTAAGGAAGATCCAACCTTACACTGCTGACAAGAATTTGTGGATCCATTTCTTTCAGGATAGTCTTTCAGGGACTCAACTCGAGTGGTTCTATCAGTTGGATGGAGCCAGTATCCGTAACTGGGAGGATTTGGCTACTGCATTCTATAAGCAGTATCAATATAATTCCGATCTCGCTCCTACGCGTACCCAACTCCAGGGTATGTCAATAGGGACGGGTGGAGGATTTAAGGAGTATGCTCAAAAATGGAGAGACCTTGCTGGAAGGGTGCAGCCACCTTTAACTGACCGGGAACTTGTTGATATGTTTCTGGGGACCCTGTCTGGTCTATTCTTTAACCATTTGATTGGAAATTCTTCAGCCGGTTTTACAGACCTTATCTTGACTGGTGAGAGAATTGAAGCTGGTATCAAGTCTTGGAAGATACAAAAGGGTGCCTCGTCGAACACTAAAAAGAAGCCACTCAAGAAAGAATCTAGTGCCGTCTATGGTTCAAGGAGACCAAATAGATCTAAACACCGCCAAGCTGTCAACGCGGTGGTCATTTCAAAACCTGCTGGTGCTCCTCAGCATCACAACCAACAAAGGGGTGAGAGACCTCGAAGGCAGTTCTTTCGACTCAGCATGACCTTGTCCCAAATATTGCCGCAGTTACTGACAACCAATTTGGTAACTCTAAGGGAAGCCCCAAAGAATCTGAATACTACATCATCAAAGTATAACCCCAACGCCCGCTGCCTTATCATTCTGAGAGCCCGGGGCATAATACGGATGATTGCTGGACTTTTAAGAATAAGGTTCAAGACTTGATCGATGCAAAGGAAATTGAGTTCGAGGCGCCTGAAAGGCCTAATGTTGTGACTGCTCCCATGCCCAAACATGGAGTAAATGCTGTAGAGGAAGACTTGTTTGTAGCCTCTGTGGATGATATTGTTACCCCGCTGATGACCGTCAAGAGGAACCTGTTGCTAGCCGGTTTATTTCCGGGATGTAGTAAAGGTTGTCATCTATGTTCTGTTTCACCTAATGGTTGTCCATCTTTGAAGTCAGGCATCCAAGACCTGATGGATAATAAAGAAATCCTGTTTGAGAAGGTTGTTGTTCCTGCCATCCATACTGAAGAAGTTTCCATTGTTACCATTTTCAACAATTCTCCCAAGGCTCCCTCGAGGAAGCCTATCAAAATTATGCCTGTTCAGAAGATTGCACCCATAATCATCACTGTTCCGGGGCCTATTCCCTATACATCCGACAAAGCAGTCCCTTGGCACTATGGGGCAGATGTTTATGTGCTCGAAGTTAAGCAAGAGTTTGATACTAGTACCGGCATCAGCAACATCACCGGGCCTGCTAAAGTCACCCGCAGTGGTAGAATTTTCTCACCTGATATTGCGCCACCAACTATCCAGAGACCTATTGTCATCACACCTGCAAGTGTGCCTCCTTCCCTTCCTGATCAAGGTCCTATTTCTACCCCTGCTGCCGAGTCATATGACGCTCGGGGCAAAGGGATCGCCACTGATGTGCCTGCCCAGACGGAGGCACCAAAGACCATCAATGTTGAAGCTTCCAAACAGGAGATGGAAGAGATTCTGAAGATCATCAAGAAGAGTGATTATAATGTAGTTGAGCAGCTGGGGAAAAGCCCCTCCAAGATTTCTATGTTATCACTGTTGTTGTGTTCAGAGGCCCATGCCAAGGCCCTGATTACCTTCCTAAAGACGGCCCACGTTCCACAAGAGACATCAGCTGATCAGTTTACCGACTGCGTGGCCAACTTAACTGTTGATAATGGTTTGGGTTTCTCCGACGCTGATCTGACTGCTAAAGGGAAGAACTATAATGATGCCCTGCATGTCTCCATTGAATGCAGGGGAACTACTTTGGCACATGTGCTGGTTGACACTGGTTCCTCATTGAACGTCTTGCCCAAGAAAGCTCTAGACAGGTTGGATTGCGAAGGGTTGGAGCTAAAGCCAAGTAACATTGTTGTCCGGGCCTTTGATGGGTCTAAAAGGATGGTGCATGGCGAAGTTGATATTCCAATCAGAGTTGGCTCTCAGGTCTTCAATTCTACATTCTACGTGATGGATATTCGGCCATCCTATTCTTATTTGCTGGGTCATCCATGGATCCATAAAGCCGGAGCTGTGACCTCCACACTCCATCAGAAGCTGAAGTACCCAGTCAGAGGGAAGATTGTGACGGTGCAGGGGGAGGAAGAATACATGGTCAGCCACCTTAACTCGTTCCGGTACATAGAAATGGATGGGGAGTTCATTGAGATCCCCTTTCAACACTTTGAAGAGGTTCCTCAGACACTGGCATCAGCCGAAGCAGTGGTTGAAGATTCTCCTTTGAAGATGGCTTTCTTAAAGGATGCCCGGGCTGTTATTGAGAAGGGTGAGTATGCAAACTAGGGCCGACTTCCTGATTTCACTCAGAAGACTGACAAGTTTGGTTTGGGTTTCACTGCAGAAGCTCAAAGGGCTGTTCGTAGCGCAAGAATTGGAAGACCTCCTGTATTCATCAACAACTCGGGAGTAAATGCCATTGAAGATGACGTGGAGGAATCTGAATTCGACAGCTGGATCTACCCTACGACTGACGGTGGACCAAGCAAATGGACAGCAAAAGACTTCGTCCCTATTACTTTTGTCACTTAGTAATGAACTCCTTTGTTTTGAATTTGTAACAGACAATATTGTGAAACTTTATGGCCCGGTGTCTTACCCGGGGCACCGTGGCTTCATTTGTGAGGGATTTTGTGTGTCATTTCATATATCATTAATAAAAGCATTGGACGTTTTTTGCATTTCAAATCTTGCGCTCCTTGTCTTTCTTTATTATATATTGCAAAATAGCTATTTTACACACACTCACATATACAGGTCCCAATCCACTCTGGATCTCACTGGTAACGACTCTGCTACTGTCAGTTATGACTTCGAAAATCCGATCAACTTAGCCGAAGACGAAGGTGAAGATGATTGCGAAGTGCCTGGTGAGCTTGCAAGACTACTACTTCAAGAAGAGAGGGCCATTCAGCCACATGAAGAGCCAGTGGAAACGGTAAATTTGAGCACCGAGACAGACAGGAAGGAAGTCAGGATCGGTGCAAATCTGGAGCTTAGTGTGAAACAACGGTTGATTCAGATGCTGCATGATTACGTGGAAATCTTTGCCCGGTCTTACGAAGATATGCCTGGGTTGGATACCGACATTGTGGTTCATCACCTGCCTACCAATGAAGACTGCCCTCCGGTAAAACAGAAGGTTCGCCGTATGCGTCCAGAGATGTCCGAGAAAATCAAGACCGAAGTTATGAAACAATTTGATGCCGGTTTTCTAGCAGTGACTTCTTACCCTCAGTGGGTTGCCAATGTGGTTCCAGTGCCGAAGAAAGATGGTAAGGTCAGAATGTGTGTTGATTACAGGGATTTGAACAGGGCAAGCCCTAAGGATGACTTCCCTCTGCCTCACATCGACGTTCTGGTTGACAACACTGCTCAGCATAAGGTATTCTCCTTCATGGACGGTTTCTCCGGTTATAATCAAATCAAGATGGCTCCTGAAGACATGGAGAAGACCACTTTTGTTACTCAGTGGGGCACCTTTTGCTACAAAGTCATGCCTTTTGGGCTGAAAAATGCTGGGGCAACGTATCAGCGTGCCATGGTTGCTCTGTTTCATGATATGATCCATCATGAAATTAAAGTATACGTTGATGATATGATTGCAAGGTCCCAAACTGAGGAGGAACACCTTGACCATCTACAGAAGCTGTTTGACCGGTTAAAGTTGTACAAGCTGAGATTAAACCCGAACAAGTGCACCTTCGGGGTGAGGTCTGGAAAACTACTAGGTTTCGTCGTAAGCGACAAAGGTATTCAAGTGGACCCTGCCAAAGTGAAAGCCATACAAGAGATGCCAGTTCCCAAGACTGAGAAAGAAGTCAGAGGCTTTCTAGGACGGCTGAACTACATTGCCCGATTCATCTCGCACCTAACTGCTACTTGTGAACCAATCTTCAAGCTAATGAAGAAAGATCAAGTAGTACGTTGGAACGGTGAATGTCAGGCCGCTTTAGAAAGAATCAAAGAGTATCTCCAAGAGCCACCCATTCTTATGCCACCGATTGAAGGGAGACCTCTAATCTTATACTTGACAGTACTGGACAACTCAATGGGATGTGTGCTGGGTCAGCATGACGAGTCTGGCCGAAAAGAGCATGCTATTTATTACCTTAGCAAAAAGTTTACCGACTGTGAGACCCGATACTCACTGCTCGAGAAAACTTGCTGCGCTTTGGTATGGGCTGCTCGCCGGCTAAGACAGTATATGCTGACTCACACTACTCTACTAATTTCAAAAATGGATCCAATCAAGTACATCTTCGAAAAGCCTGCCTTGTCCGGAAGAATAACAAGATGGCAAATGATCTTGACTGAATATAACATCCAGTACACGACCCAAAAAGCAATCAAGAGAAGTGCGTTGGCAGACCATTTGGCACATCAGGCAGTGGATGATTACCAATCTATAAACTTCGAATTTCCAGACGAGAATATCATGGTAGTAACTGATTGTGAAATACCTGGACCGGATGAAGGACCCGAGGAAGGATCCCGATGGTCTATGCACTTTGATGGAGCCTCAAACGCTTTGGGTAACGGTATCAGCGCTGTGATCATATCTCCTAAAGGCTCTCATACTCCACTTACCACCCGACTATGTTTCAACTGCACCAACAACATGGCGGAGTATGAAGCATGCATCATGGGTCTTTGAGCCACAATTGACCTAAGGATCAAGTTTCTGAGTGTCTTCGGAGATTCCTCTCTCGTGATCAGTTAGATCAAAGGCGAGTGGGATACGAAACACCCAAATCTTATTCCTTACAAGGAGTACGTATTGACGTTACTTCCCCATTTCGAGGAGATAACCTTTGAACATTTCCCAAGAGAGGAGAATCAGTTAGCGGACGCGCTAGCTACAATGTCTTCTATGTTCAAAGTCAAATGGGACAACGAGGCTCCCGAATCATTATTTGGAAATTGGATGAACCTGCACATTGTTGTGATCTGGAGACCGAAAAGGTAACAGAAAAACCTTGGTATCATGAAGTAAAGAGGTACCTTGAAGCTCAAGAATACCCCGAGGGTGCATCTGTCAATGACAAGAAGTTTCTGAGAAGGTTCGCGGCAAAGTTCTTCCTCAGCAATGATATTCTTTACAAACGTAACCATGATTCCACCTTACTGCGTTGTGTGGATAAGGCTGAAGCAGAAAGGATCATGGCAGAGCTGCATGAAGGCACCTTCGGAATGCATTCCAGTGGGCATACCATGGCAAAGAAAATCCTTCGGGCAGGATATTACTGGTCAACAATGGAAACCGACTGTTATCAGCATTCTCAGACATGTCACAAGTGCCAGATCTATGCTGATAAGGTGCACATTCCTCCAGTTCCTTTGAATGTCTTGACGACACCTTGGCCTTTTGAAATGTGGGGCATTGATATGATCGGCGAGATCAGACCTACGACATCCAACGGGCATCGTTTCATCCTGGTAGCGATTGATTACTTTACGAAGTGGGTTGAAGCAGCTTCCTTTGCCACCGTAACCAAGAACGTCGTGGCACGGTTTATTCGGCACAACCTGATATGTCGATACGGCGTACCAGAGAGGATCATTACGGATAATGGTACCAATCTTAACAACAAGATGATCACTGAGCTCTGCGAGCAATTCAAGATACAGCACCACAACTCTTCTCCTTACCGGCCGAAGATGAATGGGGCTGTCGAGGCGACCAATAAAAACATTAAGAAGATTGTGTAGAAGATGACAATGACCTACAAAGATTGGCACGAGATGTTACCATTTGCTCTTTATGGGTACCGTACCTCAGCATGGACGTCAACAGAGGCAACACCCTACTCCTTGGTATACGGCATGGAGGCAGTCCTGCCCATTGAAGTTCAGATACCCTCTCTCCGAATCATGAAGGATGCAGGTTTGAGTGAAGACGACTGGATCCAGACTCGACTTGATCAACTAAACCTAATCGACGAAAAGAGACTCACTGCTATTTGTCATGGTCAGACGTACCAAAAACGGATGATCAAGGCATTTAACAAGAAAGTCAGACGACAAGAGTATCAAGTCGGAGACCTGGTAATCAAGCGCATCATCCTACCTCAAGGTGATCCCAGGGGAAAATGGACCCCTACGTACGAAGGGCCATTTGTGGTTAAGAACATCTTCTCAGGAGGAGCAATGATTCTAACCATCATGGATGGTGACGACCTTCCTCACCCCGCCAATGCAGACATAGTAAAAAGATACTACGCATGATTAAAGACCCGCTAGGTTGACTGGCCTAGGCAAAAATAAGGGTTTCCCGGCGAACCAAAAGGGTTCGGGAAAAAATAAGGGATGAAAATATAAAAAATCTGTACACCCGGCAAGTTGAAAACCTGAAAAGGCGGCTTGGGCAAAAATGGGTATCTCGGTGGACTGAAAACCCGAAAGGGCGGTCCAGGCAAAAGTTAGGGATAAGCGTAATACTATGTCTCATTGGATCACCCTGCATCCAGACTTTGGTATCGACCATCAGACTCGGACGGCACCAATCAATCAGATTCCTCTTCAACTAAGCAGCAAAGTGATGAGACGCTTGAAGACATAAAGGCGATAGCAGAGTTGGAACCCAGTGGGATTTTTCACATAGCTATTTTGTTTTCTTTTTACAAATTGTATAAATCCTATTTGTTCGGCGGCGTTCTCTTACTAGGACGTCAGCCTCTTGTACAAAAACGCCTATTTACAGGCAAATTTCAAAATCAATACAAGTTCATTTTTCAGACAAATTGCAAATTGTTTTTCCTTTGTTTGTTTTGTTTTGCAAAGAACGTCCAGTGTTCATTTTTGATCTATGCATTTGACATTAATTGCTGATCACAAATATCTGCATGCGAAACAAAGGACTAATTACGGGTGATATCGGAAGTGGGGGCAATAAGAATTGTCTAAGCGATTTAGTTGCTCTGTCCACCAAGGTACCAAGGTAAGTTCAGCTGAAGAATATAACCAAGATACCTTCACTCCCCACAGAATAAAACAGTAATGGTGGCTCTCCCCACTGAGACTTGCAAACTATGAACGAATCAGCCATACTCTCGCCCCAAGCAGAGTTGGTCTACCATCAGCCCTAAAAAGGTTGGGTATCCCCAGTAGATCTTAATATTCCCCAGCGGAGTATACAGATATTCCTCAGCAAGCATCCCCAGCAGTCTTAATATTCCTCAACGAAATATAAAAATGTTCCCCGGCGGAATACAAGATACCCCCAGTGGAGCCATTTCCCAGCACAGTCTGAAAAAAAAGCTTCCCCGCTAGAGTTGAATCATCTTCCCCAGTAGATTCTGGAAGCTTGTCCCCTGCAGAGTTCAAATGCATCTCCTCAGCAAATTCAAAGGTTACACACACAAGAGTCTAACTGGGTTATCCTCAGCAGGTTGCAACTGAAAGATCATCCCCAGCGAAGTTCTTTCTATCCCCAGCGGAGTTCATCATCAAAATCCCCAACAGAGCTTATCAACGGAGTCCCCAGCGGAGTTATCGTTAAAATCTCAGCGAAGTACCTCTTCCCCACAGAGTAATTCCCCGCAGAGTAATCTCTTCACCGAGTTTATTCCCCAACGGAGTCATCCTCTCCTACAGGTTTATTCCTGCAATCATCTTCGTGCATCATCCCCAGTGGAAACGAAGAATTCAACCAGACTCTTCAATATCAGCCCAAGATTTAACAAACTCCCCAGCATTTGTCAAGGATTTATTTTCCCAGACGAAAATACATTCATAAACATATCACATTTCACATCTCCTATTTACATACATGATAAAGTGCATACGACACGACCTCATTTATTCTGGAGAACATCATGACATCATGCATCTCATACATCATGACATTGCATACAGCTAACGTTTTGCCCTTTTCAGGAAAAGGACAATCCAAAGATGGCTACCATCAACCTTTTTTTAAGTTCCAGATCAATACCTATAACAAGCCAGGAAAATTCTGTGAACGACTGATTGTAGATCTATACCTGAAACTAGCCAGGAAAGCTATCTACATGAAGAGATTGAAGATCAATACCTGTAACAGGCCAGGAAACTATCTTTCTTTCTCAGGTCAGAGATTAATACCTGAAACCAGACAGGACAACTATCTCCTCGACCAACCTTTCTTAAGTCACAGATTAATACCTGTAACTAGCCAGGAAAATATCTGTGGACGATTGATTGTAGGTTAATACCTAAAACCAGCCAGGAAAGCTATCTACATGAAGAGATTGAAGATTAACACCTGTAACAGGCCAGGAAACTATCTTTCTTTCTCAGGTCAGAGATTAATACCTGAAACCAGACAGGAGAACTATCTCGTCGACCAACCTTTCTAAGTCCCAGATTAATACCTGTAACTAGCCAGGAAAATATCTGTGGACGATTGATTGTAGATCAATACCTGAAACCAGCCAGGAAAGCTATCTACATGAAGAGATTGAAGATTAACACCTGTAACAGGCCAGGAAACTATCTTTCTTTCTCGGGTCAGAGATTAATACCTGAAACCAGACAGGACAACTATCTACTTGACCAGCTCAAACCACCCAACTTTCCAATACAGTTCAGAGGCGCTCCAGGCACGGACGCCATGCTGGCAATCATCCAGTTCCAGCTTATAGACACAGTCTAGCATTCACCCCTGGATGGCATCTTTAAGCCCATCTCCACAACTACCCATTACATTTCCAGATGGCATCTATAAGCCCATCCCCGACAAGATTCTGTCACATTTCCAGATGTCACCTATAAGCCCATCCTCCTACCAACAATCTCCAAATGGCATCTATAAGCCCATTCCCGACGTCACCATGCTGATACTACACTATGCGAGTGCAAATTTCTGGGCACTTTAGTGTTCAATCATCTTCCACTTTCGGACCGCGAAAGGCACGCAAGCCAATCTACATCCTCAGGTTTAAGAAGATTGAACAGGGGAAACTGTTGTACCCCAAAATTTTCCCTCCCATATTCCTCAAGATTTGTCAAGAATGATCCACAAATTGCTCAAGATTGCTCAAGGGTAGACAGTCAAACCATCTCCTAAGACAGCTGAAATTAGGGTTTTGGTTCTTTCAAAGAATTTGGGGTTCTCAATGGTTCAATCAAGTCTCATAGACCTATATACATTCTCTAGCACCTACATGCCAAGTTTCAAGACTCACAGTGCCAATTTGCACAGCCAAAGGCCCCATTTGATCTACAGTCAACTGCAAGGGAAAAATGGTCATTTTGCAGTCAAAAGTCAGAATTTTTGGTCAAACATCTTATTTTGGGTTCACAATCATCATTTGATCAAGTCTTGATCATGATTCCACAAGAATAGCTCAAAAATCATCAAGATGCAAAAAGTTACTATTTTTGGACAGTAGAAAAGTCAACTGTACCTTGACCAGGGCATAACTCTTTCATGGTTTATCATAAAAATCCCATCCAATGCTCATTTTGTAGAAGATGCAATTTCCTACAATCCATATTCACACTCCAAGATCATAAAATGCACTCACAAGAAGTTACCAATTTTTACATTATAGGTCAATTTTAAAAGTCAACAAAAGTACAGTTTGAGTCAAAGGCCATAACTTGATATTGGTAAATCCAAATGACATGGGACCAAATGCATTGGTTAGAGGACTTCAAGAGCTTTCCAAAATGTCCAAGAACATGATCATATGATCAAAATTGAGGAAGTTGTGCATTGGAGAAGTTGGGAAATTTTCATGAATTTGCAAAAGTCAACTTTGCTCAAAACACCTTATTTTTGCTAATGGGCCTCAAATCTCTTCTTGAAACTTCACCCATGACCTATGCACGACCCATCAAGATTAATTGGATTTATTTTCTTATTTTTATTGATTAAATGGATTTTTAATTAATATTAATTCATTTAATCAAATTAAATTATAAGAAAATAGAAGATTTGATTTTTTAAATCAATTTGTGAAGCAAATATGATCAGAACATGCTGGCAAATTCGTGCACAAGTCAAAGATGCAAAAAAATCCAAATTTGGCAACATTGTTCAATCATGAAAAATCAAGAATATTTGATTTTCAATCAAAGATTTAAACATCAATGCAATGGATATTGGCCCAGCTTTTTGACCTAATTTGTTTCCCTTATACATAAGCAAGCTAACCATACCCTAGCACACGATTTAAAGCTGCAGAAACGGTCATAGAAAATTCAAGAATTTTCAAGAAAAGTCCAAACCTGTTCTTGCATTCTAGGCCAATTCAAGGCGTTTTGATCATCCAAATACATTGCAGGAGGTCCCAGGAACGATTTACAATCAAATTCGAGCACTAAAACTCAAGAAATCACGAGACACAGTCCCACGGTTTGCACTTTTGATTCTAAATCGTAACTCTTAATTCATATGCATTTAAAATGTTTTTGTGATTGATTTGTGTTGTTAGAGACCATACGAAGCTAATGGAATGGTTGAATTGAATTATAATGCCCTGAATCGAGATATGCCATGACTGAATCTCTAGGGTTTCCAAGCTTTAAATTAGGGCTTTCTGAACCAGGGAAAATTGGGACCAGTGAGACACATGGTTGAGATCGTGAGACCAAGACGATCAAGACCCATACCTCGCGAAACATTTATATTCACTGTGCTTCTAATCGCTATTTTTCCTTGCAGGAGTTAGTGGGGGTTAAAAACCCCCGCTATTTGATATTATTTATGCAGGACAAACGAAGAAGACGATGAGGTGTTGATACCTGGTTGGCCAATTTAAAAAAGGCGCGCGTTATTTTTTGTTTTACAGCATAATATTTGTTTTTGTATATAATATTCATTATCTATCAATTTAACAAAAGCGCGCTACAATTCAGCTGGCAAAGGCATTGAAGCAATGAGCATTGGGACCTGGGTTCGAATCCCAGGTCCACCAAATATTTGTTATAATTTTTATCTAGGTGATTGTGTGTGACGCAGAAGGCATAACATATCATGGATCTCCAATTCCCAGGCGCCAGATGTCTTCAAACTGAAATCCAATGGCCTAGATGGAAGGACTATCATGGTCCTTAGTCAACACGCGTGTGGACAAACCAGAAAGTCAAACAGGCTGGAGAGTTAGTGGGCCTGGAAGTTGCAAAACACACCTCCTCTTGGGCCCATCACCCCCTGGGTTTATTCCTTTTTCTTCTTTTATATTTTTCATTTAATTGTTTTATTATTAATTATTATTATTATTTAATTAACCAAATTAATATTTTCATAATAAAAATCAGAAAATCAAAAATATAATATTTTTAGTATTATTTATTAAAATTAATTTCACCCTTTCATTGTTTTTGTAAATAAATAAATCATTAATTAATTTAGTTTTAATTAGGTTAATTTTAACTTTTTTGCAATAATTTAAAATTAGTGTAGAATTAGGGTTCTTGACAATTTTAATCCTCTTTTTTTATTATTTCCTTAAAACATAAAAAACTCAAAACCAAAAAAATATTTCTTTTTGTTAATTAATTAGTTTAGGTTTAATTAAATGCAAAAATAACAAAAATCTCTTTCTTTCTCAAAAAAAAGGGTCAAAACCCTAAAAACTCTTCGATCCAATTTTTCTCGCGCGTATGATTATTCTTGATTAATATTTTTCATCATACAATTGTATTTGCTCCGAGGATGTAATAGCTTTAATTAGGACTTTTTATCGCTTTCATTTAATTTCCCGCAATTTACTTTTTCAAGGGTTTGTTTTTGGCGATGTAAATACCCGACGCCTTGTAATAGCTTAGTTTTACTTTCCGCAACTATTAATTGCTAGATGTATGCTAACTAGGCTATGCAGGACAAGACTTATCTTAAATTAAAATCAATCGTAGCTCACCATAACATGTACAAAGATAACATAACTGAATCCTGACACACTCGCACATGCCACTCCTAGGGTACGCCTCACTTGGTTGCCTCGACGTGGTCATTGAGTATAGGGTGTTTTAGAGGTCGCCCTCCTGTCTAAAGACAAAGTTGCCTCAAAACGGTTGCCTCGATAAAAAACGATCTAAGACATTAGGGTTACCGCTAAGGCGTCCTACTATTGCTTTGGTGGCCACATGTCCCTATAATCGAATTGACCTGAAAACTCCAACGGTGGTGCTACCTACTTCTCAATAGTGGGATAGTACTGTCTAAAGGACATTTACACAGCTTAATTTCTTTTGAGTAGGTAGAGGTTCTCAGGTACTTGCTCTTTCAAAACAAAACAACTTTTTGCACCTACACTTTTCTAAACAAAGTTTTCAAACAACACTTCATACACTCTTGAGGACAGATACAAGAGTTAAATCGAAGTTTTCAAACAAACTTTTTTTCAAAACCCACAAACACAAGAAAAGCAAAACATTTTTGAAAACATAGTGAGCAAGTACCTAAGAGCCTGTGGATAACCACGGATAGAAAGGGTGCTAACACCTTCCCTTTCTATAATCTACCTCCCGAACCCGAGAAACATCTCGAAAAGGAATTTTGCTGTGCTTTTGTCCTTTCCTTGTTGGAGAAAATAAAAGACGGTGGCGACTCTTGCTTACCGCGACATTTTGCAAAACGCAAACGCGAACCAGCATTCTAAAACAGTCAGTTCTATTTCCACCGATCACACTCCCCTAATGCCAAGTAAAGGGAAATTAGGAAATTCTCCACAATGGTCGACAATGATAACATTCTCTTTGGACCGGGTGCACCAATGAGTGTCTGAATGTTTGAGCGTCATCAACCTTTGTGACCACCTTGAACCTTGCTCATTCTTTAATACAGATTGGGGAAGATGTGAAATAAACCATCTTGCCAAGAGAGGAGTGCAACACATAAGAACACGTCTTTTCCTCATTGTGCGAGTGTGAAAAGAGTGTAGGATATCTCCTAGAAAAGTAGGCATCGGGTTGCGGGATATGAAGATTTTGACGGCGTTGATATCCATGAGTTGGTCAAGATTTGGAAACAAAACCATCCCATAGATGAGGAGAGCCACAATTTCTTCAAAGGCTTGTAAGTCTAAGGAATTCCAACATCTTTGGGCTTTCTCAAACAAGAACTTTGCTAGGAAGCCTTTGACACCACTCCTTGTTTCCCAATGAGTTGTGATATCAGATGAGTGCAAGTGTAGAGCTTGAGCAATCTCTTCTGGCTTTGGATCTCTTTTCGTACCGTTGAAAGGTAGTTGATTGAGAATGGGAATCCTCAAGAGTTTAGAGAATTCTTCCAAAGTAGGAACAAGTTGATAGTCGAGAAATGTGAAGCAATGGTGTAAAGGATCAAAGAACTGAAAGAGCACCTTCATCATATCCTCATCTGTGTTGGAGGTGACCAAGTTGAGTAGGCAACCATGTCTCTCGGTGAATGGAGAGTTTTCAGGAATTCTTGAAACTAGCTCCTTAAGTTGTGGAGGGATTCTCACAAGGTTGACTTGAATAGTTTTCCTGCAAAGTGAATCCATACCCTACAAAACAAGAACAAAGATGAATCCCAAAATCCTTGAAATGGTTAGTGGATGTATATGATATTCATGATGTCCATGATGTTATGTACAAGTATGCATATACAAGCAAAGAAAACAAGTAATTAGTTTAGGCTTGCATGGAGTTTTATAGGTAAGTACCCTCTTGAAGTTTAGTTGGCTTAAACCTGTCCTAATAATAGTAACCGGGTTCTAAGGAGCTCAAAATCACTGGTTTGTTTCCTTGGTCATTGTCTCAGCTCAAGCCTCTTTAATGGAGACCGAAATATCCCAAGAAACCAAACCTCAATGAGTGTAGTATCGAGTATCTACCAACCTTGGACTGCACCAAAGCCGGTCACCTCACTACATCCTAAAGGCCAAGTTGGTCAAGTAAAGGTTCTAGAAGTTTATTAGTGCTTTATGACATCACTCAGCGGTCCCGTATTCTCTTTGATTAACTCAAAGGCTACCGGTACCCACAAATATGTCGCACTAACGTAGCTATTGCTTAAACCATGTTGGTATATCCCGCACTGTTTCCACAACGTATTGCTACTTACCTATAATGTATCCCAAATCCAGGTAGAGGATTCAAACCCAAACAAAGAACCATAATGTAAAGCATACGAGTCAAACAATGCAAGCAAATAAATGTGATCTAACCCTAAGGTAACCCCACTTTTAAAATCTTCCCTAGCAGAGTCGCCAGTTCTGTGATACGATGGGAGAACTGACTTGAAGGTTTTGCCTTTGATCGTAAATGTTGCAGATAGCAAGAGTCGCCACCGAATTTTCTTTTATCCAAAAGGAAAGGCTTAAAAGAACATGAAAGACCTTTAGAGATGTTTTCTTGAGTTCGGGGGGTAGATTATGAAAAGGGAAGGTATTAACAACCTTTTCATCCATGGTTTTTCATGGGCTCTTAGTTACTTGCTAAATCACATGCTTTTTGTTTGAAATTATGCTTTGCGTGGTTTTTGAAAATATTTTGTAAAGAGGCCATTGCTTAGGAAATCTTTGTAATGATTCTTGTTCGTAAGAATGTATACAAAGATGTTTGATCTTTTTGAAAATGTTTTCAATGTTTGTAAGATGTTTGGAAATGTGTGTGTGTTTGTTTTGAAAATATCAAGGATATTTGTTTTGAAATGGAGCAAGTAACTAGAAGCAATCTACTTATTCAAATGTCTTTCTTGTTCATTTTCTTTTCCTTTGACATTGTTGTATTACCATTGATTTGGTAAGTAACCCTATCTTTGGATGTAAACGGGACGGGCGTGGGTCTTCGTATAACCATGATTAGCAATGTTGCAAAGTATCTTAGTATTTTTTTAAGGGACTAAGATCATTTTGTAAGGCAACTTTGAATAGCGTCATCGAGGGACTATGATCTTGTATTTGTTTGTTTTTGCTAAGACACCTTACATGCGTAATATGGCCATTTTGTATAAGGCAACCAAGTGGAGTAACCCTAGGGGTGTTTGTGTGCAAATGTGTCATTTTCATGCTTGATTTTTTCTTGAATTAGGATTTTCTATTTGATTGATTTTATTCTTTCCATACAAATCCTAATTACTAGCATATTATGTAAAAATGATAAATTGCGAAATTTAAAGTTACTACGCTATTACAACATTTGTGGGAGGGGGATATACAATTCATGAATGGGGATTGCAATAATATAAACCTAATTAATCTATTACAACTAAATTGAATATGTACAAATAAATGAAATAAATAGTATACAAGATGAATTAAATATGCAAAGATATATAAATGCAAAGAAGATTTTGTTTAGTTTTCATGTGAAAAAGTTTTAACCTAAACCTAATTAGAAAAACAAATAAATCAAGATTAACTTTAAATTAATTAAAAAAAAGAAAATGATTGAGAAAATATTTTTTTAATAAAAACCCTAATTCTATTTGATTAAAAGAAAATAATTTTTCTAAGAAAAAAGTATTTTTGTATTTTTTTTGTCTTGAAAATAATATATGGCATTATGAGATATTTTTGGTCCTTTTTATATTAAAATAATATATTTAATGGGTATAAAGAAAAAAAAATTAACTTAGTTCTAATTTAATTTACAAGTTTATTTAATAAAAATAGATAATATGCGACTAAATAAAAATATTTTATGTGAGAAAGATAAAATAAAATAAGCCAAAATATAAATCTATCATTTTTTTATATTTTTTAAGATTTTTAATATTAAGAAAAATATATTTAAGAAAATAAAATAAAATAAAAATAAATAAATAAAATGATATGGGTCAGGGGTGTCACAAGAAAACAGGGTGCAAAATGTTAGAAAAAATCATAGGCCCATGAAGCAAAAAGCCCAGCGCTGCAAAGGGACAAAAAATGGAAAAAATGTGAGAAAATGCAAAAGGCAGCGCACTAAGGCTCGAACCCATGACCTCTAGCATTTACACGTGTTGCCTTACCATTGGGGTGGCTGTACATCCGTTTATATAAACAAAACCACAAATATATATTAGAAAACGCCTCCTAAAGGCAACTTCATCTTCAACCTTGAGCAATGGCCAGACCACCTGTATCTTCTTCATTTCTCCATAAAAATGGAAAGTTCAAACATGAAAGTTATGGTGTTTCTTCCCACGAGTTCAACCATATAATTTATGTAAACTAAAAGTCAAAGATAAGATCTAATTTTACTGGCCCTAATTTGGAACCTAATTTTTGCAGAAATTTCAAATCCAAAATTCTCTATACACAACTAATATAAATAAAAATTATGAACATGATTAGCTTTAGAGCAAGGATATCTACATTTTACTTTCACAAATCAGGACCAAATGATGCTTTTATAAAGAGATAGAAGTTTGAGTTTTTACCTCTTGCAGTTGGGATCGTGAATGGAGTTTGAGCAAGTTTTGAGAAGGCCTGAGGATCTGTTTAGCTTGCCTGGACCTCCTTGAGTGTATTCCAATCCTTACTTTATCCTGAAAGTCCCTGAATCTCTCTACTCAAGTCAACCTGCAAGCTTGATATTTGAAAATGGTGGATGGTGGAGGAGGAGCTACAGTCCTGAAACAGGGGTCTGGATCACTTAGATATGATGTATATTAAGTGTTTGGGTGGTTAAAACTCAATACGCACGAGTGGATTTGGAGATGGCCATGTAAGGTTCAAAACTGTCAAGCTATGGAAGATTCTGAGTTGCAAAGTATTTGGGAGTGTTTTTGAGTCTTAGCCTTCGTGTGTTATGTTGCAATACACTTGTGTATATGTATGGAAAAGGTTAGAGATCAGATTCACTCCAGGTTTCTGAGTTCTAGCCTTTTGCCTCTATAACTTGCTTTTGAAGAAAAGTGAGGAGACAAGTCTCAAAGTGTTGTACAAGCATGATCTGAGTTGGTAGAGGCTTTAGATAAGTTGCTTTTAGTTTTTACTTTGCTTGTGTGCAGTGAAAACAATTGAGAGGCTCAAGAAGTTGACAATTGCAAAAGTAACGCTTCATCAAAATGGAAATGGCAACTTTGTGCCAAAAATGGAATTGTAACTTGGATAAAGGCTCAAGTGTTTGGATTAAAGCTATAGTAGCTGTGTAAACATTTAATTATGGAGTGAGAAACAAGTTTGAGGCCTGCAAAGCAAATATTATGCAGCCTAGGCTTGGATTTGAATTTTTGTTCATCATGAAATGGTTTGAAATCAAAGTGGTAAATCACAAACTTCATCTCTTCGATTCTCCATACTTAGGAATGATCTCAAGGAGTTCTTGGACATTTTGGAAAGCTTAAAATGTGCTCTACAACTAATATTTGAATTGATTTTGAAAATTCCATTTGGAACTATGTGAAAAATTGGCATGAAGTTAGGTCAAAAATCTGTGAAGCAAAGTTGTAGATTTCATGGGGATCTACAACTTTCATGTTGGAAGTTTCCTTTTAATCATCTTGCATCATGGTGAAAATTTAGCTCAAAGTTGAGAAAAAATAAGAAATTTTTTATACTTAGAAAAATTTCTAAGTTAAGAAATTTCAACTTTTCAAAACAAAATCTTGAATCCTTGATTTCTTGATGAACAAGTTTCAAATTTTGACATGTTTTGATGAATTGTGATCTTTGGCACTTGATTTTGACCAAAAAGTCAAAGTTTGACTTTTAAGTGTACAATTGACTTTTGATCAATTAACTGAAAAATTCATCTGTCAATCTAATGGTTTTGTAATGTTTTGAATCATGTTATTAGGTCAAAATGATGCAATTGAACTCTTGAAATCATGCTTCAAACCAATTGATCATTTGCTAGGTCAAAAATCAAAAATTGCCCCTTCCCAGTCAAAACCCTAATTTTGACCATTTTGCCCTTTTGATGATTTGATCAATTTTTTTGAGGAATTATGGTCCAAACTTGATCAAATGATACATATGAGTCCAAGATGTTGATGTGGATAAAAAATTATGAAGTTTGACTGTAAATTGGCCATTGTTGACTTTTCCCCCACTATAGCTGATTAATAGATCAACTGTCTAATTGACTGATCAAAAGTGTGATTCAAGACTTGAAACTTGACATGAGTAATATTAAGGGTACCTAATAATCCTTGAAAGTCATATGAAACATTGATAGTCCAAAAATACTTGTGCAAACTCAAACCCTAAATTTGGTCATCAGTGCATGAGGAGATGTCTTGAGCTGGTCAAACCCTAATCCAGTCTTGAGTCAAAGAGATCTTGTAAGGAAATTCTTGATATGTGAGAGGGAAAATTTTGGGGTACAACACCTACTATATAGGCTTTCATTGCAAGGTAACCCTACTATCCAGGTTCCTTCTCATAGCCCTACTATCCAAGTTTTCATTGCAAGGTAACCCTACTATCCAGGTTCCTTTCCATAGCCCTACTATCCAGGCTTTCATCTTAAAAGTAACCCTACTACCCAAGTTACTTCTCTAAGCCCTACTATCCAGACTTTCATTTCGAAGTAACCCTACTATCCAGGTTCCTTCCCATAAGCCCTACTATCCAGGCTTTCATCTCGAAGTAACCCTACTATCCAGGTTCCTTCTCTAAGCCCTACTATCCAGGCTTTCATCTTGAAGTAACCCTACTATCCAGGTTCCTTCTCTAAGCCCTACTATCCAGGCTTTCATCTCGAAGTAACCTTACTATCTAGGTTCCTTCTCATAGCCCTACTATCCAGGCTTTCATTCCAAGGTAACCCTACTATCCAGGTTCCTTCTCATAGCCCTACTATCCAGGATTTCATTGCAAGGCAACCCTACTATCCAGGTTCCTTCCCACAACCCTACTATAAAGGCTTTCAGTTCAAGGTGACCCTACTACCCAGGTTCCTTCTTATGGCTCTACTATCCAGGCTTTCATCTTGAAGAAACCCTACTATTCAGGTTCCTTCCCCATAAGCCCTACTATCCAGGCTTTCATCTCAAAAGTAACCTTACTACCCAGGTTCCTTCTCTAAGCCCTACTATACAGGCTTTCATCTCGAAGTAACCCTACTATCCAGGTTCCTTCCCATTAGCCCTACTATCCTGGCTTTCATCTCGAAGTAACCCTACTATCCAGGTTCCTTCTTATAGCCCTACTATCTAGGCTTTCATTGCAAGGTAACCCTACTATCCAGGTTCATTCCCATATCCCTACTATCCAGGCTTTCATTTCATGGTGACCCTACGACCCAAGTTCCTTCTCATGGCCCTACCATCCAGGCTTTCATCTCGAAGTAACCCTACTATCCAAGTTCCTTCTCCATCATCTCTAGACAACAGTTTACAACACTGTAAGGCCCGGACCCGACCAGATACGGTCAATTTCACATTTCCCCAGTAAGCCTCTGTACATCCTGGACCCTAACCAGATATGCATTCTACTTTCACCTCCTTGATCAAGAGTTAATTCTCCAGCAGAGTAATGGACAACCGAAGCTCCTAGACTCTACTTCCCAAGACATAAATCAAAATTCCCCGACGAAGTCCACCTTAACCGCAGGTATAAGATTTCTCGCCAAGGAATCTCTTATGCAACCGATCTTTTCTGGAAGGCATCTGTAAGCCCATTCCCGATATCACCAATCAGTATTACTTCATGCGAGTTCTAATTTCTGGGTACTCTAGTGTTCAATCTTCTTCCACCTTCAGATCACGAAAGGCAAATCAGCCAATCTACATCCTCAGGCTTAAGAAGATTGAACAGGGGCAGCAGTTGTACCCCAAAATTTGCCCTCTCATTTCTCAAAGGATCGTCCTAGACTCTCAAGTTTGCTTCTATCAAGTTTCAAGTCTTGAATTACAACTTTTCAAGAAAATCATCCACAAGGGCAAAATGGTCAAAAGCATACCGAAAGTCAAACTTTGACTTTTAGATAAAAAAATCAAGTTTCAAGAATTACATTTCATCAAGACATGAAATTGGTTCATCAAAATCAGAAGTCAGAAATTACTTTGAAAAAAAAATCAAATTTCTAAACATTTAGAAAATTTTCTAAGTGTTAAGAGAATATGATACTTCAGAACTTCTGAGCTAGCCTCCACGCAAGTGCAGTCAAAATTTGCAAACATGGTTCAGAACATGATTCTTCAATCAGAACATGGCTCTTCAGCATATGCTTCGATCAGAGCATCACCCTTCGAGTTTCACTCTGGTCTTCTTCGATCAGAACATCACAAATCCCCAAAACCTTGTTTGAGCAGCCTGCTGCACTGCTATAGCACAGTCCTGCAACGAGCTGCCACAACACTCCAAATTGCTGCGGATCTAGTCCATGCCTGAATTTTTCTCAAACCCTATATTTGCACCAAATTAGCATACAAAAACCGTGATTAAAAAGAAATGGAACAATATACTAAAAATGTTTAAATCCCATTTGTTTTCCCCCCAAAACCACAGCAAACCCATCTATAAATAATTTTCTCCATCACACGTTCAAGGGGCTGGATTTTGGGAGAGAGAAAACTGTCAAAAGAGAGAAAAGAAAACTGTGAAACCCTTTGTAAAATCAAGAAATCCCAAACAGGAAACCAAACCTTTGTTCTTCCCTTTGAATCAAAGAACTTGGCATTTTCTCTTCCGTTGCTCTTGCTGACTCCAGAACATCTGAAGGCAACAGTTTAAGTTCCAAGCACACACTCCAGATTCAAGGTAAGTCTTTCTGACTTTGCATCTTCTCATTCAGAACATCATTAAATATGTAAATATCATAGTGCTTATGTTGTCCATATCATTGCATAATAAAAAAAATTGTGGATTTGAACTTCTTGATTAAGGCTAGGCTCAGAATTAGGATTAGAACTTTTATAAACTTATGTGCTTTTATCCTCCTAATTTGTTGTTAAGGACTGAATAAATTGCTGATGTGCTGATTAATATGATGAAAGAGTTGAAATGTAACATAGAACTTCTATTTTTCACTCACCATTTTAACACACAGAATTTCTAGGATTTTCTCACTGTTTAAGCACGCATAACTTCTGAGTTCTCTTCACAGTTTTAACACTCAGAACTTCTATGATTCACTCGCTGTTAGCACACACTGAACTTCTGATGTCCACTCACTGTCTTAGCACATATTAAACTTCTGAGTTCTTCCCACTGTTTTAATACTTAGAACTTCTGATTTTTGCTCACTGCTTAACATAACACAGAACTTCTGACCTTTTGCTCACTGTCTAAGAATGACCCAGAACTTCTGTTTTTACCCTCTAACGTCTCTTTCAGGATTCTAACGGCATCAACCCAGAACTTCAGATCATCCTCTGACGTTTCCTTTTGAGCTACAGTACACAACATCAGAACTTCTGATCCTCTTTATTTTGCTTTCAGCAACACGCTGACCCTATTTCTCACTATTTTTCCTTTTTCTATCTTGTTTTTTTAATCATTTTTAGCATTAGAACTATTCTTATAAAAAGACATCAAAAATATTTTCTTTTATTAAATAATTAATTTCCTTTTAATTTATTAAGACAAGAAACCATTTTCTAAACAAAGTCCCTTTTTCTTTCATTTCAATATGGTTGTAATTGTTAATTAGGATTTATTTTCTTGCAACCCCACATTCATAAATTTGTACCCCCATCCCCTTAATGATGTAATAGCGTAGGACTTTATATTTCTGCAATTTATCACTTTCAAATGTAAATGCTAGTAATTAGGGTGTATATGGCAAGACATGAAAACAACAAATAGACAACCTAAAAATCAAGACTAAATGCATGAAAGTCAAACACACTTGCACACTAGCACCCTTAGGGTAATCCCACTTTGTTGCCTTTCGGAAAATAGTCATGTCCCTCGAGCATGGGCGTTTTAGCAAGAAACCCTCGATAAAAGATCGTAGTCCCTCGATGACCCTTGATGTTTCCTTCGGTAAACGATCTAGTCCCTAAAACGATATTGCTAAAGCGTCCCATTGGTTGCCTTCTATGAATATACAAACGTCCCACGCTCGTCCCTTCACATCCAACGATGAGGCTTCTTACCAAATCAATGGTAAGATAGCAACATCTAAAGGAGGATGAAAAGAACATCTAAGACCTTTTGAGTAGGTAGATTCACTCCTAGTTTCTCGCTTGCTCACAACAAAAACATTTTATACACCAACACTCTCATTTTGAAACATTTTCAAACGACAACACTTTGTACGCGTTCTTATAGAGATGAGAACCATTACAAAGACGTTTTTTTCAAAATACTTTCAAAAACTCACAACACAAAAGCATAACTTTCGAACAAAGCAAGTGATCTAGAAAGCAACTAAGAGCCCATGGAAAACCATGGATGAAAAGGGTGCTAATACCTTCCATTTTCATAATCTACCCCCCGAACTCAAGAAAACATCTCTAAAAGTCTTTCCCGTTCTTTTCAGCCTTTCCTTATAGGATAAAAGAAAAGTCGGTGGCGACTCTTGATATCTGCAACATTTGCGATCAAATGCAAAACAAAAAGTTAGTTCTCCCACTGTATCACAGAACTGGCGACTCTGCTGGGGAAATATTCTAAAAAAGTGGGGTTACCTTAGGATTAGATCACATCTATTTGCTTTCATTGTTTGACTTGTATGCTTTACATTTCGAGTCCCTGTTTGGGTTACTGTTAAACATCCTACATCCGGATTTGGGGACACCTTTTAGGTAAGTAGCAATAAACTGTGAGGGAGCTGTGCAGGGTATACCGACATGGTTGAAGCAGTAGCTACGTTGATGTGGCACGTTGGTTGGTACCGGTAACCCTTGAGTCAATCAGGAAGAGTACGAGGCCGCCGTGTGGTGTCGTAAAGTATCAACTGACCTTAAAACCTTTAATTGCACAACTCGGCCAGTAGGACGTAGTGAGATGACCGGCTTTGGTGCAGTCTGAAGTTGGTTGATACTTGATACTACACTCATTGAGATTTGACTCCCGAGCTTTGTTTGTTTGCGAGTCAATCTCCTATCGAACGAAGTTTGTGGGAAAGGTCGGTGATATTAAGATCCCTTAAAACTCGGATACTATTAACTAGGACAGGTTGAGCCAACTAAACTTCAAGAGGGTACTTACCTACAAACTCCATGCAAGCCTAAACCTAAGGACTTGTCTGCTTTGTGTGTATATGTTCATTTGTATATAAACTTTCCTACTTTGCATATTTGTACATAACATCATAACATCATAACATCATGCCATATCATTTTCAAATACCATTTCAAGGATCTTGAGGGTCTTTGATACAGGATCACGTTGAAGCAGACGTCTATCAAGGGACAAGTGGATTTATTTTCCTCAAACCAAACACCGTCAAAGATCAAGTACAACCACTTGAGTCAAGGGCTATAACCCACTCGAATTCTCATGGAAGGACATCCACCGATACAAAGTTCTCCAATCAAAACTGTAAGTGACTACTAACCCCGCGAGATCCTTGAAAACATGCATCTACATATCATGCATCATATCATGACAGGTTTCTCCCATACAGGTCTCCCTATCTTCCTACTGTTTATTTCAGTAAGATAGATATGGAACAAACTATGAAACACATCCAGGCTCAAAAAGCCCAACTTCAAGAGATGTTCTCGAATCTGTCCAAGGGACAAGAAGAGGTGAAAACTATCCTCACCAAGGGTATGGTCATGGGAAATTCTGGGAATGACAGAGATGACCAGTTGGAGCGGTTACAAACCGAGATAGCCATAATGAAAGTCCAAGTGATGGGACAGCTGGTGGGCCAGATGGCTCTTATCCAAAATCTGGCTTAAGGACAAGAAGAACTGGAAGTTCTTGTCAACCAAATTCGTCAAGACGGTTGAAACTGTATGGGGCAAACAACCAGAATTGGAAATCAAGTCACTTCTCAGCCTCCCATGAGACAAGAAGCCGAGAGACCTTCCCAATTTGCTGGCACATCACGAGCCCAACAACGACTTCGTCAATATCAACCAGAAAATCAGCAAAGGCAAAGCGAGCCCAAAAGTTAGTTTACCAACATCAATATACCACTGTCTCAAGTGCTATAACACATGTTGAGGATGAATCTGATTACACCAATAAGACCTCATCCAAATCCCAAAACTTTTTCTCCAAGCTATAATCCTGATGCCAGGTGTGCCTATCATTCCAATAGTCATGGGCATGATACAAACGATTGTTGGGTGCTGAAGTACTAAATTCAAAACCTGATCGACGAAGGAATGTTGGAGTTCACACAAGATGGCCAGACTGAATTCTTCTGCCGTCCCTCAAAGGCTCACCACCTAAAGTGACAAGTTCAGAGAAAGAGGCTTCTGTTCATTTGAATTTTCAGTTGTAATTCCTTTTATTATTCAAACATTTATCTATTAATGTCAAACTTTGTTTCATTAATGCATTGCATATGATTGTCTTGAATTCATCCATTTGTTTTCACTATATTTAAACTATGCTTTTTACTCTCTTTATAACATTCAACTCTTGCTAAAAGTTACAATCCTTTAGAGGGAGGATGACGAAAACAATGCCTTCATCTCATACAGTATGCTTTTGGATAGACCTTGCTGACAATGTGCAAGCGTTTTTTCAAATCCAAAACACTGGAGTTACAAGGAAGATAGTCCCTAGTCAACTCCTTCGAGCCAAAGAAGTAGAAGTTTCCTTTTTACACCAATTGAAACCCTTAATCAAAACCTGGGGCAGGGTAGTTTCTCAGTCAATTCAAATGCGCATTCAATCGCAAACTCTTATCTCGTAATACAATGAGTGACATAAAAAATATTCCTTTGGAATCAAAAGGCAGTGATGGCTCCCTACTAAATAGGCAGTCATTAGCTCTCAAGAGAATAGCCCACTAAGTCAAAACCTACAAAGGAGACTTAAGAAAAACTTGGGGCATTCCGCTGACCGTAAGAACAGTCAGGAAAAATTAGGGATAACAAATCAAAAGAGAGAGGTCACTACAAATCCTCAACAACATGAAATTTTTTGCAAAAATGGCTGCCTTCCGACAAACTTAACTTGTTTGAGCCATCATCAACGCGTCATTCCAGACTCAATTGGAGTTCAAACGCATAATTAACCGAGTTTAGGACTGAAGAACATTATGAAGAGCGGGTGGGTACAAATACACTTTGAGCCTTTATCCTTTGTTTCTTAAACCGTGAACCAAGCCACATTACAACCCTTCAAAAGTCCTAATTGAAGCATGGGTTAGTTCGAAAGCATACTATTACTAAAGGTATCCTGACTTCTGTAAGGCTTTACTCTAAATCCTGAGTTTGAATTTTTCTTACAAAATTTCTTTACTTGCTAAAACGCATTTTCAAAACTTCAAGATAAGCATAAACTTTGCATTATTTGAATATCGTTGTTTGCATAAGGCTATTTGTTTGACAGCAGAGAAATTCGCACAACGAACATCCAATGAAGGAAAGCTCTCTCAGTGAACAAAATCATTTCAAGTAGGATGGCACTTCCAATGACAAATCTGTCATAATCAAGGGGCACATTTGGGGTAGTCGAGTCGAGATTCAAAGAATCTCTCAAAGAATTGTTAAATAACCAGGGGCAAATCTCTATATGTATCACTCAAGGGGAAATGTTACGATGATCACGGGTTTGAACAAAATCCACTTTGAAGACCTTCAGTACCATAAAAAATTACTTGTCTATACCAATGGTATCATATGGTGTCAGTATCATGTCTTCAAATTCGCCCGTGACAGTTCTTCGAAAATTCCGAGACTTGACCAAAGATCTTGGTCACCACCATTTTGTTCATTTGTGCCAGTAGTATCAGATGGTGTCAGTATCAGGTCTTTGTTTTCTTCCACAACAGTCTTAGAAAATATATCTAGGAAGTTCAGGGCTACCGGAAATGTGATCAAAATCTCAAGCGTCGAGGTGCACCAGTTTAACTCTGGGGGCAAACAGGCTCCCACATAAAGGGTCATGTGCGACCAAGCAAACATTTTCTGGCATTACTACAGAATTTTCCACTAGGGGTAATGACAAATCTCCCCAAGACCCTCTTCATGGGATGACTCCCAACCAGAGTTTCAATCTCTGAAAACTTCTCACCAGCCGAGTCGATCTCAAGAATCCTCGAGGTTTTTCCCCAGTGAAGAAGACTCCTCTCCAATAGACTGACAACATGGTTTATTTCTCTAACAAGCTACAGATTCGCCAGATTGAGTTTGCATCTTCGACTACTACAAATCAAAGGACCACAACTCCTCTTCCCTAGAAGACTACTCTATAACTCCCAGATGGTTACTGTGAAGCCTGTACCCGACCAGATATCAGTTTAACTTCGACTCTCCAGTAGAGCAACGGACAACCAAAACTCCTGAACTCTTTTCCCCAAGCAGAATCAACACTCTCCACAGATTTTTCAATATTCCCCAGCAGAATTCTCCTCAAACGACAAAACAGGAATCCCCGGTGGAAACATTCTAAGCAAAGTTCGAAGACACACGGCAGTCTGGGATTTAATAACTCCCGAGCATTTGTCAAGGATTTACTTTCCCAGACAAATAATACATTCATTAACATTTCACATTTCATACATCATGTTTGCATACATAGCAGGTGCATACGACACAATCTCGTTTATTTTGAGAACATCATTACACCATGCGTTTCATGCATCATGACATTGCATATAACTAATATTTTGCCTTTACAGGAAAAGGTCAATCAACAGATGGTTACAATCAATCATTTTCAAGTTCCAGATTAATACCTGTAACAAGTCAGGGAATTTATCTATACGACCAATTGAAGTAAACCTACTATCAAGGTTCCTCCTTATAGCCCTACTATCCAGGATTTCACTTCAAGGTAACCCTACTACCCAGGTTCCTTCTCATAGCCCTACTATCCAAGCTTTCATTACGAGGTAACCCTACTATCCAGGTTCCTTCCCATAGCCCTACTATCCAGGCTTTCATTTCAAGGTGACCCTATTACATAGGTTCCTCCTCATAGCCCTACTATCCAGGCTTTCACTTCAAGGTAACCATACTACCCAGGTTCCTTCTCATAGCCATACTATCCAGGCTTTCATTGAGAGGTAACCCTACTATCCAGGTTCCTTCCCATAGCCCTACTATCAAGGATTTCATTTCAAGGTGACCCTACTACCCAGGTTCCTTCTCATGGCCCTACTATCCAGGCTTTCATCTTGAAGAAACCCTACTATTCAGGTTCCTTCCCCATAAGCCCTACTATCCAGGCTTTCATCTTGAAGAAACCATACTATTCAGGTTCCTTCCCATAAACCCTACTATCCAGGCTTTCATTTCAAAAGTAACCCTACTACCCAGGTTCCTTCTTTAAGCCCTACTATCCAGGCTTTCATTTTGAAGTAACCCTACTATCCAGGTTCTTTCCCATAAGCCCTACTATCCAGGCTTTCATCTAGAAGTAACCCTACTATCCAGGTTCCTTCTCTAACCCTAACTATCCAGGATTTCATCTCGAAGTAACCCTACTATCCAGGTTCCTTCTCTAGGCCCTACTATCCAGGCTTTCATCTCGAAGTAACCCTACTATCCAGGTTCCTTCTCATAGCCATACTATCCAGGATTTCATTGCAAGGTAACCCTACTATCCAGGTTCCTTCTCATAGCCCTACTATCCAGGCTTTCATTGCAAGGTAACCCTACTATCCAGGTTCCTTCCCATAGCCCTACTATCTAGACTTTCATCTCAAAAGTAACCCTACTACCCAGATTCCTTCTCTAAGCCCTACTATCCAGGATTTCATTTCAAAGTAACCCTACTATCCAGGTTCCTTCCCATAAGCCATACTATCCAGGCTTTCATCTCGAAGTAACCCTACTATCAGGGTTCCTTCTCTAAGCCCTACTATCCAGGATTTCATCTCGAAGTAACCCTACTATCCAGGTTCCTTCTCTAAGCCCTACTATCCAGGCTTTCATATCGAAGTAACCCTACTATCTAGGTTCCTTCTCATAGCCCTACTATCCAGGATTTCATTGCAAGGTAACCCTACTATCCAGGTTCCTTCTCATAGCCCTACTATCCAGGCTTTCATTGCAAGGTAACACTACTATCCAGGTTCCTTCCCATAGCCCTACTATCCAGGATTTCATTTCAAGGTGACCCTACTACCCAGGTTCCTTCTCATGGCCCTACTATCCAGGCTTTCATCTTGAAGAAACCCTACTATTCAGATTCCTTCCCCATAAGCCCTATTGTCTAGGCTTTCATCTCAAAAGTAACCCTACTACCCGGGTTCCTTCTCTAAGCCCTACTATCTAGGCTTTCATCTCGAAGTAACCCTACTATCCAAGTTCTTTCCCATAAGCCCTACTATCCAGGCTTTCATCTCAAAGTAACCCTATTATCCAGGTTCCTTGTCATAGCCCTACTATCTAGGCTTTCATTGCAAGATAACCCTACTATCCAGGTTCCTTCTCATATCCCTACTATCTAGGCTTTCATTTCAAGGTGACCCTACGACCCAAGTTCCTTCTCATGGCCCTACCATCCAGGCTTTCATCTCGAAGTAACCCTACTATCCAGGTTCCTTCTCCCTCATCTCCAAACAACATTTTACAATGCTGTAAGGCCCGGACCTGACCAGATACAATCGATTTCACATTTCCCCAGTAAGCCTATGTACAACCTGGACCCTAACTAGATATGCATTCTACTTTCACCTCCTCGATCAAGAGTTAATCCCCCAGCAGAGTAATAGATAACCGAAGCTCCTAGACTCTACTTCCCAGGACATAAATCAAAATTTCCCGGTGAAGTCCTCCTTAACCGCATGTACAAGAATTCTCACCAAGGAATCTCTTATGCAACCGATCTTTTCTGGATGGCATCTGCAAGCCCATTTCCAATATCACCAATCAGTATTACTTCATGCAAATGCGAATTTCTGGGTACTCTAGTGTTCAATTATTTTCCACCTTCAGATCACGAAAGGCAGATCAGCCAATCTACATCCTCAGGCTTAAGAAGATTGAACAGGGGCAGCTGTTCTTCCCCAAAATTTTCCCTCTCATTTCTCAAAGGATCGTCATGGACTCTCAGGTTTGCTTCTATCAAGTTTCAAGTCTTGAATTACAACTTTTCAAGAAAATCATCCACACCGGAAAAATGGTTAAAAGCACACTGAAAAGTCAAACTTTGACTTTTAGATTGAAAAATCAAGTTTCAAGAATTACATTTCATTAAGACATGAAATTGGTTCATCAAAATCAGAAGTCAGAAATTACTTTGAAAAAAATCAAATTTCTAAACATTTAGAAAATTTTCTAAGTGTTAAGAGAATATGATACTTCAGAACTTCTGAGCTAGCCTCCATGCAAGTGCAGTCAGAATTTGCAAACATGGTTCAGAACATGATTCTTCAATCAGAACATGGCTCTTTAGCATATGCTTCGATCAAAGCATCACCCTTCGAGTTTCACTCTAGTCTTCTTCGATCAGAACATCACAAAGCCCTAAAATATTGTTTGAGCAGCCTGCTACACTGCTATAACAGTCCTGCAACCAGCCGCCACAACACTCCAAATTGCTGCTGATCTAGTCCATGCCTGCATTTTTCTCAAACCCTATATTTGCACCAAATTAGCATACAAAAACTGTGATTAAAAAGAAATGGAACAGTATAGCAAAAAGGTTTGAATCCCATTTGTTTCCCCCCCAAAACCACAGCAAACCCATCTATAAATAATTTGCTCCATCACACGTTCAAGGGGATGGATTTTAGGAGAGAGAGAATTGTCAAAAGAGTGAAAAGAAAACTGTGAAACCCTTCGTAAAATCCAGAAATCCCAAACAGAAAACCAAACCTTTGTTCTTCCCTTTAAATCAAAGAACTTGGCATTTTCTCTTCCGTTGCTCTTGCTGACTCCAGAACATGGAAGCAGTTTAAGTTCCAAGCACACGCTCCAGATTCAAGGTAAGTCTTTCTGAATTTGCATCTTCTCATTCAGAATATCATGAAATATGTAAATATCATAGTGTTGATGTTGTCCATATCATTGCATAAGAAAAAAACTGTGGATTAGATCTTCTTTATTAAGTCTTGGCTCAGAATTAGGATTAGAACTTCTATAAACCGCTGTGCTTTTATCCTCCTGATTTGCTGTTAAGGACTGAATAAATTGCTGATGTGCTGATTAATATGAGGAAAGAGTTGAAATGTAACACAGAACTTCTGTTTTTCACTCACCATTTAACACACAGAATTTCTAGGATTTTCTCACTGTTTAAGCACACAGAACTTCTGAGTTCTCTTCACTGTTTTAACATATAAAACTTCTATGATTCACTCGCTGTTAACACACACTGAACTTCTGATGTCCACTCACTGTCTTAGCACATATTAAACTTCTGAGTTTTCCCCACTGTTTTAATACTTAGAACTTCTGATTTTTACTCACTGCTTAACATAACACATAACTTCTGACCTATTGCTCATTGTCTAAGCACGACCCAGAACTTCTGTTTTTGCCCTCTAACGTCTCTTTCAGGATTTTAACGGCATCAACCCAGAACTTCAGACCATCCTCTGAAGTTTCCTTCTGAGCTACAATATACAACATCAGAACTTCTGATCCTCTTTATTTTGCTTTCAGCAACACGCTGACCCTATTTCTCACTATTTTCCCTTTTTCTCTCTTATTTTTTTTTATCATTTTTAGCATTAGAACTATTTTTATAAAAAGACATCAAAATATTTTCTTTTATTAAATAATTATTTTCCTTTTAATTTATTAAGACAAGAAACCATTTTCTAAACAAAGTCCCTTTTTCTTTCTCTTATTGTACATTTCAATATGATTGTAATAGTTAATTAGGATTTATTTTCTTGCAACACCACATTCATAAATTTTTACCCCCATCCCCTTAATGATGTAATAGTGTAGGACTTTACATTTCTGCAATTTATCGCTTTCAAATGTAAATGCTAGTAATTAGGGTGTGTATGACAAGATATGAAAACAACAAAAAGACAACCTAAAAATCAAGACTAAATGCATGAAAATCAAACACACTTGCACACTAGCACCCTTAGGGTAATCCCACTTTGATGCCTTTCGGAAAATAGTCATGTCCCTCAAGCATGGGCGTTTTAGCAAGAGACCCTCGATAAAAGATCGTAGTCCCTCGATGACCCTCAATGTTGCCTTCGATAAACGATCTAGTCCCTAAAATGACATTGGTAAAGCGTCTCAGAGGTTGCCTTCTATGAATATACAAATGTCCCACGCTCGTCCCTTCACATCCAATGATGAGGATTCTTACCAAATCAATGGTAAGATAGCAACATCTAAAGGAGGAGGAAAATAACATCTAAGACCTTTTGAGTAGGTAGATTCTCTCCTAGTTGCTCGCTTGCTCACAACAAAAACATTTTATACACCAACACTCTCGTTTTGAAACATTTTCAAAAGACAACACTTTGTACACGTTCTTATAGAGACGAGAACCATTACAAAGACTCTTTTTTCAAAATACTTTCAAAAACTCACAACACAAAAGCGTAACTTTTGAACAAAGCAAGTGATCTAGCAAGCAACTAAGAGCCCATGGAAAA
The DNA here is from genome assembly GCA_948472305.1 of Vicia faba. Lineage (NCBI taxonomy): Eukaryota > Viridiplantae > Streptophyta > Magnoliopsida > Fabales > Fabaceae > Vicia > Vicia faba. Next base: position 480,093,219 of record OX451737.1, read on the forward strand.
CCATGGATGAAAAGGGTGCTAATACCTTCCCTTTTCATAATTTACCCCCCGAACTCAAGAAAACATCTCTAAAGGTATTTCTTGTTCTTTTTAGCCTTTCCTTATTGGATAAAAGAAAAGTCGGTGGCGACTCTTGCTATCCGCAACATTTGCGATCAAACACAAAACAAAAAGTCAGTTCTCCCACCGTATCACAGTGTACAAAAAGCCTTGTCTTTTGAAAATGCTTCAAATGAAAGTGTTGGTGTATAATTTTTTTTTTGTTGTGATCAATTGAGTAACTAGGAGCATCCTACCTACTCAAAAGGTCTATGTTCTTTTCCTCCTCCTTAAGATGTTGCTATCTTACCCTTGATTTGGTAAGAAACACCATCATTGGATGTGAAGGGACGGGCGTGGGACGTTTGTATAGTCATAGAAGGCAACTTATGGGACGTTTTAGCAATTTTCATCCAGGGACTATATCGTTTACCCAAGGCAACATCGAGGGTCATCAAGGGACTACAATCTTTTATTGAGGGTCTTTTCTAAAACACCCATATTCGAGGGACATGAATATTTTTCCGAGGCAACAAGTGAGATTACCCTAAGGGTGCATATATGAACAGTGTGTTTGATTTGCATGCATTTGTCTTTAATTTTGTTGGGTTGTCTACTTGTTGTTTTTTTCTTGGCATACATCCTAATTACTAACATTTATACAAAAGTAATAAAAATGCAGAAAAATAAATCCTACACTATTACAACCATATTGAATAGCAAGAAAATATAAAGATAAAATAAAATAAAGAAAGGAAAATGGACTTTTCGATTTGGGAAGTAGAACCCTTCGATTCTGCTTCTCTGGCTTCCTTAGATTTGGCCTGGAAATAGTGAGGGTGTGCCTATCGGTTGGGCCTGGAATCAGCATGAGATGCGGTCTGCCTTTCTGCTTCCTTCAACTGGGGCTTGGAAGTAGTAAGGGCATGCCTTTTGATTGGGCTTGTAATCAGCATGAAGTGCAATCTTCACCTTTCTACTTCATTCGACTGGGGCCTGGAAGTAGCGAGGTATAGCCTGACTTTATGCTTCCTTCGACTGGGGCCTGGAATCAGCATGAAGTGCACTCTTCAGCTTTCTGCTTCATTCGAATGGGGCCTGGAAGTAGTGAGGTGTATCCTGACTTTCTGCTTCCTTCGATTTGGGCCTGGAATCAGCATGGCCATCTTTCTGACTGCCTCTTTCGTTCAGCATGGTGTGCCCTCTTCACCTTAAGTCCCTTGCTGCTTCCTTCGATTAGGGCTTGAAAGTCAGTGTGGAAGCCTAAGGCTATGTTTCATACCTCCTTCCTCCTTTTTCTTTTGTTTGAGATTTTGAATAGCAACATGGCCTAAGGCCATGCTAGCATTACCTTATGGTCAGGTTAGTTCTTAAAGCATGTTTAATAAAATAAGAAGTAAAACTAAAAGGGTTAGCAATGAAAACAAATTAAAAGGGTGGAAACGAAAAGGAAATAAATGTGATGTGCATGATTGAAACGAAAGGAAAGATTATTTACATGTTATGTTAGACACGAAAGGTTCAAGGTTAAGAGTGACTTACCTTGTTTGAAGCTGGAACGTGTGTTGGACCTTGAGTGGCTGCCTTGGATGTCCCTAGATTTGATGGAAAGAAACAAGGATGATGTTTCTAATGCTGGATTCGAAGGAGAAGAACAAGTGTGTTGTTCTTTCTACTAGATTCGAAGGAAACACAAAGTGTGGGGATGTTTCAGATTCAAAAGTGGAAAATGTTTAGATTCTGAGTTGGTGTTTAATGTTTGGGAATCTTAAGAGTTTTTTTTAGATTTTTTAAGAGTTTGATGAGTTCTTGAAGATTCGTTCCACCCAACCATCACCCGTATGTGTTGTCCATATTTCTCTATTTATAGAGAAAAGGTTGAAGGTGTTTTGAAGTAAACAGGTTTGTAGGATAACAAACCATGGTTTGGTTGAAAATGAAACAAGTTTAGTCCCTTTTCGTTGATCCCAAGTGTGATACGATGGGAGAACTGACTTGAAGGTTTTGCGTTTTATCGCAAATGTTGCGGTTAGCAAGAGTCACCACCGACTTTTCTTTTATCCAAAAGTAAAGGTGAAAAAGCACAGGAAAGACCTTTGAGATTATTTCTTGAGTTCGGGGGGTAGATTATGAAAAGGGAAGGTATTAACACCCTTTTCATCCATGGTTTTCCATGGGCTCTTAGTTACTTGCTAGATCACTTTCTTTTGTTTGAAAATGTGCTTTGTGTTGTTTTTAAAAGTATTTTGTAAAAATACCATTGTTTAGGCAAACTTTGTAATAATTCTCGTTCGTAAGAATGTATACAAAGTGTTGATCTTTTGAAAAATGTTTTCAAGTTTGTAAGATGTTTTGAAAGTGTAGGTGTTTGTTTTGAAAATAGCAAGGATGTTTATTTGAAATTGAGCAAGTAATTAGGAGCATTCAACCTACTCAAAAGTCTTTCTTGTTCATTTTCCTTTTCCTTTGACATTGTTATCTTTCCATTGATTTGGTAAGTAACCATATCTTTGGATGTAAACGGGACGGGCGTGGGTCATCGTATAACCATGATTAGCAATGTTGCAAAGTATCTTAGAATTTTCTTTGAGGGAATTAAGATCATTTGGAAGGCAACTTAGATAGCATCATCGAGGGACTATGATCTTGTATTTGTTTTGTTTTTGCTAAGATACCTCACATACGTAATATGGCCATTTTGTAAAAGCAACCAAGTGGATTTACTCTAGGGGTGTTTATGTGCAAGTGTATTATTTTCATGCTTGTTTTTATCTTGAATTAGGGTTTTCTAAGTATTGGTTTTAGTCTTTCCATACAAACTTTAATTACTAGCATTTGTATATAAAAGCGATAAATTGCGGAATTTAAAGTTACTACGCTATTACAACATTTGTGGGAGGGGGTGTACAAATTGAATGGGGATTGCAAGAATGTAAACCTAGTTAGTCTATTACAACCATATTGAATTGGTATCAATGTACAAGGAATTAAATGAATATAATATACAAAATGAATAAATGTACAAAAATGCAAAATGTGAAGTGAATGGATATTTGTTTGGACTTTTTAGAGAAAAGGGATTTTGTCTTAATATAATTAATTAAAGAAAATAATTAATTAAACTTAAAAGTAAACCTAATTCACTAAGAAAATAAATTAATAAAACCCTAATTCATTAATGACAAAATACTCATTTTGGTCCCTTAACTTTTTTTTGTGTCATTTTGGTCCCTTAACTTTCAAAAAGTTTCATTTTAGTCCTTTTTATCTAAATTCGTAGCTAATTAGACGAAAAAACTTTGAAATCAGCCGCTAAATTCGTAGCTAATTAGACAAAAAGGACTAAAATGAAACATTTTGAAAGTTAAGGGACCAAAATGACACGAAAAAAAGTTAAGGGACCAATATGAACCCAAGGGTATAGTTAAGGGACCAAAATGAGTATTTTGCCTTCATTAATTGATTAAAGAAAATAAGTTTAGAAAAAAGTATTTTTTTGGTATTTTTGTCTTGAAAATATATATAGTATTATAAAAATATTTTTGGCCTTTTTATATTAAAATAATATATTTTAATTGGTGTAGAAGAAAATAAGTAAATAACCTAGTTTTAATTAAATTTACAAGATAATAAGTAAAAATAAATAAGTTATGATTAATAAAATAATTTTTGTGTGAGAAAAATAAATAAACTAAGTTAAAATGAAAATCTAATATTTTTTGTATTTTTTATGATTTTTTAGTATTAGGAAAATATTTTAAGAAAATAAATAAAATGAAAATAAAGAAATAAAATAAAATAGGGCCAGGATGCAAATAGCCTGCAGGGGGGTGAGGAATAGCAAAAAAAACATAAACCCAAAGCTGGAGCCCAGCACCTGCAAAAAAGGTCAGAAAAAGAAAAAAAAATATAAAAAATACAAAAGGGTACCACTGGGGCTCGAACCCAAGTCCCAAAGGTTGCACGCTTCTACTTCTAGGGTGGCTATACATCCGTTAATATAAGCAAATAAATAAATATATGATATAAAACGCGCCCTGATGACTTCATCTTCAACCTCCAACCAGACCAACTGTAATTTATTCATTTCTCATCAAAAATGAAAACTGTAAACATGAAACTTGTAGAAAATTTCCTCACGGTTTCAAAAATGTAAAGCATTAAAACTATAGATCAAAGATAAGAATGAATTTTATTGGCCCTAATCTGAACCCTAAAAATCTCAAAAATTTCAGTCTCAAAATTCTCTAAGCTCAAGCAAAACCAATGGAAACTATGGACATGGTTAGGTTTAGGGCAATGATATCTACATGTTTTGTTCACAAATAAATCATTAGTGATGCTTGTATGAAGAGTTTAAAGTTAAGAAAACTTCCCTCAAAACTGGAAATCGTGTTTTGAGTTTGAGCTTGTTTCAAGTGATGGTGATGATCATGTTAGCTTCCTTGAGGTCCCAGGAAGCTAATGCAATGATTAGCTTGAGCAATGGATGGCTGAAATGGTCTGGAGAAGTCAATGTGCAGAGCTCTGTATTTGGAAATGAAGGATGGTGTTAATGGTGTTACAGTTCTATAACAGGGCGTGAGATCAACTCTATATGTTGTTTAGAAACTTTAGAAACCAAAAGGCCAAGAAACGCATGAGTAGATTATGAGTTTCAAGTTTTTGGTCAGTTTGTGTGAAAATGGAAGTATGAAATGTGTTTCTGAGTTCTAGATGTTTTCAGGGCATGAGTATTCGTGTGTTTGTGGCCAATGGTTTGTATATGTATAAACAAAAGTGTTTGAGATCTTTTGACAATCAGAAGTACAAGTTCTTAGCTTTTGGCTAGGTTACTTGATTTTGAAGAAAAGAGGGAAACAAGTTTCAAGAGGAGGTACAAGCATGGGCTGGCTGATTTTAAGTGTGTAAACCATTTCTTATGGGTTATAAGACTTGTTTGATCAGAATAGAACAAGTGCAAGGCTCAAGAACAAGTTTTGTACAAAAAGTCACTTTATCAAAATGGCAATGTAACCTTTCTTCCAAAAATGAATATAAAGCATGTCCATGCATTGAATGCTTGAAGTGAGATCTCTAACAGCTGTGTAAACCATTAATTATGGAGTTCCTAATAAGTTTGAGGCCTGCAAAGTAGTGTTTATGTAGCATAGTTTGAATTTTGAATTTGATTCATCACAAAACAGACTTATAATTAAAGTGATACAATCCTAACTTCATCTCTTCGATTCTCCATACTCAAAAATGATCTCAAGGAGTTATTGGACATTTTTGAAAGCTTGTAATATGATCTACAACCCATATTTGAATTGATTTCGAAGATTCCCCTTGGAACTATATGAAAAAGTGCCATGAAGTTGGGTCAAAATCCTGACCAAATTAGGGCAAAATTTCACTAAGTGTTTTGTTTCATGATGACATGTTTTTAAAATTATAACTTGAGATTCAAGCACTTTTTGAAGAATTTGTGTGAAGAAAAGTTGTATATTTCATGGAGATATACAACTTTCATGTTGGAAGTTTCTCTTGAATCATGTTGCATCATGGTGAAAAGTTTGCTCAAAGTTATGAAAAAATAAGAAATTTCCAACACTTAGAAAAAATTTTAAGTTTAGAAATTTTAACTTTTCAAAATGAAATCTTGAATTTTTTGATTTCTTGATGAATAAGTTTCATATTTTGACATGTTTTGATGAATTTTGGTCTTTGGCATTTGAATTTGACCAAAAAGTCAAAGTTTGAGTTTTCAATATACAATTGACTTTGATCAGTTGATTGAAAATTCATCTGTCAATCCATTGGACTTGAGCAATGTTTTGAGCCATATCATTAGGTGAAAATGATGAAATTGGACTCTTGAGATAATTCCTTAAACCAATTGATTATTTTCTAGGTCAAAAATCAGAAATTGCCCTTTCCCAGTTAAAACCCTAATTTTGACCATTTTGCCCTTTTGAAGATTTGATCAAATTTCTTGGGGAATTATGGTCCAAACTTGATCAAATGATACATATGAGTCTAAAATGTTGACATGGATAAACAATTTGGAAGTTTGACTGTAAATTGGCCATGGTTGACTTTTCCCCCAATACAATTGATTTTTAGGTCAACTGCTCAATTGACTGAGCAAAAGTGTGGTCCAAGGCTTGAAAGTTGACATGAGTGATCTTGGGGGTCCATAATGATCCATGAAAAATGATATGGGGCATTGGAAATTCAAAAATCCTTGTGCAAACTCAAACCCTAATTTTGGTAATCAGTGCTTAAGGAGGTGTCTTGAGCTGATTAATCCTAGTGCAGTCTTGAGCCAACGGAGATCTTGTGAGCAAATTCTTGATAAGTGAGAGGGAAAATTTTGGGGTACAACACCAATTTTTAAGTACAAGTGGAGGCCTGCTGGCAGGAGATTGGACATATGCCTTTGGCACTGCTTTCGTTCAGACACATATCAGATTGGGAGCTGATTTTGTGATAAAAGTAGCCTTTATGAAAAAGGGTACGCAGCCTTTTTCTATTTTAACCAAGAATGGTATTATCCAGTAGACAAAGCTTCAAACCTTTGTGTAAGCCTCTAATCATGTAAAGATTTGGAAGAAACATAGTCGGACAAGTAGGATCTGGAGGGTAAGGCTATGAGATTTGCTCAAACTTGCTTCGAAGGGTCCAGAGTTGGGTTCGAAATATGTTGATTCGAAGGGAATAAAAATCACAATCGAAGCCTTGTGTGAAGGTAGATTTTGTCCAATTGAAGGCTTTCCTGCCATAGGTCATATGGCCAAACGAAAGGGTGCATGTAGGAAGCCCTTGCTTTGGGGTGCTAGCATAAAGGGGAAATTATGCCTTGAGAGTTTGGAAAACATGCAAAACCAAAGGCTTCTGAGTCGAAGGAGAATTTTAGGAGGCCCTTTCTTTGTGACTTCAAACAAAAAATGCCAAAGGCCTTTGCTCAAACGAAAGCTTTCTTGCCAAAGGTCCATTTGTCCAAACGAACTTGCATTTGAAGGAAACCATAAGCCCAAACGAAGAATATAAACCCAAGCTTGTATTGAAGAAAGTCACATGCCCAAATGAGGAAAGCATGCTGGAGGTAAAGGATACAAACGAAGCTTGCAACAAAAGGGGCCACATGCCCCAAACGAAAAAGGCATGCAGGAAGCAAAGATGGGCAAACGAAAGAGGCATGCAAGAAGAAAAATGTACAATCGAAGGATGCCAAAAGGAGGCTTTTTGCCTTGGAATAGAAGGAGGCTACAAGAGGATCTTGCCTTGTGCCTGCTGGCCTGGTGGGCGCCTCTTGCATGCAAGAAGGGAGTTATGGCTCAATCGAAGGCTCCATGCAGCAAACTATTACTTTTGTGGATCAAAGCAAGCATGGAGAGATCAAATGTTCAAAAGAAAAGAAAATAAGGCATGCAGGAAACCATTGCACTGTGAATCCTGTGAGGCCAAAGATGCAATCGAAGGTGGCATACAGGAAAGTCCTTCCTTGTGAAGCAAAGCCAGCATGTCAGAATCCAACACCCAATCGAAGGATGCAAGCCAAGATTGCATCGAAAGAGGCCAAAAGGCCAATCGAAGGAGGTGAATCGAAGAAGACTTGTTTTTCTCCAATTTTGTCAAAAAAATAATTTTTATCCATTTCCCCCTTTTTTAACAGCTTACTCTTTCATTTGATGCTGAAAAATCCAATTGTACTTGTGCAAGCTTGAATTTTGAGAATCCTTGTGAGAAATGCCTTGAGAAATGAGATGGAAAATTTTGGGGTACAACAGTTGCCCCTGTTCAATCTTCTTAAACTTGAAGAGTTAGATTGGCGAGTCTGCCATTCATGACTTGAAGGTGAAAGATGATTGAACACTAGAGTGCCCAGAAATTTTCACTTGATGATGTGGTGGTTGATTGTGTAGGGAATGGGCTTAAAGATGCCATTTGGAGAGATGATGGAGATTTGTCGGAGATGGGCTTATAGATGCCATCCAAAGGTGATTGTTGACAGAAATTAGACTAAGTCTAAACTTGACTTCAATTGGAAAAGAATCAGAATAAATCTTGGGAGCGATTTATCTGAACCAGAGAAAGTGTCTACCAGAAAGGAATCAGGATAAACCATTGATCGATTTAAGCTGAACCAACAGAGGTCTTGAATATTCTTTAACTGGAAAAGAACCAGAATAAATATTTGGAGCGATTTATCTGAACCAGAGAAAGTGTATACCGGAAAGGAATCAGGATAAACCATTGATTGATTTAAACTGAACCAACAAAGGTCTTGAATATTCTTTAACTGGAAAAGAATCAGAATAAATATTTAGAATGATTTATCTGAACCAGAGAAAGTGTCTACCAGAAAGGAATCAGGATAAACCATTGATCTATTTAAACTGAACCAGCAGAGGTCTTGAATATTCTTTAACTGGAAAAGAATCAGAATAAATCTTGGGAGCGGTTTATTTGAACCAGAGAAAGTGTCTACCGGAAAGGGATCAGGTTAAACCATTGATTGATTTAAACTGAACCAGCAGAGGTCTTGAAAATTCTTTAACTGGAAAAGAATCAAAATAAATCTTTGGAGCAATTTATCTGAGCCAGAGAAAGTGTCTACCGGAAAGGAATCAGGATAAACCATTGATCGATTTAAACTGAACCAACAGAGGTCTTAAATATTCTTTAACTGGAAAAGAATCAGAATAAATCTTTGGAGCAATTTATCTGAGCCAAATAAAGTGTCTACCAGAAAGGAATCAAGATAAACCATTGATCGATTTAAACTGAACCAACAGAGGCCTTGGATAATCTTGAACTGGAAAAGAATCAGAATAAATCTTGAGAGCAATTTATCTAAACCAGAGAAAGTGTCTACCAGAAAGGAATCAGGATAAACCATTGATCAATTTAAACTGAACCAGCAGAAGTCTTGAATATTCTTTAACCGGAAAAGAATCAGAATAAATCTTTGGAGCGATTTATCTAAACCATAGAAAGTGTCTACCAGAAAGGAATCAAGATAAACTATTAATCAATTTAAACTGAACCAGCAGAGGTCTTGAATATTCTTTAACTGGAAAAGAATCAGAATAAATCCTTGGAGCGATTTATCTGAACCAGAGAAAGTTTCTACCCGAAAGGAATCAGGATAAACCATTGATCGATTTAAACTGAACCAAAGTAGGTCTTGAATATTCTTTAACTGGAATAGAATCAAAATAAATCTTGGGAGCGATTTATCTGAACTAGAGAAAGTGTCTACCGGAACGAAATCAGGATAAACCATTGATCAATTTAAACTGAACCAGCAGAGGTCTTAAGGAAGTATTCATCATGTAGATAGTTTTTCTGGCTTGTAACAGGTATTAATCTATAATCGGTCGTCCACAAATAGTTTCCCTGGATTGGTACAAGTATTAATCTCGAACTGTTGAAAATTGTCAATGATAGTTATCTATTGATTGATCTTTCCTGAAAAGGTAAAGAATTAGCTGCATGCAATGTCAAGATGTATGAAATGCATGGCGTAATGATGTTCTCAAAATAAATGAGATTATGCTATATGCATTTGTCATGTATGTAATATGATGCATGAAATGTGAAATGTTGTTAGAATGTATCTTTGTCTTGGAAAATAAATCCTTGACAAATGATGGGGAGTTTTGGGAAGCTGAATCTCGGACGGCCGTTGGGGATGAAGAGTATGCACACCTTTCCAGACCTTGCTTTTAGAATGTTTTCGTTGGGGATTTCTGCTTTTTTGTTTAAGGAGAAACTCCGTTGCGGAAAAGAGTTCAGGAGTTTTAGCTGTATGTTGCTCTACTGGGGAGCTATCTCTTGATGGAAGAGAAAGGGAGTTAACAACTTGTTGGGGACAAATAAATTAGTTGTTATCTGGTTGTCTCCCAGGTTTTGCAACAACTTACTGGGGATTGTAGAGCAGTCTACTAGGGAAGAGGAGTTGGGGTCCCTTGATTTGTGATAGTCTGAGAGGCGAATTCAAGTTGGGGAATCTTGTCATTTGTTTGGGAAATAAACCCCGTTGCCAATCTGTTGGAGAGGTGCTTTCTTTTGGCAAAACTCCTCGAAGATTCTTGAGATTAACTCAGTTGGGGAGAAGTTTTCAGAGATTGAAACTCTGGCTGGGGATCACCCTATGAAAAGGACTTTGTGAGAGATTTGTCACTGCCCCTAGTAGCAAGTGTTTGTAGTATTGCTAGGAAATGTTTGTTGTAATCTTTTATTGGAATTCATGTTCAATGGCCCAAGTGATTCAGATATAGACCTGCCCCTGGTTATTCAGCATTTCTTGGGAGATTTATTGGAATCTTGACTTGACTGCCCCTAGGAGAATTGGATAGTGACATGTCATGCCCCCTTTCTTAATAGGAGATTTGTCATTGGAAGTGTCATCCCATTTGAAATGGTTTTGTTCATTGGAAGAGTTTTTGTTCACTGGATATTTGTCGTGTGAATTTTTCCGCTGTCAAACAATTAGCCATATGCAAACAGTGATATTCAAATAATGCAAAGTTTATGCTTGTCTTGAAGTTTTGAAAATGAGTTTTAGCAAGATAATTTTTTTTGGTAAGAAAGTTCAACCCAGGATTTAGAGTAAACCTTACAGGAGTCAGGATACCTTTTGTAATAATACGCCTTCGAACTAACCCATGCTTCAATTAGGACTTTGAAAGTTTGTATCGTGGCTTGGTTCACAGTTTAAGAAACAAAGGATAAGGCTCAAATTGTATCTTTACCTGCCCGTTCTTCGTGATGTTCTTCAGTCCTAAACTCAGTTAATCGTGCGTTTTAAACTATAATTGAGTCTGAATGACATTTTGGTGATGGTTCAGATAAGTTAAGTTTATCGGAAGGCAGTCATTTTTGCAACGTTTTTCATGTTGTCGAGGATTTGTAGTGTCCTCTTTTTTATTTACTATCCCTGATTTTTGCCTGACTGTTTTGAGTTTACGGTCAACGGGATGCCCCAGTTTTTCTTAAGTCTCCTTCGTAGATTTTGACTTAGTGGGATTTTTCTTTTGAGAGATAATAACTGCCTATTTGATAGGGAACCATCATTGTCTTGCTGATTCAGGAGGATGTTTTTGTTGTCATCCATTATGTATGAAGTGAAAATTTGCGACTAAACGCGCATTCGAAATAACTGAGGAACTACCCTGCCCCAGGTTTTGGTTAAAGGTTTCAATTTGTGTAAAAAAAAAAAAAGAAACTCCTACTTCTTTGGCTCAAAGGGGTTGAATAGGGATTATCTTGCTTATAACTCTAGTGTTTAGGGTTTGAAAGAAATGCTTGTACATCGTCAGCAAGGTCTGTCCAAAAGCACACTATGAGATTATGACATTGTTTTTGTCATCCTCCCTCTAAAGGCTTGCAAAATTTTGAAACAAGAGTTGAATATCATTTAGGGAGTAAAAAGCATAGTTTAAATAGAGTGAAAATGAATGGATTAATCCAAGACAAACATATTTAATGCATTAATGAGAGTAACCAAAGTCTGACATAAAGACAAGTGTTTAAGCAAAAAAAGAAATTACAACCAAGAATTCGAATAAACAGAAAATATCCTCTCCTAGACCGTCACTTCATTTGGATGCCATTGAGGAGTGGTAAAAAAGCTCCAGTTGACCGTCTTGTGTGAATTCCAACGCTCCTCCGTCGATCAGGTTTTGAATCTTGTACTTCAGCGCCCAACAATCGTTTGTGTCATGCCCAGGGCTGTCAGAATGATAGGCGCACCTTGCATCGGGATTATAGCAGGGAGAAGCAGTATTGGGGTTTGGATGAGGTCCTATCAACGTAATCAGATTCATCCTTAACATGTGTTGTAGTGCTTGAGACAATGGCATGTTGATGTTAGTAAACTGTCTCTCGGGCTCGTTTTGCCTTTGCTGATTTCCCCGTTGCCGTTGGCGAGGCCGTTGTTGGGCTCGTGATGTTGCAGCTATTTGGAAAGGTCTATTTTCAACCAGAACGGTTTCTTGTCTCATAGGAGGATGAATAATGACTTGATCCCTACTCTCGACTGTTTGTTTCATACGGTTGAAATCGTCTTGATGAAGTTTGTAGACGAGGGTCCTTAGCTCCTCTTGCCCCCGAGCTAAGTTTTGGATAAGAGCCATTTGGCCCACCAGTTGTCCCATCATCTGGACTTTCATTGTTCCATTTTAGTTTGTAGCCGTTCTAACTGCTCATCCTTGTTGTCCCCAGGATTCCCCATGGTCAAGCCCCTAGTGAGGAGTGCTTTCACTTCTTCTCGCCCCTTGGATAGGTTCAAGAACATTTCCTGAAGTTGAGAGTTTTGAGTCTGAATGTCCTTGATAGTCTGTTCTAGAGCCATCTCTACTGAAATAAATAGTAAGCATATGAGAGACCTGTATGGGAAAATCCTGTCATGATTTAATGCATGACATGCGGATGCAATGTTTTCAAGGACTTAGAAGATTTAAATTTGTTTTAGACAAGAAAGGAGCAAACATCAATTGTATTAATAAGTTTAAATTGATTACAACCATGCCCCTTGGGCTTACAATGGAGGAAGTAAAGCAAAATAAACTCCTAAGACAAAAAGGTCGAACACATCTTCTTTGGCGTAATGTAGGCATTCAGATTTCGCTCCTCATGAAGTTGTCTTGTAAGCTTCAGAACCTTCTTTTCACTCATGTAGAACTGGGATTCGAAGGTGTCTCGTTCTTCCTTCAGCTGAATCCAAGCTCTTTGTAAGTCTTCAAGAGAAGTAGGCATGGTAGGATGGAGGATAGCATAAGGAACATCTCCTTCGACTAAAGGTTCCATGATGATAGGCAAAGTGGCAGGGTATGGTATATCGAGTCTTTGAGCACGAGTTCATACCCACTTAAGATAAGGCTCCAAAGGAATGGATTTCTTACGCCTCAATGTTTTGCTATCCATTTTGTTTATCATTCTCCAAGCTCGTATGAACCTTTGACGGTAGCCTTGGTTGCCACCCTCATAGTCGAATACTAGACCTTGGATGAGTGCATCGTGAGGATCGTCTCTTCGCGCATACCCAAATTGTCATAATGCGAGAGAAGGGTTATAGGTGATACCTCCCCTAATGCCTAAGAGTGGGACATTATGGAATTCCCCACAAAGGTTAATGATAATAGTATCCTCCAAGGATCGAGATCACCAATAAATGTCAGAGTGTGTGAGGGACATCATCCTTTGAGACCATGTCAATCCTTGCTCGTTCTTCAACATCGATCAAGGTAGGTGCAAAGTAAACCACTTGGCGAGTAGGGGAATGCAACACAAGAGAGTCCCTCTTTTCTTCATTGTGCGAGTGTGGAAACAATGTAAAATGTCTCCAAGCAAGGTAGGTATAGGATTACGAGAGAGGAAAACCTTCATGGCATTCACATCTATGAATTGGTCCGGATTGGGAAATAGAACCAAACCATAGATTAAAAGGGCCAATACATCTTCAAAAGCTTGAAAATCCATATCTTCCCAGAATGAACGAGCCTTCTCCAACAGAAGCTTAGCTAGGAAACCCTTAACTCCGCTTCTTGTCTCCCAATTTGCTATAATGTCGGCTCTCTTCAGATGTAGGGCTTTGGCAATGACTTCAGGTTTTGGAGTCTCCTCTAAACCAGTGAATGGTATTTGATCAAGCACGGGCACTCCTAACAGTTGAGAGAACTCTTCTAGTGTAGGCACCAACTTATAGTCAGGAAAGGTGAAGCAATGATGCATGGAATCAAAGAATTAGAAGAGTACACACATCATTTATTCTTGGAAATTGGGGGTAGCCAAGGTGAGAAGTCGACCATATTTCTAGGTGAAGGGAGAATCTCCAGGAACCCTTGATGCTAATTCTTGGAGTTGAGGGTGCGCTTTCACGAAGCTGATTCGGATGGTATTCCTTCGGATGGGATTCTTGGCCTACAAAACAAAGCAAAGATAAATTCCTAAATCTTGGAAATGGTTAGTGAGAATTCTTATGATGTTATGATGTGTATAATGTTATGTACAAGTATGCAAAGCAAGCAAGTTGTTGTGTACAAATAGTCATTAACACACAAAGTAGACAAGTCCTTAGGTTTAGGCTTGCACAAGGTTTATAGGTAAGTACCCTCTTGAAGTTTTGTTGGCTCAACCTGTCCTAGTAATAGTAATCGGGTTCTAAGGGATCTCAATATCATTGACCTTTCTTTTAGTCATTGTCTCAGCTCAATTAATCTTTTCTTGCGGCCGAGATATCCCAAAAGTTTGATCTCAATGAGCTTAGCATCGAGCATCATCCAATATTTCGTCAGAACCAAAGCCGACTATCTCACTACTTCCTAATGTCCAAGTTGTTCAATTAAGGTTCTAAGGTCAGTTAGTGCTTCATGACGCTGCTCATCGGCCCCGTATTCTCCTGGATTCAACACAAGGGATACCGGTACCAACAAATGCGTCACACTAACATAGCCATTGCTTCAACCGTATCGGTCTACGCCATACAGTTTCCACAATCTATTGCTGCTTACTTAAAAGGTGCCCCAGATCCGGATAAAGGATCAAAACAAGCTCAAACAAGGAACCATAATATAATGTAAGCAAGTCAAACAAGGAAAGCAAGTAAAGGTGATCTAGCCTTAAGGTAACCCCACTTTTAAGTATTTTCCCAAGCAGAGTCGACAATTCTGTAACACGGTGGGACAACTGACTTGGGTGTTTTGCATTTGATCGCAATTGTTGCGGATAGCAAGAGTCGCCATTGACTTTTTTTTATCCAATAAGGAAAGGTTGAAAAGAACGGGAAAGACCTTTCGAGATTATTTCTTGAGTTCAGGGGGTAGGTTATGAAAAAGGAAGGCATTAGCACCCTTTCCATCCATAGTTATCTACGGGCTCTTAGTTGCTTACTAGATCACTTTATTTTGTTCGAAAATGTGCTTGTGGTGTGGTTTTTGAAATTATTTTGAAAACGCCTTTGTAATGGTTCTCGTTTCTATAAGAACGCGTACAAAGTGTTGGTTTTGAAAATAGTTCAAAGAGGTGTTTGTGGAATGTGTTTTTAAAAGTGATTTTGAAAAGTGTCTTTGTAATGGTTCTCGTTTCTATAAGAACACGTACAAAAAACTTTGTCTTTTGAAAATGTTTTAAATGAAAGTGTTGGTGTATAAAATGTTTTTTTTTGTGAGCAAGAGAGCAACTAGGAGCATCCTACCTACTCAAAAGGTATATGTTATTTTCCTCCTCCTTAAGATGTTGCTATCTTACCATTAATTTGGTAAGAAGCCCCATCATTGGATGTGAAGGGACGGGCGTAGGACGTTTGTATAGTCATAGAAGGCAACTTATGGGACGTTTTAGAAATTTTCATTTAGGGACTAGATCGTTTACTGAAGGCAACATTGAGGGTCATCGAGGGACTGCGATCTTTTATTGAGGGGTTTTGCTAAAACGCCCATATTCAAGGGACATGACTACTTTTCTAAGGCAACAAGTGAGATTACCCTAAGGGTGCATGTGTGAATAATGTGTTTGATTTGCATGCATTTGTCTTTAATTTTGTTGGGTTGTCTACTTGTTGTTTTTATCTTGCCATACATCCTAATTACTAACATTTATACAAAAGTAATAAAAATGCAGAAAAATAAATCCTACACTATTACAACCATATTGAATAGCAAGAAAACATAAAGACAAAATAAAATAAAGAAAGGAAAATGGACTTTTCGATTTGGGCAGCAGAACCCTTCGATTCTGCTTCTCTGGATTCCTATGATTTGGCCTGGAAATAGTGAGGGCGTGCCTTTCGATTGGGCCTGGAATCAGCATGAGACGCAGTCTGCCTTTCTGCTTCCTTCGATTAGGGCTTGGGAGTAGTGAGAACGTGCATTTCGATTGGGCCTAGAATCAGCATGAAGTGCACTCTTCACCTTTCTGCTTCATTCGAATGGGGCCTGGAAGTAGTGAGGTGTAGCCTGACTTTCTGCTTCCTTCGACTGGGGCCTGGAATCAGCATGAAGTGCACTCTTCACCTTTCTACTTCATTCGACTGGGGCCTGGAAGTAGTGATGTGTAGCATGACTTTCTGCTTCCTTCGACTGGGTCCTGGAATCAGCATGGCCATCTTTATGGCTACCTCTTTCGTTCAGCATGAAGTGCCCTCTTCACCTTAAGTCCCTTGCTGCCTCCTTAGATTGGGGCTTGAAAGTCAGTGTGGAAGCCCAAGGCTTCATTTCATACCTTCTTTCTCCCGTTTCTTTCGTTTGAGATTTTGAATAGCAACATGACCTAAGGCCATGCTAGCATTACCTTATGGCCAGGTTAGTTCTTAAAGCATGTTTAATAAAACAAGAAGCAAAACTAAAAGGGTTAGCAATGAAAACAAATTAAAATGGTGGAAACTAAAAAGAATTAAATGTGATGTACATGTTTGAAATGAAAGGAAAGATTATTCACATGTTATGTTAGACACGAAAGGTTCAAGGTTAAGAGTGACTTACCTTGTTTGAAGCTGGAACGTGTGTTTGACCTTTAGTGGCTGCCTTGGATGTCCTTGGATTTGATGGAAAGAAACAAGGATGATGTTTCTAATGCTGGACTCGAAGGAGAAGAACAAGTGTGATGTTCTTTCTACTGGATTCGAAGAAAAACAAAGTGTCAGGATGTTTCAAATTCGAAAGAGGAAAATGTTTAGATTCTGGGATGGTGTTTAATGTTTTGGAATCTTAAGAGTTTTTTGATAGTTTTTGAGAGTTTGATGAGTTCTTGAAGATTCATTCCACCCAACCTTCCCCCGTATGTGTTGTCCATATTTCTCTATTTATTGAGAAAAGGTTGAAGGTGTTTTGAAGTAACCAGGTTTGTAGGATAACAAACCATGGTTTGGTTGAAAATGAAACAAGTTTAGTCCCTTTTCGTTAATCCCAAGTTTTCAGTACAAGTGGGGGCCTGCTGGAAGGAGATTGTACATATGCCTTTGGCACTGCTTTCGTTCAGATACAAATTAGATTGGGAGTTGATTCTGTGATAAAAGTACCCTTTATGAAAAAAGGGTACCTAGCCTTTTGCTATTTTAACCAAGAATGATATTATCCAGTAGACAAAGCTTCAAACCTTTGTGTAAGCCTCTGATCATGTAAATATTTGGAAGCAACATAGCCTGACAAGTAGGATCTGGAGGGTAAGGCTATGAGATTTTCTCAAACTTGCTTCGAAGGGTCCAGAGTTGGGTTCGAAATATGCTGATTCGAAGGGAATCAAAATTCCAATCGAAGCCTTGTGTGAAGGTGGCTTTTGTCCAATCGAAGGCTTGCCTTCCAGAGGTCATATTGTGATATGGTGGGAGAACTGACTTGGGTGTTTTGCGTTTTATCGCAAATGTTGTGGTTAGCAAGAGTCACCATCAACTTTTCTTTTATCCAAAAGGAAAGGCTGAAAAGAACATGAAAGACCTTTGAGATTGTTTCTTGAGTTCAGGGGATAGATTATGAAAAGGGAAGGTGTTAGAACCCTTTTCATCCATAGTTATATATGGGCTCTTAGTTGCTTGCTAGATCACTTTCTTTTGTTTGAAAATGTGCTTTGTGTGGTTTTTTAAAGTATTTTGAAAAGGCACCATCGTTTAGGCAAACTTTGTAATAGTTCTAGTTCGTAAGAACGTATACAAAGTGTTGAACTTTTGAAAATGTTTCAAGCTTGGAAAATGTTTTGAAAGTGTTGGTGTTGGTTTTGAAAATAAGCAAGAGTGTTTGATTTGAAATTTAGCAAGCAACTAGGAACAATCTACCTACTCAAAAGTCTTAGTTCATTTCTTCCTTTCCTTTGATATCGCTATCTTACCATTGATTTGGTAAGAAGCCTTATCTTTAGACGTAAAGGGATGGGCGTGGGTCATCGTATACTCATGATAGCAATGTTGTGAAATATCTTAACAATTCTCTTTGAGGGACTAAGATCATTTTGAAAGGCAACCTTTGATAGCGTCATCGAGGGACTATGATCTTGTATTTTTGATTGTTTTTTGCTAAGATACCTCACATGCATAACATGGCCATTTTTGTAAGGCAACAAAGTGGAATTACCCTAAGGGTGCAAGTGTGCAAGTGTGTTTGGTTTACATGCATTGTTATCTTGGATTAAGGTTTGCTATTTGTGAGTTTTAGTCTTGCCATACAAGTCCTAATTTACTAGCATTTATATAAAGTGATAAATTGCGGAAAGTAAAATTACTAAGCTATCACATCATTAAGGGATGGGGTGTACAAATTTACAAATGGGGATTTACAAGAAAATTAAACCTAATTAACTATTACAACCATATTGAATATTGTACGAAATTGAAAAGAAAATAATGCAAGAATATAAATGGAAAAAGAGATGTTTTTTTGGTTTTAACAGGGATATAAAATAAAAGTATGTGATTATAAAATCATTTTTGGTGTTTTGATTATTAAAGATAAAATAAAATAATAAGAGGAAAAGAGGTCAGAATTAGCGCGTGGCTGAAATGAGAGGGATCATAAGTTCTGGCTATGATACGCTGCAAGAAAGAAAATGTTAGTAGAAAAATAGAAAGTCAGAAATTCTGGGTCTGAGTATACCAAGTTCTGGGGTTGCTGGGAATCTAGAAGTTATAACTGGCAAATCAGAAGTTCTGGTTGTTTGAGAGAATGAGGTGATAATGCTATTGGGTGAGGCTATCTAGAAGTTCTGATCTAGGAACATTTTCTGACAGATAAATGGATAAAAATATCAATAAGTGGACCTAAAAAAAGATGCTTTTGGGACTAGAACCCAGGACCCTTAGAATTAATGTCTTATGCGCACGCTTTCTACCATTGGGGTGGCTGTACATCCGGTATTAGAAGCAAACGCATAAACATATAACATAAAGTAAGTTCTGATGGTGAGCTTCATCTCTTTCTCCATGCTAATCAGAACATCTGCAACTTAGACATTTCTCAACAGAATAGAAAACACAAACATAGCAATTATGGCAGGTTTCTATCATGGTTTCAGAGACATAAAAAAATGTCAAGACTGTAAATTAGAAACAAGCATGTATCTACTACTCCTAATTTCTTTAGGAAGTTCTGAAATGAAAATTCTCCCTAATTAGGCAGAAAGTACATGAAACCTCAGAATGTGTATAACATCAGAATCAGGATGTCTACATTATATTTTGGACATGCAAGTTTAACAACGCCTAAGTAATATGATGAGAGTCAACAGAAGCTTACCTTGCAGCTAAGAGATGTTCTGTGAGCTGGAATCTAATTCTGATTGCTATGATGTTCTGACCAGTTTCCTCACGCGCTCAGCTGGTTGGGACAACCTTTAACTTGAGTTATGAGTGGATGAAAAATTCTGAAACAGCCAAGAAGCAAAGTTCTGAATTTTTGAGGTGGAAACTGATGGAGAACATGTTACAGTCTGCAAGCAGAAGTTAAAACAACTTCTAAATGTAAATCAGGAGCTGTATGGATGATTTAGTCAAGAAACAACTTGAGTGGAATTGGAGTTTGAATGCAAAAATAAAAAAAACTAGCAGGTTTTGTATTTGTATTTGCAGTTCTGGATTCTTGGAATTTGGTAATGTTTCAAGGCTTTTTGCTCTTCAAATTTTCTGACCTCTTTACAGTTGCAAATGGATTCTAATTTATAGGCAAAGGTTTAGTAACTTGGACAGGTCAAGGGTATATCCATCATGCTATGGCGCTGACTTGTTCTTGAAGCAAGTTAAACAAGTATGGTGCTTAGCAGCTTTTAGCCGTGCCTAAGCTGGGTTTGTAAGCATTAATTAAGGAAAAGTACCCTCAGAAACAAAAACAAAGCATGGGCCCAGCATACTCTTGTACAAAAGTTTACTTTTTTCAAGGACATAAATGTACTTTTATGCCACACGTGGGGAAATCCTTTGGATAAAAACTCAAAAGTGGTTGTGAGCATTAAATGATGATGAGATTTATCAAACCAGAAATCCCGCAATATGAGATTATGCATCATAGCTTAATTATGGGTCAGAAGTTCAACATCATCGCAACTTAGAACAAACATCCAACTTCTGATCCTTGAATCTCTTTGCTCCAACATGTTCTGAGTGAGTTCTCAGACTTTCCAGAAATCTTATAACATTCTTTGTAAGCCCTCTTTGAATTATTCTTGCAAATTCTGACTGAACCTACGTGAAAACTGGCCCAGAAATTGTAACCAAATTCTGATTTGAAAATGCTCAGAATTTACTAAGTGTTTAAGTTTCAGGGACGTGTCTTTGAAGACGTATAACTTGAAATCCCAACATTTATAGAAGAAGTTTTATTCTACAATGTTTTAGATGTCACTGAAATCTACAACTCTTGTGTCAGAAGTTCTTCCAGAATCAGCTTGTATCATGGTGAAAATCTGGCAAGAAATTCTGATTTTATCATATTTCTTATCACTTAGAAAAATTTCTAAGTGTTTAGAATTTTGACTTTTCCAAAGAAAATTTGACTTTTGATTTTCTTGATGAAACCAAAATTCTCACTTTGACATACCTTGATTAAATACGATTCTTGAAACTTTATTTTTGATTTAAAAGTCAAAGTCTGACTTTTCAGTGTGCAATTGACCATTTTTCCCTTGTTAATTACTTTCTTGGAAAATTGTCATCCAAGACTTGAAACTTGATAGAAGAAAATCTGTGGGTCCAGGATGATCCTTTGAGAAATGAGAGGGAAAATTTTAGGGTGTAACAGCTACCCCTGTTCAATCTTCTTAACCCTGAATAGTTAGATTGGCGAATCCGCCATTCGTGACTTGAAGGTGGAAGATGATTGAACACTAGAGTGCCCAGAAATTTGCACTCGAAGATGGATTGGGAATGGGCTTATAGATGCCATTTGGGGGAATGCTGGTAAACATTGGAAGAAGTATCAGCATAAATCCTTGGTCTATTTATACTAAAACTCAATGTTTCACCTGTGGGAAAAGGGTTAGTTAAATGCAGATGTATGCATGAGGTTCACAAGATGAATGAGATCATGCTAAATGCATTTTGTATGTATGTGCCATGATGTATGAATGTGAGATGCATGTTTTTGTCCGGGAAGATAAATCCCTAATTACTGCTGAGGAAATTTTGGGGAGTTGAATCCCTGATTGTTGTTGGGGATGAAGAATATACATATCTTCAAGCTTTGTTGAAAGGATGCTTCCGCTGGGGAATATCTCTTGAATGTTAGTTGTTATCTGGTCGAGTCTAGGCTTCACATTTTGATGAGGATAAGGAAGTCAACTGCTATCTGGTCGGATCCAGGCTTCACGGTAACTTACCGGGGAAGAATAAATTAAATGTTATCTGGTCAGACTCCAGGCTTTGCAGAAAATTTCTTGAAATCGAATTGTTATCTGGTCGGATCCAGGCTTCATGATAATTTGTTGGGGATCAGGAATTTAACTGTTATCTGGTCAGATTCCAGGCTTTGCAGTAACTCGCTAGAAAGGATGAAGTTGAAATGATATCTGGTCGGGTCCATGCTTCATTGTAACTTGAAGTGGTAACTACTATCTGGTCAGGTCCAGGCTTCATGGTTTTGGAAAAGTTATACTATTATCTGGTCGGGTCCAGGCTTCATAGTGTCTTGCTGATATTGTAGCTAGTTGTTATCTGGTCGGATCCCAGGCTTCACAATAACTTGCTTGAAAAGACAAAGTTGAGCTGATATTTGGTTGGGTCCAGGCTTTACAGTAACTTAATGACATTGAACCGCTATCTGGTCGGATTCTAGGCTTTGTAGATTTCTGAGGTGGATAAGGTTAATTGTTATCTGGTCGGGTCCAGGATTCATAATAAACTACTTGGGGATTTAGTTGTTATCTGGTCGGGTTCCAGGTTTCATAACAAATTTCCGAGGGGAATTGTTATTTGGTCGGATCTAGGATTCACAATAACTTGTTGGGGTAGAGGCAAACTCTATTGGGGAAAAGAAGTTAAACCTTGGTCTGGTTGAGTCCAGGTTCTTCTATATCTTTGAAGAGTTAAGCTATTATCTGGTCGAGTCCAGGTTTCATAGTATTTGGAAGGTTTTCACTATTATCTGGTCGGGTCCAGGCTCTATAGTGACTTGAGAAGTTGACTATTATCTGGTCAGGTCCAGGTTTCATAGTATCTTAAAAATTGTACTAATATCTGGTCGGGTCCAGGATTCATAGTATCTTTTGGAGATAGTAAATGTTTCATTGACGACTTTACTGGGGATTAGGGGTTGTGGCCTTATGATTTGCAATAGTCTGAAAGGCAAACTCAAGCTGGAGAGTGTGGACTCAGTCGGGGAAGACAGATTTATCTTGGGGAGATATACTCAGCTTGGGGAGGAGATACTCAATTTGGGATACCAGGCTCAGTTGGGGAAGATAGACTATGCCATGGGAATACAGACTCGATTGGGGAGGATAGACTAAGCTGGGGAATTTTTGGTTTCTTGATTGTTGTATGTTGGGGAAATAAACCCTATTTATGAATACTCGATGAACTGCTAACGAAGTGCGTTCTTTAAGGAAGAGATCCACAAGGCTTCTACTTGTAGGATTCACTTATCTAGGGAGAGAGCCGCCAAGAGATTGAGACTCTGGCTGGAGATCAACCTATGCAAAGAGACTTCGTGGGTAACTTTGTTGAGTAATGGTTTATTGTAGCCGTCTTTGTGGGGATAATGCTAATGAAATAACTCTATGGGGATATTCCATATGCATTAAAAAGATGCTTGTTGCTGCTTAGTAGGACGCATGTGCCAAATAGTTTTAATTATGGTCATATGCATATGTTCGTTCAATTTTAGTCATTGGACAATTTTGCATTCAAAACAAAAACAGAAAGTTTGCACTTCAAAGTATATTTGTATTGATATTTTTCCCATGAATAGGCGTTTTTTGTACAAAGAGACGGAGATCCTAGTAAGAGGAAATCGTCTAAAGGAAAACAAAGATTGAAAACAAAAACAAATAGCCATGTGAAATGATCTTATTGCATTCCAACTCTACTATTGCCCCAATATCTTCGAATGCTCCTTGCCGTTGACAGAAGTTGATTGGATTGATCTTGGACCGTTTGAACTCGGACCTTGGTGATAAAGTTGACTGTGGTGAATCCATGGGACATAGTCATACGCTTTCAATCCTTAACTTTTGTCTGGATTGCCCTTTCAGGTTTTCAGCCCACCAGAATACCCATTTTTGCCCAAGTCGGCCTTTCGGGTTTTCAATTTGTCGGGTGTACAATTCTTTGCATATATCCCTAATTTTTGCCCAAACCTTTTGGTTTACCGGGATGCCCTTATTTTTTCCTAGGTGTGTCAACCTAGCGGGTCTCTTATACGTACTATTTTTTAACTATGTCCGCGTTCATATGATGCGGGAAATCTTCTCCGTCCATGGTAGTCAGCATCATGGCACCACCAGAGAACACTCTCTTGACAATAAATGGCCCTTTGTAAGTGGGAGTCCATTTTCCCCTGGGGTCGTCTTGTGGCATAATGATGCGCTTTATCACCAAGTCGCCAGCTTGATATACTCCAGGGTTGATCTTCTCGTTGAAGCCTTGATCATACGTTTTTGGTACGCCTGACCATGACAAACAACAGCCAGTCGCTTTTCATCGATTAAGTTCAACTTATACAATCTCGTTTGAATCCACTCATCTTCGCCTAAGCATGCTTCATTCATAATCCTTAATGAGGGAATCTGAATTTCCACTGGCAAAACAGCTTCCATGCCATAAACTAAGGAAAAGGGAGTTGCCCTAGTTGATGTTCTAGCTGAAGTGTGGTAACCATGAAGAGCAAACGGTAACATCTCATGCCAGTACTTATAGGTTACTACCATCTTATGCACAATCTTCTTAATGTTTTTGTTGGACACTTCGACTGCGCCATTCATTTTAGGTCTATATGGAGAAGAATTGTGATGCTTGATTTTGAACTGAGTGCAAAGCTCAGTAATCATAGCATTGTTAAGGTTAGTCCCATTGTCGGTGATAATCCTTTCGGGGATACCATAGCGGCAGGTGAGGTTATGTTTGATGAATCTGGCTACCATATTATTGGTGACTGAGGCAAATAAGGCGGCTTCGGCCCATTTGGTGAAATAATCAGTAGCAACCAGAATGAAGCGATGTCCATTAGAAGCGGTGGGCTTGATTTCCCCAATCATGTCGATGCCCCACATTGCATATGGCCACGGAGCGGTCATGATGTTTAGAGGGATAGGAGGCACATGGACCTTGTCAGCATAGATTTGGCATTTGTGATAAGTTCTTGAGTGTTGATGGCAATCAGTCTCCATCGTTGACCAATAATAGCCAGCTCTCAGGATTTTCTTGGCCATTGTATGTACTCTTGAATGAGTGCCAAAGAGACCATCATGCATGTCTTCCATAATTTCCTCCGCCTCCTTCTTGTCCATACATCAGAGTAGAGTAGAGTCATGGTTGCGTTTGTACAATATTTCGTTACTTAGGAAGCATTTGGCTGCAAATCTTTGTAAGAACTTTCTATCATTAATGGATGCTCCCTCGGGATACTCTTGTGCTTCAAGATATCTCATCACCTCATGGTACCATGGCTTTTCTGTATCAGCATCAAGCTCACAGCAATGTGCAGGTTCGTCGAATCTTTCAATTGTAATCATAGGTGCTTTGTTATCCCACCTGACTTTGAACATTGAAGACACGGTTGCCAAGGCGTCAGCCAACTGATTTTCTTCCCTAGGGAAGTGTTCAAAGGCGATCTCTTCGAAGTAGGGAATTAGGGATAGCACAAGTTCCTTGTAAGTGACGAGGTTAGGGTGTTAGGTGTCCCAATCTCCTTTTACTTGGCTGATCACTAGAGCGGAATCCCAAAACACATTCAAATGTTCGATCTTCAAGTCAATGGCAACCTTCAGACCCAAAATGCACGCTTCATACTCAGCCATATTATTCGTGCAATCAAAGCATAGTCTAGCAGTAAAAGGAGTGTGGCAACCTTCAGGAGAGATGATCACATCACATTTTCTGTTACCCAAGGCGTTGGAAGCCCCATCGAAGACCATAGTCCATCGGGATCCTTGTTCAGGCCCGTCATACAGTCCAGGTTTCGCATAGTCGATCACCAGCATGATGTTCGCATACGGGAAGTCAAAGTTCATGGACTGATAATCATCGATAGCTTGATGGGCCAAATGATCTACTAGTACGCTTCCTTTGATGGCCTTTTGTGTAGTGTATTAAATGTCTTACTCAGTTAAGATCATTTGCCATCTAACTATCCGTCCAGAGAGGGCAGTTTCTCAAAGATGTGCTTGATTGGGTCCATCTTAGAAATCAACAGAGTGGTATGAGTCAACATATACTGCCTTAGCCGACGAGCAGCCCATGCCAGAGCACAACAAGTTTTCTCGAGCAGTGAATATCTAGTTTCACAATTAGTAAACTTTTTGCTCAGGTAGTAAATAGCATGCTTTTTTCGGCCAGACTCGTCATGTTGGCCCAAAAACACCCCATAAAGTTCTCTAGTACTGTCAAGTACATGATAAGGGTCTTCCTTCAACTGGAGGCATGAGAATAGGAGGTTCTTGTAGATATTCTTTGATTTTGTCAAAGGCAGCTTGGCATTCATCATTCTATCTGACTACTTGATCTTTCTTCAAGAGTTTGAAGATTGGCTCACAAGTAGCAGTCAAGTGAGGTATGAAGCGGGCGATGTAATTGAGACGACCCAAGAATCCTCTAACTTCCTTTTCGGAGTGGGGGAATGGAATTTCTTGGATGGTCTTTACCTTTGCAAGATCAACTTCAATGCCTTTATTGCTGACAACAAAACCTAGAAACTTTCCAGATCATACTCCAAATGTGCACTTGTTAGGGTTTAACCTCAACTTGTACTTTTTCAGCCTTTCGAATAGCTTGTATAGGTGATCGAGATGTTCTTCTTCAGTTTGTGATCTGACAATCATATCATCCACATAGACATCTATTTCATGATGGATCATATCATGAAACAAAGCTACCATATCTCTTTGATATGTTGCCCCTGCATTCTTCAGTCCGAACGACATGACCTTATAGCAAAAGGTTCCCCATTGCTTCATGAAAGTTGTCTTCTCCATGTCTTCGGGAGCCATCCTTATCTGATTATAGCCAGAGAAGCCATCCATGAAAGAGAAGACTTTATGCTGAGCCGTATTATCGACCAAGACGTTAATGTGTGGTAGAGGCAAGTCATCCTTGGGGCTTGCCCTATTCAGATCCCTATAGTCTATGCACATGCGAACTTTTCCATCCTTCTTTGGAACTGGAACCCATTAGGGATATGATGTCACAACTAGGAACCCTACATCAAAAAGTTTCATTACTTTAGCTTTGATCTTCTTAGACATATCAGGCCTCATGCGAAGAACCTTTTGTTTGACAGGAGGAAACTCTTCTTTTATCGGTAGACGATGAACTACGATGTCAGTATCCAACCCTGGAATATCTTCATAAGACCAAGCAAATACTTCCATGTAATCATGCAACATCTGAACCAACCTGCTCTTGACACTATCTTCTAAGTTAGCGCCGATCTTGATTTCCTTCTTGTCTGTCTCAGTACCCAGATTGATAACTTCAACTGACTCTTCGTGCGACTGAATAACTTTTTCCTCTTGTAACAGAAGTCTGGCTAGTTCTCCTGGTATAACACAATCTTCCTCACCTTCGTCTTCGGCTTGGTTAATTGGACATTCAAAGTCATAGTCGGAAATAGTAGAGTCATTGGAAATAAGATCTAGAGTGGATGAGGACCTATAAGAGTGTGTGTGTGTGTGTGCATGTAAGATACATGGCTAATTTGAAAAATGTATTTGAAGGAAAAGAAAGACAATGAGAATAAATATTTGAATGCAAAATAGTCCAATGATTTGTATTGAATGATCATATGATTAGATGAACATAAATAAAACCCTTGACAAATGGACCAAAGTGCCCTGGGCCAGGCACATGGTTTAAAAGTCATTGTTAAATATTATAGACAAAATGTTCTTGAATTGAAAGAAAAGCAATAACAAGTAGATTACTCCTAAATGAAGGAGATAGGCACGAAGTCCTTTTCATGCCAATTCTTCAGCTCCGTTGTGGTAGGATACACCCAATCTTCAAATGCAGCTTCATCATCCGAATCACCCACATCATTAACTTCATGGCGTCCAATGCAGAGAGGTGGCTTTCTTGCACGAGCATGCCTCACTTACTTATGAGCTTTGACGGTGAATCCCAAACTAAACTTGTCCGATTTTAATGGGATATCGAGGAGTTTCCCCCAAGTATCACAATTTCCTTCTTCAATTGATGCACGAGCATCTTTGACTGAAACCATATTCGATACAACTTTAACAGTTTTGGATTCATCAGGGGAACATTTGGTAGCAGCAACCATTGGTGGCACTACTTTAAAGGCTTGACACAGGATCTCAATGAATTCTCCATCCATCTATACGTACTTGAAAGAGTTAAGGTGACTTACCATAAACTCTTCTTCTCTACAGACGGTGACAATTCTTCCCTTGATTGGATATTTGAGTTTCTGATGGAGAGTTGAGGTTACTGCCCCAGCTTTGTGGATCCATGGGCGACCCAACAAACAAGAATAGGCAGGACGGATATCCATAATGTAGAAGGTGGAGTTGAAGATTTGGGATCCCACCTTGATTAGAAGATCTACCTCCCAATGAACTGTTCTTTTTGATCCGTCGAACGCCCTTACAATGATATCACTTGGCTTCAAGACTAAACCTTCATAATCTAGATGGTCTAATGCCCTCTTAGGTAGCACTTTTTGAGAAGAACCAGTGTCGACTAGAACATGTGCTAGGGTGGTCCCCTTGCACTAGATAGAAACATGTATAACTTTATTTTGATTCTTCCCAAGCAGTGTTAGGTCAACATCTGAAAATCCTAAGCCATTATCAGCCGTCAGGCTAGCCACACAATTCTCAAATTGGTCCATTGTGGTCTCATGAGGGACATGATCCTTTTTCAAGAATTTAATTAATGTCCGAGCATGGGCATTAGAACAGAGTAGTAAAGACAACATAGAAATATTAGAAGGGGTTTGCCCCAACTGTTCCACATTCTTGAAGTCGCTCCTTTTTATTATCTTCAAGATCTCGTCCATCTCACGAGCGAAAGGTTCTCCATCAGCAACGTCCTTTGCGGGTATTTCTGTTATGACAACCTCAACAACCTTCTCCTTCCCTCTTGTATCAGTACTTGGCTTGGTAACAGTAATGCGGATGGGCGCCTTCGTAACAACTGGTGATGAGACATTGGGTGAAAATATTCTCCCAGTTCGGGTTACCTTACTTGAGCCAGTTATGTTACCAACATCATCAGCTTTGTCTTCTTCGATCCATGTGTCTTGTTTAATCCCATGGTAAAATACCTCAGCACCATAGTTCTATGGCACTGCCTTGTTTGAAGAGTAGGGAATTGGTCCGGGATTGGTAATTATTAAGGGAGTAATAGTTGGTTCGTTTAAAATCCTGATAGGACCTTTGGAAGAGATCCTAAGAGGCATGTTTGAGATGGTAATAATGGAGAGATCTTCACATTTGTTAGTCAAACTTTTGTTAAGAGGAGTCTCCTCAAATAGAATTTCGTGGCTATCCATCAGGCGTTGTATGACTTCCTTCAGTCCTTCACATCCATTGAGTTGTTCGGTATAACAAACACAGTCTTTCACACAGCCAGGGAAGATCCCGACTTTCAACAGATTCTTTTTGATGATGTTCAAAGGAGTAGTCAAGTCTTTGACAGAAGCAATTAAAATTATATCTTCAACAACATTAACACCCTTGCCATGATTTCGCATAGGCGTGGTGATTACATTTGGAGTTGGAGGAGGATCAAACTCAATAGTCTTGTTATCAATCAAATCCTGGATTTTATTTTTCAAGGCTCCACATTGGTCAGTCTCATGCTCGGGGCTGCTTGAGTGGTAAGCGCATTTAGCGTTCGGATTATACTTTGGTGAAGAGGTATCTGGGTTGGCAGGAGGATCGCGTAATGTCACCAAATTAGCCTTGAGAAAATGTTTTAGGTCTTGAGATAATGACATACCTAACCTCGTGAATTGTCTTCTCGGAGTTTCAAAACATTGATGATTTGCAGATGGTCTTGGAGTAGGAGTTGGATTGGAGATTCGGACAATGTTAATAGATGAATGATCATTCTTCTTGGTACGGGCCCTTTCCCCGTACAAAACATTGATTTCCTTCTTTGTAGCAACAGGTTTCTTGACAAGATTGGAAGTGGAGGCAGATGCCACAAAGATCTTCCCACTTTTTGATGCCGCTTTCAATTCTTTCACCGATTAAGATTAACTCGGTGAATTCGGAAGAGGAACAACACCCCAACAAGTTAAAGAATGGACTGGATAAAGTGCCCATAAACATATCAATGTTCTCTCTATCAGTAAAAGGTGGTTGAACCCTACTGGCGAGGTCTCTCCACCTTTGTGCATATTCTTTAAATCCTTCATTCTTTCCCATGGTCATATCTTGCAACTGAACCCTTGTTGGCGCCAAGTAAGCGTTATACTGGTACTGATGGTAGAAGGCGGTAGCTAAATCCTCCCAAGTATTGATGCCGGACCTGTTGTACCCCAAAATTTTCCCTCTCACTTATCAATAATTTGCTCACAAGATCACCTTGGGCTCAAGACTGCACTAGGGTTTGATCAGCTCAAGACACCTCCTTGAGCACAGATGACCAAAATTAGGGTTTAAGACTGCACATGGATTTTGGAACTTCTAATGCCCCATATGACTTTCATGGATCATTATGGACCCCCAAGGTTGCTCATGTCAAGTTTCAAGCCTTGGATCACATTTTTGCTCAGTCAATTAAGTAGTTGACCTAAAAATCAGTTGTATTTGGGAAAAAGTCAACCATGGCTAGTTTACAGTCAAACTTCATAATTTTTTATCCATATCAACATTTTAAACTCATATGTATCAGTTGATAAAGTTTGGACCATAATTCCCCAAGAAATTTTATCAAATCCCCAAAAGGGCAAAATGGTCAAAATTAGGGTTTTGACTGGGAAAGGGCAATTTCTGATTTTTGACCTAGAAAATGGTCAATTGGTTTATGGAATGATCTCAAGAGTCCAATTGCATCATTTTTACCTAGTGACATGGTTCAAAACATTGCAAGTCCATTGGATTGACAGATGAATTTTACAGTCAACTAATCAAAAGTCAACTATATACTGAAAAGTTAAACTTTGACTTTTTGGTCAAATTCAAGTGCAAGGATCACAATTCATAAAAACATGTCAAAATATGAAACTTATTCATCAATAAATCAAAAAGTCAAGATTTCATTTTGAAAAGTCAAAATTTCTAAACTTAGAAATTTTTCTAAGTGTTGGAAATTTCATATTTTTTCATAACTTTGAGCCAAATTTTCACCATGATGCAAGATGATTCAAGAGAAACTTATAACATGAAAGTTTTAGGTATCCATGAAATCTACAACTTTTCTTTACACAACTCCTTCCAAAAATTCTTGGATCTCAAGTTATAATTTTATGAACATGTGGTCATGAAACTAAACACACGGTGAAATTTTGTCCTAATTTGGTCAGGATTTTGACCTAACTTCATGGAACTTTTTCATATAGTTCCAATGGGAATATTCAAAAGAAATTCAAATATGGGTTGTATAGCACATTACAAGCTTTCCAAAATGTCATAGAACTCCTTTAGATCATTCTTGAGGAGGGATAATCGAAGAGATGAAGTTAGGGTTTTGTCACTTGAATTACAAGTCATTTTTAATGAACACATGAACCAAATCCATGCTAGGTTGCATAATATTTTCTTTGAAGGCCTTAAATTTGTTTGTCACTCCATAATTAAATGTTTACACAATTGTTAGGGCTTTGATCCAAGCAATTGAGCTATTTTCCAAGTTGCATTTCCATTTATGGCACAAAGTTAACAATGCCATTCTTGTAAAGCAAGCTTTTTGCATAAAGTTCACATTGAGCCTCTAACTTGTTTCCTCTGATCACTCTCCATCCACAAAATCAGAAGCAAGCTTGTTTAAATCATAACCACTCTATCTTAGCAAGTACACAAGGCATGGAAACTTGTTTTGTCAAAAAAATCACATGTTTAACTTAAACATGTAAATTTTAATTATGATCAACTAGAGAACTCCAAACTTGTTGCTTATAAATAGAGTCACTATTTGTGAGCTAGGACATGAGCTTGAGCACCCTGAAATACACCAAAACTCTCTCAAATCAGAAATTACCCAAAAACTCAAGCGTTGCATAGTTTCTGACCTTGAACATCAAACTCCCATTTCCATCGTGTGTTTCTTGGCCTTTTAGTTTCTAAAGCTTCCTTACATCAAATACTACTCATCCTTATCCTTATTCCAGAACTGTAACACCATTTACCATAACTTACATAACCAAAAAACAGAGTCTGCAACTTGACTTCTCCAAGTCATTTCAACCACTCTCAACTTGAGCAAACTATTGCATTAGCTTCCTAGGACCTCAAGGAAGCTAACTTGATCATCACCATCACTTAAAACAAGCTCAAACTCCAAACACTATTTCCAGTTTTGAGGTAAGTTTTCTCAACTTGAAACTCTTCATACATGCATCATCAATAGTTCATTTGTGAATAAAACATGTAGATATCATTGCCCTGAAGCTAACCATGTCCTTAGTTTCCATTAATTTTGCTTGAGCTTAGAGAATTTTGAAACTGAAATTTATGAAATTTTTAGGGTTCAAATTAGGGCCATTAAAATTATTGCTTATCTTTGATCTATAGTTTCAATACTTTACATTTCTGGAATCGTGAGAAAATTTGCTACAAGTTTCATGTTTACAGTTTTCATTTTTGATGAGAAATAAGCAAGTTATAGTTGGTCTGGCTAGAGGTTGAAGATGAAGTCTTCAGAACATGTTTTGCCTTACATATTTATTGTTTCATTTGTATTAACGAGTGTATAGCCACCCCAGTGATAGAAGCGTGCGCCTGTAACCTGTGGGACCTGGGTTCGAGCCCCAGTGGTACCCTTTTCATTTTTCATATTTTTACAATTCTGACTTTTTTGTTTGCAGGGCGCTGGGCCTCTTTGGGCCTGGCTTATTTTTATTATTTTTTGCTGACTGACCTCCCTATTTCCTCTTGGCACCCCCTGGCCCAAGTTTTATTATTTATTTATTTATTTCATTTTTATTTTCTTAAATATATTTTTCTAAATACTAAAAATCGTAAAATACAAAAAAAAAAATGATATATTTATATTTTGACTTATTTTATTTTATTTTTCCACAAAAAAAATATTTTTATACATTATTTATTTTATTAAGTAAATCTTATAAACTTAATTAATATCATGTTTTCATTTATTTATTTTTCACACCATTTAAAAATACATTATTTTAATAAAAAGACTAAAAATATTTTATATAAAAATATCAAAAATACTTTTCTTGAATTTATTTTCTTTTGATTAATTAATAGAACTAGGTTTTCATTTAAAATATTTTATTAATAAATTCAAGCTTAATTAATTATTTTCTTTATTTAATTAGGTTAAGACAAAATCTTTTTTCATGAAAACCAAACAAAAATACTTTTTTTTTGCATTTTTGTACAATTCATTCATTTTATTACTTTGTATTTATTTATTTCCTTGTAATTTATACCAAATCAATATGGTTGTAATAGACTAATTAGGTTTAAATTCTTGCAATCCCCATTTACAAATTGTATACCCCCTCCCCACAAATGTTGTAATAGCGTAGTAACTTTAAATTTCACAATTTATCGCTTTTATATACAATGCTAGCAATTAGGGTTTGTGTGGAAAGACTAAAACCGATACTTAGAAAACCCTAATTCAAGACAAAAACAAGCATGAAAACGATACATTTGCACACAAACACCCCCAGGGTTATCCCACTTGGTTGCCTTATACAAAATGGCCATATTACGCATGTGAGGTATCTTAGCAAAAACAAGCAAATACAAGATCATAGTCCCTCAATGACGCTATCTAAGTTGCCTTACAAATGATCTTAGTCCCTCCAAAAGAATGCTGAGATACCTTGCAACATTGCTAATCATGGTTATACGATGACCCACGCCCGTCCTGTTTACATCCAAAGATAGGGTTGCGTACCAAATCAATGGTAAGACAACAATGTCAAAGGAAAAGGAAATGAACAAGAAAGACATTTGAGTAGGTAGAATGCTCCTAATTACTTGCTCAATTTCAAACAAACATCCTTGATATTTTTAAAACAAACACCTACACTTTCAAAAACATCTTACAAAACTTGAAAACATTTTTCAAAAGATCAACATCTTTGTATACATTCTTACGAACAAGAATCATTACAAAGATTGCTTAAACAATGGCCTCTTTACAAAATACTTTCAAAAACCACACAAAGCACAATTTTCAAACAAAAGCAAGTGATCTAGCAAGTAACTAAGAGCCCATGGAAAACCATGGATGAAAAGGGTTATAATACCTTCCCTTTTCATAATCTACCCCCCGAACTCAAGAAATAATCTCAAAGGTATTTCCTGTGCTTTTTCACCTTTCCTTTTAGA
Source organism: Vicia faba (assembly GCA_948472305.1). Classification (NCBI taxonomy): domain Eukaryota; kingdom Viridiplantae; phylum Streptophyta; class Magnoliopsida; order Fabales; family Fabaceae; genus Vicia; species Vicia faba. Next base: position 480,126,873 of record OX451737.1, read on the forward strand.
TAAAAGAAAAGTCGGTGGCGACTCTTGCTAACTACAACATTTGCGATCAAACGTAAAACCTTCAAGTCAGTTCTCCCACCGTATCATAGAACTGGAGACTCTGCTGGGGAGTACTTAATAAAGTGGGGTTTACCTTAGGGTTAGATCATATTTACTTTCTTTCATTGTTTGACTTGTATGCTTTACATTATGGTTCTTTATTTGGGTTTGAATCCTCTACCTGAATTTGGGATAAAATATAGGTAAGTAGCAATATATTATGGAAACTGTGTGGGGTATACCGACATGGTCTAAGCAATAGCTACGTTAGTGCAACATATTTGTGGGTACCGGTAGCCTTGGAGTTAATCAAAGAGAATACGGGGCCGCTGAGTGATGTCATAAAGCACTAATGAACTTCTAGAATCTTTACTTGACCAACTTGGCCTTTAGGATGTAGTGAGATGACCTGCTTTGGTGCAGTCTGAAGTTGGTAGATACTCGATACTACACTCATTGAGGTTTGGTTTCTTGGGATATTTCGGTCGCCATTAAAGAGGCTTGCGTTGAAACAATGACAAAGGAAACAAACCAGTGATATTGAGCTCCTTAGAACCCGGTTACTATTACTAGGACAGGTTGAGCCAACTAAACTTCAAGAGAGTACTTACCTATGAGAATCCATGCAAGCCTAAACCTAAGGACTTGTTTGATTTGTTTGTATATATATACTTGTACATAACATCATGAACATCATAACATCATACACATTCACTAACCATTTCAAGGATTTTTGGATTCATCTTTGTTCTTGTTTTGTAGGATATGGATTCTCTTCGCAGGAAAGCTATTCAAGTCAACCTTGTAAGGATCCCTCCACAAATTAAGGATCTAGCCTCAAGGATTCCTGAAAACTCTCCATTCACCGAGAGACATGGTCTCCTACTCAACTTGGTCACCTCCAACACAGATGAGGACATGATGAAAGTGCTCTTTCAGTTCTTTGATCCTTTACAACATTGCTTCACATTCCCCGAATATCAACTTGTGCCTACTTTGGAATAATTCTCCCGGCTCTTGAGAATTCCCATTCTCAATCAGCTACCTTTCAATGGTACGAAAATAGACCCAAAGCCAGAAGATATTGCTCAAGCTCTGCACTTGCACTCATCTGATGTCACAACTCATTGGGAAACAAGGAGTGGTGTCAAGGGTTTCTGTTGTACCCCAAAATTTGCCCTCCCATATTCTTCAAGAAATTGTCAAGTCAAGCTGCAAAATCTCCCCAAGGGTTGCACAGTGTAAGAGCCTCCTGAACAGTCAAAATTAGGGTTTTGGTTCTGATCAATAAAATGAAGTTTCCAAAGGTCCAATCAAGTCTCACATGCCTATAAATATGGTCAAGCATCCTCATACCAAGTTTCAAGACTTTCAGCACAAAATTGCACAGTCAAAAACTCTAATTGCACTACAGTCAACTATAGGGGCAAAATGGTCGTTTGACAGTCAAAAGTTCAAATTTTTGATCAACATCTCATTTTGAAGCCACAAACATCATTTGATCAATGCTTGATCATGATTCTCAAAGCTTGGCTCAAAAATCATCAAGATGCAAAAGTTTCCTTATTTGGACAGCTGAAAAAGTCAACTGTAAATTGACCAGGGCATAACTTTCACATGGATTATCAGAAAAATTCCATCCAAAGCTCATTTTGAAGAGAAAGACATTTCATACAACTCATCTTCATACTTCAAATCCAAGAAATGCTCTCACAAAAAGTTAACAATTTCAACATTATAGGTCATTTTCAAAAGTCAACAAAAAGGGACTTTAAGTCAAAGGCCATAACTTGAGATTGGTAAATCAAAATGACATGGGACCAAAGGCATTGGTTAGAGGACTCAAAGACCTTTCCAAAATGTCCAAGAACATGAGCAAAGCTTAAAAATTGAGCAATTTATGCCTTGTGGAAGTTGGGCAATTTTTGGATATTTTGAAAAGTCAACATTGGTTCAAATGACCTAAAATTGCTAATGGGCCTATTTTTCTTCCACAATTCACTATCCCAAGCATGTGCACGACCACTTGGCCCAAAGGGAAGTTTTTCTCCATTTTTATTTATTTATTTGAATTTTTTATTATTAATAATTCATTTAATCAAATAAAATACATGAAAAATATAAAACCAATGAAATAAAATCTTTTTGTGCATGAAATATACTCAATAATTCGTGCATGATCAGATATGGAAGAATTGGAATTGATTGGATATGATTTGTACAAAAATAGCATGAAAAAAGATTGGAAAAGATCTTGGAAAATCAAATCTCAAAAACCATGAATGCAAAGGATTTGGATTGTTTTTCTTGACCTAATTCACTCATACTTATACAAGGAATCAAAACATAATGCAAAAAACCACTAAGCTGCGCAAGAACTTGAAGATAAAACTCACTTTTTTCTCAAAAATCTCAATTCTGAAAACTTATTTGCAGGTCGTTTCAAGCCACAAAACTCATCCTATTGCCTTCCAAGGACATCAAGCAATCTTTCTGGATCAAAAGCATCAATCCTAACCCCTTGAATCATTGTACAGAAGTCCAAATTTTCTTACTTTTTTTCATAATCGTGCCTTACAATTTACGCACATTCATGGCATTTTGTTTATAGATTCATGATCAGTGAGGTGTTTTAAAGCTAACCATGTGATTTGATTGAATTATTATGCATTGTATACGATTCTACCATTATCACGTTTTAGGGTTTACAGGATTTCAAATTAGGGGTTTTAAAATAAGGCAAAATTGGAGAATCACGATGCCATGGTTGCAACCAGTACACTTGGACGAAGAAGAAGCTACCCTCGCGCTCAATTTATGAGGCCTTATGGCCTATTCGCTATTTTCTTATATGGCATCTATGGCAACGTTTGAAAACTGTTGCTAGTTTGTTCTTGTTTCAGAAAAAAATAAACAAACGAAGAAGACGCTTAGGTGGCGAGGTCTGACTGGTTCATTTGAATTTTTGCGCGCAAAATCCACTAACGCGTTGTTTCATATTATAATATTTGTTGGTTATCTAATATATTGAAAGTGCGTTTGGAGCAGTTGGCAAGGCATTGGAGTGGTGACATTCAGGACCTGGGTTCGATCCCAGGTCCCCACTCTTTCATATTATTTTTCTTTCAACCATTATCCTATGCAGGTTCACTATGAAGGAACACCATGTATCCACAAGATCTGGCTTGCCACGCATGCACTAAGATCAATCCAAGGGACATGATTTGAAGACCATCATGAATATTAGTCAAGGGAGGTACACGCTGGCACAAAAGTCAACAAGGCCAATGGTTGATGGGCCTGAATTACTAAGGCTTTAACCTCCATATTAAGGGGCAGACCCCCTAGGTTTGCAATCAATTTTTACTTTCTTTATTTCTTTTATTATTTATACTTTCTTTTTATTATTGTTTTATTAATTAATTTCATATTTTCATAATATAAAAAAAAAACATCAAAAATCAGAAAAGACAAAAAAAATAATAAATATTTTATTTTAGTATGTATATTTTAAATAAATTTGCATGTAAATTAATTAGTTTTAAATTAGGGTTTAATTTAATATTTTCATAATAAAAATCTAAAAAAAACATAGAATTAGGGTTTAATTAATTTTCATCTTTTTTTTCTTTTATAATAATTAAATATTAGATATTTATTTTTATAATTAAATTGTATATAAAAATTAGGGTTAATTTTAGGTCAAAAACTTCAACATTTTTCTTAATAAATTAAAAATAATTAGAATTAGGGTTAGCATCTTATTTTAATTTTAATTAACTCTCTTTTTTTCATTAACATCATAAAATACCAAAAAAAAACAATTTCTTTTCCTTTTAATTTTAATTAATTCATCGTTTAATTTAATTTTGCAAAAAGGGTCCAACGCCCTCGTTTTTAATTCGCATATTTATTTTATTTTCTTATAATATTTATGTATCTCTCCCAAAGCCGTGTAACTAATTTCCCGCACTTTATTTTCTTTACTTTCTTTATTTTTTCCGTCAAATCGGGTTCAAGAAATTTTGGTGATGTGGACCCGCGCCTTTTGTAATAGCTTTAGACTTTTACTTTTTCTCGCATTTTTAACTATTAATCAAGGCATGAAAGAATGTATGGACAAAACTAAAAAACGAACGTTAGATCACCAATAACATGACAAAAGACAAAAATACTTGAAAACGATACACGAATCGCACACACCACCCCTAGGGTACGCCTCACTGTTGCCTTGCCTCGAAAGGTGATCGTCGAGTAGAGGATGTCTTAGTAAGTCCTCATGATCCGGGAACCTGGCATGAGGGTAGCTTCTAAGGTGTCTTCCCATTGCTCTGGTGATCACCATGTCCCGAACCTCGAATTTACCTGAACACCTCCAACGGTGGTGCTACCTACCTCTCAATGGTGGGATGGCACTACTTTAAAGGACATTTACACAGACGAATTCCTTAGGGTAGGTAGACGACTCTAGATACTTGCTCTAAATTCAAAAACAAATTCAAAAATACTTTTCACACCGACACATTTTCAAAAAGCTTTCGAAAGTAATTTTTCAAACACTCTTGAGGACCGATACAAGAGTCGAACTGGAATTTTCAAAGAAACTTTTTAAAACCCACAGTTGAAAAGCAAGCAAACCATTTTTGAAAACACAAGTGAGCAAGTATCTAAGAGCCCATGGATAACCATGGATAGAAAGGGTGCTAACACCTTCCCTTTCTATAACCTACCTCCCGAACCGAGAGCAATCTCTATAAGGAATTTTTCTGTGCTTTTGTCCTTTCCATTTGGAGAAAATAAAATACGGTGGCGACTCTTGCTTCCGCGACATTTCACGAACCAGCGTTAAACAGTCAGTTCCAGATCCACCGATCACAGTTTCCTAGCAAATTTCTTGTTTGAGAAAGCCCAAAACGGTTCGAATTCCTTGGATTTGCAAGCCTTTGAGGAAATTGTGGCTCTCCTCATCTATGGGATGGTTTTGTTTCCAAATCCAGACCAACTCATAGATGTGAACACCTTCAAAATCTTCATATCTCGCAACCCGGTGCCCACAATGCTAGGGGATATCCTAAACTCTTTTCACACTCGCACAATGAGGAAAAGAGGTGTCCTTATGTGTTGCGCTCCTCTCTTAGCAAGATGTTTTATTTCGCATCTTCTCCAATCTGTATTAAAGAATGTGCAGGGTCAAGGTGGTCACAAAGGTTGATGACGCTCAAACATTCAGACATTCATTGGTGCTCCCGATCTATAGAGAATGTTACTATTGTCGACCGTTGTGGAGAATTTCCTAATGTCCATTTACTTGGCATTAGGGGAGGTATCACCTACAACCCCTGCTTAGCCTTAAGACATTTTGGTTATGCCCGAAGGGATGGCCCGCACGAGATGCTGATTCAAGGTTTGGTATTTGACTACGACAACGACGATCAAGGTCTTCTCCAGAGATTTATCCGATCTTGGAGGATGTTAAACAAGGTAGATAGAAAGACTTTGGGGCACAAGAATTCCATCCCTCTTGAGCCTTACCTCAAATGGGTACGAACTCGTGCTCAGAGCCTTATGATGCCTTACCCCTCCATTATCCCGGTAATCATTGAGTCTGTCATGGAAGGAGATGTTCCATACATTATCCTACATCCTGACATGCCCACCTCTCTTGAAGATCTACAAAGAGATTGGATACAACTCAAGGGGGGGAAGATACTTTCAAAGCCCAATTCTACGCAAGAGAGAAGAAGGTTTTTGAACTCACTATGCTACTTCATGAGGAGCAGACTCTAAATGCCTACATTGCCTTAAAGCTTTAATTTATTAATATAACGTGTGTTTCCTTTTTGTCAAAAACAAATTTGAATTTTAAAATCCTTGAAATCATTGCATACGCATTTATCATTCATCATAACATAAACAGGTTTCTTGCAATAAGTCTCCTCAGCTCTCTACTATTCATTTCAGTAAGATGGATCTCGAGCAAACGGTGAAGGACCTCCAAGCTCAGAATGCACAGTTCCAATAGTTGTTCTTAACTATGGCCAAAGGAGAAGACCTTGCTGGTTGAGGAAAAGAAAAAGAAGACGAAGAAGATCCGGAATTCTGAATATGGGAAGAAGATTCCAAGGGCAGACAAGGAGGGCCTTAGACTTCGCAACGACATCCGGCGAGATAGACAATCAAGACGGGAAGGGCAAGAAAACGGTTGTTCAGTCTGATTCAGAAGAGGAAGAGTAAGAAGAAGACTATTCTGAATAACAATACCCTCCGGCCGACGACAAGTATAAGCATCTAGAAGAACGGTTGAGTGCAGTGAAAATCCAAAAAGTGTCTGGGTTGGACTTTGAGGAGTTGGGACTGGTATCAGAAATTGTCATTCCTCCAAAATTCAAAGCACAAGTGTTCAGAAAATATGATGGATTCTCATTCCCCAAAATTCATCTCCGGTCCTATGTGAGGAAAATCCAGCCCCATACCGCTGACAAGGATTTATGGGTACACTTCTTCCAAGACAGTCTGTCTGGAATTCAACTTGATTGGTTTTATTAGTTAGAAAGAGCCAACGTTCATAATTGGGAAGATCTTGTTGCAGCCTTTTACAAAAATACCAATACAATGCTAATCTTGCGCCTACCCGTACTCAACTATAGAGTATGGCCATGGTTTCAAGTGAAGGCTTTAAGGACTATGCGCAAAAATGGAGAGATTTGGCCGGAAGAGTTCAACCTCCTCTATCTGAAAGAGAGTTGGTAGACATGTTTTTAGGCACCTTGTCTGGTCCCCTTTTCAATCACTTAATTAGGAGTTCATCAGTGGGTTTTACTGAATTGATATTGACCGGAGAAAGGGTAGAAGCCGGGATAAAGAATGGAAAGATTAAAAAATATGCATCCTCTGCTACTGTAAGGAAGCCATTCATCGGAAAGAAAGAAGTGGTTACTGTGTATCCTCAGAGAAATCAAGATAGGGCCGAACGCCGTCCAATGGTAAGAGTTGTTATGATCCTAAACCTGTGCTTGATCAGCAAAGAAACAATCAACCAAGAATGGAAAGACCAGTCAGACATTTCACTAGAATTAACATGACCCTATCTCAAGTATTGCCGCATTTGTTAAGATCCAAACTAGTGACCTTGAAAGAAGCTCCAAAGAACCCTAACACAATCTCTCCTCACTATCATCCTAATTCCCGCTGTGCATACCACTCTGAGAGTCCCGACCATGACACTAACAACTGTTGGGCTCTGAAGAACAAAGTACAAGACCTCCTTGAAGCCAAAGAGATTGAATTCGATGCGCTAGAAAAGCCCAATGTCATTTCTGCCCCTATGCCCAAACACGACCATAATGCCAACGCCATTAAATAGGATATGTTTGTTACTTCAGTTGATGAACTTATGTACCCACTCCTGACTATCAAAAAGAACTTATTGAATGCCAGTGTTTTCCCAGGCTGTGATAAAAGCTGTCATTTCTGTTTGTCCTCATCAACCCGCTGTCCTTTGTTGAAAGCAGGCGTTAAGTGCCTAATAGATAACAAGAAGATTTTGTTTGAAAAGACTTTTGTTCCACCTGTTTCTTATAATGATGTTTCCATTTTGACCATTTCCGAAAATTCTTCCAGGGTCTCCACCAAAAGACCCGTTAGAATTACATTAGTTCCAAAAATATCTCCTTTGATAATTACAATGCCTGGACCAGTCCCTTATTTGTCAGACAAAAACGTACCATGTAATTATGGAGGGGACGTCTACTACCACGGTATCAAGCAAGATTGGCCAGCAGCCGAAGATTCAAGTTCTGAGAAAGATAACTCCAATATCAGTAACATTATAGGGACTAGCAAGATTACCCGAAGTAGAAGGATATTCTCTCTAGAAATTGCTCCCCTAAAAGCAGTTTCTAGACCTGTAATCATTCCTGTTGTTGTTGCTCCTCCGAAGGCTATTCCCAGCCCCACAATCATCTCCGCCAATGCTCCAACTGACAAAGTTGTTACAATCCCTGCTATCACTCCTACTGACATTCCTGCTGCCGAGTTCACCAAGACTCGGGGTAAAAGTATTCTAATTAAGCCTATCCGGAAGAAGGAACAATCATTGGCTATCCCTGAGACCTCCCGGAAAGAGATGGAAGAAATTCTAAAGATCATAAAAAGAAGCGACTACGATGTAGTTGAGCAACTGGGAAAAACTCCATCCAAAATTTCCATGCTGGCTTTACTACTATGTTCCGAGGCGCATGCAAAGGCCTTGGTAAAATTCCTAAAAACTGCCCATGTACCCCAAGAAACATCTGCTGACCAGTTCCAAGACTGCGTAGCCAGCTTGACTGCAGATAATGGTCTAGGTTTTTCGGATGCTGATTTAACGTCGAGAGGGAGGAAGCATAATGAGGCATTGCATGTCTCAGTTGAATATAGGGGCACAACCTTGGCTCATGTTTTTGTGGACACTGGCTCATCTATGAATGTATTTCCTAAAAAGGCTCTTGATATGCTTGACTGCGAGGGATTGACATTGAAGCCAAGCAACATAGTAGTAAGGGCCTTTGACGGCTCAAAAAGAATGGTGCATGGGGAAGTGGATATCCCCATAAAGGTTGGAACCCAAACATTTGATTCAACTTTTAATGTAATGGATATCCGCCCTTCGTATTCCTGCTTGCTAGGCCGACCATGGATTCCTAATGTTGGCGCTGTTACTTCTACGTTACACCAAATGCTGAAGTATCCAATTCAAGGGAAGATTATCACCGTTCATGGAGAAGAAGAGTATATGATCATCCATCTCAATTCCTTCATATATGTGGAGTTAGATGGTGAATTTATTGAAACTCCCTTCCAGCACTTTGAAGAAGTCCCACAAGATGTGGTAGTGACCAAGGATGTGTCTCAAGTTCCCAAGATCACAAGGCCTCCACTCAGAATGTCATCTTTGAAGGATGCCAAGGTAGTGATAGAAGAAGGTGGGTGCACTATTTGGGGACAACTCCCAGATATCCCATACAAGTCTGACAAGTTTGGCCTAGGTTTCACTTCAGGTGCTCAGAAGACTATACGCGGCGCTCGTGCCGGAGGACCACCCCTGAAGATTAGAAACCGTGAAGTCAACGCGGTAGAGGATGATGAAGATGGATGCAACCTAGAGGATTGGATCTTCCCAACTGTCAGTGGAGGGCTCAGCAACTGGGAGGCTAGAGATTTTGTCTCGATCACTTTTATCCCACAGTAATCTGTCTTTACATTTTGTTGGACCTGTAATATTAAAACAATTCAAACTCTTAAAACCTTGTGTCTTATCCGAGACTCAATGGGCCATTTGTAAGGGTTATTATCTCATTTCTATATGACATCAATGAATCATGGACATTTTGCATACGAACTTTGTGCTCATTGTTTTTCTTTTTTACATTTTCATTTCTTTCAAAGATAGCTATACCCTTACACACACTCACACTCACAATACAGGTCTACATCCATTCGGGATCCCATGGATAACGGTTCTGCTATGGCCTTCTGTGACTCTGAAAATCTAATCTACCAAGCCGAAGACAAAGGTGAGGAAGAATGTGAAGTACTAGGGGAACTTTCCAGATTGCTACAACAAGAAGAGAGAACCATTCAGCCCCACGAGGAACCCGTGGATAAAATTAACCTAGGTACCGAAGAAGACAAAAGAGAGGTCAAGGTGGGTGCCAATCTGGAACCCAGTGTCAAGGAGCGGTTGATTCAGTTGTTACATGAGTATGTTGAGGTCTTTTCCTGGTCGTATGAAGACATGCCAGGACTTGATGCAAATATTGTGGTACATCGTCTACCTACAAAAGAGGATTTCCCACCGGTAAAAGAAAAGGTCCGTCGAATGCGACCAAATATGTCAGAAAAGATTAAAGAAGAAGTCATGAAACAATTCAATGCTGGATTCTTATCCGTCACCTCCTATCCGTAATGGGTTGTCGATGTTGTTCCTGTGCCCAAAAAGGACGGAAAGGTACAAATGTGCATGGACTACAGAGATTTGAATAGGGAAAGCCCTAAAGATGATTTCCCACTTCCCCAGATTGACATCCTAGTTGACAATACAGCACAACACAAAGTGTTTTCCTTCATGGACGGTTTCTCAGTTTACAACCAAATCAAAATGGCTCCTGAGGACATGGAGAAGACAACCTTTGTCACACAATGGGGTACATTTTGCTACAAGGTGATGCCGTTCAGACTGAAGAATGCTGGGGCAACTTATCAGCGTACCATGGTAGCTCTATTTCATGATATGATACATCACGAAATAGAAGTCTATGTGGATAACATGATAGCTAGATCTCAAATAGAAGAAGAGCATCTTGATCATTTATAGAAACTGTTTGAGAAGCTAAAGAAATACAAGCTAAGGTTGAACCCAAATAAATGCATATTTGGGGTAAGGTCTGGTAAGCTCCTAGGCTTTGTCGTCAGCAATAAGGGTATTGAAGTAGATCCTGCCAAGGTGAAAGCGATACAAGAGATGCCTGCTCCTCGTACTAAGAAGGAAGTCAGAGGATTCTCGGGACGCTTGAACTACATTGCCAGATTCATTTCTCACCTGACAACTACCTGTGAACCAATCTTCAAACTACTGAAGAAAGATCAGGTAGTCAAATGGAATGATGAGTGCCAAATTACTTTTGAAAAAATCAAAGAGTATTTACAAGAGCCTCCTGTTTTAATGCCACCAGTCGAGGGAAGACCATTGATCATGTATCTGGATGTTTTGGAAAATTCAATGGGGTGTGTGCTGGGGCAGCATGACGAGTCTGGCCGAAAAGAGCACACCATTTATTACATGAGAAAAAAGTTTACCGACTGTGAAACAAGATATTCACTGCTCGAGAAAACTTGCTGCGCTCTGGCATGGGCTGCTCGCCGGCTAAGAGAGTATATGCTGACCCATACTACCTTGCTGATATCTAAAATGGATCCAATAAAATACACCTTCGAGAAACCTGCTCTCTCGGGGAGAATAGCGAGATGGCAGATGATCCTAACAGAATATGACATATAGTATACTACCCAGAAAGCTATAAAGGGCAGTATACTAGCTGGTCACCTTGCTCACCAAGCTGTGGAAGACTACCAGTCCATGAAGTTCGAATTCCCGGATGAAGACATCATGATGGTAAACAACTGTGAAGAATTCAGGCCATATGACGGACCTGAACAAGGATCCTGATGGACCTTGGTTTTTGATGGGGCATTTAACGCACTCGGCAATGGTATTGGTGCAGTACTCATATCTCCTGAAGGGTGTCATACTCCATTTATTGCAAGACTTTTCTTCAATTGTACAAATAACATGGCGGAATACGAAGCGTGCATATTTAGTCTCAAAGATGTCATAGACTTGGGGATCAAATCGTTGAATGTATTCAGAGATTCAACTTTGGTTATCATCCAGATCAAAGGGGAATGGGACACCAAACACCCTAACCTTATCCCTTATAAAGAACATGTTTCGACACTGCTCCCACATTTTGAGAAGATTACCTTCGAGCATTTCCCGCGAGAAGAAAATTAGCTAGCAGACGCACTATCCATAATGTCATCTATGTTTAAACTTAAATGGGATAATGAGGCTCCCCAAATCACCATTGAACGAAGGGATGAACCAGCATACTGTCACGAGATTAATACTGAAGAAGTAGTGGACCAGCCTTGGTTCTACGAAGTCAAGAAGTATCTCGAAACCCAAGAATATCCAGAAGGAGATTCAGTAAATGATAAGAAGTTCTTAAGGAGATTCTCTGCTAAGTTCTTCATTAGTAATGGCATTCTTTACAAACGCAACCATGACTCTGTGTTACATAGGTGTGTAGACAAGGTTAAAGCTGAAAGGATCATGGTTGAGTTACATGAAGGCACTTTTGGCACCCATTCCAGTGGGCATACGATGGTAAAGAAAATCCTACGGGTAGGATATTATTGGTCTATCATGGAAGCCGATTGCTATCAACACTCTCGAACCTACCATAAGTGTCAAATTTATGCTGACAAGGTGCACGTACCTCCGGTTCCTTTGAATATCTTGACGGCTCCTTGGCCCTTTGCTATGTGGGGGATTGATATGATTGGGGAAATCAAACCAACAGCCTCCAATGGACACCGCTTCATCCAAGTGGCCATTGACTATTTTACCAAGTGGGTGGAGGCAGCTTATTTCGCTTCCGTTACCAAGAATGTTGTAGCCCGGTTCATTAAGCAAAATCTGATATGTCGATACGGTATCCCGGAGAGGATCATTACAGACAATGGTACGAACTTGAACAATACTATGATCACCACCTTGTGCGATAAATTCATGATCCAGTATCATAATTCTTCCCCTTACCGGCCAAAGATTAATGGCGTTGTCGAAGCCGCGAATAAGAACATTAAAAAGATCATACAAAAAATGACAGTCACATAAAAAGACTGGCACGAGATGTTACCATTCGCTCTCCACGGGTATCGTACCACATCTCGCACATCAACCGAGGCAACACCCTATTCTATGGTATACGGCATAGAGGTTGTCTTGCCTATTGAGGTCCAGATCCCCTCTCTGAGAATTATGAAGGATGCAGGGCTGAATGAAGACGATTGGATCCAGACTCGACTTGATCAACTAAACTTTATTGATGAGAAGAGGCTTACTGTTGTCTGTCATGGTCAAATGTATCAAAAATGGATGATTAAGGCTTTTAACAAAAAGGTCAGACGCCAAGTGTATCAGGTTGGGGATCTGGTGATCAAACGTATCATACTGCCGCAGGGTGATCCCAGGGGAAAATGGACTCCTACATACGAAGGACCATTTGTAATCAAAAACATATTCTCTAGAGGCGCAATGATCTTGACCACCATGGATGGTGACGATCTACCGCACCCGCAAACGCAGACATAGTCAAAAGATACTAGCATAAGAGACCTGCTAGGTTGACACACCTGGGAAAAACAAGGGCATCTCGGTGAACCAAAAAGGTTCGGGAAAAAATTAGGGATAAATCAAAAAAATCTGTACACCCGGCAAGTTGAAAACCTGAAAGGGTGACATGGGCAAAAAAGGGTTTCCCGGTGGACTGAAAACCCGAAAGGGCGGTTCAGGCAAAAGTTAGGGAATTAAAGCGTATGACTATGTCCCGTTGGATCACCTTATGGACAACCTGTAAACTCATAGGTTCTGATCAATTCAATCATCTTCGAACGAGGCAACAAATATACAAGATGCCCAGAGATACAAAGGCTATAGCAGAATGGGAACCCCATGGGATTATTGCACATAGCTATCTTTTGTTTGTATTAAAATTTACATTTTTCACGACGGAATTCTCTTACTAGAATGTTTGTCTCATTGTACAAAAATACTTACTCAAAGTCAATACAAAGATATCCCTTTGAAAGTGCAAAATTATCTGTTTTTTCTTTTATTCTTTTATTTTTTTTGCAAAAACGTCCAATGATTCATTGTTGAACATATGCATTTGAACATAATTATTGTTTAAAAATAAACAAAATAAAAAACAATCACTTATGGGTTTAAGAGATAGGGAAATCTCTCTAAGTTATTTCCATAAAATCCCCTGCGATGTGCAGTTTAATCCCCAGCGGAACAAAGCTTCCAGTTATCAATCCCCGGTAGAAGTCGTCAAATTTCTCAAGATTCCCCAATAGGATTTTACAAGCAGTATACGAAATTTCCCTTACAACAGAGGTTATTTCTCTAAGCAGAAATTCATCAACGCTTAGATGAAAACTTATACTCCATATTCCTCAGCACCAGTCAAGGATTTATTTTCCCCAATCCAACAACAGTGCAGCAAACTAGCTCACATACGCATACATTGCATCCATATATCATAAACATTGATAACGCGAATGCATTATACTATGCATTTCATACAACATAACATTGCATGTTAGCTAACATTTTATCTTTTTCAAGATAAGATTAATCAAATAACTACCATTAACGATGTTTAAAGTCTTCAGATACAGTTCAGATACGCTCCAGACACGGATACCATTCTGATACTCATTCAGATCTAACTTTCAGATATAGTTCAGATACGCTCCAGACACGGATGTCATTCTGATACTCATTCAAATCCAACTTTCAGATACATTTCAGATACGCTCTAGACACAGATGCCATTCTGATACTCATTTAGATCCAACTTTCAGATACAATTCAGATACGCTCCAAAGACGGATGCCATCCTGATACTCATTCAGATTCAACTTCCAGATACAACTTAGATGCTCTCTAGACATGGATTCCATTCTGATACTCATTCAGTTTTCAACTTCCAGATACAGTATAGATACGCTCCAGACACAGATGCCATTCTGATACTCATTCAGAGCCTCTTCTAGATATAGTTCAGATACGCTCCAAACATGGATGCCATTCTGATACTCATTCAGTTCTCAACTTCCAAATACAGTACATATACGCTCCAGACACGGATGCCATTCTGATACTCATTCAGAGCCTATTCCAAATACAATTCAGATACGCTCCAGACACGGATGCTATTTCGATACTCATTCAGAGCCTCTTCCAGATACATTTCAGATATGCTCCAGACACGGAAGCCATTCTGATACTCATTCAAAACCAGCATCCAGATATAGTTCAGATACGTTCCGGACACAGACACCATTTTGATACTCATTTGTTCAGCTTACAAATTACAATTCAACAATCACTCTTGGATGGCATCTACAAGCCCATCTCCAACAACTTTCTATCATCTCTCTGTTGTACCCCAAAATTTGCCCTCGTATCTCTCTACAAGAAATCACAGCTTCGAGCTTTTCCTGATTTTTCAGACTGGCTCAAGAATCGGTCAAACAGACTTTTCTCGTCAATCAGACAAAGTTAGGGTTTTCAATGATTTTCATGGTTCTAGAACAGTTCTTATAGTTTGTTTAGGGTTTTGGTTGATTCTGGCTCAACTTTGATCAGGCGAACGCTTCTTTGGCATTTGATCAGGAATTAGGGTTTGTACGCAATTTTCTCAGAAAGATTTAATTCTACAGTGATTTTCAAGTTATTCCGAGAAATGGACTGAGGCATTTGGATTGAATTCGCATTGTTTGACTTAATCATTGAAAAGATGCATTTGGATTGAATTTGCAGTGTTTGGTTAAAATCAGTAAAAGGAGAAACGTCTGGGCCGTTGTTGTGATTGACTGTGTATTGATTTGGGTGTTGGAAGCGCCAAGTTCATTAATTGATCAATGATGAAACAATGATTATTTAATTATTTATTATTCTGAGATTAAATAGTTGGAATTTATTTTCAATTATTTTAATTTAAAGAATTATAAATAATAAAGTAAACAATTGAAAAGAAGAAAAGAATTAATTGGATAAAAGAAATTTTTATTTCATCTTTAAATATTTGTTACAATTGTTATTTAAATACAAGTATTCGTTTACGAAGTATTTACAATAATAATATTACATTTATTTAAATTTAAATAAAACTATCCTAATATTTTTCTAAGTCTTCAATTCTTCATCCTCCATCTGTTTGCTTTTCCTCTCCATGTAATTTTTATCTGTGAAAGAAAGAAGAAAAAGTCAATTGAAGCAGATAAATAATTAAAGAGGCAGACAGATAAAAGAGAATTCATCATTAAAAGCAAACGACCGGAATCAGTTTTACCCTCTTTGCAAATCACGGGATTTCTCCCGGTTCACAAAGAAGGATGGAATGCTTGCTAAACATGAAATGCAAAGTTGAAAAATGCACAAATTCAAAATTGGCCAACCAACTGCATAGTTCAAAACAAACAGCATGTATCACTATGAAAGTTCAAACTGAACTACAAAGTTCCTAAATTCAAAACATTCAAAAAGCTGCCAAAAGGTGCACAACTGTCCAAAATATGGAAAACTGTCACAAAGTATGCAGGTTAAAAACCAACAATGCAAGCAATGCCATTTTTCATCACTTTCCAGCCTGGATGCTTTTTCAGAAAAAACAGATTATAAGCAATATTAAAATGCTTAAATCAGAGAGAGAAAAAAGAGAGAAAAGAAGTACAGGTTTGCAGGCTTAGGCTTGAGAGACAAAAAATATAAAACAAGCTGCAATAGAACAGTAGAAGGGGGGGGGGGGGGGCAGAAATATCATAAAGAAAGGAGAGCTTCACAAAACTGTATCAAAAATATACAAAGCTGCCTCCACAAGCTTGAGACCATAAGCTTGAAAAACTTGCTAAAGCCTCAATTTGATCCAAGAAGCAAGAAACAGCGAACCAGTTACAAACTTCCAGCCTAAAGTCCCAAACCTCTACAGGCCCTGTCAAACAAAGCCTAAGCCTGCCCTTTCAAGCTCAATGTCCTAAGCCTGCATTAAACCTGCTGAAGCCTCAAACAAACTGAAGCCTGAAGCTAGCCTCAATCAAAGCTCTAAGCCTGCATTAAGCCTAAAACCTGTATCAAGCCCTTTAACAAAAAAACAGAAACAACATAACATCCAAACCAGAAAACCAGTCAACAAAACCTGTAAGTTCACGCATAAACCCTCAACCTGTATCCAAGCCAAAGGGCAAAAAGTCCTAAAACTGATAAACAAATAGAAGTCCAAACCTCACATCCAAGCCAAGGCATTTCAAACCTTTCCAGCTAAAGCGTTCAAGGGCAACACAAAAGGCCCTCAGAAAACATCATCACTGGGCACCAATCAGTCTCAAGCATGGCAACTGTATCCAGCATACGAGGCAACATCATCCAAAGCAACCAACACATCAAGACATCAAGCTAGGCAACAAAGGCAGCGAGAAGAAGAGGATAAAGAAACATACAGGGCATCAAGGCAACCAAACACAGGGCAGTCATCAAGGCAACCAGAAGAAGAAGAAAGGAAGCACACTCAAAATTGATAGCAAACATTCAGAGGCAACAGAAATGAGCAAAAGTGAAGAGGATAAAGATTTGTTTTCAGAAGCTCATCACAAAACAAAAAGATAAAATACAAGATACCAAGGTTTCCAAGCTCGCGCATCCTCAAGCCTTCGCCCTTGGCCATCTTACGCGCCTCCGACCCTTCCTCCTCCATCTCCGACCAAGGTATATTTCCTTTCCTTTTCATACGCCTCGAATAAGCAAACAAATACCACCATAGAAAATCAGTACATGAAAGTAACAAAACAGAAACTTGAAACCCAAATGCGATAGAAACAAAATCACTACCTTTTAACTGTTGCTTGGATGCTCCATGGAGGGAAGAGGAAAGGGTGATGGCGCATGACAACCAAGCACAGGGAGACGTTCAGTGGCCATGGTGAGAAAGACGAAGTGAAAATGAAGAACGACGCCGCTTCTGTGTACACCAAACCCTAAAATTTCTTTCTGAAACAAAATCATCAAACCCTAAACATTTTTCTCAAAAAACCAGTGGGCCTCATCCCATTCGCTCAGCTTAAGCCCAAAGGGTTCCATTTGGCACCCCCACTTCATGCCCATTCTGATTAAGCTCTAATTCCCTTTTGGCCCACTTAACCCTCTTCTTCATCCTTTATTTTACTAAAACATTTTCTTTTTATAAAAAAACTTAAAACTCTTTTTTTCATTAAAAAACATTTAGTTTATACATAAAACAACAAAATACATAAACATTTTCATTTTATAAAAAAATCTTTCTTTGTACATACATAAAAAAAACTAAAATACGTAAAAATTAGAATTATTTAAAACACTTTTTCTTTTCTTTTATTAAAACTCTTTTTTTATTTAAATGTAAATTTTACTTAAAACATTTATAAAATATACATAAAGAAATAGTTTTTTTAGTTTGAGTATTCTTTTTAACCAAAAAAAAAAGGCTTTGTAAATAAAATACTAATACATAAAAATAATTCCTAAGATAATATTTTTCTTTTTTTCATTTTGTACATATTAAACAAAAATATAAAAATACAAATTTAACAAAAACATAAAAAAGAATAAATAAACAATACTTAATCCATTAAATTCACATTTTCTTAACTTGTAAATAAATTACACGTACACTTACACAATACATTTCACATTTGATACATTATACATTTGATATTCTTACACTTTGCTATACATTACATTGATTACATTTGATCGCAATTCGATTTGGTTGTAATTATTTAAGTCTCATCCCCGTTTGTGAATTTGTACCCCCACTCCCGGATACTATTTGTAATAGTGTAGATTTTAAATTCTCGCAATTTACCGCTTTCGAATTATACCATGGTTAGACCTAGGGTTTGCATGTACCTAAAATCGAACGCTAGATAACCTAATACAAAGACAAATGCATGAAATCAATACACAATCACACTTGCACCCCCTAGGGTGATCCCACACGTTGCCTTCCAAAATGGGCCATGCTTGCACATCGAGTTTCTTTGGCAAAACAAATTCAAATGATCAGAAGTCCCTCGATGACGCTTTCGAAAGTTGCCTAAACGGAATGATCATAGTCCCTTCAAGCAAATTGCCAAAGACACTTGGCACCATTGCATTCATGGTCCATACGATGACCCGCGTCTGTCCCGATCACATCCTAAACGCAAGATTGTCCACCAAATTCAATGGTGGAACAAAATTGTTAGAAAGGTTTGAAAACATAGAGAAAACCTTTGAGCACAATAGGGGTAGACAAAACTCTTAGTTACTTGAGATCAACTTGCAAAAACACTTGCCTCCTTTTCAAAAACCACACCTCACAAACACTTTCAAAACAAACTCTCAAAAACATTTGAAACATCTTTTCGAAAAGATACACACTTTTGTAAAACACTCAAACACGAGTCAATTACATTGGTTGCCGAAACAAAGGCGTCTATTTCAAAAACATTTTCAAAACACACACATACACCACAATTTCAAGCAATCAAAAAATCAAGGCAAGTGATCTAAAAAACCAAGTAACTAAGAGCCCATGGATAAACATGGATGAAAAGGGTGCTAATACCTTCCCTTTTCATAATCTACCCCCCGGACCCACGAAACATCTCAAAAGGTTTTTCTTGTGCTTTTTCAACCTTTCCTTTAGGATAAAATAAAAAGTCGGTGGCGACTCTTGCTAAACCGAACAAGTGCGAAACAAATGCAAAACTCAAGTCAGTTCTCCCACCGTATCACAGAACTGGCGACTCTGTTGGGGATTTCTCAAAAGTGGGGTTACCTTAGGGTTTAGATCACCTTTTTCTCAATTGCTTGCTTTGTTTTTATGTTTGTGGGCTTTGCATCGGAGTTTCATAGATCCTAACCCGGATCTGGGGAATACCCTTTTAGGTAGCATAATCTGTGAGGGACCTGTCTGGCGTATACCGATATGGGTGAAGCAGTGGCTACGTTGGTGTGGCGCCTTGGTCTGTACCGATATCCCTTGTGTTGAAACGAGGAGAATATGGGTCTTCCAAGGAGTCATTAAGCACCAACCGACCTTAGAACCCTAAATTAACCCAACTTGGCCATAGAACAGTAGCAGTATGCTACACTCATTGAGGCTAAACTCTCGCGATGGTTCTGGCCGCAAGAAAAGATTGTGATGCTGGAGTTATGACCAATTGAGGGTAGTCAAGGATTTGAGATCCTCTAGAACCCGGTTACTTTTGATAGGACAGGTTTTAACCAACGAAACTGAAAGAGGGTAGTACCTGAACTTCATGCAAGTCTAAACCTAAGGACTTGTTTGCTCTGTGTGAATATGTTTGCTTGTATTTACACTCATTTGCTTTTACATGCATGTGCATAACATCATAACATCATACCATAGCATTTTCAATAACCATTTCAAGGATCTCGAGGGTTCTTTTGATGCAGGGTTATGTTGAACTAGACGTCTGTCAAGGGGTAAGAGGTTTTCTCCTCTAAACAGATGCCATCAAAGATCAAGTGCAACAACTTGAATCAGTGGCTATGACCCACTCGACATGGTGAGCTTGATTCTTGTGGAAAAACATCCACCAGTGCACAGTTCTCCAATCAAAGTTCAAGTGCAACAACTTGAATCAGTGGCTGTGACCCACTCGACATGGTGAGCTTGATTCTGGTGGGAAGACATCCACCGATACCAAGTTCTCCAATCCAAGATCGAAGTTCAACCTCTAACATTCTCTTGTGTTTACCCCAAGAGATCCTTGAAAACATTGCATATATATCATACATATCATTGCATAACAGGTTTCTCCCATGCAGGTTTTCTTATCTTCTTACTGTTTATTTCAGTAAGATGGATATGGAACAAACGGTGAAAGATCTCCAAGCTCAAAATGCTCAATTCCAACAAATGCTGCTGGCTATGGGTAAAGGGCAAGAGGATCTGACCACTCTTCTTCTCAAAGACAAGAAGAAGAAGTCCAAGAAGGCAGCCCGCATCCTGAACTTGAGGAGAAGGCCTAAGACCCAAGACCTTGCAACTCCATCCAACACAGGAGGTAGTCTTGAAGAAGACCATAATGTGGAGATTGTTGAAGAAGAAGCTGACTACTCCGAAGGGCAATATCCTCTCGTTAATGACAAGTAAAAAGAGTTGGAGGATCGCCTCAGTGCTATGGAGATCCAACAAATACCTGGCCTGGATCTAGGAGACATGGGCCTAGTTCCTGGATTGGTCATCCCTTCAAAGTTCAAAGTTCCTACCTTTGCTCTGTACGATGGAGTCTCTTGCCCTAAGATGCATCTAAAGTCTTATGTCCGCAAGATTCAACCATACACAGCTGATAAGAGGCTTTGGATCCATTTCTTCCAAGAAAGTCTGGTAGGGGCTCAACTCGAGTGGTTCTATCAATTGGAGAGTTCTCGCATCCACACCTGGGAAGATCTAGCCAGGGCTTTTTACGAACAGTATCAGTACAATGCTGATCTCGCACCAACTCGAGTGCAATTGCAGAGCATGACCATGGGTTCTAACGAGAGCTTCAAGGGATACGCCCAAAAGTGGAGAGATCTGGCTGGTAGGGTGCAACCCCCTTTAACTGACAGAGAGCTGATTGACATCTTCATGGGAACTTTGACAGGGCCTTTCTTCAAGCACTTAATTGGAAGCTCCTCAGCTGGGTTCACCGAGCTAATACTGACCGGCGAAAGGGTCGAAGCTGGCATCAAAAGTGGAAAGATCCAAGGAGCTACAACCTCCAATACTCGGATAATTCTCTACAACAGAAAGAAGGAGTCCAATGCTGCGAGCAGTCAAAAGGGTCGTCTTGGCCAACATGTAGGGGCAATCTTGATCTCTAACCCTACACCTGCTAAGCAAAGACAGGGGCATCAGCAAAGGGGAAGTCAGCAACGACCAGACGAGCCTAAGAGACAGTTCACCAACATCAACATGCCGTTGTCTCAAGTACTGCAGCACTTGTTGAAGATGAATCTGATTGCATTGATAGGGCCTCATCCAAACCCCAAGACTTCATCTCCTAACTACAATCCTAATGCAACTTGTGCTTATCATTCTGACAGTCCCGGGCATGACACTGACGACTGTTGGGCTTTGAAGTACAAGATTCAGAATTTGATTGATGCCAAGGAAATTGAGTTTGGTCCTCCAGAGGCCCCAGCATGATCACTGCTTCTATGCCAGCTCATTGAGATTGTGTTTGTTTCATTTTGAACTTTCAAAGTTGTAATCTTTTGTTATTCAAACAATTATCTTTTAATGTTAAACTCTGTTTCATTAATGCATTGCATATGTTTGTCTTGAATTCATCCATTCGTTTTCACTACTCTTATGATTTTCTTTATGATATTTGACTCTTGATAAAAAGCTGCAAGCCTTTAGAGGGAGGATGACGAAACAATACCATAATCTCATACAGTATGCTTTTGAACAGACCTTGCTGATGATGTACATGCATTTCTTTCAATTCCCAAACATTGGAGTTATAAGGAAGATAATCCCTAGTCAACCCCTTCGAGCCAAAGAAGTAGGAGTTTTCTGTTCTAAACAATCAAAACCTTTGATATAAACTTAGGGCAGGGTAGTATCTCAGTTAATTCAAAAGAAAATGTGCACTGAAGTCGCAAACTCTCAGTTCGTAATACAACGAACGACGTCAACAAGAAAAGCATTCCCTTGGAATCAAAAGACAAGGGTGGTTCCCTATCACATAGGCAGTCAATCTCTCAAAAGAGAAAAGCCCACCAAGCCAAAACCTATAAAGGAGGCTTAAGAAAGCTGGGGCATCCCGCTGACTGTAATCTCGAAAATGGGAACAGTCAGGCAAAAGTTAGGGATAACAAATCAAAATCAAAATAGTGAGGTCATTACAAATCCTCAACAACATGAAAAATGTTGAAAAAGAAAAAGGAGATGATGACTGTCTCCCCAAATTTAACTAGTGAACCATCGCCCAAAAAGTCGTTCCAAACTCAAAACAGAGTACGACGCATAATTAACTGAGCTTAGGTTTGAAGAACATCACGAAGAGCGGGTGGGTACAAATATACTTTGAGCCTTTATCCTTTGTTTCTTAAACCGTGAACCAAGCCACGTTACAACCCTTCAAAAGTCCTAATTGAAGCATGGTTTAGTTCGAAAGCATACTGTTACCAAAGGTATCCTGACTCCTGTAAGGCTTTTCTCTAAAATCTTGTGTTGACTTGTCTTATAAAAAGTTTTCTGCTAAAAAACGCATTTTTCAAAACTTTGAGACAAACATAAACTTTGCATTGCTTGAATGTCACTGTTTCCATTTGGCTTTTTGTCTGACAGCGAAGAAATTCATACGGCGAATGTTCGGAGGAACGGAAGCTCTCTCAGTGAGCGAAATCACTTCAAAAGGATGACACTTCCATTTACAAATCTCCTATCAACAAGGGGCATCACATGTCACTATCCAATTAACCTGGGGCAGTCCAGTCAAGGTTTCAACAGATCTTTCAAAGTGCAGTTAACCTGGGGCAATCCAGTCAAGATTTCAACAAAACCTCTCAATTGTGGAGTAACCTGAAGAGACTCCTACATCATCACTTGGGGCATTCGAATGTCAAAAGTGTTCAACCATTTCCTTATTACCTCGGAAGATTGGGATAGTTCAAGATGTGACCCAAGATCTTGGCAACATTCTATAACTTATCCAAGCCTGCTTTCAGATATAGTTAAGATGTGACCCAGAGATGGCGACATTCAGCAACTTATTCCAGATCAACACCACTTGGGGCATTCGAATGTCAAAAGTGTTCGACAATTCCTTCATCACCTGTTGGAAGGTACGGTCCAGATGTGCTCCAGACACGGTTGCCATTCTGTTACCTTTCTTAAGTTCCAGATCAACGCCTGTAACAAACCAGGAAAACATCTGTGGACGACTGATTGTGGATCAACACCTGTAACAAGCCAGGAAATTATCTACATCACCACTTGGGGCATTCGAATGTCAAAAGTGTTCAAAAACCCGATGCAGTTTTACACGGACTCATCATGAAGCAACCCTACACAGGTTCCTTCTCAAAACCCGATGCAGTTTTACACGGACTCATCATCAGGAAACCCTACACCAGTTCCCTCTCAAAACCCGATGCAGTTTTACACGGACTCATCATGAAGCAACCCTACACAGGTTCCTTCTCAAAACCCGATGCAGTTTTACACGGGCTCATCATCAGGAAACCCTACACCGGTTCCCTCTCAAAACCCGATGCAGTTTTACACGGACTCATCATCAGGAAACCCTACACAGGTTCCTTCTCAAAATCCGATGCAGTTTTATACGGACTCATCGTCAGGAAACCCTACACCGGTTCCTCTGCAACCTCAGATGCAGTTTTACACGGACTCATCATCAGGAAACCCTACACAAGTTCCTTCTTTCAACTTACAATTCAACACATCTCCAGTCAATTATCCATCCTATCTCCAAATGGCATCTGTAAGCCCATTCCCGAGATCAAATACCTACAATAATCAGAGGACTCTCGCAATCCCCAACCTGAGAACCTTCCGGAATCTAATCATCCTCAGAATCAAGTTTCAATATCCCCAGCGGAGCTAAACTTCCAACTATCAATCCCCAAGCAGAGTTGAAAACTCTCATTCTCAGTTCCTCACAGAATATTCAAATATTCTCCGGTGAAGATCTCCTCAAGACAGGAATTCCCCAGTAGATTGGCATACAACCCAAGCTTCTAATTTCCCCAACAGTGGTCCCAAGACTTCTCATTTTTAACAATCGAAGATTCTTTCCCTCCACAGTAGCAGCCAAGGATTTGTTCTCCCCGACAGCAGTCAAGATTCTTTTATCTTCAGTCATCCAGGATTCATCTATCCTCAGCAAGATAGCTCATCAGCCTACATGCGCATTCATCACATTCATATCAACATACATTGCATCATGCATCATGACATTGCATACAACTAACCCTTTACCTTTTCAGGAAAGATCAGTCAACAGACAAAGACCATCATCTTCCGAGATTCTTTCTAGAAATAGTTCAGATGTGACCCAGACACGGCGACATTCTGATACTTGTTCCAGATTCATCCAGATGCAGTGTTACACGGACTCATCATCAGGAAACCCTACACCGATTCCTTCTCGACTTCAAGAATTCTGAAAATAGTTTACGGATCCTTCCCGACACTGGATGTTAATCTATCACTTGTTTAGATGCAACTTCTTCGCGGACGCTTCCCAACGACGGATGCTGCTTCAACTCCTGAAAACAGTTTACAGATTCTCCAAACACGGATGTCGATCTATTACTTGTTCAGACCCCCAGTTCAGAGACGTTCCAAAACATGGATACCTTTCTGATACTCGTCCACTCACCAGTGACATACAGTTCAACAATCATTTCCAGATGGAATCTATAAGCCCATTCTCCTCAACAAACATTTCTAAATGGCATCTTTAAGCCCATTTCCAGATGGCATCTATAAGTCCATCCTCCTACCAGCAGTCACTAGATGGCATCTTTAAGCCCATCACCAAATGGTATCTTTAAGCCCATTCCCTCTACCGTCACGTCACCAAGTGCAAATTTCCGGGCACTCTAGTGTCCAATCTCCTTTTACCTTTGAGTCGCGAAAGGAAAACTTGCCAATCTAACTCTCCAGGTCCAAGAAGATTGAACAGGGGAAACTGTTGTACCCCAAAATTTTCCCTCGTATCTCTCCACAAGAAATCACAGCTTCGAGCTTTTCCTGATTTTTTAGACTGGCTCAAGAATCGGTCAAACAGACTTTTCTCGTCAATCAGACAAAATTAGGGTTTTCATTGATTTTCATGGCTCTAGAATAGTTCTTACAGTTTGTTTAGGGATTTGGTTGATTCTGGCTCAACTTTGATCAGGCGAACGCTTCTTTGGAATTTGATCAGGAATTAGGGTTTGTACGCAATTTTCTCAGAAAGATTTAATTCTACAGTGCTTTTCAAGTTATTCTGAGAAATGGACTGAGGCATTTGGATTGAATTCGCATTGTTTGACTTAATCATTGAAAAGATGCATTTGGATTGAATTTGCAGTGTTTGGTTAAAATCAGTAAAAGGAGAAACGTCTGGGCCGTTGTTGTGATTGACTGTGTATTGATTGGATGTTGGAAGCGCCAAGTTCATTAATTGATCAATGATGAAACAATGATTATTTAATTATTTATTATTCTGAGATTAAATAGTTGGAATTTATTTTCAATTATTTTAATTTAAAGAATTATAAATAATAAAGTAAACAATTGAAAAGAAGAAAATAATTAATTGGATAAAAGAAATTTTTATTTCATCTTTAAATATTTGTTACAATTGTTATTTAAATACAAGTATTCGTTTACGAAGTATTTACAATAATAATATTACATTTATTTAAATTTAAATAAAACTATCCTAATATTTTTCTAAGTCTTCAATTCTTCATCCTCCATCTGTTTGCTTTTCCTCTCCATGTAATTTTTATCTGCGAAAGAAAGAAGAAAAAGTCAATTGAAGCAGATAAATAATTAAAGAGGCAGACAGATAAAAGAGAATTCATCATTAAAAGCAAACGGCTGGAATCAGTTTTACCCTCTTTGCAAATCACGGGATTTCTCCCGGTTCACAAAGAAGGATGGAATGCTTGCTAAACATGAAATGCAAAGTTGAAAAATGCACAAATTCAAAATTGGCCAACCAACTGCATAGTTCAAAACAAACAGCATGTATCACTATGAAAGTTCAAACTGAACTACAAAGTTCCCAAATTCAAAACATTCAAAAAGCTGCCAAAAGGTGCACAACTGTCCAAAATATGGAAAACTGTCACAAAGTATGCAGGTTAAAAACCAACAATGCAAGCAATGTCATTTTTCATCACTTTCCAGCCTGGATGCTTTTTCAGAAAAAACAGATTATAAGCAATATTAAAAGGCTTAAATCAGAGAGAGAAAAAAGAGAGAAAAGAAGTACAGGTTTGCAGGCTTAGGCTTGAGAGACAAAAAATATAAAACAAGCTGTAATAGAATAGTAGAAGGGGGGGCAGAAATATCATAAAGAAAGGAGAGCTTCACAAAACTGTATCAAAAATATACAAAGCTGCCTCCACAAGCTTGAGACCATAAGCTTGAAAAACCTGCTAAAGCCTCAACTTGATCCAAGAAGCAAGAAACAGCAAACCAGTTACAAACTTCCAGCCTAAAGTCCCAAACCTCTACAGGCCCTGTCAAATAAAGACTAAGCCTGCCCTTTCAAGCTCAATGTCCTAAGCCTGCATTAAACCTACTGAAGCCTCAAACAAACTGAAGCCTGAAGCTAGCCTCAATCAAAGCTCTAAGCCTGCATTAAGCCTAAAAGCTGTATCAAGCCCTTTAACAAAAAAACAGAAACAGCATAACATCCAAACCAGAAAACCAGTCAACAAAACCTGTAAGTTCACGCATAAACCCTCAACCTGTATCCAAGCCAAAGGGCAAAAAGTCCTAAAACTAATAAACAAATAGAAGTCCAAACCTCACATCCAAGCCAAGGCATTTCAAACCTTTCCAGCTAAAGAGTTCAAGGGCAACACAAAAGGCCCTCAGAAAACATCATCACTGGGCACCAATCAGTCTCAAGCATGGCAACTGTATCCAGCATACGAGGCAACATCATCCAAAGCAACCAACACATCAAGACATCAAGCTAGGCAACAAAGGCAGCGAGAAGAAGAGGATAAAGAAACATACAGGGCATCAAGGCAACCAAACACAGGGCAGTCATCAAGGCAACCAGAAGAAGAAGAAAGGAAGCACACTCAAAATCGATAGCAAACATTCAGAGGCAACAGAAACGAGCAAAAGTGAAGAGGATAAAGATTTGTTTTCAGAAGCTCATCACAAAACAAAAAGATAAAATACAAGATACCAAGGTTTTCAAGCTCGCGCATCCTCAAGCCTTCGCCCTTGGCCATCTTACGCGCCTCCGATCCTTCCTCCTCCATCTCCGACCAAGGTATATTTCCTTTCCTTTTCATACGCCTCGAATAAGCAAACAAATACCACCATAGAAAATCAGTACATGAAAGTAACAAAACAGAAACTTGAAACCCAAATGCGATAGAAACAGAATCACTACCTTTTAACTGTTGCCTGGATGCTCCATGGAGGGAAGAGGAAAGGGTGATGGCGCATGACAACCAAGCACAGGGAGACGTTCAGTGGCCATGGCGAGAAAGGCGAAGTGAAAACGAAGAACGGCGCCGCTTCTGTGTACACCAAACCCTAAAATTTCTTTCTGAAACAAAATCATCAAACCCTAAACATTTTTCTCAAAAAACCAGTGGGCCTCGTCCCATTCGCTCAGCTTAAGCCCAAAGCGTTCCATTTGGCACCCCCCACTTCATGCCCATTCTGATTAAGCTCTAATTCCCTTTTGGCCCACTTAACCCTCTTCTTCATCCTTTATTTTACTAAAACATTTTCTTTTTATAAAAAAACTTAAAACTCTTTTTTTCATTAAAAAACATTTAGTTTATACATAAAACAACAAAATACATAAACATTTTCTTTTTATAAAAAAATCTTTCTTTGTACATACATAAAAAAATTACTAAAATACGTAAAAATTAGAATTATTTAAAACACTTTTTATTTTCTTTTATTAAAACTCTTTTTTTATTTAAATGTAAATTTTACTTAAAACATTTATAAAAGATACATAAAGAAATAGTTTTTTTAGTTTGAGTATTCTTTTTAACCAAAAAAAAAGGCTTTGTAAATAAAATAGTAATACATAAAAATAATTCCTAAGATAATATTTTTCTTTTTTTCATTTTGTACATATTAAACAAAAATATAAAAATACAAATTTAACAAAAACATAAAAAAGAATAAATAAACAATGCTTAATCCATTAAATTCACATTTTCTTAACTTGTAAATAAATTACACGTACACTTACACAATACATTTCACATTTGATACATTATACATTTGATATTCTTACACTTTGCTATACATTACATTGATTACATTTGATCGCAATTCGATTTGGTTGTAATTATTTAAGTCTCATCCCCGTTTGTGAATTTGTACCCCCACTCCCGGATACTATTTGTAATAGCGTAGATTTTAAATTCTCGCAATTTACCGCTTTCGAATTATACCATGGTTAGACCTAGGGTTTGCATGTACCTAAAATCGAACGCTAGATAACCTAATACAAATTAAAATGCATGAAATTAATACACAATCACACTTGCACCCCCTAGGGTGATCCCACATGTTGCCTTCCAAAATGGGCCATGCTTGCACGTCGAGTTTCTTTGGCAAAACAAATTCAAATGATCAGAAGTCCCTCGATGACGCTTTCGAAAGTTGCCTAAACGGAATGATCATAGTCCCTTCAAGCAAATTGCCAAAGACACTTGGCACCATTGCATTCATGGTCCATACGATGACCCGCGCTTGTCCCGATCACATCCTAAACGCAAGATTGTCAACCAAATTCAATGGTGGAACAAAATTGTTAAAAAGGTTTGAAAACATAGAGAAAACCTTTGAGCACAATAGGGGTAGACAAAACTCTTAGTTACTTGAGATCAACTTGCAAAAACACTTGCCTCCTTTTCAAAAACCACACCTCACAAACATTTTCAAAACAAACTCTCAAAAACATTTGAAACATCTTTTCGAAAAGATACACACTTTTGTAAAACACTCAAACACGAGTCAATTACATTGGTTGCCGAAACAAAGGCGTCTATTTCAAAAACATTTTCAAAACACACACATACACCACAATTTCAAGCAATCAAAAAATCAAGGCAAGTGATCTAAAAAACCAAGTAACTAAGAGCCCATGGATAACCATGAATGAAAAGGGTGCTAATACCTTCCCTTTTCATAATCTACCCCCCGGACCCACGAAACATCTCAAAAGGTTTTTCCTGTACTTTTTCAACCTTTCCTTTAGGATAAAATAAAAAGTCGGTGGCGACTCTTGCTAAACCGAACAAGTGCGAAACAAACGCAAAACTCAAGTCAGTTCTCCCACCGTATCACACTCTCCAAATGGCATCTTTAATCCCATTCCCTCTACCATCACATCGCCTAGTGCAATTTTCTGGGCAATCTAGTGTCCAATCATCTTCCACCTTCGAGTCACGAATGGAAAAACATGCTGTGATGCGGTGGGACAACTGACTTGAGGTTTTGCGTTTTATCGCAAATGTTGTGGTTAGAAAGAGTCGCCACCGAATTTTCTTTTATCCAAAAGGAAAGGTGAAAAAGCACAGGAAAGACCTTTGAGATTTGTTTCTTGAGTTCGGGGGGGTAGATTAAGAAAAGGGAAGGTATTAGCACCCTTTTCATCCATGGTTTTCCATGGACTCTTAGTTACTTGCTTAGATCACTTGCTTTTGTTTGTTTGAAATTGTGCTTGGTGTGGTTTTGAAAGTATTTTGTAAAAGAGGCCATTCGTTTAGGCAATCTTAATAACGATTCTCATTCGTAAGAATGTATACAAAGATGTTTTTCTTTTTTAAAAATGTTTTCAATGTTTGTAAGATGTTTTGAAATGTGTGTGTGTTTGTTTTGAAAAATAACAAGGATTTGTTGTTTGAAAGGGGCAAGTAACTAGAAACTTATCTACCTACTCAAATGTCTTCCCTATGTATTTTCTATTCATTTGACATTGTTGTCTTACCATGGATTTGGTAAGCAACCCTATCTTTGGATGTAAACGGGACGGGCATGAGTCATCGTATAACCATGATTAGCAATGTTTGCAAAGTATCTT
Organism: Vicia faba; assembly: GCA_948472305.1. Classification (NCBI taxonomy): domain Eukaryota; kingdom Viridiplantae; phylum Streptophyta; class Magnoliopsida; order Fabales; family Fabaceae; genus Vicia; species Vicia faba. The sequence continues at coordinate 480,157,101 of OX451737.1, forward strand.
AGCATTTTTGAGGGACCAAGATCATTTTTGTAAGGCAACCTTCAATAACGTCATCGAGGGACTATGATCTTATATTTGTTTTGTTTTGCCAAGATACTTCGCATGCGTAACATGGCTATTTTGTTTTAGGCAACCAAGAGGGAGAAACCCTAAGGGTGCTTGTGTGCAAGTGTGTCATTTTCATGCTTTTGATTTTGTCTTGTATTTAGGGTTTTCTATTTGCTTTGTTTTGTTCTTGTCATACAAACCCTAATTACTAATCATGGCATATGAAAGCGATAAATTGCATAATGTAAATATACTAAGCTATTACAACAATTTTATGGGAGGGGGGAATACAAGTTTGAATGGGGATTTGCACAAATATAAAGCTAAATACATTATTACAACCAAATCGAATTTGTACGAATTTAAGATAAATACAATACAATATTTTAAAATGTAATGCAATGTACATGTAAAAAGATTTTTTGATGTCTTATTTTTATGTAAAAGAAAATTTAATTTAAGCCTAAAAATATAAAGGAAAAGATTTAATTTTTTGAAAGGGGTTTAACCATAATTTTATTTAAGAGAAAATAAAGTTTCTATATTATTATTTTGTGTATTTTCTTGTGTAAAAATAATAAATAATATAGTAATAAAATATAAAGTTTTGTATGTATTCAAAAAATAGGGATTTATAAATATGAAATGAAAAATAAAAATACTAAGTATATTTAATTATATTTACAAATTTATTAAGAAAAATAAATTATATCCTATTAAAATAAACTATATTTTTATGTGAGAAATAATAAAAGAAATAAAATAAAAGTTTAATATATTAATTTACATTTTTTTGGAATTTTTAATCATTAAAGAAAATAATAAAAATATTAAATATGAAAATAAAACAAAAATAAAAGATAAAAATATGATTTAGCAAAGGGGTTGATAAAGCAGATTTATGGTAAGATTAGCAAAAAAATCTGGCCCAAGAAGACTAAGCCCATCCTGCAAAAAAGTGTGAAATAGAAAAGAAAAAGAAGGAAAAATACAAAAAGTAGCGCGCAGGTTCGAACCCAGGACATGGGTCTCATCAGCACGCTGCTTTACCACTGGGGTGGCCATACATCCATTATCTTTACTGAAACAAAAATAACATATTACAAAACGCGCCCTTTCCCTGTTTCATCTTCTTCCTCAAGCCTTGGCCGGATCCCCTGTAACTTCCTCATGCTTCCATAAAAATGAAAACTTATAACATGAAAAATTTAGCATTTGAACTCACGAATCCAGCCATATAAGTTATGTAATCTAACTAAAAGCCCCAAATTCTAACCTAATATTTTCAGAGATTTCAACTTCCAAATTCTCTCAGCACAAGTAAAATCAATGCAAGATAATTATATCTATAGCTTCGTTATGATGAGAACTACACTTTTTATTCACAGATCATGGCCTAAGGTTGCCTGTACAAGGAGATAGAGTTTGAAAATTTACCTCCTTCAGCTGGAATCGTGTATGGAAATGTAGTGACTTTAATGGAGGCCTGATGCTTGCTTGAGCTTCCTTGAATCTATTCCAAACCTTGCCTTGCTCTGAAAGTGGCTAGAACTCCCTGACCAAGTCCAACTGCAAGCTTTAAAGTCAACATTGCCAGATTATGGAAAAGAGAACACAGAACAAGGATGATGATTTGGATGGGTTTGATATCAAGTATGTAAGGTATTGGAATGATCTAAACACAAAACGCACGAGCCAAATGGAAGCTGGATGTGTTTGTGCAGAAACTGTATGTTTTGGACAGTTTTTGGTGTTTTTCTTACTCTGAGTGTTTCAGGTCTTGGCTTGGTGTTTTATTGCCTATAGTTTGTATATTAGTATTGAAATGATCTTAGGTCAGCTTCCCAACAGATCTTCCAATGCTAGCCTTTTGGCCACTTTTCTTGTACTTGAAGCAAAGTGACAAGACCAAAGCTTCACATGCTTGTACCAGCTTGTTTTGGGTTGGTATGAGTTTGTACAACTTAATTAAGACCTGTGTGGTTTATATGCATCAACGGGACAAGTTCAAAGCTCAAAATTGTAAAGTTTGCAAAAGTGGTTCTTTATGAAAATGGCAATGGAACCTTTTTGCCATAAATGGAATTACAAGTTGGATAAAGGTTCAAAAGCATGGATAGAGGCTTTCTAAAATGAGCAAGCATTTAATTAAGGAGTTTGGAACAAGTTTAGGACCTGTACAGCATGAAATAGCCAGCATAGGATTGATTTGCAACTTGGTTCTTCATGAAATGGCTTGAACAAAAAGTGAGAAAATGCCAACTTCCTCTCTTCGATTCTCTCTACTCAAAAATGATCTTGAGGAGTTATTTGACATTTTGGAAAGCTTGAAATGTGCTCTATAATTCATATTTGAAATGAATTTTGAGATACCTCTTGGAACTAGGTGAAAAATTGCCATGAAGTTGGGTCCAAAACCTGCCTAAATTAGGGCAAAATTTCACTAAGTTAAGAAGTTCATGACCATGTATTCACAAATTTATAACTTGATATCCAAGTATATTTAGGGAAAAGTTTGTGAAGAAAAGTTTCATATTTCATGGAGATCTACAACTTTCATGTTGGGAAGTTTCCTTGAATCATTAGGCATCATGGTGTAAAAATGGTGTAAAGTTGAGAAAAAATAAGAAAATTTTCATACTTGGAAAATTTCTAAGTTATGAAAATTTTCAAATTCAAACCCTAATTTTCAAATTTGGATTTCTTGATGAACGAGTTTCACATTTGGAAATGTTTTGATGAATTATGACCCTTGGTACTTGATTTTGACAAAAAACGTCAAAGTTTGACTTTTCAGTGTACAATTGACTTTTGATCAGTTGACTGCAAATTTCATCTGTCAATCCAATGAATTTGAAATGTTTTGAGCCATGAAATTAGGCCAAGATGATGTAATTGAATCCTTGAAATCATGCTTGAACTCAATTGGTCCTTTGTTAGGTTAAAAATCAGAAATATTTTGACCATTTTGCCCTTTTGATGATTTGATCTAATTTCTTGAGGAATTATGATCCAAACTTGACCAAATGATACATATAAGTTTAAAATGTTGATGTTGATAAAAAAAATATGAAGTTTGACTGTAAATTGGCCATAGTTGACTTTTTCCCTATACAACTGATTTTTAGGTCAACTGTCCAATTGACTAATCAAAAATATGGTTCAAGGCTTGAAACTTGTCATGGGTGATTTTAGGGGTCCATAGTGATTTTTGAAAGTCACATGAAGCATTGATAGTCCAAAAATCCTTGTGCAAACTCAAACCCTAATTTTGGGTCATCAGTGCAAGATGAGATGTCTTGAGTTGACCAAACCCTAATCCAGTCTTGAGTCACAGAGATCTTGTGAGAAAAATCTTGATAAATGAGAGGGAAAATTTTGGGGTACAACAGCTGCCCCTGTTCAATCTTCTTAGACCTGAAGAGTTATATTGGCGAGCTTTGTCATTCGTGACCCGAAGGTGAAAGATGGTTGGACACTAAAGTGCCCATAAATTTGCACTCAGCGATGCGTAGCTGGGGGAATGGGCTTAAAGATGCCATTTGGAGAAGAGATAGAATCTTGTTAGAGATGGGCTTGTAGATTCCATCCAAGAATGTTTGTTGAATTGTAAGTTGAAAGCTGGAAGAATGAGTATCAGAATGGTGTCCGCGTCTGGAACGTATCTGAACTGTATCTGAAATCTGAATCTAGATGAGCGACATAATGGCTTCCGTGTTTGGAGCGTATCCGTACTGTATCTGAACTTGAAATATGAATGAGTAACAGAATGGCTTCCGTGTCTGGAGTGTATCTGAACTGTATTTGGTTGAAGTCTGAATGAGCAACAAAATGGCTTCCGTGTCTGGAGCGTATCCGTATTGTATTTGAACTTGACATCTGAATAAGTATCAGAATGGCATCCGCGTCTGGAGCGTATCCGAACTGTATCTAAAAGACGAATCTGAATGAGTAACAAAATGGCATCCGTGTCTGGAGCGTATCCGTACTGTATCGGAAAGCAATATTGTTAATGGTAGCTCGTTAATCTTATCCTGAAAAGGGTAAAATGTTAGCTGGAACATAAAATTATATTGCATGAAATGTATGATGCAATATATGTATTTTATCAATGTTTATGATATGTGGATGTAATGTATGTGCATGTAAGCTGATTTGCTGAATTGCTTCCTGATTGAGAAAAATAAATCCTTGACTGCTGCTGAGGATGTGTGGACTCTTCATGTCGGAGTATTGACAAAAATTCTGTTGTGAGAGCAATGTCGTATACTACTTGAGGAATCTGCTTGGGGAATCCAGAGAATTTTGATGACTTCTATTGGGGGTTAAATGGGAGTCTTGATTCCGTTGAGATGTATCAGGAGTTAACCGTTATCCGGTCGGATTTCAAGTTTCAAAACAACTGAATTTTTTTTATTAATAACCATGTATTAAAAAAATATTTCGCAAATAACCGGGTTTCGGAAAAAATTACGCAAATAACCATGTTTAAGATGGCTCCACAAAGGAGGAGCCATCTCATTTGGCGCATGCACCTAGGGTTTTTCCCTAGGCGCCATCTCACTTGGCGCCTCCATTGGCTTTTAGCCAAGTGAGATGGCGCATGCTCCTTAAAAAGGAGAGGAGGCGCCATCTCACTTGGCGCCTAGGGCAAAACTAGGGTTTTTTGCTGTTTTATAAATAATTCGTCCGTTTCTTTGAAATTTCTCACACTTTCTCGCACTGTATTTTTATTCTGTACTCCCTTATTTACGTAATGACGTCGCCTATGATTTTTAGCAGAGATGGTTACGTTATATTCTCCGCCACGAAACCTGCGATGAAAATGAAATTCTGGCACATTCACTCCATGGAGCGTCTGAAGCGGGAGTTGATGCGGTGGCTAGATGGAGACATCGCCGAGGGGGAAAAAATTCGAAGGATCCAGCGAAAACGAACAACAACCTCGCATGCGACAGGAAGACCTAATGTGTGGTTGGAGGAAGTCAAAACAGACAGTGATGTAATGCTGATGATGCATGGGTCAGATGAAATTGTGTTAACAGTTGTAATTTCCTAGATTGATTATCGTTAATCATTGTTGTACGGAAAAACCCTAATGTAATTTCCTATATTGAATTTCCTAAATTGTGTGAACAGTTTTATTAATGGAAAACCCATAATGTTTACAACACAAATATTGAAAAGATTTATTGTATTACAAAATTTATGTGGTCAAGCCAGACGCCCGATTCGGACAGTTTTTGCGATTGTGTCCGACCTGGCGGCATAAACCACACTTTCTTTCCAACCTGTCAAGATCGTCCATTTCTGTTGTTATGCGCCTGCTTTTGGGACGACCCTTCTTGTTCCTTCGCATTTGGTCATTGTGCCAAACTATATCACCGTTATATTCAGGCCAATAGTCCGGTTTTGCCACCAAAAGAAAGTTGTTGTTGTAAACAGTGAGCAACGTTTCAGATTTATAAACGTTTGAGAGCAGTTGAAGCGCGTCTTGATGGGTATGCGCACAAGCGGCAATGACATGAGAGCAAGGCATACGAAAAGCTTGAAACCTGCCACAATCGCACCATTGAGAAGGTAAAATGACCCTGTATTCTTGTCTTGCCAGGCCTTCATTGTGGTCAATTGTCTCTTTCACAATGAAGTTGTGGCTATGGCGGTCAAACCGTGTAACCATGTGAGTGTTGGCTTTAGCACTTTCAGCCTTAATGTATTTCATACAGCTTTCACTCCATAGTTGTCCTGATTGCAAGACCGCATACCACATTTCACCTCTTTTGGCAAATAACGCAGCCATCCTAAAATACGTGGATTTCACCAAGGCAGTGATGGGGAGGTTTCGTATGCCCTTGAATACCCCATTCATTGATTCAATAAGATTTGTAGTCATATTCCCCCATCTTTGGCCATTGTCGTATGACCTAGTCCTATTTTCGACCGGTATATTGTCGATCCACGTACCGGCTTCTGGGTTAGACAAACGGATCTCGTTGCGGTAATATTTGAATGTGGGCTGTGTCAGTGCGTATCCCGCATTCATCACCGCTTTCCTCAATGTGTTGTCCTTGACCTCCCTCGAGAAATTCTGGACGATATGCCTGACGCAATAGACATGCGTAGAAGGAGGGTCATGCCAACCATTTGCCGGATTATTATAGGAACTTTCAATGGAGGCATGTCTGTCCGAGATCAAACAGAGATCTGGTTGAGGAGCCACGTGTGTACGAAGATTTTTCAGGAAAAAGCTCCAAGCACCACCGGTCTCCCCCTCGACAAGGGCAAACGCAATGGGGAAAATGTTATTGTTGCCATCTTGTGCAACTGCCATCAAAAGCGTGCCTTTGTACTTCCCATACAACCAAGTCCCGTCTATTTGTAGAATTGGTTTGCATGATGCAAACCCTGAGATGCATGGTTGAAATGCCCAAAAGACGCGACTGAATATTCCGTTGCCATGTAGTAGACTACCATCTTGAGCGTACGCTGGCAATGTTTCCAGAACATAAACACTACCTGGAGAATATGTCTTGAGTGCATTTAGGTAGCGGGGAAGTTCTCGGTATGACTCCTCCCAGTTTCCGTACACCCTTTCAATCGCCTTGGTCTTTGCTAACCACGCCTTACGGTAAGACGGAGTGTAGTTAAAAACCATGGTGATGTGGGAGATGATTGTTTTCACCTTCAAAGAAGGGTCGTTGCTGACCAGGGGTAGGATTTCTTGACAGATTAGATCATGGTTGAGTTTTCGGTGGTCTTGTGATTGAGTGGAACTTACACAAGTATGGGTAGTCATGGAACCTATGACCCAACAGTCACCCCTTAGTCTGTATGAAGCGGTCAGCTTGAACATGCAGTCAGGGTGGACACACTTGATCTTGTACCTTTCCGGGTTTACACGATCCACCTTATAATCAACCGAGTTGAGCATGTGAAATTTTTTGATGGCCCTTATGCATTCCTCTCTATTACGAAACTTGTCCTTCTCTTTTAAATTTTCATCTGATTGCATATACGGTTGGAAAAACAAGTCCGTCGAAGGTTCATCTCCGCCCATGTTGAAGTTTGTCATGTGCGTAGGTGGTGTGTAGATTTTGTCGGTAGGAATACTTGGGATGCCATCATCGTCAGAATCGTCGTTCACCATTTCATCGAACTCTAACTCGTTATCTTCTTCTTCATCATCAACGGCATCCACCTCATCTTGCTCATTCTCCAAAGGATCAACCTCCTGTGTCACCGGAGGCTCTACCTCCTGTGTCACCGGAGGCTCTTGAAACAGAACGTACAACTCAATAGAGTCGTTTCCAGAATAGACATGGCTGGAAATCATGTTCTGGAAATCCTCGTCATCTTCAATTGCCTATAAATACATACCTTATGAAACATCTCTCACACCCACACAACTCTCACTCTCTGCTACGAAATATTTCTTAAGTCTATCATACTCTCTATTTCTTCCTAAGTCTTTCATTCTCTCAAGCGTTCTGAAGAATGGCCCTTCTAACAATGGGAGAAACTCACAGAGGCACAAGGGAAAACATTGCTGCATTTGTAAGTCTCTTCTTTGGTTATACATTTTCATACTTTAAAAAACGCGTTGTTCATCTTAATTAATCTTACTCTTGTTTAATTATGATCTCAGGATACACAAAGATTCAGAATCCGTTCGCACAAATACCTGGCTCCCGACCCTTTCATCGTCCCTTATCTGGAATATGCAGGTTTTGGACACGTGATAAAGATCTCCAACTGCACCATTGACTCCAAATTCATCCTTGCAATGTTGGAGAGGTGGAGACCGGAGACCCATACATTTCACCTACCAATAGGTGAATGTACCATCACTCTCGAAGATGTGTACATGCTACTGGGCCTCCCTATTGACGGTAAAGCGGTGAACGGGTCGGTTCAACAACCCAACTCACAGTGTGAGGAACTGTTAGGTAGGGACATGGTAGAAGGTGGTGGAGCAAGAGGGAAGGGAATACTACTCACTGACCTGAAACGGCATTATGCAAGTATGGAATTAAATGAAAATTCCTCAGAGAATGACCGAGTAGTAAAAGCCCGAACTTATATTATGATACTTTTTGGTACTTTTTTATTTCCCGAAAGTACGGGAAATAGTGTAAATTTCATGTACTTACATTTACTAACAAATTTTGATAAAACTAGAAAATTTAGTTGGGGTTCTGCAGTATTAGCCCACCTGTACAGTTCCTTGTGCAAAAACGCAGTCAAGGAAAAATGTACATTTTATGGGTGCGCATTTTTACTACAAGCCTGGGGTTGGTGGAGGATGGAGTCCTTAAACCCCATCAACAACAACACTTTTGGTTTCCCTTACGCAACAAAGTAAGTCATTAAGTTATAGCATTTATAACTATTCTTCTCTTTCCAAAATATATGCTAAAAATAACATGTTTCTCATTTCCTATAGGTACTGCGTGAGGGGTATGGATTACGGCAAGAATCCCAGATTCAATGTCGCACTCTACCGGAATTTGTTGGATCACTTAGGCCCAGATGACGTAAGTCGTAGCTTTTAACTTTTGTTCATTTTAATTATTTATACATTACTTTTGCGCTTACCTGATTTAAATTTTATCGCAGTTCGTCTGGAGACCATATTTGGGTTTGGACCATTCTCCAAATCCAGAGGATGCAGCAACTTGGAATGCAAAGACTGCACTCATTCGGTTCAACATTGTGGAGATGCACCACAGCGACCGTGTGAAGATGCAGTTCGGAATGATCCAAGAGATACCAAGTGATCCAACAGATTTGTCCCCCTGGCATCTAAAAAGGGTCGACGCCCAGTGGAATCTAACCAACTGGAAAGACTTTGCTCCAGAATGGTGTAAAATGTGGCAAAGGCGTCACCGCTACATCTTGCAATCCCCTATTTTCCTTACTCAAGGTAACATGCGACACACCGATCAATATATGTCGTGGTACAGGTCGGTTAGTAACCCAGATATGCACGTGTCTCATCCGAGGTACTTGGTTGACCCACGCACACAATGGGCACAACCCTCGATTCCCCACCAACAAACCCAAAATCCATCAACCTCAAACCAACCCCCTAGAAGAAACAGACCAACAAACACACAACCACATTCCCCACCACAACACAACTACAACCAAATGCCGTACTACCAACCACAATCACCGCCAAACTACCAATACCCAGATATGCCTCAAACCCAACCACAATACCAACCCCAATACCAACAAACCCACATACCCCATACACAATTTCAGTCTTCCACATATCCCAATATGGGGCCCTCAACATCCAGCCTTAGCCCTGATATGGGAATGTCAGAAGATTATGACCAACCCGACCAAACCTACCATCAACCACCATATCACCAAACAACCCAACATCTACAGTACCAAACACCCCAAGATCCATTTCCTTTCTACCCCCCATACTCAGACGACCAATGCTACCGACCAACCATGGAACCCCACCCACCGCCAACACGACCAAACTTCGAGGGTATGGGTAACCGACTGTACCAGAGCGGATCTTCGAGATATGGAGATCTTACTGATTTTATGGATTCGGATCGCATTGACTTCGCTGGGCCATCGACCTTGCCGCAACAGGAAACGAGACGGCACCCAGCAAGAGAAAGGCGAGGACGGGGATGCGGAACTGGGGGTCATTACCGGGTTCCTGGGGATCATTGATGTATCTTTTTTTTTTCCAGTATTTTTTGTATCTTTTTTTTTACTGTTATTTAAATGTAAAACAGTTCAATGTAATTATTTTTTATCAAATAAAAAATCAATTTTGTTTATCTCTGTCTAATACGCAACGCGCAGGAAAGAAAAAAAAATTTTTTTTTGACCTAACTTTGTACATAGGCGCCATCTCACTTGGCTTAGGGCTTGCCATTTGCCCTTAGGCGCCAAATGAGATGGCGCCTCCCTTATAAAAAGAGGAGGATGCGCCAAATGAGATGGCTCCTCCTTTATGGAGCCATCTCAAACATGGTTATTTGCGTAATTTTTTCCGAAACCCGGTTATTCGCGAAATATTTTTTTAATACTTGGTTATTAATAAAAAAAATTCCAAAACAACTTGCTGGGGAATTTGGAGGAACTGGATGGTTTCCACCGGGGATTTAATAGTTTGAAGTTTTAGTTCCGCTGGGGATTGAAGTGACATATTATGGGGATTGCTCATGGAATAGCCTAAAGACGTTTTCCTATTCTTTCAACCTGTCAGTCATTGTCTTTTTTCATTTTGTTTATTTGTAAACATTAATTATGTTCAAATGCACATGTTCATTAACGAATCATTGGACGTTTTTGCAAATAAAACACAAGTGTAAAGAAAAAAGACAAATAGTTTTCTGTACTTTAAAGAGATATCCTTGTATTTACTTTGAATAAGTATTTGGTACAAAAGAGATAATCATCCTAGTAAGAGGATGGTGTCATAAAAGTAAGAAACAATTTATACAAAGAAAGATAGCTATGTGTGATAATCCTATGGGATTCCCATTCTGCTATAGCCTTCATATCTCCAAATATCTTGTCTATTTGTTGCTTCGTCTGAAGATGATTGAATTGATCAGAAACTCCGAGCTTGTCAGTGAAGAGATTGTCCTCAAATTGATCCGACGGGACATAGTCATACGCTTTAATTCCCTAACTTTTTCCTGGACCACCCTTTCGGGTTTTCAGTCTATCGGGAAACCCTTTTTTGCCCAAGTCACCCTTTCAGGTTTTCAACTTGCCGGGTGTACATAGATTTTTTTTATTTTTATCCCTAATTTTTTCCCGAAACATTTTGGTTCGCCGGGATGCCCTTTTTTTTCCTAGGTGTGTCAACCTAGCGGGTCTTCTTATGTGTAGTATCTTTTAACTATGTCCGCGTTCGCAGGGTGTGGCAAATCGTCACCGTCCATAGTGGTTAAGATCATTGCCCCACTGGAGAAGATGTTCTTGATTACAAATGGTCCTTCATAGGTAGGAGTCCATTTTCCCCTAGGATCACTTTGTGGTAAGATAATGCGTTTGATCACTAGATCTCCAACTTGGTATACTTGGCGTCTGACTTTCTTGTTGAAAGCCTTGATCGTCCCTTTTTGATACATCTGACCATGGAAAACAGCAGTAAGCCTCTTTTCATCAATTAAGTTTAGTTGATCAAGTCGAGTCTGGATCCAATCGTCTTCATTCAAACCCGTATCCTTCATAATTCTCAAAGAGGGAATTTGAACCTCGATAGGAAAGACAACCTCCATGCCATAAACCAAAGAATATGGTGTTGCCCCAGTTGATGTGCGAGCCGTGGTACGTTACCCGTGGAGAGCAAATGGCAGCATCTCATGCCAGTCCTTGTAGGTGACTGTCATCTTTTGTATGATCTTTTTAATGTTTTTATTTGCAGCTTCAACAACACCATTCATCTTTGGCCGATAGGGGGATGAATTGTGATGTTGAATCTTGAACTGCTCGCAGAAGGAAGTGATCATGGTATTGTTAAGGTTTGTACCATTATCAGTGATGATCCTTTCGGGGATACCGTACCGGCAAATGAGATTATGCTTGATGAAGCGGGCAACAACATTCTTAGTAACGGATGTGAAGGAAGCTACTTCAACCCATTTTGTAAAATAATCAATGGCCACTAGAATGAAGCGGTGTCCATTGGAGGCTGTAGGCTTGATCTCTCCAATCATATCGATTCCCAACATAGCAAAGGGCCAAGGAGCCATCAAGACATTTAGAGGAACCGGAGGCACGTGCACCTTGTCAGCATAAATTTGACACTTATGACAGGTCCAAGAGTGTTGATAGCAATCTGCTTCCATGGTAGACCAGTAATAGCCTGCCCGTAGGATTTTATTCACCATCGTATGCCCACTGGAGTGAGTGCCAAAGGTACCTTCATGTAATTCAGCCATGATCTTTTCAGCCCCAATCTTATCCACACAACAGAGCATAATAGAGTCATGATTGCGCTTGTACAAGATGCCATTACTCAGGAAGAACTTAGCAGAAAATCTCCTTAAGAACTTATTATCAATGATTGAAGCTCCTTCTGGATATTCCTGAGCCTCGAGATACCTTTTGACTTCATGAAACCAAGGTTGGTCCACTACTTCTTCAGTATTAATCTCGTGACAGTGTGCTGGTTCATCCAATCGCTCAATGGTGATTTGAGGAGCCTCGTTATCCCAATTAAGTTTAAACATAGATGACATTGTGGCTAGAGCATCTGCTAGCTTATTTTCTTCTCGCGGGAAATGCTCGAAAATCTTCTCAAAATGTGGTAGCAACGTTAAAACATGTTCTTTGTAAGGGATAAGGTTTGGATGTTTAGTGTCCCACTCTCCTTTGATCTGACTGATGACCAAAGCTGAATCTCCAAACACATCTAAAGATTTGATTCCCAAGTCTATGGCAACATTGAGACCAAAGATGCATGCTTCGTATTCTGCCATGTTGTTCGTACAACTGAAGCAAAGTCTGGCAGTGAAGGGAGTATGACACCCTTCTGGAGATATGAGTACAGCGTCGATACCATTACCAAGTGCATTGGATGCCCCATCAAAGAACAGGGTCCATCGGGATCCTTGTTCAGGTCCGTCATATGGTCTAATCTCTTCACAGTTGTCTAATGTCATGATGTCTTCGTCTGGGAATTCAAACTTCATGGACTGATAATCTTCTGCAGCTTGATGAGCAAGATGATCAGCTAGCACACTGCCTTTTATAGCTTTCTGGGTAGTGTACTGTATATCATATTCTGTTAAGATCATCTTCCATCTAGCTATTCTTCCAGACAGAGCAAGCTTTTCGAAGATGTACTTTATCAGATCCATCTTAGATATCAACAAAGTGGTATGAGTCAACATATACTGTCTTAGCCGACAAGCAGCCCATGCCAGAGCGCAACAAGTTTTCTCGAGCAGTGAATATCTTGTTTTACAGTCGGTAAACTTTTTGCTCAGGTAGTAAATAGCGTGCTCTTTTCGGCCAGACTCGTCATGCCGCCCCAATACACACCCCATTGAGTTCTCTAAAACGGTCTGATACATGATTAGTGGTCTTCCCTCGACTGGTGGCATCAAGACAAGAGGCTCTTGTAAATATTCCTTGATCTTGTCAAAAGAAATCTGGCATTCGTCATTCCATCTAACTACTTGATCTTTCTTCAACAGTTTGAAGATTGGCTCACAAGTAGCTGTCAAGTGAGAAATGAATCTGGCGATATAGTTCAAGCGTCCCAAGAATCCTCTGACCTCCTTCTCAGTACGAGGAGTAAGCATTTCTTGTATCGCTTTAACCTTGGCAGGATCAACCTCGATGCCTTTGTTGCTGACAACGAAACCTAAGAGTTTACTGGACCGGACTCCGAATGTACACTTGTTTGGATTCAATCTTAACTTGTACTCCTTCAACCTCACAAACAACTTTTGCAAGTGATCAAGGTTTTCCTCTTCAGTTTGTGATCGAGCTATTATGTCATCTACATAGACCTCTATCTCATGATGTATCATATCATGAAACAAAGCTACCATGGCGCGTTGATAGGTTGCCCCAGCATTCTTCAGTCCGAATGGCATTACTTTGTAGCAGAATGTGCCCCACTGCATGACAAATGTAGTTTTCTCCATGTCCTAAAGTGCCATTTTGATCTGGTTATAGCCTGAGAATCCGTCCATGAAGGAAAATACTTTGTGCTGGGCTGTATTATCAACCAGGATGTCGATGTGGGGAAGTGGAAAATCGTCTTTAGGGCTGGCCCTGTTTAAATCTCTATAATCCACGCACATTCTTACTTTGTCGTCCTTTTTGGGCACGGGAACAATGTTGGCAACCCATTGAGGATAGGAAGTGACGGCTAAGAATCTAGCATTGAACTGCTTCATGACTTTCGCTTTGATCTTCTCTGACATGTCAGGTCTCATGCGGCAGACTTTTTGCTTCACTGGTGGACAATCTTCTCTTGTGGGTAGACGATGTATCACGATGTTTGTATCAAGTCCTGACATGTCTTCGTATGACCAGGCAAAGATCTCAACATGATCATGCAATAGATGAATCAGACGCTCCTTGACACTCGGCTCTAGATTGGCACCCACTTTGATTTCCTTTTTATCTTCCTCGGTACCCAAGTTGATTGTATCCAACGGTTCCTCATGAGGCTGAATAGCTCTTTCCTCTTGTTGTAGTAGTCTGGCCAACTCCCCTGGCACTTCACAATCTTCTTCACCTTCGTATTCGGCTTGATAGATTGGATCTTCAGAGTCACTGAAGGCTATAGCAGTATCGTTACCCATGGGATCCGGAATGGAGGGGTACCTGCATTTATGAGTGTGGGTGTGTGGAAGGGTATATCCACCTTTAAACAATAAAAATTCAAAAGAAAGACAATGAGCACAAAAAGGTTGTATGTGGAAAAACGTCCATGATTCATTGAATTTCATATGAAGATGAAATAAAAACCCTTACAAATGGACCGTTGTGCCTCGGGCAAGACACAAGGTTTTTAAAGTGCGAATCGTTTGTGAATATTACAAGTCCAACAGAAATGTAAAAGATAAATTACTGAGAGATGAAGGTTATTGGGACAAAGTCTCTGACTTCCCAGTTGCGGAGTCCTCCGTTGACAGTAGGAAATATCCAATCTTCCAAGCTGCCATCTTCTTCAACATCATCCACTGTGTTGACCTCTTGGTTACTAACCCTCAAAGGTGGCCCTCCAGCACGGGCACAGCGCACAGTCTTCTGAGTAGTTGAAGTAAACCCCAAGCCAAATTTGTCTGATTTATACGGAATGTCCGGAAGCTGCCCCCGGATGGTGCATCCACCCTCTTCTATTATCGTCTTGGCGTCCTTTAGATATGAAATCCGAAGTGGAGGTCTTGTGATCTTGGGAATCGAGGATACCGCCTTGGTCACCGCTACTTCTTGAGAGACTTCTTCAAAATGTTGGAAAGGGGTTTCAATGAACTCGCCATCCAACTCCACATATCTGAAGGAATTTAGATGACTAATCATGTACTCCTCTTTTCCATGGACCGTTATTATCTTTCCTTGGACCGGGTACTTCAGCATTTGGTGTAGTGTGGAGGTGACGGCACCAGCATTGTAGATCCAGGGGCGTCCTAACAGATAGGAGTAAGAGGGACGGATGTCCATCACATAGAAAGTTTAATTGAAGGTATGAGTTCCCACCTTTATCGGGATGTCCACCTCCCCGTGGACCATCCTCTTCGAACCATCAAATGCTCTCACAACTATGTTACTGGGTTTTAGAGTCAGCCCTTCGCAATCCAATTTGTCAAGGGCTTTCTTCGGTAAGACGTTCAAAGATGAACCTGTGTCTACTAATACATGGGCCAGAGTCGTTCCTCTACACTCCACAGAGACATGTAGTTCCTCGTTGTGTTTTCTCCCTCTGGGTGTCAAATTAGCATCAGATAAGCCTAATCCATTATCAGTTGTTAAACTGGCCACACAATCTTGGAATTGGTCAGCAGACGTCTCTTGTGGCACATGGGCTGTCTTCAAAAACTTTACCGGAGCTTTCGCATGTGCTTCAGAACACAGCAGCAATGCTAGCATGGAGATCTTGGAGGGAGTTTACCCCAACTGTTCAACCACATCATAGTCACTCTTCTTTATTATCCTCAAGATCTCTTCCATTTCCTTCTTGGATGTTTTGGGGATAGCTAGTGATTGAGCCTTCGTCCGGACAGGCTCTTCTTGAATGCTTTTTCCTCAATTTTCA
This sequence comes from Vicia faba, assembly GCA_948472305.1. Classification (NCBI taxonomy): domain Eukaryota; kingdom Viridiplantae; phylum Streptophyta; class Magnoliopsida; order Fabales; family Fabaceae; genus Vicia; species Vicia faba. The sequence goes on from OX451737.1 coordinate 480,172,915, forward strand.
ATAGTAGAAGTATTGGTAGGGATAACAACAGGGGTCGCGCCGTCTTTGTTGGTAGGTGCACTTGCAGGTATGGTTATTGGTACAAAGGTAATCTTCAGAATTGCCATGGGTCTAAAAACTGCCTTTGGAGGGGCAATCTCTGGAGAAAAGATTCTACCGCTACGGGTAATCTTGCTAGTTCCGGCAATATTGCTAATGTCGAAACTTTCTTCTTCGGAGCTTTCTTCTTCGGTGGTCAGCCCATCTTGTTTAATACCATGGTAGTATATTTCTCCACCGTAATTCCATGGTACTGTTTTGTCTGATTCGTATGGGACTGGCCCAGGCATTGTAATTATGAGAGGAGTAGTCTTCGGAACTGATGTAATCCTAACGGGTCTTTTGGAGGCCCTGGAAGGATTGGCGGAGATGGTTATGATTGAAATGTCTTTAACTGGAACGGGTGAAATAGGAGCATTCTCAAACAGAATTTCTTGGTTGTCAATCAGGCGTTGGATACCTGTCTTCAATAGAGGGCAATCAATTGATGGGGATAGGAAAACCTGGCAGTCTTTATCATAACCTAGGAATATACCAGCTTTCAACAAATTCAACTTGATGATTGGGAGCGGAGTCAAGAGTTCATCTACTGTAGCAACAAACAAATCTTCCTCGATAGCATTGGCGTTGTGACTATGTCTAGGCATAGGAGCGGAAATAACATTTGGTTTCTATGGCGCCTCAAACTCAATCTCTTTTGCATCTATGAGGTCTTGAATCTTGTTTTTTAACGCCCAACAGTTGTTGGTGTCGTGCCTTGGGCTTTCGGAATGGTATGTGCATCTGGCATTCGGGTGATAATGGGGGGACGTCATGTTGGGATTCTTTGGAGCCTCCTTTAAGGTCGCTAAATTAGATTTCAGCAGATGTGGTAAAATCTGGGCTAGAGTCATATTAAGTCTAGTGAATTGCCGAATTGGCCTTTCCACCCTTGGTTGGTTACCTCTCGGTTGATCAGATGTCAGTTTTGGGATCATAATGGCCCCTACCATTGGTCGGCGTTCAGCTCTCCCTTGATTCTTTTGTGGATAAACAACAGATACCTCCTTCTTTCCAGGAAAAGGTTTTCTCACAACTGTAGAGGGAGATGAATCTTTTTGGATCTTTCCACTTTTTATGCCAGCCTCTACCCTTTCTCCGGTTAAAATTAACTCAGTAAATCCAGCAGATGAACTCCCAATCAAATGGTTGAAGAAAGGGCCCAATAGAGTACTCAAGAACATGTCTACCAACTCCCTTTCAGACAGAGGGGGTTGCACTCTCCCAGCTAGATCCCTCCATTTTTGTGCGTAGTCTTTGAAACCTTCATTTGAAACCATAGCCATACTCTGAAGTTGAGTACGGGTAGGCGCCAAATCTGCATTATACTGGTATTGTTTATAGAAAGTTGCGGCAAGGTCTTCCCAATTGTGGACGTCAGCCCTTTCTAATTGGTAAAATCAATCGAGTTGTGTTCCGGATAAACTATCTTAGAAAAAATGCACCCATAAGTGTTTATCGGTAGAGTGCGGCTGAATCTTTCTGACATATGATCGGAGGTGCATTTTAGGACACGACACTCCATCGTATTTTGCAAATAATGGCACTTTGAACTCTGGCGGGATTACAATTCCTAACACCAACCCCAATTCTTCAAAATCTAGACCCGGTACTCTCTGTATTTCCATAGCGCTTAAACGCTCTTCAAGATGTCTGTACTTATCATCAGCCGGAGAGTATTGTTCCTCAGAGTAGTCTTCCTCTTCCTCCTCTTCTTCAGATTCTGACGGGACCGCTGTTTCTTTTCCTTTTCCTTCTCCTTCCCCGGAAGTGGTTGCAAAATTCAAACTTCTTCTAGTCTGTCCCTGAAATCTTCTACCCATGTTCAAGACCCCGGTGGTCTCCTTTGCTTTCTTCTTTCTTTCTTCAGCTAACAGATTCTTCAACTCCTCTTGCCCCTTGGCTAGGGTCATGAGTAACTGCTGAAACTGCGTGTTTTGAGCTTGAAGATCTTTGACCGTCTGTTTGAGATCCATCTTACTGAAATAAACAGTTAGAGGGATGAGGAAACTGGTTGCAAAAGGCCTGTTTATGTCATGATGAATGATATGCATATATGCAATGCTTTCAAGGATTTAAAAAATTCAAATTCGTTTTAAACAAAAAGAAACAAAAGTTATATTAATAAGATAGAATTTAAATACATCAATGCCCCTCGGGAAAAATAATACATAATTCTAAGATAAAAAGACATTGCGCATTCTCTTTGGTGCAATGTAGGTATTTAGAGTCTGCTCTTCATGAAGTAGCCGAGTGAGTTCCAAAACCTTCTTCTCGCTTGCGTAGAATTGGGCTTCGAAAGTATCACGCTCTCCTTTGAGCTGTATCCAATTCCTTTGTAGGTCTTTGAGTGATGTAGGCATGTCAGGATGTAGGATAGTGTATGGAATTTCTCCCTCCTTAACAGAATCAATAATCATTGGGAGAATGGAAGGATAAAGCATCATAAGACTTTGAGTGCGGGTTCATACCCACTTGAGGTAAGGCTCAAGAGGGATGGAATTCTTGTGTCCCAAAGTCTTGCTATCCACCTTGTTTAGCATCCTCCAAGCTCGGATGAATCTCTGGCAAAGCCCTTGATCGTCGTTGTCGTAGACGAATACCAGGCCTTGAATCAACATATCATGTGGGCCATCCCTTCGGGCATAACCAAACTGTCTTAGAGCTAAGCATGGGTTGTAGGTGATGCCTCCCCTAATTCCAAGTAGAGGGACATTAGGGAATTCCCCACTGTTGTACCCTAAAATTTGCCCTCCTCTTTTTCCATAAGAAATCACAGCTTCGAGCTTTTCCTGATTTTTCAGACTGGCTCAAGAATCGGTCAAACAGACTTTTCTTGTCAGTCAGACAAAATTTAGGGTTGTCATTGATTTTAAAGCAGTTCAAGCAGATTGCTAGGGTTTGGTTGAGTTTGGCTCAAAGTTTGATCAGACAGGCATTTCTTTGGTGTTAAGTCAAGAATTAGGGTTTTTGTGCGCGCAGAAAGAATTAAGTCTACAATGCTTTTCAATTTACTCTGGAATATGGACTGAGGTTTCTGACTGGGAGCTTGCAGTGTTTGATTGAATCATTAAAAGAAAAGGCATGTGGGCGTTTTGTTTGATTAACTGTGCATTGCTTTGGATAATTGGAGCGCCGGGTTTATTACTGATTGATGCTAAGACCACCGTGTTTATCAATTGTTTATTTATTTTAAGTTAGAATAATTGGAATTTATTTCCATTTTATTATAATTTAAGAATTATAAACAATTAGATAAACATTTGAAGAAGAATTAAAAATGAATGTCAATAAAAAGACTTTTTTATTTATCTTTAATTATTTGTACAATTGTTATTTAAATACAGTAATTATTTACAAAGTATTTACAATAATAATGTTACAATGATTAAAAGGAAAATAAAACTATGTCCTAAAATTCCTAAGTCTTCATCTTCTATCCAATGCTCCCTTGTTGCTCAATTATTTTTCATCTGCAAAACAAAGAAAAAGAAAAAAGTCAAAAGCAGATGAAATGAAATTAAAAGCAGATAAAAATTGGATTCATCATTAAAAGTAACTGGCCGGAATCAGTTTGCCCTCTCTGCAAATCACGAGATTGCTCTCGGTTCACAAAGAGGGATAGAATGTCTTGCAAAAATGTGAAATGCACAAATTCAAATTTTCAAACATACTGCATAAATCCAGAAATTGTCAACCAAGTTTCCAAACAGCATGTACAAGTATAAAGGCAAACTGAATCACAATTTCAAACTAAGCCAAAAGCTGTCAAAAATTGTCCAAGGATATCAAGATATCAACAAATCCAAAAAGCTGTCAATAAAGTACACAAAGTATGCAAGAAATATGGAATTATGCAGAGGAAAACAATATTGCAAGCATATTCAAATCATCACTTTCCAAGGCCAGTTTACTTTTTCAGAAAGAAGACAAATTTAAGCAATAAAAATGCTTTTCTTTAATCTGGAGAGAGAAAGAGAGAGGAAAGCAGCTTACAGTACAACAGGCTAGAGGCTAAACAAAAGATATAAACAGGATGTATCAGAACACCTAGAGAGAGGAGGCAGAAGGCATACAGCAAAAGAAATCATAAAGAGTGAAAACCTCAAGCCTTGCAAACCTGTCCAAGGATTGACCAAGTTCAAAAAGAACGAATATACAAAAAATATAACAGCTCCTGCCTTTCAAAGACCACAAGGCAAAGACCTTGGAAGAGATAAAACAAAAAGCCATCAACCTGCATAACACAGAGATCACAAGCCACACAAAGCCTAACAGCCTCCAATTTCATCAAGCCTCAAACCAAAAAAAAAACTCAAAACATCAAACTGTCAAGCCTAAAGCTTCAAGCTTGCATCCTGCCCAAACTGTGACAAATACAAACTCACAAACCTTAAGCCATCAAACTGCTCAACCATCAATAAACAATCAAAACCAGAACATCAAGCCTGTTCATGCAAAAACCTGCATAAGCCTTAAAGCCTTAACTGTATCAAACAAAACCTGTCATAACATAAAGCCCTCATACCTACATCAAGCCTCAAAGCCTAACCTGCCTCAAACACTAAGCATTTATACCATCAATCCAAACCATCTCAGAATCAGCACAATAGCCAACACCCTCAGAACTGTGTTCATCACAGGGTCTAATATCCAGCAACACCATCATCAAGACAACTTAGAAGCCAGCAAGTCAAGAAAAGAAAAAGAAGTGTTCAATCTCAAGCAGGCAAACACCCAAACGAAGTTCTCAGAACCAAAAGGGTCCATCATTGAAAATACATCAAGCTAGCATACCGAAGCAAAGGGCAAACAAAAGAAGAGGAAAAGAATCAAAATCATACAGAGGCGTATAAGCAAAAGACAGAATCAAGCGAACAGGAAAAGGTTCTCAGACGTTATCATCATAAAACCTGAAAGGAGCGAAGTACAAAGATACCAGTTTTGCCGGAGCAAGCACAGCACCCCATTCCCCTCCGCCTGGCCGTCCAAAGCACCTCCAAACCACCGTCCTCCTCCGTCTCCAACAAAGGTAGTATTTCTTCTCCCTCCTTCCACCTCTCATATGAACAAAAAGACCTAAAATCAGAATCCATAATAAAACATGCGATAGAATTTCGAAAACCCAAAGAACGAAATCGTTACCTGTGTACAACATCACTGAACAATCCATGGAGGGAAGAGGAAGTAGCGATGGCGCTTGGCGTCCAGGGATGGAGAGGAGTTCAGGACTTGGCTCAAAGGGACGATAAAGGAGAACGAAGACGAAGTGAATGGCGCCGTTGTTATGTCACAAACCCTAGAATCCAAATGAAACAACAAAGTTCAAACCCTTGCAAAATAATTTGTAAAAACACTGGGCCTTGCCCCATCCTAATCAGCCTTAAGCCCAATTAAAATCAGGCGCACCCCCCTGGATTGAGTACACTTCCAACCTTGCTTTGGGCCAAGACATCTCTAAGGCCCATTCATCTTTTTTTTCATTTTTTTAACTAATACCTTTTTATCATATAATATCTTTTTAATAAATTAACCCACTAATTTTTTACACTAAATTTTATTAACTCTTTTATTTTCTTTTTTTTTATAACACAATTAAATTTTGTAAAATAAAATGATACACTAAACTCTTGTTTTATATATATATATATATATATAAACTTTTCTTAGTATAATTAAAAATACATATTAATAAACACATAAGAAACTAGATTTTCTTTTATTTCTTTTTTTGATTAAATATTTGTTTATATATAAAAATTAGAATTTCTTAAGATTAAAAATTTTGTTTTTGTACATATTTAACAAAATACAAAAATGATTTGTACATAAAAATGCTAATTATACTAACATAAAACATTAATACATAAAATAGGACTTAAAGCATTTCCTTTTCTTTTCTTAAATCTTTTTTGTACATAATTAACCAAATACAAAACAAGATAAGAATACTTAATAAATACATTTCTCACCTTGTAAATAAATCACATTCACCTACACTTACACATTTACATTATACATTTGCTTATTCTTGTACATTTGATACATATTACATTTGCGATCGATTCGATTTGGTTGTAAATTATTTGGACACTACTCTCCTTTTAAAGTCTCATCCCATTTGTAAACATTTGTACCCCCACTCCCGGATACTTATTTGTGATAGCGTAGACTTTAAATTCCCGCAATTTATCGCTTTCAAAAATACCATGTTTAGACCTAGGGTTTGTATGTACATAAAATCAAACGCTAGATAACCTAATACAAAGACAAATACGTGAAATCAATACACAATCACACTTACACCCCTAGGGTAATCCCACATGTTGCCTTCCAAAATGGGCCATGCTTGCACGTTGAGTATCTTTGGCAAAACAAAATAAATCAAATGATCATGGTCCCTCGATGACGCTTTCGAAAGTTGCCTATCAAAATGATCATAGTCCTTTCAAGCAAAATTGCCAAAGACACTTGGCACCATTGCATTCATGGTCCATACGATGACCCGCGCCTGTCCCGTTAAACATCCTAACGCAAGATTGTCCACCAAATACAATGGTGGAACAAAATTGTTAAAAAGGGTTAAAACATGAGAAAAACCTTTGAGTACAATAGGGTAGACAACTCTTAGTTACTTGATCAACTTGCAAAACACGCTTGCCTACTTTTCAAAACCACACTCCACAAATATTTTCAAAACAAACTTTCAAAAACATTTGAAACATCTTTTTGAAAAGATACACACCTTTGTAAAACACTCAAACACGAGTCATTACAATGGTTGCCTAGACAAGGCATCTATTTCAAAACATTTTCAAAACACACACACACCGCAATTTCAAGTAATTGAAAATCAAAGGCAAGTGATCTAAAACAAGTAACTAAGAGCCCATGGATAACCATGGATGAAAAGGGTGCTAATACCTTCCCTTTTCATAATCTACCCCCTGAACCCACGAAACATCTCAAAAGGTTTTTCCTGTGCTTTTTAACCTTTCCTTTAGGATAAAATAAAAAGTCGGTGGCGACTCTTGCTAAACTGAACAAGTGTGAATACAAAACGCAAAACTCAAGTCAGTTCTCCCACCGTATCACAAAACTGGCGACTCTGCTGGGGATAGAAATTTAAAAGTGGGGTTACCTTAGGGTTTTTAGATCACCCTCTTGCATGATTAATTGTTTGCTTTGATTGCTTTACCTTTGTGGTTCTCTTGTTTGGGCTTGAAATCCTACACCCGGATTTGGGAAACATTCATAGATATCAATACGTTGTGGAAACTGTGCGGGGTATACCGACACGGTTGAAGCAATTGCTATATTAGTGCGACATATTTGTGAGTACCGGTAACCCTTGAGTTCAATCAAGGAGAGTACGGGGCCGCTGAGTGATGTCACTAAGCACTAATGACCTAGAACCTTACTTGACCATCTTAGCCTTTTATTAGGGGTGGTGAGATGACCGGCTTTGGTGCAGTCCGAAGTTGGTAGATACTCGATACTACACTCATTGAGGGTTGTTTTCTTGGAATATTTTGGTCGCTAGTTAAGTGGCTAAACCAAAACAATGAACATGGAAAACAATCCAATGATATTGAGCTCCTTAGAACCCAGTTACTATTTATAGGACATGTTTTTAAGCCAACTACACTCAAGAGGGTACTTACCTATGAAACCCCATGCAAGCCTGAAACTAGGGTTTTGTGTGAATTGCTTGTACATGTGTTTTTGCATACACCATAAACATCATAAGGCATCATATGCATCCGCTAACCATTTCAAGGGTTTGGATCTTCACCTTTGTTCTTGTTTTGTAGGTCATGGAAATTCCTCGCAGGAAAACTATCCAAGTCAACCTTGTGAGGATCCCTCCTCAACTCAAGGAGCTCACATCCAGAATTCCCGAAAGCTCTCCCTTTAGTGAAAGACATGGTAGACTGCTCAGCCTAGTCAACACCAGCATTGAAGAGGACATGATGAAGGTTTTGTTCCAGTTCTTTGACCCCCTTCACCACTGTTTCACATTCCCCGACTACCAATTGGTGCCTACTTTGGAGGAATTTTCTCAACTCCTGAGAATTCCTATTCTTAATCAACTACCTTTCAACGGTACGGAAAAGGAACCAAAGCCTGAAGATGTTGCTCAAGCACTACACTTGCAACCATCTGACATCAAGGGGCATTGGGAAACTAGAAGCGGTGTCAAAGGCTTCTTGGCAAAATTCTTGTTTGAGAAGGCACAAGAGTGTTTGAATTCCTTGGATCTACAAGCCTTTGAAGAAATTGTGGCACTCCTCATTTATGGGTTGGTCTTGTTCCCAAATCCTGACCAGCTTATAGATGTCAACGCCGTCAAGATCTTCTTATCCAGGAATCCAATACCAACATTGCTTGGGGACATCCTCCACTCATTTTACACACGAACAATGAGAAAGAGAGGTGTTCTCATGTGCTGTACTCCTCTCCTTGCAAGGTGGTTTATTTCGCACCTTCCACAATCAGTTTTGAAGAATGACCAAGGCCTAAGGTGGTCACAACGATTGATGACCCTCACACACTCTGATGTACATTGGTGTTCTCAGTCTAGAGAAAATGTCATCATTGTCGATCGTTGTGGAGAGTTCCCCAATGTTCCATTACTTGGCATTAGGGGAGGCATTACCTATAACCCTTGTCTAGCTTTGAGACAATTTGAATATGCACGGAGGGATGGCCCTCACGACATGCTGATTCCTGACCTATTTTTTGACTTCGACAATGATGCGCAAGGACTTCGCCAAAGATTCATCAGAGCTTGGAGGATGCCTAACAAGGTAGACAGCAAGACACTGGGGCACAAGAACTCCATCCCTCTTAAGCCTTATCTCAAGTGGGTACGAACCCGAGCCCAGAGTCTAATGATGCCTTACCCTCATATTCTCCCTGTGATTAAAGAGCCCGTTAAGGAAGGTGAGGTTCCCTACACCATCTTATATCCTGACATGCCAACGTCATGGGAGGAGATGCAGAAGAGTTGGATCCAACTCAAGGAAGAAAGGGATACTTTTGAAGCCAGCTTCTACGCCAGTGAGAAGAAGGTTTTGGAGCTTACCCACCGACTCCATGAGGAAGAGACCCTCAACACCTACATCGCGCCAAAGAGGATGCGCAACGTCTTTTTACCATGAGAAGTTTTTGTAATATTTGGCCCATGGGGCATTTATGTACTAACAAAATTTCTTCTTATTAATATGACGTGTGTTCTTTTTGTCTGCAACAATTGTGAATTTCTAAATCCTTGAATGCATTGCATAAATAAACATATCATTCACCATGTGCATAAGCATGTCTCCACACCAGGTTTCCTTATCTTTCTGCTGTTTATTTCAGTAAGATGGATCTCGAACAGACGGTCAAAGATTTGCAGTCTCAAAACTCACAGTTTCAACATCTCTTGATGACCTTGGCAAAGGGTCAGGAGGATCTAAAAGCCCTGTTTGGGAACAAAGAGCAAGTGAAAAAGAAGAAGAAAAGAGTCGGGGTGGCTACCCTGGGAAGAAGGTTTGAGGGTGAAGCCAGAAGAGTTCTTGAATTTCCCCCTACATCTGAAGAGGGAACCAGTAAAGGAAAAGGGGCTACGGTACCGTCTGAATTCGAAGCTGAAGAGGAAGAGGCTGAAGAAGATGAAGACTACTCAGAACAACAATACCCACCGGCCGATGACAAATACAAGAGTTTGGAGGACAGGTTAGCAGCTATGGAGCTGCAGAGAGTTCCCGGCTTAGATTTCGAAGATTTGGGATTAATTGCTGGAATTGTGATCCCCCTGAAGTTTAAGGTGCCAGTTTTTGCAAGATATGATGGGCTGTCTTGCCCGAAGATGCACCTAAGGTCGTATGTTCGAAGAATCCAACCTCACACATCTGACAGAAACCTTTGGGTACACTTCTTTCAGGATAACCTGTCTGGCACACAGCTGGATTGGTTCTACAATCTTGAGAGATCAGAGGTACATAGTTGGGAGGATCTGGCAGCTGCTTTTTATCGCCAATATCAGTATAACTCTGACCTGGCACCAACCCGTACTCAGCTACAGAGTATGGGGATAGCCTCAGGTGAGGGATTCAAGGAATACGCCCAAAAATGGCGTGATCTGGCCGGAAGAGTGCAGCCACCTCTTTCTGATAGAGAGCTTGTTGATATGTTCCTGGGGACCCTGTATGGTCCATTCTTTAACCATCTGATCGGTAGCTCTTCCGCAGGGTTTACTGAATTAATTCTGACTGGTGAGCGGGTAGAAGCCGGTATCAAGAATGGAAAGATTCAGAAGGATGCCTCTGCATCTACAACTGTTAAGAAATCGTTTCCGGCGAAGAAAGAAACGACTGTTGTGTATTCTCAGAGAGGAGCAGGAAGAAATGATCGCCAGCCGACTGTGGGGGCCGTGATGATCCAAAATCCATCAAATGATCCACCTCACAATAACCAGTCCAGACCTAAACAGCAATGGGGAGAACGGCCACCACGGCAGTTTACCCGCATCAATATGACACCTGCGCAAGTTTTTCCACATTTGTTGAAATTGAATCTCACCAATATTAGGGAAGCACCGAAGATGGTGAATACTGCTTCACCGCACTATCATCCCAATGCTAAATGTGCCTATCATTCTGACAGCGCCAGACATGACACCAATGATTGTTGGGCGCTTAAGAATAAAATTCAAGACTTCATAGATGCAAAAGAGGTTGAGTTCGATGCTCCAAAGAAGCCAAACTTAATATCCGCTCCGATGCCGAAGCATGGTCGAAATGTCCATGCTATTGAAGAAGATCTGTATGTGTCTGATGTCAGTGACCTGATGACTCCGTTGTTAACAATCAAGTTAAATCTGTTGAAGGCTGGGATATTCCCAGGATGCAAAGAAGATTGCTACTGTTGTTACTCTCTACCAATCGACTGTCCATTGATGAAGAAAGGCATCCAAGGCCTGATGGACAGTCAACAAATTCTGTTTGAGAAGATTCCTGCTATTCCAACCCCTACTGGAGATGTTTCAATTATCACCATTTCCACCAATCTTTCCAAGGCCGTCAGAAAGCCTGTTAAGATTACATCAGCTATAAAGATTGTTCCCTTGAAAATAACTATGCCTGGGCCTATCCCCTACAGTTCTGACAAGTCAATACCATGGAATTACGGTGGATAAATCTACTACTATGGTGTTAAACAAGTTGAAGTAACCGAAGGAAGCTCTGATGAAGAAGAGGCCAGCATTGGAAACATTGATGGTACGAGCAAGATCACCCGAAGTGGGAGAATATTTTCTCCAGAGATTGCCCCCCCCCCCAAAGGCAATCTTTGGACCCACAGCTGCTGCCAGAGTTAATCCTGCACCAATAAAACTTTCCGCCGAAACTCCGTTGATTGAAGAAACTGCTATTCCCGTTGTTGTCCCTCCTACTTCTGCTGATAAAGGTAAGGGGACCCAAGATGAGCTCGTCAGGACGAGGGCTCAACCTTTGGCCATCCCGGAGACCTCTAAGAAAGAGATGGAGGAGATCCTGAAGATAATTAGAAAGAGTGATTATGACGTGGTAGAGAAACTGGGGAAAACCCCCTCTAAGATCTCCATGTTAGCATTACTACTTTGCTCTGAGGTGCACGCTAAAGAATTGATAAAATTCCCGAAGACAACCCATGTCCCCAAGGAAACCTCTGCAGACCAATTCCAAGATTGCGTGGCCAGCCTTACCGTAGACAACGGTTTAGGTTTCTCTGATGCTGACCTGACCTCAAAAGGAAGAAAACACAACAACGCATTACATGTGTCAGTAGAATGCCAAGGAACTACTCTGGCCCATGTTCTGGTCGACACTGGTTCTTCTCTGAACGTGCTGCCTAAGAAGGCTCTCGACCGATTAGACTGTGAAGGCTTGGAGTTAAGGCCAAGTAATATCATTGTAAGGGCATTTGACGGGTCAAAGAGAATGGTACACGGGGAGGTAGACATTCCCATTAAGGTTGGCACAGAAGTGTTCCCCTCAAATTTCTATGTGATGGACATCCGTCCGTCATAATCTTGCTTACTGGGGAGGCCATGGATACATAACGCTGGGGCGGTTACCTCCTCCTTACATCAAATGTTGAAGTACCCTGTCAAAGGAAAGATCATAACCGTGCACGGTGAAGAGGAATATATGATCATCCACTTGAACTCCTTTCGGTATGTAGAGGTGGAAGGAGAATTCATTGAAACCCCATGCCAGCACTTCGAGGAAGTCTCTCCTGAGGTGGCAGTAGCAAAAGCGGTAGCTGAGGTACCAAAGCAGATGGCCAGGATGGCATCTCTAAAAGACGCGAAAGCTGCAATGAAGGAAGGGAAGAGCTCAACATGGGGTCAGTTGCCTGATATTCCTCACAAAACAGACAAGTTTGGATTAGGTTTCACTACTGCGGGACAGAAAGCTATGCGTCGCTCAAAGGTTGAAAGAACGCCCATCAAGATTTCTCCTTATGGAATCAACGCTTTGGAGGGTGAAGACAAAGAGGCCAACATTGAAGATTGGATCTACCCAACCATCGAAGGAGGACTACGCAACTGGGAGGCAAAAGACTTTGTCCCCATTACTTTTATTAATCAGTAATTATCTGTCAAACATTTCCTGTTGGTTTGTAATTATTACTTTTGAACAATCCGTACACTACTTTTTCACCTCATGCCTTGCCCGGGGCATGTAGGTCCATTTGTAGGGGTTTTGATTATCTTCATATCCATATGCCATGTTTAATGATTCATTGGACGTTTTTCATTGATAAACTGTTGTGTTCATTTTCTTTCCTTTTTGCATTTTGCTTGTTTAAGGATGGCTATCCCTTACACACACCCACACTCACAAATGCAGGTACCCATCCACTCTGGATTCTATGGGTGACTATTTTGCTATGTCCTTCAATAACTCTGAAGATCTGGTCAATCAGGATGAGTATGAAGATGACGAAGATTGTGAAGTACCGGGAGAGCTAGCCAGACTTCTACAACAAGAAGAAAGGGCCATCTTGCCTTACGAAGAGTTGTTGGAAACTGTCAACTTAGGAACAGAGGAAGACCGGAAGGAAGTAGAAGTGGGTGCCAATCTGGAGCCAAGTGTCAAGGAACGCTTGATACAGTTGTTAAATGAATACGTTGAAATCTTCGCCTGGTCTTATGAAGACATGTCGGGTTTAGACACAAATATAGTGGTTCACCGTCTCCCTACAAGAGAGGATTGTCCATCGATCAAGCAAAAAGTCCGCCGAATGAGGCCCGACATGTCTGAGAAGATTAAAGCAGAAGTAATGAAACAATTCAACGCGGGCTTCCTGGCTGTTACATCCTATCCACAATGGGTTGCTAACATTGTGCCAGTTCCTAAAAAAGATGGCAAGGTCATAATGTGTGTGGACTACCGGGATTTGAATAGGGCTAGCCCTAAAGATGATTTTCCGCTACCCCATATCGACATTTTGATTGACAACACAGCTCAGCACAAAGTGTTTTCCTTCATGGATGGCTTCTCGGGCTACAACCAAATTAAAATGGCCCCCGAGGACATGGAGAAAACAACCTTTGTTACACAATGGGGTACCTTCTGCTACAAGGAGATGCCGTTCGGATTGAAGAACGCAGGGGCAACTTATTAATGCGCCATGGTAGCTTTATTTCATGATATGATACATCATGAGATCTAAGTCTACGTAGACGACATGATAGCTCGGTCACAAACAGAGGAGGAACACCTTGAGCATTTGCAGAAGCTGTTTGCCAGATTGAAAGAATACAAACTCAGGCTGAATCCAAGTAAATGCACTTTTGGAGTTAGGTCTGGTAAACTTCTAGGGTTCATTGTCAGCAACAAAGGCATTGAGGTCGATCCAGCAAAAGTGAAAGCAATACAAGAGATGCCTGCTCCCCGTACTGAAAAGGAGGTTAGAGGATTCTTAGGGCGTTTGAACTATATTGCCAGATTCATCTCTCATCTGACTTCTACCTGTGAGCCGATTTTCAAACTATTAAAGAAAGATCAGGTAGTCGAATGGAATGACGATTGCCAATCTGCTTTTGATAAGATCAAGGAGTATTGGCTAGAACCTCCTATTCTGATGCCACCCGTCGAGGGAAGACCATTGATCTTGTATCTGACCGTCTTGGATAACTCAATGGGGTGTGTTTTGGGCCAGCATGACGAGTTTGGTCGAAAAGAGCATGCTATTTATTACCTTAGCAAAAAGTTTACCGACTGTGAGACTCGCTACTCACTGCTCGAGAAAACTTGCTGCGCTTTGGTATGGGCTGCTCGCCGACTAAGACAGTATATGTTGACTCATACCACTCTGTTGATTTCCAAAATGGATCCTATCAAGTATATCTTCGAAAAGCCTGCTTTATCTGGAAGAATTGCTAGATGGCAAATGATCCTAACTGAGTATGACATCCAGTATACCACCCAAAAAGCTATAAAAGGGAGTGTATTAGCTGACCATCTAGCTCATCAAGCTATCGAAGATTATCAATCCATGAGATTTGATTTCCCAGACGAGGACATCATGAATTTGGACAACATTGAAGGTAACAGACCGTATGACAGACCTGAAAAGGGATCCCGATGGACCCTGTACTTTGATGGTGCTTCAAATGCACTTGGAAACGGTATCGGTGCGGTACTTATTTCCGCGGAAGGTTGCCACACACCTTTCACGGCCCGACTTTGCTTCAGCTGTACCAACAACATGGCTGAATATGAAGCTTGCATTTTTGGTCTCAAGGCTGCTATAGACTTGGGGATCAAATCTTTGATCGTATTTGGGGACTCGGCTTTGGTTATTAGTCAAATCAAAGGAGAATGGGATACCAAACATCCTAATCTTATCCCATACAAAGAACATGTCTTGACGTTGTTGCCTCATTTCGAGCAAATCACCTTTGAGCATTTCCCGCGAGAAGAGAATCAGCTAGCAGATGCTCTGGCTACATTGTATTCCATGTTTAAACTCAATTGGGATAACGAGGCTCCCCAAATCACCATCGAGCGAATGGATGAACCTGAGCATTATCACGAGATTAATACCGAAGAAGTAGTGGAACAACCCTGGTTTCATGAAATCAAAAGGTATCTCCAGACTAGAGAATATCCCGAAGGAGCTTCAGTAAACGACAAGAAGTTCCTAAGGAAGTTTGCTGCCAAGTTCTTCCTGAGCAATGGCATCCTCTATAAATGCAACCATGATTGTGTTTTACTCCGATGTGTGGACAAAGCTGAGGTAGAGTTGATCATGATTGAGATACACAGCGGTACGTTCGGCACCCACTTGAGCGGACACACGATGGCTAAGAAGATTCTAAGGGCAGGCTATTACTGGTCTACCATGGAAGCTGATTGCTATCAACACTCCCGTACCTGCCATAAATGCCAAATCTACGCCGATAAGGTGCACATTCCTCCGGTTCCTCTCAACGTGCTGACAGCTCCTTAGCCATTTGCAATGTGGGGCATTGACATGATTGGAGAGATCAAGCCCACCGCATCCAATGGACATCGCTTCATCCTGGTTGCCATTGACTATTTCACCAAATGGGTCGAAGCAGCTTCCTTCGCCTCTGTTACAAAAAATGTGGTTGCTCGCTTCATTAAGCAAAACCTCATATGCCGGTACGGTGTCCCCGACAGGATCATCACAGACAACGGAACCAATCTGGATAATACTATGATCACCGCTCTATGCGAACAGTTCAAGATTTATCATCACAATTCATCTCCCTATCGGCCGAAGATGAACGGTGCTGTTGAAGCTGCGAACAAAAACATTAAGAAGATCATTCAGAAAATGACAGTCACTTACAAGGACTGGCATGAGATGTTACCGTTTTCTCTGCACGGATACCGTACCACAGCACGTACTTCAACCGGGGCAACCCCATTTTCCTTGGTATACGGCATGGAAGCTGTCCTGCCCATGGAAGTTCAGATTCCTTCCTTAAGGATTATGAAAGATGCAGGTTTGAATGAAGATGATTGGATTCAGACCCGACTTGATCAACTCAATTTGATCGACGAGAAGCGACTCGCTGCTGTTTTCCATGGTCAGACGTACCAAAAACAGATGATCAAGGCTTTCAACAAGAAAGTTAGACGTCAAGTATATCAAGTCGGAGATCTCGTGATCAAGCGGATTATCTTACCGCAAAGTGACCCCAGGGGAAAATGGACTCCTACTTACGAAGGACCATTTGTGATCAAAAGCATATTTTCTGGTGGTGCGATGATTCTGACCACCATGGACGACGATGATTTGCCGCACCCCGCGAACGCAAACATAGTCAAAAGATACTACGCATAAAATAACTCGACAAGTCGAAAACCCGAAAGGGCGGCTTGGGCAAAAATGGGCATCCCGGTGAACCGAAAACCCGAAAGGGCGGTTCAGGCAAAAATTAGGGATAAAACAAAAAAAAGTTGTACACCCGGCAAGTCGAAAACCCGAAAGGGAGGCTTGGGCAAAAAGGGGTTTCCCGGTGGATCGAAAACCCGAAAGGGCGATTCAGGCAAAAGTTTGGGAATTAAAGCGTATGACTATGTCTTGTCGGATCACTTTAAGGACAATCTCTTCCTCAACCAGCTCCAAGCTTCTTGTCAATTATGTCACCGGCAGGCGAAGCATTGAATGGGCAGATATTCAGAGTTGTGAAGGCTATAGCAGAATGGAATCCCATGGAGTTGTTTCACATAGCCATCTTTCTTTTGTATAAAATTTTCAATTTTTACGGCGACATCCTCTTACAAGGATGCCTGTCTCCCTTGTACAAAGATGCTCATAGAAAGTTAATACAAATACTTTTCCAAATACACAAATTTGCTTTGTCTTCATTTTTTTCTTTCACACTTATGTTTACTTGAGAAACGTCCAATGTTTTGTTAAGTAGGCATATGCATTTGAACATAGTCATTTCCTCACAAATCAGGAAAGGATGATTACTGATAGGTTGAAGGTACGGATAGATATCTCGATGCCCTTTAGGAAGGATTCCCCAAACAGAGTTAAACTCCAGGATCCTCAGCAGAACAAGAGCTTTCTCAAAGCTGATTTCCCCGGCCGGAGAACCTTCCAGAACTTAATTCCCCTCAGAGTTAAGTTTCAGCACCCCCAGTGGAGCCCTAAAATCTGAAAATCCTATCCCCAGCGGAGCTAAAACTTCCAACTATCAATCCCCAGTAGAACCAGACCAGTGAACATTCTCTCCACAGAGATACTTCCCACCAGACTGAAGATTCTCAGTCATACCTCTCCAACATAAGTCTACCAGGTTCTGAACTCCCCAGCAGAGATCATCGGAATTCTCTCACCCTGCAAGTCACCAAGGAGTTCCAATCCCCAGCAGTGGTCCTAAGATCCCTCAACAAGTGAAGATCTTGTTCCCCAAGCAGTTGGCAGACAACAAGGATTTCTCATCCTCAGTAACCCAAGAGTTCTTCTATCCCCAACTTTGGTTATGGGTTTATTTCCCCAACATTTGTCCAGGATTTATTCTCCAAAACAAATTACATTTCAGATTGGTCGGTCGTTCAAAAACTCCTTCATCATCTGTTGGAAGCTACAATCGTCAAAGATCAAATTCTCACAAGATTCAAGTTACAAAGCCCAGATTTGACCGGATAGTATCTTAATCCCTACAACATATTGTGAAGCCCGGAGTACGACCAGATAACAATGACAGACAACCATCAAGCCTGGATTACGACCAGATGAGGATGTCCCCTCAGAGCAAGCTATGAAGTCCGGATTCGACCGGATAATAGTTTAATCCCTAACAAAGCTATTGTGAAGCCTGGATTACGACCAAATGACAATACAAATTTCTGTGAAGCCTGGATTACGACCAAACAGCAGTCAAGAATACTACGAAGCATGGAGTCGACCAGATAGTGGTATATCTTTAACACAAGCCGTGAAGCCCGGATTTGACCGGATAGCAGCTTAACAAAGCTATTGTGAAGCCTGGATTGCGACCAGATGACAATACAAATTTCTGTGAAGCCTGGATTACGACCAGACAGCAGTCAAGAATATTACAAAGCCTGGAGTCGACCAGATAGTGGTATATCTTTAACACAAGCCGTGAAGCCCAGATTTGACCGGATAGCAGCTTAGCAAGCTATTGTGAAGCCAAGATTGCGACCAGGTGACAATACAAATTTCTGTGAAGCCTGGATTACGACCAGACAGCAGTCAAGAATATTACGAAGCCTGGAGTCGACTAGATAGTGGTATATCTTTAACACAAGCCGTGAAGCCCGGATTTGACCGGATAGCAGTTTAGCAAGCTATTGAGAAGCCTGGATTACGACCAGATGACAATACAAGCTTCTGTGAAAGCCTGGAGATCGACCAGATAACAGTTAAGCATTAGCAGAATGAAGACTCTCATTCTCAGTTCCTCACAGAATATTCGAATATTCTCCAGTGAAGATCTCCTCAAGGCAGGAATCCCCAGTAGATTGGCATACAATCCAAACTCCTGATCCCTCAACAGTGGTCCCAGGACTTCTCATTTTCAACGATCAAAAGATTCTTGCCCTCCCCAACAGCAGTCAAGGAATTATTTTCCCCGACAGCAGTCAAGATTCTTTTATCTTCAGCCATCCAGGATTCATCTATCTTCAGCAGGACAACTCATCAGCATACATGCATATTCATTACATTCATATCATAAACATTGATATAACATACATTACATCATACATTTCATGCAACATGACTTTGTGTTTCAGCTAATATCTTACCCTTTTTCAGGATATAGATTAATAAGCTTCAGATTCAAGACTTCTGAAAATAGTTCACGGGTTCTCCAGTAACGGATGTTAACCTATCGCTTGTTCAGATTCTTCTCAACTTTTGAAAACAGTTCATGGACGCCTCCCAACATGGATGCTGATCTATTTCTTATTCAACTTCAACTCCTGAAAACAGTTTACGGATTCTCCAAACATGGATGTCAATCTATTGCTTATTCAGACCCCCAGTTCAGAGATGTTCCAAAACATGGATACCTTTCTTATACTCGTCCACTCCCCAATGACATACAGTTCATCACCTTCAGATGGCATCTATAAGCCCATCCTCCTCCAAACATTTCCAGATGGCATCTCTAAGCCCATCCCCTGACAGGATTCTGTCACATCCCTAGATGGAATCTCTAAGCCCATCACCAAATGGCATCTTTAAGCCCATTCCCTCTACCATCACATCACCGAGTGCAAATTTTTTTGGGCACTCTAGTGTCCAATCTCCTTTTACCCTCGAGTCGCGGACGGCAAACTTGCCAATCTAACTCTTCAGGTTCAAGAAGATTGAACAGGGGCAACTGTTGTACCCCAAAATTTTCCCTCCTCTTTTTCCACAAGAAATCACAGCTTCTGGCTTTTCCTGATTTTTCAGACTGGCTCAAGAATCGGTCAAACAGACTTTTCGTGTCAGTCAGACAAAATTTAGGGTTGTCATTGATTTTAAATCAGTTCAAGCAGATTGCTAGGGTTTGGTTGAGTTTGGCTCAAAGTTTGATCAGACAGGCATTTCTTTGGTGTTAAGTCAAGAATTAGGGTTTTTGTGTGCGCAGAAAGAATTAAGTCTACAGTGCTTTTCAATTTACTCTGGAATATGGACTGAGGTTTCTGACTGGGAGCTTGCAGTGTTTGATTGAATCATTAAAAGAAAAGGCATGTGGGCGTTTTATTTGATTAACTGTGCATTGCTTTGGATAATTGGAGCACCGGGTTTATTACTGATTGATGCTAAGACCACAGTGTTTATCAATTGTTTATTTATTTTAAGTTAGAATAATTGGAATTTATTTCCATTTTATTATAATTTAAGAATTAAAAACAATTAGATAAACATTTGAAGAAGAATTAAAAATGAATGTAAATAAAAAGACTTTTTATTTATCTTTAATTATTTGTACAATTGTTATTTAAATACAGTATTTGTTTACAAAGTATTTACAATAATAATGTTACAATGATTAAAAGGAAAATAAAACTATGTCCTAAAATTCCTAAGCCTTCATCTTCTATCCAATGCTCCCTTGTTGCTCAATTATTTTTCATCTGCAAAACAAAGAAAAAGAAAAAAGTCAAAAGCAGATGAAATGAAATTAAAAGCAGATAAAAATTGGATTCATCATTAAAAGTAACTGGCCGGAATCAGTTTGCCCTCTCTGCAAATCACGAGATTGCTCTCGGTTTACA
Organism: Vicia faba; assembly: GCA_948472305.1. Classification (NCBI taxonomy): domain Eukaryota; kingdom Viridiplantae; phylum Streptophyta; class Magnoliopsida; order Fabales; family Fabaceae; genus Vicia; species Vicia faba. Next base: position 480,193,251 of record OX451737.1, read on the forward strand.
AAGAGGGATAGAATGTCTTGCAAAAATGTGAAATGCACAAATTCAAATTTTCAAACATACTGCATAAATCCAAAAATTGTCAACCAAGTTTCCAAACAGCATGTACAAGTATAAAGGCAAACTGAATCACAATTTCAAACTAAGCCAAAAGCTGTCAAAAATTGTCCAAGGATATTAAGATATCAACAAATCCAAAAAGCTGTCAATAAAGTACACAAAGTATGCAAGAAATATGGAATTATGCAGAGGAAAACAATATTGCAAGCATATTCAAATCATCACTTTCCAAGGCCAGTTTACTTTTTCAGAAAGAAGACAAATTTAAGCAATAAAAATGCTTTTCTTTAATCTGGAGAGAGAAAGAGAGAGGAAAGCAGCTTACAGTACAACAGGCTATAGGCTAAACAAAAGATATAAACAGGATGTATCAGAACACCTAGAGAGAGGAGGCAGAAGGCATACAGCAAAAGAAATCATAAAGAGTGAAAACCTCAAGCCTTGCAAACCTGTCCAAGGATTGACCAAGTTCAAAAAGAACGAATATACAAAAAATATAACAGCTCCTGCCTTTCAAAGACCACAAGGCAAAGACCCTGGAAGAGATAAAACAAAAATCCATCAACCTGCATAACACAAAGATCACAAGCCACACAAAGCCTAACAGCCTCCAAGTTCATCAAGCCTCAAACCATAAAAAAAAACTCAGAACATCAAACTGTCAAGCCTAAAGCCTCAAGCTTGCATCCTGCCCAAACTGTGACAAACACAAACTCACAAACCTTAAGCCATCAAACTGCTCAACCATCAACAAACAATCAAAACCAGAACATCAAGCCTGTCCATGCAAAAACCTGCATAAGCCTTAAAGCCTTAACTATATCAAACAAAACCTGTCATAACATAAAGCCCTCATACCTACATCAAGCCTCAAAGCCTAACCTGCCTCAAACACTAAGCATTCATACCATCAATCCAAACCATCTCAGAATCAGAACAATAGCCAACACCCTCAGAACTGTGTTCATCACAGGGTCTAATATCCAGCAACACCATCATCAAGACAACTTAGAAGCCAGCAAGTCAAGAAAAGAAAAAGAAGTGTTCAATCTCAAGCAGGCAAACACCCAAACGAAGTTCTCAGAACCAAAAGGGTCCATCATTGAAAATATATCAAGCTAGCATACCGAAGCAAAGGGCGAACAGAAGAAGAGGAAAAGAATCAAAATCATACAGAGGCGTATGAGCAAAAGACAGAATCAAGCGAACAGGAAAAGGTTCTCAGACGTTATCATCATAAAACCTGAAAGGAGCAAAGTACAAAGATACCAGTTTTGCCGGAGCAAGCACAGCACCCCATTCCCCTCCGCCTGGCCGTCCAAAGCACCTCCAAACCACCGTCCTCCTCCGTCTCCAACAAAGGTAGTATTTCTTCTCCCTCCTTCCACCTCTCATATGAACAAAAAGACCTAAAATCAGAATCCATAATAAAACATGCGATAGAATTTCGAAAACCCAAAGAACGAAATCGTTACCTGTGTACAACATCACTGAACAATCCATGAAGGGAAGAGGAAGTAGCGATGGCGCTTGGCGTCCAGGGATGGAGAGGAGTTCAGGACTTGGCTCAAAGGGACGATAAAGGAGAATGAAGACGAAGTGAACGGCGCCGTTGTTATGTCACAAACCCTAGATTCCAAATGAAACAACAAAGTTCAAACCCTTGCAAAATAATTTGTAAAAACCCAGGGCCTTGCCCCATCCTAATCATCCTTAAGCCCAATTAAAATCAGGCGCACCCCCCTGGATTGAGTACACTTCCAACCTTGCTTTGGGCCAAGACATCTCTAAGACCCATTCATCTTTTTTTTTTTCATTTTTTTAACTAATACCTTTTTATCATATCATATCTTTTTAATAAATTAACCCACTAATTTTTTACACTAAATTTTATTAACTCTTTTATTTTCTTTTTTTTTATAACACAATTAAATTTTGTAAAATAAAATGATACACTAAACTCTTCTTTTATATATATATATAAACTTTTCTTAGTATAATTAAAAATACATATTAATAAACACATAAGAAAATAGATTTTCTTTTATTTCTTTTTTTGATTAAATATTTGTTTATATATAAAAATTAGAATTTCTTAAGAATAAAAATTTTGTTTTTGTACATATTTAACAAAATACAAAAATGATTTGTACATAAAAATGCTAATTATACTAACATAAAACATTAATACATAAAATAGGACTTAAAGCATTTCCTTTTCTTTTCTTAAAACTTTTTTGTACATAATTAACCAAATACAAAACAAGATAAGAATATTTAATAAATACATTTCTCACCTTGTAAATAAATCACATTCACCTACACTTACACATTTACATTATACATTTGCTTATTCTTGTACATTTGATACATATTACATTTGCGATCGATTCGATTTGGTTGTAAATTATTTGGACACTACTCTCCTTTTAAAGTCCCATCCCATTTGTAAACATTTGTACCCCCACTCTCGGATACTTATTTGTGATAGCGTAGACTTTAAATTCCCGCAATTTATCGCTTTCAAATATACCATGTTTAGACCTAGGGTTTGTATGTACATAAAATCAAACGCTAGATAACCTAATACAAAGACAAATACGTGAAATCAATACACAATCACACTTACACCCCTAGGGTAATCCCACATGTTGCCTTCCAAAATGGGCCATGCTTGCACGTTGAGTATCTTTGGCAAAACAAAAAAAATCAAACGATCATGGTCCCTCGATGACGCTTTCGAAAGTTGCCTATCAAAATGATCATAGTCCCTTCAAGCAAAATTGCCAAAGACACTTGGCACCATTGCATTCATGGTCCATACGATGACCCGCGCCTGTCCCGTTAAACATCCTAACGCAAGATTGTCCACCAAATACAATGGTGGAACAAAATTGTTAAAAAGGGTTAAAACATGAGAAAAACCTTTGAGTACAATAGGGTAGACAACTCTTAGTTACTTGATCAACTTGCAAAACACGCTTGCCTACTTTTCAAAACCATACTCCACAAACACTTTCAAAACAAACTTTCAAAAACATTTGAAACATCTTTTCGAAAAGATACACACCTTTGTAAAACACTCAAACACGAGTCATTACAATGGTTGCCTAGACAAGGCATCTATTTCAAAACATTTTCAAAACACACACACCGCAATTTCAAGCAATTGAAAATCAAAGGCAAGTGATCTAAAACAAGTAACTAAGAGCCCATGGATAACCATGGATGAAAAAGGTGCTAATACCTTCCCTTTTCATAATCTACCCCCCGAACCCATGAAACATCTCAAAAGGTTTTTCCTGTGCTTTTTAACCTTTCCTTTAGGATAAAATAAAAAGTCGGTGGCGACTCTTGCTAAACCGAACAAGTGCGAATACAAAACGCAAAACTCAAGTCAGTTCTCCCACCGTATCACACCCATAATGGTCAACAATGATAACATTCTATTTGGATCGAGAGCACCAATGAATATCTGAATGTTTAAGCGTCATTAATCTTTGTGACCACCTTAGTCCTTGCACATTCTTTAAGACTGATTAGGGAAGATGAGAAATAAACCATCTTGCCAGGAGAGGAGTGCAACACATAAGGACCCCTCTTTTCCTTATTGTACGAGTGTGAAAAGAGTGTAGGATATCCCCTAGTAATGCAGGCACCGGATTGCATGGCATGAAGATTTTGACGGTGCTCACCTCTATGAGTTGGTCAGGATTAGGGAAAAAGACCACCCCATATATAAAAAGAGCCACAATATCCTCAAAAGCTTGCAATTCTAGGGAATTCCAACAGCTTTACGCCTTCTCAAACAGAAACATTTCTAAGAAGCCTTTGACACCACTTCTAGTTTCCCAATGGGTTGTGACATCAGATGAGTGCAAGTGAAAGGCTTGAGAAATATCTTCTGGCTTTGGATCTCTTTTCGTACCGTTGAAAGGTAGTTGATTGAGAATAGGAATCCTCAAGAGTTAAGAAAATTCCTCCAAAGTAGGCACAAGCTGATAGTCAGGAAATGTGAAGCAATGATGCAAAGGATCAAAGAACTGGAAGAGAACCTTCATCATGTCCTCCTCTGTGTTGGAGGTGATCAAGTTGAGTAGACGACCATGCCTCTCAGTGAATGGAGAGTTCTTAGGGATTCTTGTAGCTAACTCCTTGAGTTGTGGAGGAATTCTCACAAGGTTGATTTGGATAATTTTCCTGCGAAGTGAATCCATATCCTACAAAACAAGAACAAAGATGAATCTCCAAAATCCTTGAAATGGTTAGTTGATGCATATGATGTTCATGATGTCCATGATGTTATGTACAAGTATGTATATACAAGCAAAGCAAACAAGTTCTTAGTTTAGGCTTGCATGGGGCTTTATAGGTAAGTACCCTTTTGAAGTTTAGTTGGCTCAACCTGTCCTAATAATAGTAACCGGGTTCTAAGGAGCTCAATATCACCAGATTGTTTTCTTGGCCATTGTTTAAGCTCAAGCCTCTTTAATGGCGACCTAAATATCCCAAGAAACCAAACCTCAACGAGTGTAGTATCGAGTATCTACCAACTTCGGACTGCACCAAAGCCGGTCATCTCACTACATCCTAAACGCCAAGTTGGTCAAGTAAAGGGTTCTAGAAGTTCATTAGTGCTTCATGACATCACTCAGCGGCCCCGTATTCTCTTTGATTAACTCAAAGGCTACTGATACCCACAAATATGTCACACTAACATAGCTATTGCTTAGACCATGTCGGTATACCCCGCACAGTTTCCACAACGTATTGCTGTTTACCTATAATGTTTCCTAAATCCAGGTAGAGGATTCAAACCCAAACAAAGAACCAAAATATAAAGCAAACAAGTCAAACATTGTAAGCAAATAAATGTGATCTAAACCCTAAGATAACCCCACTTCTATAAAATTCCCCAGCAGAGTCGCCAGTTCTGTGATGCGGTGGGAGAACTGACTTGAGGTTTTGCATTTTATCGCAAATGTTGCGGTTAGCAAGAGTCGCCACCGGCTTTTCTTTTTTCCAAAAGGAAAGGTGAAAAAGCACAGGAAAGACCTTTGAGATTGTTTCTTGAGTTTGGGGGGTAGATTATGAAAAGGGAAGGTGTTAGCACCCTTTTCATCCATGGTTTTCCATGGGCTCTTAGTTACTTGCTTAGATCACTTGCTTTTGTTTGTTTGAAATTGTGCTTGGTGTGGTTTTGAAAGTATTTTGTAAAAGAGGCCATTCGTTTAGGCAATCTTTATAATGATTCTCGTTCGTAAGAATGTATACAAAGATGTTTGTCTTTTTTGAAAATGTTTTCAATGTTTGTAAGATGTTTTGAAATGTGTGTATGTGTTTGTTTTGAAAAATAGCAAGGATTTGTTGTTTGAAAGGGGCAAGTAACTAGAAGCTTATCTACCTACTCAAATGTCTTCCCTATGTATTTTCTATTCCTTTGACATTGTTGTCTTACCTTGGATTTGGTAAGCAACCCTATCTTTGGATGTAAACGGGACAGGAATGGGTCATCGTATAACCATGATTAGCAATGTTTGCAAAGTATCTTAGCATTTTTGAGGGACCAAGATCATTTTTGTAAGGCAACCTTGAATAGCATCATCGAGGGACTATGATCTTATATTTGTTTTGTTTTGCCAAGATACTTCGCATGCGTAACATGGCTATTTTGTTTTAGGCAACCAAGTGGGAGAAACCCTAAGGGTGCTTGTGTGCAAGTGTGTCATTTTCATGCTTTTGATTTTGTCTTGTATTAAGGGTTTTCTATTTGCTTTGTTTTGTTCTTGTCATACAAACCCTAATTACTAATCATGGCATATGAAAGCGATAAATTGCGTAATATAAATATACTAAGCTATTACAACAATTTTATGGGAGGGGGGAATACAAGTTTGAATGGGGATTTGCACAAATATAAAGCTAAATACATTATTACAACCAAATCGAATTTGTACGAATGTAAGATAAATACAATATAATATTTTAAAATGTAATGCAATGTACATGTAAAAAGATTTTTTGATGTCTTATTTTTATGTAAAAGAAAATTTAATTTAAGCCTAAAAATATAAAGGAAAAGATTTAATTTTTTGATAGGGGTTTAACCCTAATTTTATTTAAGAGAAAATAAAGTTTCTATATTATTATTTTGTGTATTTTCTTGTGTAAAAATAATAAATAATATTGTAATAAAATATAAAGTTTTGTATGTATGCAAAAAATAGGGATTTATAAATATGAAATGCAAAATAAAAATACTAAGTATATTTAATTATATTTACAAATTTATTAAGAAAAATAAATTATATCCTATTAAAATAAACTATATTTTTATGTGAGAAATAATAAAAGAAATAAAATAAAAGTGTAATATATTAATTTACATTTTTTTGGAATTTTTAATCATTAAAGAAAATAATAAAAATATTAAATATGAAAATAAAACAAAAATAAAAGATAAAAATATGATTTAGCAAAGGGGGTGATAAAGCAGATTTATGGTAAGATTAGCAAAAAAATCTGGTCTAAGCAAACTAAGCCCATCCTGCAAAAAAGTGTGAAATGGAAAAGAAAAAGAAGGAAAATTACAAAAAGTAGCGCGCAGGTTCGAACCCAGGACATGGGTCTCACCAGCGTGCTGCTTTACCACTGAGGTGGCCATACATCCATTATCTTTACTGAAACAAAAATAACATATTACAAAATGCGCCCTTGCCCTGTTTCATCTTCTTCCTCAAGCCTTGGCCGGATCCCCTGTAACTTCCTCATGCTTCTATAAAAATGAAAACTTATAACATGAAAAATGTAGCATTTGAACTCACGAATCCAGCCATATAAGTTATGTAATCTAACTATCAAAGATCAAAGGGAATTTTAAAAGCCCCAAATTCTAACCTAATATTTTCAGAGATTTCAACTTCCAAATTCTATCAGCACAAGTAAAATCAATGCAAGATAATGATATGTATAACTTCGTTATGATGAGAACTACACTTTTTATTCATAGATTGTGGCCTAAGGTTGCCTGTACAAGGAGATAGAGTTTGAAAATTTACCTCTTTCAGCTGGAATCGTGTATGGAAATGTAGTGACTTTAATGGAGGCCTGATGCTTGCTTGAGCTTCCTTGAGCTTCCCTGAATCTATTCCAAACCTTGCCTTGCTCTGAAAGTGGCTAGAACCCCCTGACCAAGTCCAACTGCAAGCTTCAAAGTCAATAATGGCAGATGGTGGAAAAGAGAACACAGAACATGGATGATGATTTGGATGAGTTTAATATCAAGTATGTAAGGTATTGGAATGATCTAAACACAAAACGCACGAGCCAAATGGAAGTTGGATGTGTTTGTGTAGAAACTGTATGTTTTGGACAATTTTTGGTGTTTTTCTTGCTCTAAGTGTTTCAGGTCTTGGCTTGGTGTTTTATGTGTTGCATATAGTTTGTATATTAGTATTGAAATGATCTTAGGTCAGCTTCCCAACAGATCTGCCAATGCTAGCCTTTTGGCCACTTTTCTTGTACTTGAAGCAAAGTGACAAGACCAAAGCTTCACATGCTTGTACCGGCTTATTTTAGGTTGGTATGAGTTTGTACAACTTAATTAAGACCTGTGTGGTTTGTATGCATCAAGGGGACAGGTTCAAAGCTCAAAATTGTAAAGTTTGCAAAAGTGGTTCTTTATGAAAATGGCAATGGAACCTTTTTTCCATAAATGGAATTACAAGTTGGATAAAGGTTCAAAAGCATGGATAGAGGCTTTGTCAATTGAGCAAGCATTTAATTAAGGAGTGTGGAACAAGTTTAGGACATGTACAACATGAAATAGCCAGCATAGGATTGATTTGCAACTTGGTTCTTCATGAAATGGCTTGAACAAAAAGTGAGAAAATGCCAACTTCCTCTCTTCGATTCTCTCTACTCAAAAATGATCTTGAGGATTTATTTGACATTTTGTAAAGCTTGAAATATGCTCTATAATTCATCTTTGAAATGCATTTTGAGATACCTCTTGGAACTAGGTGAAAAATTGCCATGAAGTTGGGTCCAAAACCTGCCTAAATTAGGGCAAAATTTCTCTAAGTTAAGAAGTTCATGACCATGTATTCACAAATTTATAACTTGAGATCCAAGCATCTTTAGGGAAAAGTTTGTGAAGAAAAGTTGCAGATTTCATGGAGATCTATAACTTTCATGTTGGGAAGTTTCCTTGAATCATTAGGCATCATGGTGTAAAAATGGTGTAAAGTTGAGAAAAAATAAGAAAATTTTCATACTTAGAAAATTTCTAAGTTATGAAAATTTTCAAATTCAAACCCTAATTTTCAAATTTGGATTTCGTGATGAACAAGTTTCACATTTGGAAATGTTTTGATGAATTATGACCCTTGGTACTTGATTTTGACCAAAAAAATCAAAGTTTGACTTTTCAGTGTACAGTTGACTTTTGATCAGTTGACTACAAATTTCATTTGTCAATCCAATGAATTTGAAATGTTTTGAGCCATGAAATTAGGCCAAGATGATGTAATTGAATCCTTGAAATCATTCTTGAACTCAATTGATCCTTTGTTAGGTTAAAAATCATAAATTGCCCTTCCTCAGTCAAAACCCTAATTTTGACCATTTTGCCCTTTTGATGATTTGATCTAATTTCTTGAGGAATTGTGATCCAAACTTGACCAAATGATACATATAAGTTTAAATTGTTGATATGAATTAAAAATTATGAAGTTTGATTGTAAATTGGCCATAGTTGACTTTTTCCCCAATACAGATGATTTTTAGGTCAATTGTCCAATTGACTGATCAAAAATATGGTTCAAGGCTTGATACTTGTCTGGGTGATCTTAGGGGTCCATAGTGATGTTTTAAAGTCAAATGAAGCATTGATAGTCCAAAAATCCTTGTGCAAACTCAAACCCTAATTTTGGGTCATCAGTGCAAGATGGGATGTCTTGAGTTGACCAAACCCTAATCCAGTCTTGAGTGATAGAGATCTTGTGAGAAAAATCTTGATAAATGAGAGGGCAAATTTTGGGGTAAAACACATGCCAATCTAATTCTTCAAGCTTAAGAAGATTGAATAGGGGAAGATGTTGTACCCTAAAATTTTCCCTCTCACTTATCAAGAATTTTCTCACAAGATCTCCTTGGGCTCAAGACTGCACTAGGGTTTGATCAGCTCAAGACACCTCCTTGAGCACTGATGACCAAAATTAGGGTTTAAGATTGCACATGGATTTTGGAACTTATAATGCCACATAATACTTTCATGGATCACTATGGACCCCCAAGGTTGCTCATGTCAAGTTTCAAGCCTTGGATCACATTTTTGCTCAGTCAATTGAGCAGTTGACATAAAAATCAACTGTATTGGGGAAAAAGTCAACCATGGCCAATTTACAGTCAAACTTCATAATTTTTTATCCATATCAATATTATAAACTCATATGTATCAATTCCCCAAGAAATTTGATCAAATCCCCAAAAGGGCAAAATGGTCAAAATTAGGGTTTTGACTGGGAAAGGGCAATTTCTGATTTTTGACCTAGCAAATAGTCAATTGGTTTAAGTAATGATCTCAAGAGTCCAATTGCATCATTTTTACCTAATGACATGGTTCAAAACATTGCAAGTCCATTGGATTGACAGATGACTGTAAATTGGCCATGGTTCCAAGCCCTGGATCACATTTTTGCTCAGTCAATTGATAAAAAGTCAATTGTATACTGAAAAGTCATACTTTGACTTTTTGGTCAAATTCAAGTGCCAAGGACCACAATTCATAAAAACATGTCAAAATATGAAACTTATTCATCAAGAAATAAAAAATTTAAGATTTCATTTTGAAAAGTCAAAATTTCTAAACTTAGAAATTTTTCTAAGTGTTGGAAATTTCATATTTTTTCATAACTTTGAGACAAATTTTCACCATGATGCAAGATGATTCAAGAGAAACTTCCAACATGAAAGTTGTAGATATCCATGAAATCTACAACTTTTCTTTACACAACTCCTTCCAAAAATGTTTGGATCTCAAGTTATAATTTTATGAACATGTGGTCATGAAACTAAACACTTAGTGAAATTTTGCCCTAATTTGGTCAGGATTTTGACCTAACTTCATGGAACATTTTCATATAGTTCCAAGGAGAATCTTTAAAATCAATTCAAATATGGGTTGTAAAGAACATTGCAAGCTTTCCAAAATGTCCAAGAACTCCTTGAGATCATTCTTGAGGAGGGAGAATCAAAGATATGAAGTTAGGGTTTTGTCACTTGAACTACAAGTCATTTTTAATGAACACATGAACCAAATCCATGCTAGGATGCATAATATTTGCTTTGCAGGCCTCAAACTTGTTTTTAACTCCATAATTAAATGTTTACACAACTGTTAGGGCTTTGATCCAAGCAATTGAGCTATTGTCCAAGTTACATTTCCATTTATGGCACAAAGTTAACAATGCCATTCTTGTAAAGCAAGCTTTTTGCATAAAGTTCACATTGAGCCTCTAACTTGTTCCCTATGATCACAATCCATCCACAAAGTCAGAAGCAAGCTGGTTTAAAGCATAACCACTCTATCTTAGCAAGTACACAAGGCATGGAAACTTTTTTGTCAAAAAATCACATGTTTAACTTAAACATGTAAATTTGAATTCTGATCAACTAGAGCACTCCAAACTTGTTGCTTATAAATAGAGTCACTATTTGTGAGCTAGGACACGAGCTTGAGAACCCTGAAATACACCAAAACTCTCTCAAATCAGAAATTGCCCAAAAACTCCATTGTTCCATAGTTTTTGACCTTGAACATCGAACTCCCATTTCCCTCGTGTGTTTCTTGGCCTTTTAGTTTCTAAAGCTTCCTTACATAAAATACAACTCATCTTTATCCTTATTCCAGAACTGTAACACCATTTACCATAACTTCCATAACCAAAAAACAGAGTCTGCAACTTGACTTCTCCAAGTCATTTCAGCCACTCTCAACTTGAGCAAGCCATTGTATTAGCTTCCTAGGACCTCAAGGAAGCTAACCTGATCATCACCATCACTTGAAACAAGCTCAAACTCAAAACACGATTTCCAGTTTTGAGGTAAGTTTTCACAACTTAAAACTCTTCATACAGGCATCATCAATAGTTTATTTGTGAATAAAACATTTAGATATCATTGCCCTGAAGCTAACCATGTCCTTAGTTTCCATTAATTTTGCTTGAGCTTAGAGAATTTTGAAACTGAAATTTCTGAAATTTTTAGGGTTCAGATTAGGGCCATTAAAAGTCTTGCTTATCTTTGATCTATGGTTTTAATACTTTACATTTCTGGAATCGTGAGAAAATTTACTACAAGTTTCATGTTTATAGTTTTCATTTTTGATGAGAAATAAGCAAGTTACAGTTGGTCTTGCTGGAGGTTGAAGATGAAGTCTTCAGAACACGTTTTTCCTTACATATTTATTGTTTCGTTTGTATTAACTGATGTATAGCCACCCCAGTGGTAGAAGCGCGCTCCTGTAACCTATGGGACCTGGATTCGAGCCCCAGTGGTATCCTTTTCACTTCTCATATTTTTACAATTATGACTTTTTTGTTTGCAGGGCGTTGGGCCTCTTTGGGTCTGGCTTATTTTTATTGTTTTTTGCGGACTGACCTCCCTATTTCCTCTTGGCACCCCATGGCCCAAGTTTTATTATTTATTTATTTATTTCATTTTTCTTTTCTTAAATATATTTTTCTAAATACTAAAAATCATAAAACACAAAAAAATGATATATTTATATTTTGACTTATTTTATTTTATTTTTCCACAAAAAAAAATATTTTTATACTTTATTTATTTTATTAAGTAAATCTTATAAACTTAATTAATATCATGTTTTTATTTATTTATTTTTCACACCATTTAAAAATACATTATTTTAATATAAAAAAAGACTAAAAATATTTTATATAAAAATACCAAAATACTTTTCTTGAATTTATTTTCTTTTGATTAATTAATAGAACTAGGTTTTCATTTAAAATCTTTTCTTAATAAATTCAAACTTAATTAATTATTTTCTTTATTTAATTAGGTTAAGACAAAATCTTTTTTCATGAAAACCAAACAAAAATACATTTTTTTTGCATTTTTGTACAATTCATTCATTTTATTACTTTGTATTTTTTTTATTTCCTTGTATATTTATACCAATTCAATATGGTTGTAATAGACTAATTAGGTTTAAATTATTTCAATCCCCATTTACAAATTGTATACCCCCTCCCCACAAATGTTGTAATAGCGTAGTAACTTTAAATTTCGCAATTTATCGCTTTTATATACAATGCTAGTAATTATGGTTTGTATGGAAAGACTAAAACCGATACTTAGAAAACCCTAATTCAAGACAAAAACAAGCATGAAAACAATACATTTGCACATAAACACCTCTAGGGTTATCCCACTTGGTTGCCTTATACAAAATGGCCATATTACGCATGTGAAGTATCTTAGCAAAAACAAGCAAATACAAGATCATAGTCCCTCGATGATGCTATCTAAGTTGCCTTACAAATGATCTTAGTCCCTCCAAAAGAATGTTGAGATACCTTGCAACATTGCTAATCATGGTTATACAATGACCCATGCCCGTCCCATTTATATCCAAATATAGGGTTGCTTACCAAATCAATGGTAAGACAACAATGTCAAAGGAAAAGGAAATGAGCAAGAAAGACATTTGAGTAGGTAGAATGCTCCTAATTACTTGCTCAATTTTAAATAAACATCCTTGCTATTTTTATAACAAACACCTACACTTTCAAAAACATCTTATAAAACTTGTAAACATTTTTCAAAAGATCAATATCTTTGTATATATTCGTACGAACAAGAATCATTACAAAGATTTCCTAAACAATGGCCTCTTTACAAAATACTTTCAAAAACCACACAAAGAACAATTTTCAAACAAAAGCAAGTGATCTAGCAAGTAACTAAGAGCCCATGGAAAACCATGGATGAAAAGGGTGCTAATACCTTCCCTTTTCATAATCTACCCCCCGAACTCAAGAAATAATCTCAAAGGTCTTTCCTGTGCTTTTTCACCTTTCCTTTTGGATAAAAAAAGTCAGTGGCGACTCTTGCTAACCACAACATTTGCGATCAAATGCAAAACCTTCAAGTCAGTTCTCCCATCGTATCAGATGACCTATCTAACAGGTAAAATCCTTCTAGTTGTGTTCCGGTGAAGCTCTCTTGGAAAAAGTGAACCCAAAGTTTCTTATCAGTAGTGTGCGGCTGTATCTTCTGCATATAAAATTTCAGGTGAAGTTTTGGATAAGAAACTCCATCGTACTTTGCAAAGACTGGTCATTTGAATTTGTGGGGAATAACAACCCCAAAGATCAAACCCAGATCATCAAAATCTAAACCGGGGACGACTTGGATCTCAACGACCTTCAATTTGTCTTCTAACTGCTTATACTTGACATCGGCGGATGGATACTTCTCGTCGAAATAATCATCATCAGATGCTTGATCATTAATACAGTCATCCTGAGTACTCTTAATCTCACCAATTTGATTCTCGTCTTCTTCAGATGAGTTTTCCACTATCAGGATCTGACGAACCGACTCTTTGAACCTTCTTCCCATGTTGACCAGGGCTTTCTTCTTGGGCTTATTCTTAATTGCCAGAAAGGCCATCATATCTTGCTGCCCCTTGGCTAGGGCCAGTAGAGTCTCTTGGAGTTGAGAGTTTTGTGCCTGAAGATCCTTCACAGTTTTCTCTAGATCCATCTTGCTGAAATAAACAACAGAAAGATAAGGAAACATGTTTTGCAAAAACCTGTCATGTTATGATGCATGGCATATGTATATGCAAATGATTTCAAGGATTTTTGGAATTTAAATTTGCATAGACAAAAGAATGAACAAACTTCAATTTTCGTTAATTAGCTTGAAAAGATTACAACATGCCTCTTGGACTTACAAAATAACTTTCTAAGATAAAAAGACTGAACACATCCTCTTCGGTGCAAGGTAGGCGTTCACACTTTACTCTTCTTGTAGCTGCTTCGTAAGCTCCAAGACCATCTTCTCGCTAGCATATGATTGAGATTCGAAGGTATCTCGTTCTTCGTTTAGCTGAATCCAACCTTTTTGCAAGTCTTCGAGAGATGTAGGCATGTCGGGGTGGAGGAAAGTGTAGGGAACATCTCCTTCAACCACAGACTCCATAATGTCTGGTAAGATAGAGGGATAAGGCATCACAAGTTTCTGAGCACGAGATCGTACCCACTTAAGTTAAGGCTCAAGGGGGAATGGAATTATTGTGTCCCAGCGTCTTGCTATCCACTTTGCTTACCATCCTCCAAGCTCGGATAAACCTTTGGCGATAGCTTTGACCATCGCTCTCATAGTCGAATACCACTCCTTGGATAAGTATCTCATGTGTACCATCTCTTTGGGCATATCCAAACTGTCGTAAGGCTAAGCAAGGGTTATAAGTGATACCTCCCCTAATGCCAAGTAAAGGGACATTAGGAAATTCATCATAAAGGTCGATGATAGTAACATTCTCCAAGGATCGGGAACACCAATGAACATCTGAATGTATGAGCGTTATCAACCCATGAGACCACCTCAAACCTTGCTCGTTCTTCAACACAAATCGGGGAAGATGCGAAATAAACCATCTTGCCAAGAGAGGAGTACAACACATGAGGATTCCTCTCTTCCTCATAGTTAGAGAGTGAAAAGAATGTAGGATATCTCCCAACAAGGTAGGCACCAGATTGCGAGACATGAAGATTTTGACAGCATTAACATCTATGAGTTGGTCACATCTTGGAAACAAAACCATCCCATAGATGAGAAGGGCCAATATTTATTCAAAAGCTTGTAAGTCCAAGGAGTTACAACAATCTTAAGCTTTCTCGAACAAGAACTTGGCTAAGAAACCTTTGACACCCCTCCTTGTTTCCCAATTAGTTGTGACATCAGATAGTGCTTGGGAAATATCTTCAGGTTTTGGATCTCTTTCTGTACCGTTGAAGCGTAGTTGATTGAGAATAGGAATCCTCAAGAGTTGTGAGAATTCTTATTGAGTAGGCACAAGTTGATAATCGGTAAAAGTGAAGTAATGGTGTAGAGGATCAAAGAATTGGAAGAGTACCTTCATCATATCTTCATCAGTGTTGGAGGTAACCAAGTTTAGGAGGCGACCATGTCTTTCGGTGAATGGAGAATTCTAAGGAACCCTTGATGCTAAATCTTTAAGTTGAGGAGGAATTCTTACGAGATTGACTTGGATAGTATTCTTGTGGGTATAAGCCATATCCTACAAAACAGAACAAAGATAAATCCCAAAAATCCTTGAAAATGGTTAATGAGTATGATTATGATGTTATGATGTTTATGATGTTATGTATAAGTAAGTACATACAAACAAGGCAAACAAGTCCTTAGGTTTAGGCTTGCATGGAGTCTCATAGGTAAGTACCCTCTTGAAGTTTAGTTGGCTCAAACTTGTC
The DNA here is from genome assembly GCA_948472305.1 of Vicia faba. Taxonomy (NCBI): domain Eukaryota; kingdom Viridiplantae; phylum Streptophyta; class Magnoliopsida; order Fabales; family Fabaceae; genus Vicia; species Vicia faba. The sequence goes on from OX451737.1 coordinate 480,208,838, forward strand.
CTAGAAGTAGTAACCGGGTTCTAAAGGATCTCAATATCACTGGTTTGTCTTCTCGGGCAATGTTTCAGCGCAAGCCTCTTTCACGACGATCAAAATATCCCGAAAATCAAATCTCAATGAGTGTAGTATCGAGTATCTACCAACTTTGGACTGCACCAAAGCCGGTCATCTCACTATATCCTAATGGCCAAGTTGGTCAAGTAAAGGTTCTAAAGTCAGTTAGTGCTTCATGAATCACTCAGCGGCCCCGTATTCTCCTTGACTACTCAAGGGCTACCGGTACCCACAAATATGTCACACTAACATAGCTATTTCTTAGACCACGTAGGTATACCCCGCACAGTTTCCACAACATATTGCTACTTACCTATAAGGTATCCCAAATTCGGGTAGAGGATTAGAACAAGCCCTAACAAGGAACCAAAATGTAAAGCAATCAATTCAAATAATGAAATCAAGTAAAGCTCATATAGCCCTAAGGTAACCCTACTTTTAAGTTTATCCCCAACAGAGTCTCCAGTTCTGTGATACGGTGGGAGAACTGACTTGGGTGTTTTGTGTTTTATCGCAAATTTTGCGGTTAGCAAGAGTCGCCACCGACTTTTCTTTTATCCAAAAGGAAAGGCTGAAAAGAACAGGAAAGACCTTTGAGATTGTTTCTTGAGTTCGGGGGGTAGATTATGAAAATGGAAGGTGTTAGCACCCTTTTCATCCATAGTTATCTATGGGCCCTTAGTTGCTTGCTAGATCACTTGCTTTTGTTTGAAAATGTGCTTTGTGTAGTTTTTGAAAGTATTTTGAAAAGGCGCCATCGTGGAAAAAATTTTAATAGTTCTAGTTCGTAAGAACGTATACAAAGTGTTGAACTTTTGAAAATGTTTCAAGTTTGGAAAATGTTTTGAAAGTGTTTTTGAAAGTGTTGGTGTTGGTTTTGAAAATAAGCAAGAGTGTTTGATTTGAAATTGAGCAAGCAACTAGGAACAATCTACCTACTCAAAAGTCTTAGTTCATTTCTTACTTTCCTTTGATATCTCTATCTTACCATTGATTGGTAAGAAGCCTTATCTTTGGATGTAAAGGGACGGGAGCGGGTCATCGTATTGTCATGATAGCAATACTGTGAAATATCTTAGCAATTCTCTTTGAGGGACTAAGATCATTTTGAAAGGAAACATTTGGTAGCGTCATCGAGGGACTATGATCTTGTATTTTTTATTGCTTTTTTATAAGATACCTCACATGCATAACATGGCCATTTTTGTAAGGAAACAAAGTGGAATCACCCTAAGGGTGCAAGTGTGCAAGTGTGTTTGGTTTACATGCATTGTTATCTTGGATTAGGGTTTTCTATTTGTGAGTTTTAGTCTTTTCATACAAGCCCTAATTTACTAGCATTTATATAAAGCGATAAATTGCGGAAAGTAAAATTACTAAGCTATTACATCATTAAGGGATGGGGTGTACAAATTTACAAATGGGGATTTACAAGAAAATTAAACATAGTTAACTATTACAACCATATTGAATATTGTACGAAATTGAAAAGAAAATAATGCAAGAATATAAATGGAAAAAGAGATGATTTTTTGGTTTTAACAGGGATATGAAATAAAAGTATGTGATTGTAAAATCATTTTTGGTGTTTTGACTATTAATGATAAAATAAAATAATAAGAGGAAAAGGGGTCAGAATCAACACGTGGCTGAAATGAGAGGGATCTGAAGTTCTGGCTATGATACGCTACAAGAAAGAAAATGTTAGTAGGAAAATAGAAAGTCATAAATTATGGGTCTGGGTATACCAAGTTCTGGGGTTGCTGGGAATATAGAAGTTATAACTGGAAAATCAGAAGTTCTGGTTGTTTGAGAGAGTGAGGTGATAATGCTATTGGGTGAGCCTGTCTAGAAGTTCTGATCTAGGAACATTGTCTGACAGATAAATGGATAAAAATATCAATAAGTGGACCTAAAAAAAAGATGCTTCTGGGACTAGAACCCAAGACCCTTAGCATTAATGTCTTATGCGCACGCTTTCTATCACTGGGGTGGCTGTACATCTGGTATTAGAAGCAAAAGCATAAAAATATAACACAAAGTAAGTTCTGATGGTGAGCTTATCTCTTTCTCCATGCTAATCAGAACATCTGCAACTTAGCCATTTCTCAACAGAATAGAAAACACAAACATAACAATTGTTGCAGGTTTCGATCGTGGTTTCAGAGACATAAAAAATGTCAAGACTGTAAATAAGAAATAAGCATGTATATGCTACTCCTTATTTCTTTAGGAAGTTATGAACTAAATTTCTCCCAAATTAGGCAGAAAGTACATGAAACCTCAGAATGTGTACAACATCAGAATCAGGATGTCTACATTATATTTTGGACATGCAAGTTTAACAATGCCTAAGTAATATGATGAGAGTCAGCAGAAGCTTACATTGCAGCTGAGAGATGTTTTGTGAGCTGGAATCTGATTCTGACAACTGTGATGCTCTGACCAATTTCCTCACGCGCTTAGCTGGTTGGGACAACCTTTAACTTGAGTTATGAGTGGCTGAAAAATTCTGAAACAGCCAAGAAAAAAAGTTCTGGCTTTTTGAGGTGGAAACTAATGGGGAACGTGTTACAGTCTGCAAGCAGAAGTTAAGACAACTTCTAAATGTAAATCAGGAGTTGTATGGATGATTTGGTCAAGAAACAACTTGAGGGGAATTAGAGTTTGAACGCAAAAATCAAAACAACTAGCAGGTTTTGTATTTGTATTTGCAGTTCTGGATTCTTGGAATTTGGTAATGTTTCAAGGCTTTTTGATCTTCAAATTTTCTGACCTCTTTACAGTTGCAAATGGATTCTAATTTATAGGCAAAGGTTTAGTAGCTTGGAGAGGTCAAAGGTATAGCTATCATGCTAGGGCGCAAACTTGTTCTTGAATAAAGTTAAAAAGTATGGTGGTTAGAAGATTTTAGCCGTGCCTAAGCTGGACTTGTAAGCATGAATTAAGGAAAAGTACCCTCAAACAAAAACAAAGCATGGGCCCAACATACTCTTGTACAAAAGTTTTCTTTTTTCAAGGACATCAATGTACTTTTATGCCACACGTGGGGAAATCCTTTGGATAAAAACTCAAAAGTAGTTGTGAGCATTAAATGATGATGAGATTTATCAAACCAGGAATCCTGCAATATGAGATTATGCATCATAGTTTAATTCTAGGTCAGAAGTTCAACATCATCGCAACTTAGAACAAAAATCCAACTTCTGATCCTTGAATCTCTTTGCTCCAACATGTTCTGAGTGAGTTCTCAGACTTTCCAGAAAGCTTATAACATGCTTTGTAAGCCCTCTTTGAATTACTCTTGCAAATTCTGACTGAACCTACGTGAAAACTGGCCCAGAAATTGTAACCAAATTCTGATTTGAAAATGCTCAGAATTTACTAAGTGTTTAAGTTTCAGGGACATGTCTTTGAAGACGTATAACTTGAAATCCCAACATTTCTAGAAGAAGTTATGTTCTACAATGTTTTATATGTCACTGCAATCTACAACTCTTGTGTCAGAAGTTCTTCTAAAATTAGCTTGTATCATGGTGAAAATATGGCCAAAAGTTATGATTTTATCATATTTCTTAACACTTAGAAAAATTTATAAGTGTATAGAATTTTGACTTTTCCAAAGCATTGACTTTTGATTTTCTTGATGAAACCAAACTTCTCACTTTGACATGCCTTGATGAAATTTTATTCTTGAAACTTGATTTTTGATTTAAAAGTCAAAGTCTGACTTTTCAGTATGCAATTGACCATTTTGCCCTTGTTAATGACTTTCTTAGAAAACTGTCATCCAAGACTTAAAACTTGATAGAAGCAAATTTGTGGGCCCAGGATGATCCTTTTTAGAAATGGGAGGGAAAATTTTGGGGTGCAACACATATGGCCAAACAAAAGGGTGCATGCAGGAGGTCCTTGCTTTGGGGCGCTAGCATAAAGGGAAAATTTTTCCTTGAGAGTTTGGTAAACATGCAAAACCAAAGGCTTCTGAGTCGAAGGAGAATTGCAGGAGGCCCTTGCTTTGTGACTTCAAACAAAACATGCCAGAGGCCTTTGCTCAAACGAAAGCTTTCCTGCCAAAGGTCCATATGGCCAAACGAATTTGCATTTAAAGGAAACCTTAAGCCCAAACGAAGAATGTAAACCCAAGCTTGTATTGAAGAAAGTCACACGCCCAAATGAAGAAAGCATGTAGGAAGTAAAGGGAAAAAACGAAGCTTGCAACAAAAGGGGCCACATGCCACAAATGAAATAGGCATGCAAGAAGCAAAGATGCCTAGACAAAAGAGGCATGCAAGAAGCAAAAATGTGCAATAGAAGGATGCCAAAAGGAGGCTTTTTGCCTTGGAATCGAAGGAGGATACATGAGGCTCTTTCCTTGTGCCTGCTGGCCTGGTCGGTGCCTCTTGCACGCAAGAAGGGAGTTATGGCTCAATCGAAGGCTGCATGCAACCAATCATTACTTTGTGGATCAAAGCAAGCATGGAGAGATCAAATGTTCAAACGAAGAAAAAAAAGCCATGCAGGCAACCATTGCACTGTGAATCCTGTGAGGCCAAAGACGCAATCAAAGGTGGCATTCAGAAAAGTCCTGCCTTGTGAAGCAAAGCCAGCATGTCAGAAACCAACGCTCAATCGAAGGATGCAAGCCAAGCTTGCATCGAAAGACGCCAAAAGGCCAATCGAAGGAGGTGAATCGAAGAAGACTTTTTTTTCTCCAATTTTGTCAAAAATATTATTTTTATCCATTTTCCCCTTTTTTAACAGCTTCCTCTTTAATTTGATGCTGAAAAATTCAATTGTACTTGTGCAAGCTTGAATTTTGAGAATCCTTGTGAGAAATGCCTTGAGAAATGAGAGGGAAAATTTTAGGGTACAACAGATATCATATGCCTTTTTACTTCAGAATAAAATATTCCATTGGTGAAGTAGAGATTTGATAAGAACATCTTAACTAATGATGGATACACCTTTCTTGAGGGGCTGTAGTGGAAGGTGGACAAATTTATTTCTTCAGAAATCTTAAAGAATTTGAATTCTTTAAAATATTATGAATCTAGGGTGAGAATTCTCATGATGGTTCTATTGGTGAAATCTTGAAGGAATATTTCTTCTTGTTATTAAGAAATAATAGGATCAGAGAGAGGATTAAAGGATAAACTCGGCCTTATATGAGCCATGATGAAAGCTTCTGGAGAATTTAAACGTGTAAATATTGCAAGAAACCAAAGGAAATCATGCACATTCAAAATCAGATCAAGATCATTCCAAACTTATTGTCCCAATTAATTGGCTTAAGAGTCAATCGACTGGGTGATCAAATTTTCTAAGAAATTAAGCGATTTTCATCAATGCAAAGATCCTATTGAGTTGGACACTATGTTTCACCCATATTGCATTTGAAAAGATGCATGGAATCTATTCCAATAGATTGTCTTATGGTTCCAATCGATTGGGCTTATGTAATTTAGCATCCTTGGTGCTCTTTGGGCCTTGTGCTAGACTTGCTTTGGCTTTTTCAAATTTTTGCACCTCTGTCCAGTTTTATTTACACCTACTTTCTATAAAAGACTAAAAAAACTTATATATTGGGTTAACAAAGTTATTTTAAGTGATGAGAAAAAATCAAGAGCACTATTTTGAAGGATTAATCAGAACTTCCTAATAATTTCAAATTCAAAGTAGTGTACTACCACAAAATCAAGAATCCTTGATAAAAACTTCCCTCTTTTAAGGAAACGCCTTATGGCATGTCCTTATCTATGGTCGTTAGATGTGACAATTGGTTAAATAATGAGATGGATATGTTCACCACAGACATATCCACTCAACCTACTATGAGGTTAGTTTATCATTGAATATCATAGATGTTGAGATATCCTCAATAAGAACTATGCTTTGATCCCCATTGTTGATATCCACCATTAGTGATTATTTCTAGATCTTAGACTTTAAATTCAAAAGCCACTATATACTCGAGTTACAAAGAATCCCTTCAAAACATACTAGGGTTTCACCTTTGGTACCCAAATTTTCTTGGGTCTAGGTGCATTAGTTATTCCAGAAGGTCTAGGGCTATTACCTTTAGACCTTTTCAACTACTGAATATGTTCTTCTGAAGGAAATTATGGAAGTTGTTTGATAGGAGTTTAATGAAATTTTTGAGGATTCTTTAATTCTCATGCTTATGCCTTATCTTTAAGTAATTGAACTAGTTTGTTCAACTTTTCTATGGTTTCATCCTTCTTTGATTTTATTGAAAATCATAGGCACTCCTGTGTCTTGATTTAAAAATTGGATTAATTTTCCAATTTCCAATTCTTATATGTTGGTTAGTAACAAATTCCAATAAAATTTCTAACATTTATAATTCTTAAAAAAAACATTTATGAATGAGATCTTCCCCTTCTTCCCCTCATGTGTTCATTTCCTCTTGTTTGATACTTGAAGAAACTTCATATATAATTTCAAGAGTATCCCACATTTCATTGGCGATTTTGCAATTAAAAACATAAAGTAATTTACTATCATCTAAGGATATTACTAGAAAATTCTTGGTTTTGAAATCAATTTCAAAATTTCTCTTATCTTCTATGGTAAAAAGGGGATCGGGCTTATCAATTGCTTCTTCATATATTTAGTGAGATGGGATAAATGGTTTGTTGATTAACGTTTTCTATATTTAAAAATCAATACATTGAATAAAAATTATAAATCTAGTTTTCTATAATTTGACCTAACACCATTAAACGACAGAGGTTTGTTTAGGAAAGGTCTCTTGTTATAGAAGTTATTAGAAGTCATCTTCCTCTTGAGACGATTATTCTTTGAACATGAGTTAGGATCTGATTCAACTTATTGTTCATGTGTCTTCACACACAAAATGGGGGAAGACATGAATTGTGTGTTTCTTAAAAACATTAGTTTGAAAAACTTTTGTTATCTTTTCCAGAGTTTAAAAACATTTAGATAAAAACATTTTAGAAATTAGCAGCGAGAAATAAAAATATGGAAAATAAAGATTTAAGGGTAATGAAAATGATACCACAAATATATACAGGTTCGATCTAGTAGACTTAATCTTGTCCCCGAGATTTAATCTTGAGAATATCTAGTAATGTTTAAGAGCTTTTAGTATGTTTATACCTCGAACCCCCTTATACAAGAAAAATAAAGTTTCGGGCTAACTTCCAACCAAAAAACAAATAGAGAAAACCAATTATTCTTTCTTTTAAACACGAACTTACAAAGAGAAGCGATTAGTATTCCTTCCAAACAGTGAATTGAAGCAGCTAGTCTCCCTTCCAAACACTAACTTGTGGAGAGATGTAGTTAGTCTTCCTTCCAAATAGCAGACTAAAGCGGTTAGCCTTCCTTCCAAACACGAACTTGAAGCAATTAGTCCTAGAGCTAAACCGAGATTTTCTACGTACTTATCTCGAACCAATGTGATCTTTTGACCATGATGAATTCACGAAATCAACTGAGATTTTGGCTAACTGACCATAAACCAATATAAGATTTTAAACCGGGCTTATCTCAAACCAAAATGAGCTTGTCAATCAAGCTTAACTCATGAATTAAGATGAGATATTGAATTGGGATGATCTCGAAGAGCTTGTCAATTGGGCTTAACTCATGAACTAAGATGAGATGTTGAATTAGGATGATCTCGAACGAAATCAATCTTTTAAATAGGGTTGAACTTACAAACTGAATTAATGACTTAGAAACAAAATCCCCAAACCAAAGCTTTTAAAGAGTTTAACTTTTAACTCAAACAAACACTCCCTTAATGATAAATTATTCAACCAAGATAAAGACACTCTTTGGTGAATTTTTCAATAATACCCCTTCAAGAATACAAATTCCTCACTAAATAAAAAAAGACTTTCTTGAAAGCATTACGACTAATTTTAGGTGAGAAAAAGTGATGAATCATTTTTATGAGATAGGAAGCTCATGTCTTTTGGATGTGAAAATGTGAAAGGAAATGCCTCTAATTATAGGCTAGAGGTTGGCACAAAAAAGGAAATACTCATGGGTCAAAATTAATGAGCAAATCGATTGGCATCTTGCTCCAATTGATTGGAAGCCAAAAAAATAAACGACTTTGATTGTTTAAAAAGGAAGGAAAAGACACATAGACATTGCAATTCATTAAGATGTTGTCAAAAACATTTAAGAACGCCTTTTGTACTAACCAAATCGATTGGGATATGAGTTCTAATCGATTTGACATTACAAAATTTTATCCAAAATTTCCTAATAGTTTCTAATTCAACAAGCACGACTCCTAGTGATTTTTAATTGAAAAATAAAGGCTTAAAAATTGTTTGTGTGTGTGTGTGTGATTTATCCATATAACTTTACGAAAAATCCCTTGTGTTTTTAGAAAATAGGATTCACTCAGACATGACCGGGTGAACTTTCATACTTCCTCTTTTTCACTGCTTGAAGCTTCAAGACATTCCAAGTTAATCAATCATATAGACATTTTCTTAATTTTTCTTGGAGATTATTCCATAAAGTACTTCACCAACTTAGGATAACAAGATCCAACATTCAAAATTATCTTCAATGACTGAGCATCACTAAGAGGCTTCAAAATTCACTATACTTTAGTGCTTTAACATAAAGTTTACCAATATCTATCCTCTTATTGTAAGAAAAATTCAATTTCGTTGCACTTTCTGCAGGATGAAAAGGAACATATAGAGAGTTTTTGGCAAGATTTTTTCCTTGAACATTTTTAGGCTTGATGAGAGAAGAAACACCTTCAAACTTACCATCATCCTTTCCTCTAATCGATACACCTTTCATACGAAATCCATGAGCTTTCGTAACCCCAAAATATTTTTCATGCCTTTTCTATGATAACTTCTTTGGTATACCATAACTATTCAACCATTTCCTTGTTCCTATCATGCTTTTAGATAAACTCCAGAACTTTGCAGAAGAAATTGTAGTTTCAGAGATTAGTTTAAGGCGCAAAAGTGAAAATAGAAAAATGTGGTCTTTTTGAAAATTTAAGAAAATAACTTGTTGTCACAGTATAATGTCATACCATAATGTGTCACATATTTGAGAATTTGGTTACTCTATAATGGTTAAGTGTAACTACTTCTAGCAACAATATACTCAGCTTCTGTCGAGCCAGCATCACAACACTCAACTAGAGAATAGTTGGTATCAAAAGATTATAAAATATTATAATCAAATATTCCATTTATCTACTTAATAACTTTCTTGACTTGAGTAAGATAACTACTCTTATGATTGGCTATAAAGGAAGAACACACACCAACATAGAAAGTAATGTTAAGACTACTAGCAGTGATACTAATTAGGCTACCAATCATACTTCTATAGAGGCTTTGATCAACAATCACACCTTGTTCATCATTAGAGAACTTGACATGAGTGGTGGTAGGTGTAAATTTGTGCCTATAATTTTTCATCCTAAATTTCTTCACAATGTTTATATACTTTAGGAATCTAAGATGCAATCCTTCCTTTGCTTTACTTGAGAAATAGGTAAGTGGGAAAGTTCACCTACCATGTCCATCTTGAATTCATCTTGCATTTGTTGAAAAAATGATATAACATCTTACGTGACAACCTTCAAAACACAATGTCGTCAACATAAATGTGAACTATCACAAGAATATCATTGTCTTTCACAATGACACCCACCATGTTGTTGACATCATTACTAACATTCTGACTGACTTTAACTTCTAAGTACCTATTTAGGAAGGCTCTTTTGACATCCATTTGGTAGAGTTTTAACTGAAGGAGACAAAATAATTCTAGTCATAATCTGATAGCTTTAAGACGGCTAATAAGAGCAGAAGTTTCATCAAATTCAACCCATTCGATTTGAGCATGGTCATGAGTTATAAGCCGTGCCTTGTTTCAAGTGACAATCTCATTAATTTTTGTTTTGGGGCACCTCTATGTAATTTAAGTTGTTGTTAACATCTTCCTCCATCTCTTGTACTGCATGAGCCTTTTTTCTTTTTGGTGCATGTTTTCTTTTAACCACAGAATTTTCACCAACAACTTTCTTTACTTCACTTGACTGTAAGTTTTTCCTTACGTTGCCATCAAAAACTTTCTCAACATTATGACCAATGAGATCATAATATTCATCTTCATGGGGAGTCACTTCAGTTTGAAAATCATTAACAAATACTTTTATGAATCCCGTCATAGATTTTATGTTCTTGTTAAACCACTGTATACACCCTGATATTAAAGGAGCACCCCAAAAATATGCTTTCATCACTTCTTGCCACGTCTTCACCCAATGTCTCAACATCTTTCCCATCATCTCTAACATCAGCTTTAGAAGATAACATACCATTAACATTTAGATCCAACACTTGCTCTCTAGTAGTTGATGTAACAATTATTTCCTATAATGCCTTAGCTTCACGCCTAGTAACCTCTAGAGGATGGCTTCTTACAGGCCCATACACAGGCAGGACACCGAGAACATTTCCACCAACAACCAGATAAAAGTATGGAATATTAGGAGGGACAGTGTCTAGGAGATGTTTCCCAACAAACTTCTTATAACTTAAATTCAACCAACTAAGAGGAACACCATTTTTATCTCCAGTAGACACAATATCATGTTTTTGAGTAAACAAAATTCCATAAATCTGAGAAGGAATCCCAATAGAAAGTATCATGGCATAGATCATGACTCTTTCCATTTCTTTCAAGGTATAATTCTTCCTTTCGACAATCCCAACTTGTTAGGGTGAGAAGGGAGTATAAAACTCATGATAAATCCCTTAAATGGTGCAGAAAAAGTAGAATTTGGAGTTCTCAAATTATTTTCCATATTCGCTTTGAATGCGAGTTCTCTTTCCAATTTCTTCTTGTTTTTAACGTTGTAAGTAATGTAAAATGAATTCTTCAATTTTGAGATCAGATATACATATGGAAATTTTATATACAATAAGGTTCCTCGTTCTCCCAAGTTTTATGTGCCATAACTTATTTTCTATATCTGAAATGTGATACACGATGTCAGTAACATACTCTTCAACATTCTCCTCTATAGTATCAACAAGAGTCATTTTCCTCTTTACGATTTTCTTTCTCTTAGTGTTATGTTTATTCTTTTTCTCAACACTTTAAGAGATATGACAAGTCTGAGGTTGAATGTTCTTAGAAGCTGACCACATGTAGAAATTCTTTGATGATCTGGTACCCCCCATTATTTGTTATAGATGTTTGTTAGTGACAATACATTCAGAGTGGTTAAAATTTACACACTGCTCTTGATATCATAGTTCAATGATACTGATGATATTTGTATTGATACCTTCAATAAGGAGAACATCATATAGAATACGAAGTCTTGGATGCTTCATTTTCCCTTTTGCAATGATATTTCCTTTAGCACCATCACCAAAAGTTGTGGGTACAACCTTCGCTTCAAAAGTGTTTTGTATGATTTCAAAACCGGGACACGATGGCACTTCTCTGAAGTAGATGGTATCCCTATGTATTGTGGAACTCCTTTGCATTATAGATCTTAGGAATAATCAAAAAGCATATTGAAATTGACCCAAATCATTGAAAACCCATTTTTGCATAGTTTTTCGTTGCATGTGTCGACACATTCGAGTTTCAGGTTTACACATGTAACTCATTTTAAAGCATGTAGCTTCTGTAAGTCTCAGGTTGACACATGCATCCATGCAAGTCGACACATACTGAAAGAATTCTAAAATTGCAGAAATTTTCATTTTATGTGTCGACACATCTGTTCTTCAGGTCGACATATCTACTAGCATATTTAAGCTTGTAGCATATGAGTTGTTCAGGTCGACACGTGACATTATTTAAGGTCGAAACGTACGACCTAAACAAAAAGTATGTGTCAAAAAATACGAGTTTGAGGTCGACACATCATGTTTGTTTCGATCATGTTTTAATTTATATTTGATTCCAAATTTTCCCTTATTGCCCTAATTGTTCCACAACTATAAATACTGATTCATGCATCATTTATAACTTGATGATACCATAAAATTAGCCTACTTTTCTCTTTATCTTCAACCTTCCAATCTATGCATACACACCAACATTATATTGTGGTGGTGTTCTGTTGGGGTGCCATCTAGACGAAGAATTATGGATTTCCAATAGGTTTGGGTTGAGCTCTTGTAGGGGTCTTCATTCGGAAAAACCATCAGGTTTATCCTCCAACATCATTTGTTGAATTGGGGGTTTTCGTGCAATATTGTGCGAAGGATCGTCCATGTAAAAAATCCCTTGGAGTGTTTGAAATATTTTCAAGGAACCTTAGAGTGGTTGAAATCTTTTTAAGGAAGTAGCAAGAATTAGATGATATAATTGGTGATCTTGTGTTGATAGTTTGCAATCGGATTTACTCGAGTGAAAAATCCCTTGGAGTGATTGAGATCTTTGCAAGGAACCTTGGGATGTTTGAAATCCTTTTAAGGAAGTAGCTTAAGCAGTGAATAGGTTGCATTTATCGGTTTATTTGGTCTTGCTTAAGATTAAAGGTTGGAAGAAGGAGCATCAACACCAAATTGGAGAATTTTGTATTGTTTCAAACTCTTCCATTGTATTAAACATTTTTCAAATAAAAATTATCCTAGTTCCATTGGAATTATTTGCAGACATACCCACACGCGAGGATGACAGTGGGGAAATATGTAGACAAATTCCTTGTGTGTTTTTAATTTTCCGCTTTTACTTGCTTTCAATTTCATCAATCTTTTTATCCAATAGCATTGTGATAGTAAATGAATTGTAAGATTTTTTCTCTCAAAATCTGTTTTTGAAACAGGTGTGGATATGGCTTATAATCAATTTTGATTATAAGTGGTTTGTATATCAACACTACTCAAAGAGAAATTCTAAAAATTCACTTGCACGCTAAGTGTTTAATAAAATGACCAAGTTAGTTCTTTTACTATTTAGCCTTGGAAATAGCATTGTAAAGTGATTGTGTTCAAACAATAAATAAAGTGGATTGTTGATTTGAGTTTGTATCAATCTATTACTCATTTTTGTTTCATAGATTTATCTTATATAATTTGTATATCCGGGTTTCCAATAAGTTGTTTTTACATGACTTATCCAGTTAATTGCTTCTGCATCAAAAAGCTTTAAAAACAATTAATTTCTATATTTGTGTCTAGAACTATTTTTTGCGCCTCTATTCACCCCCCTCTAGATATGCGTCGTCGTCTAACAAAAGTAACATAGCTATTTGAGTATAAATTTAACTCTTTCAAATAGTTCTTTTCTCCATTCATATGCATGGAGCAACCACTACCAAAATACCAATATTTTTTAGAGAAGCTCTTAGATATGTGTGGGTAACATGAATTGTAGTTGCTTCTTTGATCTTCCAAACTTGTTGAATATGAGTTTTTGAGGTGTTCCTGGAGGAATGGTGTCTATATTAGTAGTAATGTCTACCATACAATTTGTATCAAAAAGGTCTTATATGACCTTATTAGCCACAATAGTGACACACCAAATAACTTTTGCGATAATGATGTCGAACAGGAAGTTGTAACATGTAGTTTGACATATTTAACTTAGTCTTCTTGACATGAGGAGCAAACTTGGGTTTAGTATTCATGGAGCTATAATCAAAACCAATTACTTTCATGTCTCTTAACACTCTTTCCAACCTAAAAAATTTCATCAAGAGTTTCAGAACCACAATTTAACATACGAATAGATTTGGTCGTACCTTCAAGTTTGGATTTCAGGTGGTCAACTTCTTCTTTTAACTCTGATAGTTATAACAAGATTTTCCTTGTTTTGAAGTAGAGATCTGATTTGAACTCTATGTTTCTCACTAGATATGCATTCTTCTTTCCATTTAAGATACAATTGACTAAGCGCTTTAAAAACATCTTCATTTGAGATATCTTTATCACTAGATTCTCCATCATCGTGCAAAGCTGACTTGGATCTTACACTCATTGTGAAGGCAACCACACTATTTATCTTTTATCCTTCATCATCACCTTCTGCTTGGTCTTTGCAATTTTCATAATAGACTCGAGCTACACTATTTGTAGGATTCTTAGTATCATCAAGAATTATTGGTCGATTACACTAATATAAATAACACATCTTACCTCGAAAGTGAAATGGCTTTTATCTCGGTTAGACTGGTGAGATAACAAAGGGTGACATGATAACTAGCCACTTTACCCCTCATATTTTGTGAACCGAGGTTAGAAAGCAAATCATCGTTGGTTCGATCCCTAGCAACAACATATTTTTATTTTCTAAATTTTTTAAGGCGCGCCACAAACCTCTCATTTTTAATTAATAACTGAGGTAATAAGTTATTGTTTTACCTATGTTTTTAATAATAACCCAGGGGTTAAATCTTATTTATTTGTGTTGGGAAAATAACAAAAAAAAACAAATTTCTATGCACACGGAAGCATAACCACAAAAGAAGAAAAGAAGCAAAAAACTCAAAAATAAAACTCAAAAATCATAATTTAACATCTAATTTTACAATGACATAATTAAAAACCCTCTCATATAATTGCAGTTTTTGAGGAGAAAATTGCAAACCCTCCAAACTGCAATTTTAAGGAGAAAATTATTGCAACTTTTGAACAGAAAATTTCAAACCTTCTCTCGACTGTATTTTTGGACGAAAAAATTACAAACACTCTCTCAACTGCAAGTTTTGGACGGAAAAATTGCAAACCCTCTCAACAAACTATTTTTGAAAAAAAAAATAGAAAACCCTCTCAACAAACTATTTTGAACGGAAAAATAGAAAATCTTCTCTAGACACACAAATACCCAAAACCCCAATACACTCAAAAGACTACATTTTATTGTTTTGTAGAAAACTCAAACTAACTATCTCTATTTATATTAATACTAAAATTCTATTTTCTTCATACTACTGGATGTGAGGCTTGGACGGATACACTTTTTAACCCAACAAATCCTCCCTTAATCCAAAATCTCACATATCTTCACTTTATCTTCAACTTCATCTTCATCAACCTCGTCTTCAAAATGGTTATTATAAGTATAATGATTAGTCAAAATTGTAAAATTATTACTCTTCAATCTTTTTTACTTCTTCCTCCCTTGATCAATATTTTCGTTACTCTTTCTTTTTTCGCTTGATCATAATTTCTTGTGACTCTTCCTTTTTCCCTTGATCAAAACCTTAGCTCTAATACCAATTGTTGGGAAAATAAAAAAATATATTTCTATGCATGCGGAAGCAAAACCACAAAAGAAGAAAAGAAGAAAAAAAATCAAAAATAAAACTCAAAAATCATAATTTAACATCTAATTTTCTAATGACAAAATTAAAAACGCTTTCATATACTTGAAATTGTTGAGGAGAAAATTGAAAACCCTTCAAACTGCAATTTTAAGGAGAAAATTATTGCAACTTTTGAATGGAAAAATTGCAACCCTCTCTCAACTGCAATTTTTAGACGGAAAAATTGCAAACCCTCTCTCATCTACAACTTTTGAGAAAAAATTGCAAACCCTCTCAACAAACTATTTTTGAATGGAAAAATAAAAAACCCTCTCTATAATACGGTGGGAGAATTGACTTGGGTGTTTTGTGTTTTATCTCAATTGTTGTGGATAGAAAGAGTCACCACCGGCTTTTCTTTTATCCAATAAAGGAAAGGGTGAAAAGAACAGGAAAGACCTTTTGAGAATTTTCTTAAGTTTGGGGGGTAGATTATGAAAAGGGAAGGTGTTAGCATCCTTTTCATCCGTAGTTATCTACGGGCTCTTAGTTGCTAGCTCACTTTGAAATGCTTTGTTTGAAATGTGTTTGTGATTTTTTTTGAAAGTATTTTTGAAAAGTGCCTTCGTTTAGGAGAACTTTGTAATGATTCTCGTCTCTATAAGAATGTATACAAAGTGTTGACTTTTGAAAATATTTCATTTGAAAGTGTTGGTGTGTTTCGAGAGATGTTTTGAAGATGGTGGTGAGAAAGCAACTGTGACCATTTTACCTACTCAAAAAGTCTTAGTTCTTTTCTTCCTCCTTTAGATATTGTTGTCTTACCATTGATTGATAAAAAGCCCTATCATTAGTTGTGAAGAGACAGACGTGTGTCGTTGTACAGTCATAGAAGGCAACATTGTGGGATACCTTAGCAATTTTTCGTAAGGATATAAGATCGTTTACCGAAGGCAACATTGAAGGGTCATCGAGGGATTACGATCTTGTATTTGAGGGTCTTTGCTAAAGTATCCCATGTTCGAGGGACATAACTATTTTTATCTTTAGGCAACAAGTGAGGTTAACCCTAGAGGTGAAAGTGTGCAAAGTATTTGTTTTTTCATGCTTTTTGTTCTTGAGTTAGGGTTTTTTACTTGTTGATTTTATGTCTTGCCATACAAACCCTAATTACTAGCAATTATATAGAAAGCGATAAATTATGGAAATGTAAAATTCTACGCTATTACATCGTTTGGGGATGGGGGTACAAATTTACAAATGGAGGATGAAAGCAAATAAACCGTAATTTACTATTACAACCATATTGAATATGAACAAATAATTTACAAGGATGTATGATGATATACAAAGAAAAGGAAATTGTTCTTGTTTGAGATTTTTGTATAAAGGGGCTTAATATTATCCTAATCAAACTAACAAAGTGAGAAAATAATTAATTATGTCTAAGTGGATTTAAATAAGAACTAAATCTAAATTAAATAGAAAAAGAAATTAGATTAGTTAAGAAAGAAATCTTTTAGGGTTTTTTAAGAAAAAGGTTTTAAAGTAAACCTAATTAAACCTAATGAAAGAGATTAATTAAAATTCCTAAATTCTAAGTTAATTAAATTAGAAAAGAGAATTAAAACCTAATCTAAATTAAGTTAATTAAAAGGAAGTTGTTAAGAAAATGTTTTTAGTCCTTTGCTTTTAAAAGAAAAAAAAACTAAATATTATAAATAATAAATATAAAATATTTTTGGTATTCTTTATTAATAAAAATAATAAGAATAATAATATTAATAATAAAATAAAATAGAAAATAAAAATAGAAAAATAAAATTAAATGTCAGGGGGGTAAGAAAGTGAAAATAGTGGTTTGGAAGAAAATTAGATTTTTGTTAGGCCCAAAAGACTGTTTTTGTTTTGTAATCAGAATAAAAAAAAGTGGGATGCGTGTATGTAAGTAAACAGGGGGTACTGCTGAGTAAAGGAGCAAGTCTCAGTCCAAGGGAGGCCCAAGGCGCGCTGTTTCAAACAAAAAAGGAAGTGAAAACAATAGAAAAAATGCAAAACGGACGTTGGGGCTCGAACCCAGGTCCAAGAGGTAACAGGCGCGCGCTTTAACCACTGGAGTGGTGATACATCTATTTATTAATATAAAACCATAAATATATATTTGAAAACCCATCCTAGACTTGTGTCATCTTCTTCCTCGCGCCAACTTCCATGAACAACATTTTTGAATTCTATAACTTGCTCATTTCTCAACCATTCTCAAAAATACAAACATCAAACTTGTTAGAAATTTCACCATGATTCCAAATATGTAAACTAATTAACCTAACTCTAAAAGATGAACACGAATTTTATTGGTACCAAATTCTGACCTAAATATTTCAGAAAGTTCAAGACTAAAATTCAAACTACTCAGGCAATATAAATGAATTCCAAGGACATGGTTAGTTTTAGGGCTATGATATCTATATTTTATCTTCACAAATCAGAATCAAATGATACTTGTATGAAGAGATAGAAGTTCGGAAAACTCACCTTGCAGATGGAGACCGTGTTTTGAGTTTGAGCAGCTTTCAAGGTATTGCAATGATCAGGTTTGCTTCCTTGAGTCTCTAGGAAGTTAATGCAATGCTTAGCTTGAGCTGAGAATGGCTGAAATGGCCTGGAGAAGTCAAGTTGCAGACCCCTATTTTTGAGTTTGGACAATGGTGAAAATGGTGTTACAGTTTGGAAACAGGGATTGGGATGAGTTGTACTTGAGGTAAGGAAGCTTTTGAGATGATTTGGAGAGGAAACACACGAGTGGTTTAAGAGATGAAAGTTCTTGGGCAGAACTGTGGTAACAATGGAGTTTTTATGCAATTTCTGATTTTCATGGAGTTTGGGTGAGTTTGAGTGCTTTCTAAGTCGTGTCCATGCTTGTAGAAGGATGCTCAATTTATAGGCAAAGACTTGGAGTTCTCAAGTTGATCAGAATTCAAATTTACATGTTTCAACTCAACATGTGATTTTTTGACAAAACAAGTTTCAATGCTTTGTACTTCTTGATCAAGAGTTATTAATCACTTTTAACACAATTTTTCTGACTTTGTGGATGGATTTTAATTAGAAAAAACAAGTTATGAGCTCAATGCATTGACTTTGGGCATAAAGCTTGCTTTACAAGAATGGAATGATTACTTTCTTCCCAAAATGGCAACTTAGTTTGGATAATGCTTGAATCACTTGGATAAGGGATCAATCAGTTGTGTAAACCATTAATTATGGAGTTAAACACAAGTTTGGAGCCTGCAAAGTAAAGATTATGCAACATGGCTATGGATTTGGTCAAGTGTTCATCACAAAATTGACTTGTAATTCAAGTTTGAAACCCTAACTTCATCTCTTCGATTCTCTTAACTCAAGAATGATATCAATGAGTTCTTGGACATTTTGGAAGCTTGTAAAATCCTCTAAAACCTTCATGTTTTTCATTTTTTAAGAATCCAATTGAAACTATGTTAAAAATTTCCATGAAGTTAGGTCAAAAAATCTGCCTAAACTAGTCAATTTTTCACTAAGTATTTTTATCAAAAGTGCATGACTTTGTGAATTTATAACTCAAAATAAAAGCATTTATAGGAATTGATCAGTAAAGAAAATTTTTATATCTCACCAAGATCTACAACTTTCATGTTGAAAATTTTCTTTGAATCATCTTGCATCTTGGTGAAAAGTTGGCATAAAGTCATGAAAAAGTAAGACTTAAAACACTTAGAAAATTTTCTAAGTCTTGAAAACTTTGACTTTTCAAAATGACTTTTTTTTATTGATTTCTTGATGATCAAGTTTCATGTTTTTAAATGTCTTGATGAAATGTGATCTTTGAAACTCAATTTTGATCAAAAAGTCAAAGTTTGACTTTTGGTGTATCAGTTGACTTTTCATCGGTTGATTGAATTTCAAATATCTATCAAATGATCTTGAGAAATGTCTTGAACCATGAAATTAGGTTAATATGTTGTATTTTAATCATAGATATTGTGCTTCAAGCCATTAGATCATGTATTAGGTAAAAAAAAACCTTGATCAGTCAAATACAGTCAAAACCCTAATTTTGACCATTTTGCCCTTTTGGTGATTTGAACAATTTTCTTGGAGAATTGTGATCCAAACTTGATAAATTGACACATATGACTTTAGATATTGATATTGGTCCAAAATCTTGAAGTTTGACTGTAGGTTGACCATAGTTGACTTATTTACCAAATACAACTGATTTTAGGTCATCTGATCAATTGACTGAGCAATTTTGTGATCCAAGACTTGAAACTTGACATGAGCAATATTAAGGGTACCTAATGATCCATGAAAGTCATTTGAAGTATTAGAAGTCCAATTTTCCTTGTGCAAACTCAAACCCTAATTTGAAGTATCAGTGTTGAGGAGATGGCTTGACCTAGTCAACCCTTGTGCAAGCTTGAATTTTTGAAGATCTTTGTGAGAAATGTCATGAGAAAAGAGAGGGAAAATTTTGGGGTACAACACTCTCAACAAACTATTTTTGAATGGAAAAATAGAAAACCTTCTCTAGACACACAAATACCCAAAACCCCAATACACCCAAAAGACTATATTTTATTGTTGTGTAGAAAACTCAAACTAACTATCTCTATTTATATTAATACTTAAATTCTATTTTCTTCATACTACCTGATGTGAGACTTGGATGAATACACTTTTTAACCCAATACTAATTATATATAATTTTTTTTAAAATCTCATTTCCACTGGCCTATATCAGAATCATATCATTATAAATCTTATAAACACATAATACCTGTGATACGGTGGGAGAACTGACTATGGTTTTGCGTTTGTTTTCGCAAATGTTTCGGTTGAGCAAGAGTCGCCACCGACTTTTTATTTTATCCTAAGGAAAGGTTAAAAAGCACAGCAAAAACCTTTGAGATGTTTTCTTGGGTTCGGGGAGTAGATTATAGAAAGGGAAGGTATTAGCACCCTTTCTATCCATGGTTATCCATGGGCTCTTAGTTACTTGCTTAGATCACTTGCCTTTTGTTTTCAATTGTTTGAAATGGTGCTCATGTGTGTGGGTTTGAAAAATGTTTTGAAAAGATGCCTTGTCTTAGGCAACCAATGTATTCGACTCGTGTTTGAGTGTTTTACAAAAGTGTGTATCTTTTCGAAAAGATGTTTCAAATGTTTTTGAGAGTTTGTTTGAAAATATGTATGGAGTGTGGTTTTTGAAAAGAAGGCAAGTGTTTTTGCAAGTTGATCTCAAGTAACTAAGAGTTTTGTCTACCCTATTGTACTCAAAGGTTTTCTCTATGTTTTCAACCCTTTTTTAACAATTTTGTTCCACCATTGAATTTGGTGGACAATCTTGTGTTTAGGACGTTTAACGGGACGGGCGCGGGTCATCGTATGGACCATGAATGCAATGGTGCCAAGTGTCTTTGGCAATTTTCTTTGAAGGGACTATGATCATTCCATTTAGGCAACTTTCGAAAGCGTCATCGAGGGACTTATGATCATTTGAATTTGTTTTGCCAAAGATACTCGACGTGCAAGCATGGCCCATTTTGGAAGGCAACATGTGGGATTACCCTAGAGGGTGCAAGTGTGATTGTGTATTGATTTCATGTATTTGTCTTGTATTAGGTTATCTAGCGTTTGATTTTATGTACATGCAAACCCTAGGTCTAACCATGGTATAATTGAAAGCGGTAAATTGCGAAAATGTAAAGTCTACGCTATTACAAAATAAGTATCCGGGAGTGGGGGTACAAATTTATGAATGGGGATGAGACTTAGGAATATAGTGTCCAATAAGTTACAACCAAATCGAATCGATCAAATGTAAATGTAACGAATATACAAATATAAGCAAATGTGTATAGGAGCAATGTAAATGTATTGTGTAAGTGTACGTGTATACATGTATGTAATTATTTACAGGTGCGAAATGTGAAATTAATGTATTATTAAGGTATGGTTGACTTAAAGAATTAAATGTTTGTTTAATTAATCCTTGTAATCTTGTATATTTTTAATATGTACAAAAAAGGAATGTTTTGATTAAAGAAAATATTCTAAGTTTGAAAGTTATTATTTTATATTTGATATAAAAAAGTATCTTTATATAAGAATATTTAAATTAAAAAAAAAGGTGTTTTCAATTTTAATTATATTGTGTAATAAAAAAAATGTATCTTTATTTGTATGTACAAAAGATATTTTAATTAGATGTTTTAAAGTTTATGTATGTTGAAAAATATATTTTAAAAGTGTTAAAGTATTAATGTAGTATTAATCTTAAGAAAAATTATATTCTATGTATATAAAAAAATAAAAGAAAAGGTAAGTTTAAATATAGAGAAAAAATATTTTTATAAGTTTCTATATAAACCAAATTAAAAAATGTTGTTAGTGTAGAAAAATACTATGTTTTGTTAATTTATTAATTAAAATGATACGTTTTTAAAAGAACTAAATGAAAACATTTGAATGGGCTTGGGCCCAAGCAGAAAAAAGAACAAAGAAAAGAAAAGGGGGTGTACTAGGTAAAACAAAAAGGCTTGGGCGTTGGAAAAATGTGTTAGGCCCATTTGCTTGAAACAATTTTAGGGTTTGAAGGTTCTGTGTTCAGTTGAAACGCGTTTAGGTTTTGAGACAGAGGCGCCGTTGCTAGCTTCGTTCGTCTTCGTTCATCCTTGCCATGGCCGTCTGAACGTCACCCTCTTCGCCTAAGCCAACAGCGTTTCCTTCGCCTCCTTTCCCTCTCCATGGTTCAGTGGAACCAACTAAAAGGTAACCCCCTTTTGTTCCCTCTTCTAGCTAGCGCGTTTAGGGTTCGAATCCTTCTTATATGTTACTGTTTACTGCTTTTTTTTTATTAATTGTTTGACTTTGTTTGTTTAACGAGGATGAAAAGGGGAGGGAAGAGAATTTGACTACCTTTCGTTTGAGGGAGGAATGGTGGAGGTGCTCGGAGGCTTAGTGGTGAAGGGGATTGCAGGCGCTTGATGCTGGAAGCTAGCTTTGGGAAAACTTGGTATTTATGTACCTTTTTGCCATTTTTAGGGTTTTGTGATGATATTGACTGAAAACCCCTTTTGAAAATTCACTTCTTTCTTCTTCTCTCCTACTGTATGCTCGTTTCTTATGTTGCCTTTAACGCTTGCCTTTGAATGCCTTAGAATGCCTTTGCCTTTTGTATGCTTCTGTATCTTCTTTGCCCAAGGATGAACCTAGGGTTCTGAGGGCCCTGAATGCACGCTTATGTTGCCTGTGTTGGATGCCTTGAGATACTTCTTTTACTTGTCCCTCAGTTGTCTTTGGAATGTTTGTTGCGTTATCCCTTTTGCCCAATGTTGAGCCTAGGGTTCTGAGGGTTTGACTTTGAATGCTTTTGGTTGCCTCTGGTTCTTTAGGCTTGGTTATGATCTTGAACAGGTTTGGGGTTTATCTGGTTTATGTTAGGCTTCAGGCAGGGTGAGGCTTGAGGCTTGAACTGGTTATGAGGCTGGTGATTTTATTTAGAGCTTGGTGTTTTTCAGGTTTGAAGGGTTTACAGGTTAAGGCTTGTGTTTGAAACTTAACAGGTTTATGCTGAGGCTTGACAGGGTTTTGAATGGCTTATGGATTTTTGAGGTTTCAGCAGGTTTTCAGGCTTAGGCAGATATGAGGCACCGGTTTCATGCTTGTTGGTTTTATCCTCTCTTTTTTTTATCCACTGTGTTCAGTCTTTTATATTTTCTTCCTTCCTGCCTAAAGCCTAAAACCTACTTTCTTTTTCTCTTCTTTTTCTCTTTCTCCAGTACACTTTAGGCATTAAGATAATGTTTGTACTGTACTTTCTGAAAGGGCCCCTTCTTTGGGAAATGATGAAAATGAGTTTTATTGCTTGCATAACAATTTTCCTCTGCATATTTGTCCCTTCTTCCAGATTTTATGCTTTGTATCTTTTCAAATCTCCTTTATTGACAGCTTGGGTACCTTTTGACATTTTGACAGCAAGTTTGAATTTTTCAGTTTGGACTTTGTAGTTTGATTTGCACTTGGAGTTTTGAGACTTGAACTTATGCAGTTTGGACAATTTTTGAATTGTGCAATTTTGACTTTTGTGCATTCATTTTTCAGCAAATAAAAATGCGTCCCTCTTTGTGAACCGGGAGAAATCCCGTGATTTGCAGAGAGGGTTAACTGATCCCAATCAGTGGCCCTTAATGATGAACTGTCTTTTATTTATCTGTCATTATTTTATCTGCTATTTGACTTTTCTTCTTTTCTTTTGCAGATGAATATTTGAATGGAGAGGGGTATTAAATGAAGAATGAAGAATTAGAACAAATAAGATAGTTTCATTTTTTTATTTAAATTTAAACTAATGTAAAATTATTGTTGTAAATAAATTGTAAACAATAATTGTACGAATAATTTAAAAATAAATAAAAGCTTTTATTATCCAATTAATTATATTTCCTCTTTTGTTGTTTATTCATTATTTAAAATTCTTTGAATTAAAATAATTGAAAAATAAATTCCAATCACTTAACCTCAGAATAATAAATAATTTAAATAAACAATACTCTAGCAATTTACTCAGTTAAACCTGGCCTTTCCAATATCCAAAGCAAAGCAACAGTTAACCAAAACAACTAATCAGACGCATTCCTTTTCCCCTGATTTTTACCAAACCCTGTAAATCCAAACTGCATGGATCTTTTGATTGGTTCAATCAAACGAACGTGAATTCAAACCAAATGCATTCTTTTTACTGATTAAGTCAAACAATGCGAATCCAACCCAAATCTCGGAATAACTTGCAAAGTGCTGTAGAATTTAAATCCTTCTGAGAACGTGCCCAAAAAAAAACCTAATTCCTGATTAAATTCCAAAGAGCGTTCGCCTGATCAAAGTTGAGCCAAAATCAACCAAAACCCTAAGCCAACTGTGTGAAACAATCCAGAGCCCTGAAAAATCAATAAAACCCTAATTTTGCTTGGCTGACGAGAAAAATCTGTTTGACCGATTCTTGAGCCAATCTGAAAAATCAGGAAACGCCTGAAGCTGTAATTTCTTGAGGAAAGATGCGAGGGCAAATTTTGGGGTACAACAGTTGCCCCTGTTCAATCTTCTTGAACCTGAAGAGTTAGATTGGCAAGTTTGCCTTTCGCGACTTGAAGGTAAAAGAAGATTGGACACTAAAGTACCCAGAAAATTTGCACTTGTCGATGTGATGGTAGAGGTGAATGGGCTTTCAGATGCCATTTGGTGATGGGCTTAAAGATGCCATCTGATACGACAGGATCTTGTCGAGGGATGGGCTTAGAGATGCCATCTGGAAATGGGCTTAAAGATGCCATCAGGGAATGGGCTTAAAGATGCCATTTGGCGACTGCTGGTAGGAGGATGGGCTTAAAGATGCCATCTGGAAATGGGCTTAAAGATGCCATTTGGTGATGTTGAACTGTATGTCAATGGTGAGTGGACGAGTATCAGAAAGGCATCCACGTTTTGGAACATCTCTGAATCGGGGGTCTGAGCAAGCAATAGATTGACATCCACGTTTTGGAGAATCCGTAAACTATTTTCAGGAGTTGAGATTGAATAAGCAATAGAGCAGCATCCGTTGTTGGGAAGCGTCCGTAAACTGTTTTCAAAAGTTGAGAAGAGTCTGAACAAGTTGGTAGATTAACATCCGTTGTTGGGAAGAATCCGTAAACTGTTTTCAGAAGTCTTGAGAAGAATCTGAACAAGTGATAGGTTAACATCCGTTAATTGGAGAACCCGTGAACTGTTTTCAGAAGTCTTGAAGAATCTGAACAAGTGATAGGTTAACATCCGTTACTTGGAGAATCCCGTGAACTGTTTTCAGAAGTCTTGAAGTTGAATAAGCAATAGAGCAACATCCGTTGTTGGGAAGCGTCCGTAAACTGTTTTCAAAAATTGCATCTGAACAAGTTGGTAGATTAACATCCGTTGTTGGGAAGAATCCGTAAACTGTTTTCAGATGTCTTGAGTTTGAATAAGCAATAGAGCAGCATCCGTTGTTGGGAAGCGTCTGTAAACTGTTTTCAAAAATTGCATCTGAACAAGTTGGTAGATTAACATCCGTTGTTGGGAAGAATCTGTAAACTGTTTTCATAAGTCTTGAAGAGGAACCGGTGTAGGGTTTCCTGAGGATGAGCTCGTGTAAAACTGCATCTGGATGAATCTGGAATAAGTATCAGAATGTCGCCGTGTCCGGGTCACATCTGAACTATTTCTGGATGAATCTCGAAAGATGATCTGTGTCTGTCGACTGATCTTACCTGAAAAGGTAAAGGGTTAGTTGTATGCAATGTTATGATGCATGATGCAATGTATGTGACATCAATGTTTATGACATGAATGGGATGAATGCGCATGTAAGCTGATGAGCTAATGCTGAGGATAAATGAATCCTGGATGGCTGAAGATAAAAGAATCTTGATTGCTGCCGGGGAAAATAAATCCTTGGCTGCTGCTGTGGAGGGCAAGAATCTTCAATTGTTGAAAATGAGAAGTCTGGGGACCCTTGTTGGGGAAATCAGAAGCTTGGGTTGTATGCCAAACTACTGGGGACTTCCTGTCTTGAGGAGATCTGTGTAGGATTTCCTGATGATGCGTCTGTGTAAAACTGCATCGAGTTTTTGAACACTTTTGACATTCGAATGCCCCAAGTGGTGATGTAGATAATTTCCTGGCTTGTTACAGGTGTTGATCTGGAATTCTTTAGATGTGCCCTGGCTGGATACAGGAATCGAGTCTGGAAAGGTGATAATTAACAGATATGCCCTGGCTGGATACAGGAATCGAATCTTCAAACTCTTCAGACGTGCCCTGGCTAGATACAGGAATCGAGTCTGGAAATGTGATAGTTAACAGATATGCCCTGGCTGGATACAGGAATCGAATCTTCAAACTCTTCAGACGTGCCCTGGCTAGATACAGGAATCGAGTCTGGAAATAGTCGTCAACAGATATGCCCTGGCTGGATACAGGAATCGAATCTGGAATTGTGATAGTTGATTTGTTGAACACTTTTGACATTCGAATGCCCCAAGTGGTGATGAAGGAGTCTTGAATCAGATTACTCTGCATATTGAGAGATTTCTTTGAAATCTTGACTGGACTGCCCCAGGTTAACTGAATTTTGAAAGATCTGTTGGACCTTGACTGGACTGCCCCAGGTTAACTGGATGGTGCTATGTCATGCCCCTTGTTGATAGGAGATTTGTAATGGAAGTGTCATCCTCTTGAAGTGATTTTAACTTACTGAGAGAGTTTTCGTTCCTCCGAACATTCGTTGTGTGAAATTCTTCGCTGTCAAACAAAAAGCCAAATGCAGACAGTGATATTCAAACAATGCAAAGTTTATGTTTGTCTCGAAGTTTTGAAAAATGCGTTTTTTAGTAGAAAACTTTTTATAAGACAGATCAACACAAGATTTAGAGCAAAGCCTTACAGGAGTCAGGATACCTTTTGTAACAGTGTGCTTTCGAACTAACCCATGCTTCAATTAGGACTTTTAAAGGGTTGTAATGTGGCCTGGTTCACGGTTTAAGAAACAAAGGATATAGGCTCAAAGTATATTTGTACCCACCCGCTCTTCGTGATGTTCTTCAACCTAAGCTCAGTTAATTGTGCGTCACACTCTGTTTTGAGTTTGGAACGACTTTTGGGCGATGTTTCACCAGTTGAATTTGGGGAGACAGTCATCATCTCCTCTTTTCTTTTTCAACATTTTTCATGTTGTTGAGGATTTTGTAATGACCTCACTATTTTGATTTTGATTTGTTATCCCTAACTTTTGCCTGACTGTTACCATTTTCTGGGATTACCGTCAGCGGGATGCCCCAGCTTTCTTAAGCCTCCTTTATAGGTTTTGGCTTGGTGGGCTTTTCTCTTCTGAGAGATTGATTGTCTATATGATAGTGAACCACTCTTTTGATTCCAAAGGAATGCTTTTCCCTTTTTTTTTTTGACGTCGTTCGTTGTGTTACGAACTGAGAGTTTGCGACTTCAATGCGCATTTTCTTTTGAATTAAACTGAGATACTACCCTGCCCCCGGTTTATATCAAAGGTTTCGATTGTTTAGAACAGAAAACTCATACTTCTTTGGCTCGAAGGGGTTGACTAGGGATTAACTTCCTTATAACTCCAGTGTTTGGGAATTGAAAGAAATGCCTGTACATCATCAGCAAGGTCTGTTCGAAAGCATATTGTATAAGATCATGGCATTGTTTCGTCATCCTCCCTCTAAAGGCTTGCAGCTTTTTATCAAGAGTCAAATATCATAAAGAAAAGCATAAGAGTAGTGAAACGAATGGATGAATTCAAGACAAACATATGCAATGCATTAATGAAAACAGAGTTTAACATCAACAGATAATTGTTTGACAGCAAAAGAAATTACAACTTTGAAAATTCAAAAAGAAGCAAAAAGTCTTTCAGCTTGAGCTTCGTCACTTCAGGTGGAGAACCCTTTAACGGAAGATTTTCATCTCGCCGTCTGGCATGAATTCCAGCACCCCAATGTCGATCAGATCTTGAATCTTGTTCTTCAAGGCCCAACAGTCGTTGGTGTCGTGTCCCGGGCTGTAGGAATGGTAAACACAAAATGCGTCGGGACGATAGTTAGGAGAGGAGGTATTGAGCTTCTGAGGAGGATCCCTTAGGGTGAGCAAGTTGACCTCCAACAGGCGCTTCAGTATAAAGAATGATGGTATTTCAGTCTCCGTGAACTGTCTTTCCGACGTTTCTTGCTTACGCCGATTACCCCGTTGACGCTGGCGAGGTTGTTGATGGGCTTGTGACCCTGAAGCAAGAAAATGAGCTTTCCCCTTGTTTTCTTGAGTGGCTGGAGGTTGGGCGGTGACTTGCTCTTCAACCTCAGATGTTTGCCCCAATTGGTTACTTGGAAGCAGTTGGCAGACAAGAACTCTGAGTTCCTCTTGTCTTTGAGATAGGTCTTGGATGAGAGCCATCTGACCCACCAACTGTCCCATCACTTGGGTCCTCAAGGTTGTCAGATCAAACTGCAACTCCGCAAGCTGATCACTCCTGGCATTGTTTGAATTCTCCAAGCCATTTGTGAGGAGAGCTTTCATCTCTTCTTGCCCCAGAGATAAGTTCAGGAACATCTCCTGCAGCTGAGCAGTCTGGTCTTGGATGTCTTTGACAGACCTTTCTAGAGCCATCTCTTGCTGAAATAAACAGCAGGAGAGTAAGGAAACCTGAAAAAGGAAAGACTGTCAAAATGCAATGCATGATATGTGGATGCATGCTTTCAAGGATCTCTTGGGGTAAACACAAGAAAATGTTAGAGGGTGAACTTTGCTCTTGAATTGGAGAACTTCGCACCGGTGGATGTCTTTCCACGAGAATCAAGCTCACCATGTCGAGTGGGTCATCGCCACTGATTCAAGTTGTTGCACTTGGACTTTGATTGGAGAACTGTGCACTGGTGGATATCTTTCCACGAGAATCAAGCTCACCATGTCGAGTGGGTCATAGCCACTGATTCAAGTTGTTGTACTTGATCTTTGATGGCATTTGTTAGAGGAGAAACCCCTTGCCCCTTGGTAGACGTCTGGTTCAACGTAACCCTGCATCAAAAGAACCCTCGAGATCCTTGAGATGGTTATTTGAAAATGCTATGGTATGATGTCATGATGTTATGTACATGTATGCGAAAAGCAAGTGAGTGTATATACCGGCAAACATATTCACACAAAGCAAACAAGTCCTTAGGTTTAGGCTTGCATGGGGTTCAGGTACTACCCTCTTTCAGTTTCGTTGGTTAAACTGTCCTATCAAAAGTAACCGAGTTCTAGAGGATCTCAAATCATTGGCTACCCTCGATCGGTCATAACTCCAGCATCGCTATCTTTTCTTGCGGCCGGAACCATCGCGAGAGTTTAGCCTCAATGAGTGTAACATACTGCTACTGTTCTAATGGCCAAGTTGGGTCAATTTAGGGTTCTAAGGTCGGTTGGTGCTTAATGACTCCTTGGAAGACCCATATTCTCCCCGTTTCAACACAAGGGATATCGGTACAGACCAAGGTGCCACACCAACGTAGCCACTGCTTCACCCATGTCGGTATACCCCGGACAGGTCCCTCGCAGATTATGCTACCTAAAAAAGGTTTCCCCCAGATCCGGGTTAGGATCTATGAAACTCCGATGCAAAGCCCATAAATGTAAAAGCAAACAAAGCAATCAATTGAAAACAAAGGTGATCTAAACCCTAAGGTAACCCCATTTTGAGTAGTCGTCCCCAGCAGAGTCGCCAGTTCTATGATACGGTGGGAGAACTGAATATGGTTTTGCGTTTGTTTTCGCAAATGTTTCGGTTGAGCAAGAGTCGCCACCGACTTTTTATTTTATCCTAAGGAAAGGTTAAAAAGCACAGCAAAAACCTTTGAGATGTTTTCTTGGGTTCGGGGAGTAGATTATAGAAAGGGAAGGTATTAGCACCCTTTCTATCCATGGTTATCCATGGGCTCTTAGTTACTTGCTTAGATCACTTGCCTTTTGTTTTCAATTGTTTGAAATGGTGCTCATGTGTGTGGGTTTGAAAAATGTTTTGAAAAGATGCCTTGTCTTAGGCAACCAATGTATTCGACTCGTGTTTGAGTGTTTTACAAAAGTGTGTATCTTTTCGAAAAGATGTTTCAAATGTTTTTGAGAGTTTGTTTGAAAATATGTATGGAGTGTGGTTTTTGAAAAGAAGGCAAGTGTTTTTTCAAGTTGATCTCAAGTAACTAAGAGTTTTGTCTACCCTATTGTACTCAAAGGTTTTCTCTATGTTTTCAACCCTTTTTTAACAATTTTGTTCCACCATTGAATTTGGTGGACAATCTTGTGTTTAGGACGTTTAACGGGACGGGCGCGGGTCATCGTATGGACCATGAATGCAATGGTGCCAAGTGTATTTGGCAATTTGCTTTTAAGGGACTATGATCATTCCATTTAGGCAACTTTCGAAAGCGTCATCGAGGGACTTATGATCATTTGAATTTGTTTTGCCAAAGATACTCGACGTGCAAGCATGGCCCATTTTGGAAGGCAACATGTGGGATTACCCTAGAGGGTGCAAGTGTGATTGTGTATTGATTTCATGTATTTGTCTTGTATTAGGTTATCTAGCGTTTGATTTTATGTACATGCAAACCCTAGGTCTAACCATGGTATAATTGAAAGCGGTAAATTGCGAAAATGTAAAGTCTACGCTATTACAAAATAAGTATCCGGGAGTGGGGGTACAAATTTATGAATGGGGATGAGACTTAGGAATATAGTGTCCAATAAGTTACAACCAAATCGAATCGATCAAATGTAAATGTAACGAATATACAAATAGAAGCAAATGTGTATAGGAGCAATGTAAATGTATTGTGTAAGTGTACGTGTATATGTGTATGTAATTATTTACAGGTGCGAAATGTGAAATTAATGTATTATTAAGGTATGGTTGACTTAAAGAATTAAATGTTTGTTTAATTAATCCTTGTAATCTTGTATATTTTTAATATGTACAAAAAAGGAATGTTTTGATTAAAGAAAATATTCTAAGTTTGAAAGTTATTATTTTATATTTGATATAAAAAAAGTATCTTTATATAAGAATATTTAAATTAAAAAAAAAGGTGTTTTCAATTTTAATTATATTGTGTAATAAAAAAAAGTATCTTTATTTATATGTACAAAAGATATTTTAATTAGATGTTTTAAAGTTTATGTATGTTGAAAAATATATTTTAAAAGTGTTAAAGTATTAATGTAGTATTAATCTTAAGAAAAATTATATTCTATGTATATAAAAAAATAAAAGAAAAGGTAAGTTTAAATATAGAGAAAAAATATTTTTATAAGTTTCTATATAAACCAAATTAAAAATGTTGTTAGTGTAAAAAAATACTATGTTTTGTTAATTTATTAATTAAAATGATACGTTTTTAAAAGAACTAAATGAAAGCATTTGAATGGGCTTGGGCCCAAGCAGAAAAAAGAACAAAGAAAAGAAAAGGGGGTGTACTAGGTAAAACAAAAAGGCTTGGGCGTTGGAAAAATGTGTTAGGCCCATTTGCTTGAAACAATTTTAGGGTTTGAAGGTTTTGTGTTCAGTTGAAACGCGTTTAGGTTTTGAGACAGAGGCGCCGTTGCTAGCTTCGTTCGTCTTCGTTCATCCTTGCCATGGCCGTCTGAACGTCACCCTCTTCGCTTAATCCAACAGCGTTTCCTTCGCCTCCTTTCCCTCTCCATGGTTCAGTGGAACTAACTAAAAGGTAACCCCCTTTTGTTCCCTCTTCTAGCTAGCACGTTTAAGGTTCGAATCCTTCTTATATGTTACTGTTTACTGCTTTTTTTTTATTAATTGTTTGACTTTGTTTGTTTAACAAGGATGAAAAGGGAAGGGAAGAGAATTTGACTACCTTTCGTTTGAGGGAGGAATGGTGGAGGTGCTCGGAGGCTTAGTGGTGAAGGGGATTGCAGGCGCTTGATGCTGGAAGCTAGCTTTGGGAAAACTTGGTATTTCTGTACCTTTTTGCCATTTTTCGGGTTTTGTGATGATATTGACTGAAAACCCCTTTTGAAAATTCACTTCTTTCTTCTTCTCTCCTACTGCATGCTCGTTGCTTATGTTGCCTTTAACGCTTGCCTTTGAATGCCTTTGCCTTTTGTATGCTTTTGTATCTTCTTTGCCCAAGGATGAACCTAGGGTTCTGAGGGCCCTGAATGCACGCTTATGTTGCCTGTGTTGGATGCCTTGAGATACTTCTTTTACTTGTCCCTCAGTTGTCTTTGGAATGTTTGTTGCGTTATCCCTTTTGCCCAATGATGAGCCTAGGGTTCTGAGGGTTTGACTTTGAATGCTTTTGGTTGCCTCTGGTTCTTTAGGCTTGGTTATGATCTTGAACAGGTTTGGGGTTTATCTGGTTTATGTTAGGCTTCAGGCAGGGTGAGGCTTGAGGCTTGAACTGGTTATGAGGCTGGTGATTTTGTTTAGAGCTTGGTGTTTTTCAGGTTTGAAGGGTTTACAGGTTAAGGCTTGTGTTTGAAACTTAACAGGTTTATGCTGAGGCTTGACAGGGTTTTGAATGGCTTATGGCTTTTTGAGGTTTCAGCAGGTTTTCAGGCTTAGGCAGATATGAGGCACCGGTTTCATGCTTGTTGGTTTTATCCTCTCTTTTTTTTATCCACTGTGTTCAGTCTTTTATATTTTCTTCCTTCCTGCCTAAAGCCTAAAACCTACTTTCTTTTTCTCTTCTTCTTCTCTCTCTCCAGTAAACTTTAGGCATTAAGATAATGTTTGTACTGTACTTTCTGAAAGGGCCCCTTCTTTGGGAAATGATGAAAATGAGTTTTATTGCTTGCATAACAATTTTCCTCTGCATATTTGTCCCTTCTTCTAGATTTTATGCTTTGTATCTTTTCAAATCTCCTTTATTGACAACTTGGGTACCTTTTGACATTTTGACAGCAAGTTTGAATTTTTCAGTTTGGACTTTGTAGTTTGATTTGCACTTGGAGTTTTGAGACTTGAACTTATGCAGTTTGGACAATTTTTGAATTGTGCAATTTTGACTTTTGTGCATTCATTTTTCAGCAAATAAAAATTCGTCCCTCTTTGTGAACCGGGAGAAATCCCGTGATTTGCAGAGAGGGTTAACTGATCCCAATTAGTGGCCCTTAATGATGAACTTTCTTTTATTTATCTGTCATTATTTATTTATCTGCTATTTGAGTTTTCTTCTTTTCTTTTGCAGATGAATATTTGAATGGAGAGGGGTATTAAATGAAGAATGAAGAATTAGAACAAATAGGATAGTTTCATTTTTTTTATTTAAATTTAAACTAATGTAAAATTATTGTTGTAAATAAATTGTAAACAATAATTATACGAATAATTTAAAAATAAATAAAAGCTTTTATTATCCAATTAATTCTATTTCCTCTTTTGTGGTTTATTCATTTTAAAATTCTTTGAATTAAAATAATTGAAAAATAAATTCCAATCACTTAACCTCAGAATAATAAATAATTTAAATAAACAATGCTCTAGCAATTTACTCAGTTAAACCTGGCCTTTCCAATATCCAAAGCAAAGCAACAGTTAACCAAAACAACTAATCAGGCGCATTCCCTTTTCCCTGATTTTTACCAAACACTGTAAATCCAAACTGCATGGATCTTTTGACTGGTTCAATCAAACGAACGTGAATTCAAACCAAATGCATTCTTTTTACTGATTAAGTCAAACAATGCGAATCCAACCCAAATCTCGGAATAACTTGCAAAGTGCTGTAGAATTTAAATCCTTCTGAGAACGTGCCCAAAAAAAAACCTAATTCCTGATTAAATTCCAAAGAGCGTTCGCCTGATCAATGTTGAGCCAAAATCAACCAAAACCCTAAGCCAACTGTGTGAAACAATCCAGAGCCCTGAAAAATCAATAAAACCCTAATTTTGCTTGGCTGACGAGAAAAATTCGTTTGACCGATTCTTGAGCCAATCTGAAAAATCAGGAAACGCCTGAAGCTGTAATTTCTTGAGGAAAGATGCGAGGGCAAATTTTGGGGTACAACAATACCAAAGTTGCATTGTTTTAAATCTTACTTCCACTGGCATGTATCATTTTTTACAACTACAAAATATGTGACGGAATAAAAATATATCATATCATTTTAAATCTTTTAAATACAGAATAACACATTATCATTTTTTTCAAAACCAAATGTATAAATTTACATTATTCTCATCCAGACAGAATACACATATACATTTATAAAAATGACAAAACCACTGTATATACAAATTAAGCTTATAACAACCAGGAAGAATTATTTTTCTTGTCGAGATTAAAAATAAGATAAGAAGACATCGGTCCAACATTCACGGATGTCATTTATATCTTCTTTTGAGTATGGTGTTCTGTCGTTAAACTCTTATAATTATAACAAAATTTAAATTATGAAAAGCTAACAACAACAATATTAACTTAAGAAATATACATATGTGTATATATATATATATATATATATATATATATATATGTATATATATATATATATATATATATATATATATATATATATATATATATATATATATATATATATATATATATATGTGTGTATATATATATATATATATATATATATATATATATATATATATATATATATATATATATATATATATATATATATATATATATATATATATATGTGTGTATATATATATATATATATATATATATATATATATATATATATATATATATATATATATATATATATATATATATATATATATATATATATATATATATATATATATATATATATATATATATATGGATTAAGTTAATACCTTATTCTTCATTAATCCTTGTGTAATACCTACGGAGACAATGTATCATATATCTCATAACATAGTATCCACAAAAATGGATGTCGGGTTATTTTTGCCACAACAAATGATTTTCATATATTTATATTAATAATACACATAAATAATATAATATCAAAAAATACAAGTAATATACTTACTTTTAGGGAATACAACTTTGGATTTTTACCAAGTGCATTACATTTGAATGTAGTTTATCCCTCTATCGCTCTACACATATCAGTTAAAACTAAACCTAATTAAAAACTATTCAAATATAAAGGTAAAATTGGAGTATTAATAATAATACCACTTACACATTTAAAGAATTAACTACAACTTCGGAAAGTTCAGAGTACAACGAGTAAAACAAATATATAGCATTTACCCTCAGACATAAAACAATTAGTTGCCAATGATAACTACATAAACATTCAGAATAATTAATATTATGTATATAATTGATTTATAGATAAAAACAAAAATTAATATTTACTTACTCACGATAAAACAGGGCTAAATAATATTCTTTGTTCTCTTTCAACTTGTCTTGTAAGTAAACAAGGATATGGTTTCCATTCAAACCACGAGGCGAACCAATTTTAGATTGATCTAAGAAACAATACTTTCTTATATTTCTTTAAACAAGGAACTCATGCAAGAACATGCAAGAGTCAAAACTTTATGTTAAAGTACAATAACGTATGAATATATATAGAAATCAACATAAAAATTATACTTACGAGCACCAAATTCGTAATATGAAATTGTCTAGGTACTTATATCCCATAAAAAATTCCTTAATAGAAATATTAGAAAGTACAAATAATTGTTATGGATCATGACTTAATTTAATACTCATACATGTGTCTGGAATAGTATCTAACATTATTGGTAGTCTCTAGTGTTACATTGCTTTAGTGGTGTGGTTTCAATACTACCCTAGATGGTAGAATAACTTTCTTTCATCCTTGTACGATTGATAACTTTATCAACTACATTATCATGAATTTCCAACTTATTTGAATTTGTATTGTTGAGTAGACCCAATGAATTTAATTTCTACATTATTAAAACAACATAAATGAAACACAAAATTTAAATACGCAAACAATAATAGCAATAACATACAACACAGTTATTTGAACTTATACTTATACGTCAAGCATATCGTGGGTGCACTTCTCGTACATCCGCCCAAGCTCCTCCTCATTCGATTCTTTCGCTCCTCATCAACCATCCTCTCTTGCTCCTCTTGATCCTTCTAGACACTCTCCCGCACCTTCTTCAATAGCCTCTCCCTCTCCTCCTTCAACATCGTCTTCTGGTCCTCCATCCACCTCTCTATCTACTCCTCTAACATCCTCTCTCACTCCTTCATCCACTTCTCATTTTCCTTCCCCAACTTATCAGCAACAATATCTCCAATCTCTCTCTTATGGTTTACTCCTCTAGGTGACTTAGATGGTCCAAAACATAACTTGAAGTGAACACCTTTTCCAAGTCTATAGACATGACCAAGATGATCCTCGATTATAATCACTTCTACCAAGATGTCACGACGATATTGTGAAAGGAAGAGACTGAATTTAGGTTGTTAAACCAGATCATCCTACAACACATATGAAATTTCATCTTTACCAAATTTATTTAACTTTAAATAAATATTGTTGAAAAAAATATCTACTTATAATATTTTGAGCCACTTCGCGTGTAGCATCTGATGTGAACTCACCGTCTTTTCTTTATCGTGCCCTCTTCTATCTCTCGTGGCGTGATGGTGGAGATGGAGTGTGATCAAGACTTATAGAATCTCCCAGCTCTTCCTCCCTTTGTGTTCTTTTTTCTGCAATCATATTCTTTTAAATTTTTTGATATCCTCCACAAGACAATCTATGTAGATAGATATTTTTAGCTCGACTTTCCTTTCCTTTTTGGGTCTTTGCCAAGAAGCCAGGAGTGGTGCGAGAGTTACAAATTTCTCCCAAACATACTCATGAATATATGAATACACCTTGTATGGAGGCTTGTATTTATAACTTGGATAATAAATATAATCATGGATGAGATGTGTCTTAAATCCCCTTCAACGTTCACCACAATATGTAAGCAATTTCTTTTTCACGATACTATCCTCTGGAGTAACAATAAACACTTTCTATGTTTATACAGTAGAGATGTTATTAGTATATATTAAACAAAAAAAATATCATATATACTCAATGCATAAAATTCAAAATAAATACCGTAACATCCTCCCATAGGGCCTCTTTCAGGTTTTCGTCAACATCGTGTCAACTATTTAACAAAATACTCACTTTACTTCTACCTTGTAACATAATGTAACCCATAAAATTCTCAACATGTTCAACATAAGCCTTGTTGGTTTCTATATCAACTGTAACCGGGTAGCGAACACCACTTTTACGGACTTTTTTACCTTGGTATATATTATGGCACCTATAGTTTTTCTTTTACGTTTTTTATTAGCAGAGGTTGCAATAGATGTTATATGTGAGGTGCTTGTTGAATCGACCATGACTATCAAGAGACTAACATGAATTAAACATTAACATTTCAGTAAAAACAAATAGAAAATCAAAATGATCAAGAGAAACTATTTCAATTAATCAAACAACCTGAATCAACCAATAACATTTTAATGAAAAACAAATGGAAAAAACAAAATGATCAAGAAGAACAAAAGTGGAAAAACATCAACATGTTATAAAACATTTCAGTTATACAAACCTCAAATGTGATAAAGAAGAACAAACATGCGTACCTCAAATGAGTTTTGGTTGGAATAAAGATGATGTTTGAGTTTTGATGAATATCTATTGAAAGAGTTTTGAAGAGAGTCACGATAAAAATCGCTTAGGGTTTTTGTGAAGAGAATGACAAAATAAGCAATGATAGGTAAATTAAAAGTTAGAAACTAGCTAGTTCTATGAATTATTTCATTCAAAATATGTGACATGTCGGTTTTAAATTAAAATCGACGTGAAAGTATTAATTAAAAATAGAAAATATAAAAAAGCATAATAACGGCATATTCTGGGAATTCATTTAAAATATGTATCACGTCGATTTTTGGTTAAAACTGAGGAAATTGATATACAAAATAAAAAAAGTTAAAATGTGCTTTTGAAAATAATAATTTGAAAATAATAATTTGGAAATAGTGATGTAAAAACATTAACTCTCATTTAGACCAAATAATCGAGGTTAATACGGAAAAAAAGTGGAAAAAATTAACAAAAAAAAGGGAAGCTGGAAAGGAGAAAAATGAAAATTACTAATTAAACCATTGAAAAAAACTTAAAATGAAGTGATTGCGATTCTAAGAGAACTTTCTTATAGCTATAATCCCTCAGTTGGTTATTTTTAAACTGAGGGAAAAGATTGATTTTTTAAATAAAACATGGTTTTCCCAGGACCTAAATCCTCAGTTTTTTTTTATTGTTCGAGGTGAAAGATTCTTCATAAAAAACATAATTTATAGTAGTGTTAATTGTTCCTTCTTCTTTGGCATTCTCTATCTTGAACAAAATAAGAATCCTGGAACACACCCAAAAAGAACAGGGTGTCTGCTCCGATACCAATTGAAATTTTGTTCTTCAGATGAAAATAAGTCATACATAATGTCTAGGACAATGTGTATGACAAGTTATTTGCATAGCATATAAAATAAAATGAAAATATAAATAACAAAGGAATTGGTAACTCCGCTCCTAAAAAATATGTGTTATGGACTGGGTCCGCAATTAGTCTACCGCCATCTGAGGCCCAGCCCAACTCTACTACGAAGAAAGCCCACTATTGTGGCCCACATTGCTATAACCGTTGAGGAACATCTCCTACGCGTGACCATCGAGGACCTGCTCCATAGCACGTGTATGTTGGGAACCTCTTGTTTGCGTTCCCGTCAAGGAATTTCTCCTCAACACGTGCATGTCGGGAACCTCTCCTACATGTACCTTCGAAGACCTATTCCTCAACATGTGCATGTCAAGAACGTCTCCTATGTGTGCCTGTCGAGGACCTACTCCTCAGCATTTTCATGTCGAGGACACTTCCTCCACATGCTCGACAATGGTACTTGGCCAACATTCCTATGAATATCATAGAGTTATCCTGCTCCCAAAAAGAACGGGTGTTCTCCCTATGAGAATCACATAGCAGTTGAACCAGGATAGAGAACATGACTGGTCTCCTATACCCATGTAGGATCTTGTTAGTCTCCATTTTAGGCATGGGCATCTGGCCCAAATAGGGACCTTAGCCCAACGCTAGGGGCTATAAATACCCTCTTTAGCTAGAGGGTCAGGTACATCATTCTCTACTTTTTTCCTACTTGCCCTTTGCTCTGAACCTCACTTTGGCATCAGAGTATCTTGCAAGTACCCCCCCCCCCCCCCCCATTCGCTTCAAGAACCGCATAAGTCCAAGTGCTACCAGCCACTGAAGATCATTCTAGTCAGGTACGAATATTGGCTCCATCTATGGGAACTATTGCTTCCCGTCTTCTCTAACTTAAGACCAAAGCAAACTCATTCAACTTTCTGATCATCGTGGCCAGTCAGCATGACATCGTTGGTAACATTGACGCTACTATTTTCGTCCACGGAAAGAACAACAATAACAATGGAACAGCTGGTAATGACTAGGGTGACCCCAGGGACGGACGAATTGCATACTCCTCATCACAAGAACACCCCTTCGACACAATTCAGCAGGTCGACCAGCCTGCAAAATATCATGAAATCCCTATGCCTGCCAATGCTGATCTCACCATTATGGCCCTGTTCGCAGCCATCAATCAGACTAACTACCTGATTTCCCAATAGAATGAACACATTGGAAGGCTAGAAAAGGGTTGGTGATCCCGCTCCCCCACCAGAAGATGTCGAGGACCCGAATCTCGCATCATGTCCCTGCAACGAAGAGAGGTCCACTCTTGTTCTCCTCCATGGATACATCAAAAGGATGGGTCCCATAGCCTCTCTCCTCGTCGAACCGGACGAGGCCCCCGACTGGAGAGACCCCCCCCTGAAATCACCAAGAAGCGCGAATGCTCGCCACCATGAAATGAGCGAAGATCCCCTGCTCCTAAAAGGAACAAAGGCAAAGAGCAGCCCGAAAAAACTAGGAGTCGGGCAAGAAATTCTCCGCACCATAGAGGCCCCCTCTTTGACTCCTTCCTATATCGCTCTCCTAACCAAAGCGACAAAGACGACTCCAGTGGTTCATTGTCTTGGGAAATCATGGAGGCCCTCCATTCCCAAGGGGATGGAAAAACGTCCTCTCTTGGTGCGACCTATGATGGCGCCACTGACCCCGATGATCACCTCGAGGGATTCAAGGTGATGCTTCATTACCACAACGTCACGGGCGCCATAAAGTGCAGGTTGTTTCCCACGACTCTGAGGAAAAGTGCCATGGGATGGTACAAAAGCCTCACCCCAGAGTCGATCACTTTGTGGAAGGTCTTAAATACTCAGTTTAGCGAGAACTTCATAGCCTCTCGGCAACACCCTAAAATCGAGGCCTCCCTCAAGACCATTATTCATGGGAATAATGAACCCCTTTGGGAATATATTGAGCGGCTAAACCGCAAAGACATTAAAGTCTGCACGACCAGTTGGATGAAGAGGTACCTGCTCGAGAAGGGGTTGTACCCTTGTAGCGACTTCAGAAAAGCAGTCGGTATCGAAGCCCCCAAGTTATGGGAAGACCTCCTCTATAAATCTCAGTCATACATCACGTACGAGGAGAAAGAGGTGACTGACAGGGCTCGATACTCAAGAAGTCGGGAGAACACCAGAATTCCGAAGCATGACGAGACTGCTGCTCCCCGTTTAGGAGGGGCAAATAGGAGGGGGGGCCAACCTTGTGACTCCCGCGAACATAAGGGCCTCACGGGCCATTTCACCAAATACACTCTGTTGACCACTCCCCATGACTGGATCCTCGCAGAGTGTATCAACTTTGACTTTTAGCAACCTGGAGTCTGACTTCCAAAGTCGACTCCCCCAAAGCCCAATGTGGAAAAGTTCAAGTACTGTCGTTTCCACAGGAGTCACGGCTACGTGACAGAGGATTGCATCCACCTTAAGGATACCATAGAGACTCTCATCCAGGAAGGCTTCCTATGAAAATACACCAATAAGGGCAAAGCTCCCTGACAAGACACTCACGAGAAGAAAATGATTGAGGAAGACAACCCTTCCTCGGATGATACACCCGTGCAGATAACAATGTGCTTCACCCGACCAGAAGATTTCTTTGTCCTAAACGAGGAGGAAGATATCCTGTCTCCACATGCAACATGTGGGAAGAGTTCCCTGCTGCGATGGTCATATCCAGTAGAGGATTCAACCCGACCACCATCGGATCAGTAAAGAGGAAGTTCGACAAACTTATTAATGCAAGCTCGACCAAAAACACTACTCTCGAAAGGTTTCGAGGAAAGTATGAACCCGTTACCTTTTATCTTGAAAAACTAGTTGGCTCAGTGTTGAACGCTAGCATCCCTCTACTGGTGAGAGCAATGATGGCGAACTTTAACGTCCGCTGCATTTTGGTCGATGATGGCAGCTCGATTGACATCATGTATGTAGACATGTTCACCGTTCTCCAGCTCGACCACACCCACTTGACACCATACCTGGACTCTGGCATGCAGGGATTCAATGGTGCGACCACAAAACCTTGGGGTTACATCAAGCTAATAGTCACCTTCAGGGAAGAAGCAACGGCCAGACAAGTCACAGTCTGCTTCTTGGTCATTGAATGCCCCTCTCTCTATAATTGCATCTTGGGAAGGACAACCATGGTCGAGCTGACCGCTGTACTCTCCACGTTCTATTTGAAGGTGAAGTACTACATCATGAGGGGTTGTATCGTCACTATACACGACGATATCGAAGCCTCCAGAAGATGTTTCAACGCAGCTGCCAGGGGATCAAATTTAATTGATACTACGCCGAAGATAGCCAGCAAGCAAGCTCGAATCGCCGTGACAAGCCATACACAACATCCAAGCAAGATCCACCACCCCACGTCAGCTCGGTGGACCTCAATACTCACTTCACCAAAGAGGAGCTAAAGGAGGAGAAGAGGGATGAGGTAAAGGCCTGACCCACTGACAATAGGGAGCCTCTCCATCCCGTGTGCCCCATTTCAGATGGGGACTTTGAAGTTATCCTCCTCGGCAAAGATCTGACCATTGGGGTGAAGATTGGCAGAGAACTCCCCGAATTGGCGAGGAAGCATCTCAAAACCTGCCTGACAGAGAATGCTAACATTTTTGCATGGAGCATTACGGAGATGCCTGGACACAACCCTAAGGTCGCCTGCCATCAACTGATTGTTGATCCAGCCGCTAAGGAAGTAGTTCAACTCAGGCGTAGTCAGTCTCTAGAGAAAGCAGAGGCTACTAAAAAAAGCTGTAAAAGACCTCCTAGAGGCAAATTTTATTTCTGAGGCCCAGTACATAACCTGGATGTCGAATGTTGTATTGGTTAAAAAATCTAATGGAAAATGGTGTATGTGTGTTGATTATACTGATATCAATAGGGCATGTCCCATAGATGCATATCCACTGCCTAACATAGATAGACTAGTAGATAATTTTACAAGATATAAACTTTTATCATTCATGGATGTGTACTCAGGCTACAATAAAATCCTAATGGCGAAGAGAAATAAATGGTACACCACATTCATGACTCAGTCGGGAAACTATTACTACAATGTAATGCCCTTCGTCTTGCAGAACATTGGCGCTACTTACCAACGAATGATGAACAAAGTCTTCCGAGCAGAAATTAGATATACGCTCGAGGTCTATATGGACGACATGATCTTCAAATCTCATGGAAAAACTGATCACACCATGCACCTTATGAAGGTCTTCGACCAGGCGAGGAAGTGTTGGATGAGGTTCAATCTAGAGAAATGCACCTTTAGCATACGGGCGAGTAAGTTCCTTGGTTTCTACTTAACTAAATGAGAAATAGAATCCAACCCTGATAAATGCATGGCCTTTTCTGAGTTCCCCACACCGAACTCGAAGAAATCCATCCAATTCCCGAACAGGATGCTCACCTCGTTATCCCGTATCGTCACGAAGTCTGCCCAGCATGCGCTCCCATTTTCAAACTACTGCACAAGGAAGCAATGTTTGAGTGGACGATGAGTGCGAGCAGACTCTCCTCCATCTCAAACAAGCACTTTCTCAACCGCAGATGCTCTCCCGGTGCAATTCAGCAGGTTGACCAACCTTTAAAATATCATGAAATCCTTGTGCCCGCCAATGCTAATCCCACCATTGTGGCCCTGTTTGCGGCCATCAATCAGACTAACTACCTGGTTCCCACAAACGGGGAAACTAATCATACCTGACCATAATGATCTTCAACAATCGCAGAAGTTCAAGTGTTGCTAACGACTGAAGATCATTCTGGTCAGGTACGATCAGACACTTGAGCAGATGTCCTCTCTAAACTGGAAAGCATGAGGAAGAAAGGTGGAAACAAATCGGTCATCTAAGAAATACCCCCTCATCCGAGCATTGAAAAACCCTAAACGGCACTCGATGTAAATGCCATCGGAGATCAGGATTGCTGGATGACACTGGTATACCACTACCTCACCACAAGAGCACTACCTTCTGACCAAAAGGAAGCCAACGTGACTAAATGAAGAGCATGCTCCTACGTATTGCTCGATGACAAACTCTACCGAAGAGGATTCTCTATCTCACTCCTGAAATGCGTAAATGAAGCTAGTGCCCCTCACATCCTGCAGGAAATTCACGAAGGGATAAATTCCCATCACCTGGGTGGTAGGTCCCTAGCACGAAAGGCCTTACGAGCAGGATACTACTGGCCCACCATGCAATAGGATGCGAAGGAACACGTCAAAAAATGCGACAAATGCCAACGCCATGCAGACATGCACTTGGCACCACCGAGTGAGCTAAATTCTCAATAATCCCCGTGCCCTTTCACCTGGTGGGGGATGGACATCCTCAGCCAGATCACCGTTGGATCCTGCCAAAACAAATATTTAATCATCGCTATAGACTACTTCACGAAGTGGATAGAGGCTAAAAAAACCCTCTCCAAAATCACGGTGCACAACATACTGCATTTCTACAAAAGAAATGTGCTCGCCTGGTTCGGCGTACCTCAAGTGCTCGTCACTGATAACGGGACGCAGTTCACCGACAAAAACTTCCAAGACTTCATCATCAAACTAGGCACCAACCAACACTTCACTTCCGTTGAGCACCCTTAGACGAACAGGAAAATCGAGGCAACAAACAAAGTAATTATGTGGGGATTAAAATGAAGGCTAGTTGAAGCCTAAAAGAGATAGGTCGAGGATCTACATAGCGTGCTATGGGCCTATCGAATGACACCACACTCAACCACATGAGAAACTCCTTTCTGACTAGCGTACGAGACCGAAGCAGTGATCCCAGTGCAAATCAGGAAGCTGTCTAAGCGAGCTGAATCTCCCCTCGACGAGGAGTTGAACAAAGAGGCCTTAAGAGAAAAGCTCGACCTGGTCAAAGAAATTCGAGCATGAGCATCCCTCTTCCAAGACACTTTGAAACAAAAGATAACTTTGTGTCATGATGCCAAAGTCATAAAATGTGAATTCCAAGTCGACAACCTAGTCTCGCGAAGAAATTAAAAAAACTCGTGCGAGGGAAAACTCGTTGCGAACTGGGAAGGCCCTTACCGCATCTGATCAAAAACGGAAGGCAGTGCCTACTACCTCACAAATTTAACCTGGGAACAACTTGCTCGACTATGGAATACAGAAAAACTAAAGCAATATTACAG
The DNA here is from genome assembly GCA_948472305.1 of Vicia faba. Classification (NCBI taxonomy): domain Eukaryota; kingdom Viridiplantae; phylum Streptophyta; class Magnoliopsida; order Fabales; family Fabaceae; genus Vicia; species Vicia faba. The sequence continues at coordinate 480,253,436 of OX451737.1, forward strand.
TTAGCCTTAAGTGGTACTATGCCCAGGTCTAACAACCAACTTGTCTTGTTCGACAGGAAACAGGGCACGTCTGGCCACAGAAGCTGTTGAGGTATGAACACGACGTCCCAAACTTAAAATCACTAAAAGGGCTCTCGCTCATGGGAAGAGCAGAGCTTCTCCCCGACAGAGATACCTCGACCGAGCTCCACCGTTGCTATACCAATAAGGCAGAACACCCAGTTCACGATGGGAAAGTTCATGTCACGGAATCAAGACCCCGACCACGGTCTTAGTCCCACCAACGGATGGAACCAAATTTACCTTCTCGACAAGTCTCCATACACTATCGATTATAAATCACGTCGAGCAATCAACCCCAAGTTGCAAAACATAGATAAAACCGCAAGATATTCAACATGCAAGACAAGCATACGAAAGAACAACATTTAGAGTGCCGACCTCACTGTACAACATAGTTAAAACTTTACAAATTAACTGGGCAAAGCCCCTTGTCCAAATTTTACAAAAAATACGAGCATGCATGCCCTTGTCCAAATATAACAAAAATCCATGCACACAGGCCTAAACGAACCAGAGAAAAACAAACTAAAATCAATCTTCATGGCGACCATCATATTCATCGTCCTCGGGAGTATCGGGAGGAGGAATTAGCTTACCTTCTACCGCTTGGGACAACATCCCAATCCCTTCGACATTAAGCCTAGGGTTCAACAACTCGAGATGGGTCACCGCAATGTCGAAACCAATCATTGTTGCTTCCACACAATCTGACTTGAGTTGCTCAATTCGAGCAACAAATTCAGCGCGGGCCTTCAAGACTTTCCTCTCTTCAGGCTCATCCTTGGCAGGAGCCGCAACAGCCTTCAAGTCAGTAATAGCGTCTTCAAAACCTTTCTTCTCGAATAACCAAACACCCTTTTCCACAGACAAGTTCGTCACCTCCTCATCCTCCTTCTTCAAGTCGACACCCTGAGCCCGAAACTTCTCCTTATATCCATCAAGGGAAGTTTGCAACTTTTTCATCTTCTCCTCAAGGCCCTGTTTCTCTGACTATAATTTGTCCAACACCGTGACATACCCGGTTTCCTCGCCAGATAGGACCACCGCCATCTCTAAAACCTTTTTCATACCAATGGCATTGTCGAATAATTGTTTCCTCCTGCCCGCAGGATCGAGACCCTTGATGACTGTAGACTCCCCAGCAGGCACCTCCAAGGGATATTTGTCAAAGAAACCCTATTGGGCAAAGAAAGGAAGCAGTGTGAAAGCTCAGGCATCAGAGCGGATGTCAGCATCGTTCTCCGTCAAGTCTAGAATAATGTTGTCGGGTTGACCCCTCTTTCTGACTGACAATGAGTGCTTGGAAGGAGATTCTCAACATTTGGCGGCATCGGGGAAGTGCTGGAACCATCCCCGGCCTAGCCATGGGCAATGTGAGTGCTCTTTCGGACTATCTTTTTTATTTTCTTCGTCGCTTCCTGCGTCAACTTGAGGATGCGCTCATGGGAATTCACCATCTTGCCTATAAAAAATAATAGAGCAAGGTTAGTACGTCAATAAAATCTGTGCGACTGCCCTAAAAAGGGAATAAACACGAGTAGATACCTAAGAGCACTACATAATCCGCGTAAGTGGCACTCGAGCACCACCTTTGTATTAATTTCCCGAGCCTCATATACGGGCTCACCGTTGTCGACAAGAAAGTCTTTTCCCTCTCTTGTGACCCACAGAGTAGGATAAAAACCATCGACGGACTGGTAAAGTTTGGCGTAGGACTCCTCGTCTTCCTCGCCCATAGGACCATCAGCGGTGAGGTAATAATTCGAGGAATGGTAAAAGTGAGTATCCTCCCAGTGGAAGGGGAACTTGGAGACCAACTCCATCTCTATGGTCTCGTGCTCCTCGTAGAGCATGTTACCATCTACGTCGACCACGACCTCTTTTTCCAACACGGAATCAAAGCCCTCCTCTGACATATGCCTAACGAGGAAGTACATATCCTTGAAATCAAGAACAGATTCCAGGAACATCTTGACGAGCTTTTTGTTCGACTGCTTCAGAGAAACCTAACCATGTTTCCGCTCCACAGTTTGTCACTAAAGTCAGAAGCATCAGAAGAAAAGGGGAATCGTAGCTCCGACCTGAAGGTATCGAAAAACTATCTTGAATGCTAATATAAAGGTGATTATGTTTGGATGTAGCTAAGAAGGCGCTAACGACAGATGCCCGAAGACCACGACCTGGAAGTCACATAAGGGAAGTCCAAGCCCCAAATCCTTGAAGAAAATTTCATACACGAGAATACAGTTGTTTTTATAAAATGAGAATATCCTTTTGCCCGCAGCTGGCCTAACCACTTTCCAATGCTTGTGTATGTTGGGGTCGTCTGCCCCATCCTCGATATGTATGAACGCGCACTCCAAAGACGTGACGTAACGAGAAGAGATGCTTTGAGGCTCAGTAGTAACCCAATTCAGCAGGGGGTCGATGATTGAGTTGAACATCTGAATATCCTCGGCAGGTCTAGTCGGTTGAGCATCCTCAGCAGGGTCGGCCATCTCACCTAGAAAGCAGATGAAAAACGTGAATTTGATGGTTAAATCAAATTTTTCCTTCCAGCGCAAGTCAAGTGAAAGGGCGCACCATGCGACGGGGACACAATCCCCAACCAAGCTCTTGACCGACAACTAAAAAGGAAATGAAAACCAACCCCTGGGCCAAGGGCGCGATCTAAATCCGCTAGATAAGCAAAGGAAAAAACTTTGCAAGCGGAAAAATCCTCCCCGAGTAACAAATCAGGTGAGGGACTCGTGAATCTCTTGAGGAGAAACATGAATGTTTCAGGAAAAATCATGAATCTCTCGGAGAACGCATGAATCTACCGAGGATAAACGTGAATATTACAAGTGAAAACATGAATCTCCCACGAATATCGTGGGGAAAACTGTAAAATCTATGAGTTTCACGGAGAGAACCTTCCCAGAACATGAAACTCATCTAAAACATGCATGTCGTGAAGATTAAATGGACCATGGAGAAATGGAAAGCACTTACTTGGCTGAGGGTTCATTGTAGAGAGTACGTCAGTAACTACGGTGGTGATGGCAGCTGGACGTAACTCAGTAGAAAGAGAGCGAAAGGAGAGCAAGCGTGAAGGAAAAGAAAACGTTAAAATGCACAAATTAAACCCTTAAACTCTTATTTATAAACCATGCACGGAAGACGAAATGTCACCTCGAGTTACGTGTCATCACCTCGACACGCACCCTCCCCACGCGCCTATGTCATAATGACCCATATGTCTAGGCCATCATTATGCAGTAAATGCTATGACACGTGGCTTAATAAGCAAACATCGATCGAAACTCTTTGTCTCCCAGGACGACAGGCGAGGGAAAAGTTCATCCTCCGCGAGCACATCATTACTCCCACTGTGGCACCCATATCATTTCCCTCTATGCGAGGAAGATTATTAATCTGGACGGCTATTTTCCCTAGATGAGAGGAAGGTTGTTAATCTAGATGATTGTTTCCCTCTCTGTGAGGCAGATTGTTAATCGGAACAAACACATTGCTTCCTTTTGCATACTTTGAACTGGAAGTTGATGCCCGAGTGGTCGTCGACCATGCTCAGGTTGAAAGACGAAGACCCAAGGGAAGCCACGAAGATCCTCGACATCACTATCTCCTCGACCCCTCAACTGACCTTAAAGTCATAGCTCCTCTACTTAGGAGCAAAGAATTTGAGGGCTCATATTCTGGACTGGGCCCGCCATTAGTCTACCAACAGCTAAGGCCCAACTCAACTCTGCTATGAAGAAAGCCCACTACTATGGTCGACTTTTCTATAACTGTTGGGGAATGTCTCCTACACATGATTGTCGAGGACCTGCTCCTCAGCACGTGTATGTGTAGGAGACATTCCCCAACAGTTATAGCAAAGTGGGCCATAGTAGTGGGCTTTCTTCATAGCAGAGTTGAGTTGGGCCTTGGCTGGTGGTAGACTAATGGCGGGCCCAATCCAGAATATGACCTGCTCCTCAGCACGTGCATGTTAGGAACTTCTCATGCGCGTGCCCGTCAAGGACTTGCTCCTTAGCACGTGCATGTCAGGAACCTCTCCTATGTGTACCCATCTAAGACCTTCTCCTCAACACGTGCATGTCGAGAATGTCTCATACGTGTGTCTGTCGAGGACCTACTCCTCAGCACGTGCATGTCAAGGACACTTCCTCCACATTCTCGACTACGGTATGTGGCCAACGTTCCTCCGAATATCATAGAGTCATCCTGCTCCCGAAAAGAACGGATCTTCGCCCTCTAAAAATCACAGAGAAGTTGCACCAGGATAGAGACCATGAACTGGTCTCCTTAGCCCACGTAGCATCTTGGCAGTCTCCATTTTGGACCCGGTCATCCGACCCAAATGGGGACTTTGGTCCAGCGCTGGGGGCTATAAATACCCTCTTTCACTAGAGGATCAGGTATATTATTCTTTACACTTTTCCTACTTGCACTTTTCTCTAAATCTCACTTTGGCATATGAATATCTTGCAGGTTCTTATACCCCAAAATTTGCCCCCCCCCCCCCCATTTTACTCAACATATGTTCATTGAGATCATCAACTTGCTCAAGGATATCCAAGAGTTGACCAGTAAATCCTCCTCCTAAGACAATGAGCCTCAAACTAGGGTTTCACTACTCATCAATATGTTTGAGATCCAAAAGCCTCATATGTTCCCCATAGTCCTAATACATTCTCAATACCATCCATGCCAAGTTTCATGCCTTGCACAAGAAGCTTGCCCTGTTAACTGCTCAGATGCTTGAAAATCAATTGTATTAGGCCAAAAGACAACTATGGCCCACATACAGTAAAACTTCAATATTTTTGGTCAACATAAACATTTTGAAGTGATATCCATCATTTGATCAAGGGTTGATCATGATTCCTCAAGGAATGCTCTTAATTCATCAAAACTCAAAAGTTGCTAAATTAAGGTTTCTATAGGAAAAGTCAACCAAACTTTGACCAAGCATAACTTTCTCATACTTTATCATAAATTTCCCATCCAAGGCTCATTTTTAATAGGATGCAATTCCCTACAACTCATCTTCATCCCCCAAGTTCAAAAAATGCACTCATGGAAAGATATGAATTCAGACATTACATGACATTTCAAAAAGTCAACAAAAACACCTTTTGGGTCAAAGCTTCTTACATGAGCATGGAAGATCTAATTGAAAAGAAACCAAAAATGTTGTTTATGGGACATCCTAAGCTTTCTAAAAAGTCCAAGAACACCCTCTTAGGGTCAAAATTGAAGGAGTTATGCATTGTCAAAGTTGGCCATTTTTGGAGAATTGTCAAAAGTCAACAATGCCCAAAATTGCATTTTTTGGCAAATGGGCCTAACTTTTTATGCTTGCATCTTACTTCTAGCAATGCCCACGACCCAAACACTCTTCCATATTTTATTGAATTTATTTATTTAATTTATTTTTATTTTAATCATTTAAAAATCAAATTAAATGATATAAAATATGGAAGATTTGTTTTTGATCTGATTTTGAATGAAAATGCTATCCATTTATGCTGCCAAAACAGAATCAAATCGTGCCAAGGTTGATTGGAGTGAGAATGGAATGATTTAGATTGATTTGGAAAGAAATAATGCAAAGATGGAAGGAAATAAAATCTTGATAATTGGCAAGGATTTGAGGCCTTTTTGTTAACCTAATTCAAAGAGATACATATACATAACAAATTCCAAGCACAAGGACATAGAGAAATCGTGTGAAATGGCCAAGAACAAATGGCATTTTTGTCAAAAAAAATCTCAAACCGAATTCCATATGACAGCCATTCTCAAGGAGATTCAAGGCTTGCAATACGTTCCTGGATACATCTAAAAGTTGTTCCAATCATTTGCATGCACTAAGACGCCCAGAACCAGCCTCCACACCCCTCACAGTTTGTCATATTTTTTGAATTTGGTTATGTAAACTTATGCATCCTAAATAATTTCTAAGCATGATTTCTTGTTTACATCATCATGTAGAACGTATTGGTATGGGTAATTAAGAGTTTTGGCGCATGTACTGATAATTGCCATTGTTAGGGTTTGAGGTCGTGTGTTAGGGCTTTGTGATACAGGTAAAATCAGGGTAAAAGAGGGATGCCATCAGACTCGTGAGATCAAAACGAGTTGATATGTATGATTGGAATTGATTTATCATGCTTGGCATTAATTTTTGAGACTTGCAGGGATGTAGTTACAGTTGGTGTCCGTAGGTAAAAGGTGGATGTCTAAAACAGCAGTCCAGGGGAGAAGATGATGACGCGTCTGATAACCATTGGCCGGTTTGAAATTACGCGCGCTTTTGGGTATAAGGCGTGCTTTTCTATTATATTATTGTTTTTTCATTATACTAACAGATAAGCAAGCTAGCGCAGTTGGTCAGGGGAGGGAAGTATGAAGCTCATGTCTTGGGTTCAATCCCAGGCGTGAGCTTTTGCATTTTTTCATTATTTTCACAGGATCCAGCGTGCACTACCCAGGGAAGCTATCATACACCCTCCAAATCCAGCCAGTGAATCATCCTCAGATCCAGATCTAACACCCAGTGGAGAGAAGTCTATGGTGCACCCTCAAACATGGTCAACACTAGATCCAAATGCATGGTGGGCTTGCACAAATCTGGGCTTGAAAATTCCAACTCAAACCCCCTGTTCTACTAACACCACTCCAGGCCCAAACTCTTTCTCTTTTTTATTTTCTTTTTGTTTATTTATTTGATCAATTATTTTCTCACAAAAATAAAACATTAAAAATCATTTTTTTCAATTAAATCATAAAATCAGAAAATCACTAAAAAATTAGATTGTTTTTTTTTATAAAATATTTAATTGAAATTAATTAATTAGTTTAATTAGACTAATTCAAATTCTTTTTTTGCAATTAAAATTCAATAGAAAATTAAGTTAACTTGAAAAAAAATTTATAATTAAAAGTAAATAGAAATTAGGTTAATTCACAAGATTAATCATTTTTTACAAAAAAAAATCCAAAAAATATCCTTTCTCTATTCCCGTCTTAATTCTTCGCGCGCATTTTATTTATTTTTCGAATTATTGTAACTGTTTCAAGTTTGTAATAGTTTAATTAGGATGTTAATTTCTGCATATTTATTTTCAGTCAAATATTTGTGTATCTACCCAAAAGCCTTGTAATAGTGTAGATTTTCTTTTTGCACTCTTTAAATTCCACAACTATTAACTGCCTAGATGTATAAATAATAGGATTGAATGGCAAGATAAATAACTTTAAAACGGTAGATAACCCTAATTGTGCAAAGACAATTAAATGAAATAAGGCACACTTGCACATGCTCACTGTTGTACTCCAAAATTTTCCCTCCCCTATTTCTCAACACATGGCAAGTGAGGTCCTCAAATTGCTCAAGGAAGTTCAAGAATTTACCAGACAAACTCTCTCCTAAGGCAGTATACCTCAAATTAGGGTTTCCATCTTCATCAAGATGTATGAACCACAAAGGACTCAAATGCTCACCATTTTCCTAATATTTTCTCAAGATCATCCATGTCAAGTTTCAAGCCTTGCAGAAGAAGTTTGCTTAGTCAATTGCTCAAATGCCTGAAAATCAACTATACTAGGTCAAAAGTCAATTGTGGCCCACATACAGTCAAGCTTCAAGATTTTTGGTCAACATCCTCATTTTGAAGTATTATTCATGATTTTATCAAGGTTTGATCATGATTCCTCAAGGATTTCTCACAATTCATCGAAACCCAAAAGTTGCTAAATTAGGGTTTTACAGGAAAAGTCAACTCAACTTTGACCAAGCATAACTTTCTCGTACTTTATTAGAAATGACCCATCCAAAGCTCATTTTGAAGAGGATGCAATTCCCTAAAATTAATCTTCATATCCCAAGTTCAGAATATGCACTCACAAAATGATATGAATTTTGACATTATAGGTCCTTTTTAAAAGTCAACAAAAACACCTTTTGGATCAAAGCTTCATACATGAACAAGGAAGACTCAATTGAGATGAGACAAAAGGGGTTGTTTATAGGACATCCTAATATTTCTAAAAAGTCCAAGAACACCTCTCTAGGCTCAAAATTGAGAGAGTTATGCATTGGCCAAGTTGACCATTTTTGCAAAATTGTCAAAAGTCAAATGTGCTCAAATTTGCATTTTTTTGCTAAATGGGCCCAACTTTTTATGCTTGCACCTCACTTATAATGTGGTCCACAACTCAAATATTCACCCACACATTATTTGCTTCATTTTTCAATTTATTTTGATTTTTTATTAATTAAGAAGTGAATTAAATCAAATAATTGATGAATAATAGCAAAGATATGATTTGATTTGGTTTTTGGACAGGTTGGCAATCAAAATATGCTGAATTATCAAGGCCAAAACGAATCAAGCATAATTGGTACAAAAAAGAGCATGATTGGCATGGTTATGGAAATATATCATATGGCTTAAAAATCAAATATTTCATTCATGAATTCTCAAGATTGGATCCAAAATTCTTAACCTAATTGGATTCAATACATATACTGAAGTTTGTGGAACCCTAAACACAGGAATTTTCGTGCACAACCTGCCTCCAAAAACCAGAACAAAACTTCCAAATTTCCAAGAAAAGTGTGAGACGAATCTTCTTCCACAGACCAATTCGAGGTGTGCTGAAGTTTCCAATCGCTTGCTAGACATCTCAGGAATCTAACAGCATCCTTTGCAAGCTTCAAAACACCCAGAATCGCACCCTACAGGCATCACGATTTTCCCTAAAAACTCAAACTCGATTTCACTGATTTACTCATCATAAGCATGTCTTAGTTATATATTCTTGTTCATCATCTTGTTTGCAAGCTATTGGTACCATTTAATTGCATTTACATCGCAGGAATCCCAATATGCCATAGCTAGGGTTTGCGAGCTTGTTTTGGGGTTTCTTAACCTAGGCAAAATTAAGCTTGATAATGGGTACCATGATGATCAGGGCTTCAAATCCAGTTGATTCATGGTCATCAATGGAATTTATATTGCCTGTACATGATTTTTGAATGTTACAGGTTTGTAGCTACAGGGAAAAACCGTCAATATAGCTTATAGTGACGAATTCTGCTGTAGGTAAAAGTCCATAAACCTAAGGCGACGTTTGCAATGAATAAGGTGATGTGTGGCAGCCAACTATTGGATCTTTTAAATCTCGCGCGTTTTTCTGACCCAACCATCTTGTTTTGCATATTACATTTTGTTTGCATTATGTTAACAAATAACCATTGTAGCGCAGCTGGCAACATAGCAATGGAAATAGGCATAAGGACCTGGGTTCGACCCCAGGTCCAGACCACTTTCTTTATTTTCTTTTCCTCCAACAGATCCAGCACATCTCTCATCCTAATGTCCACCATGCTCCATCAGTATCCAACCACTTGATCCAGCATAGTACCAGATCCAACGCACAGGCAGTGAGGGTCTATGGTACACGGTTAAGTCAACATTACAAGAGATCAGGCACTGATTGGGCTTGGAGGGTTATTGGGCTTGGGAAATTCATATTTACACCCCCTCTTCAGCAACACAATCAGGCCCAATTCTCAATCTTTCTCTTTTTTTATTATTTTGTTTCCTTCACTCTTTTTAATTTATTCATTTATCTTATTTTTAAAATCAGTTTTTTTTTATAAAATCATAAAATCAAGAATTCACAAAATTAGAATTAGGTTTTTATTAAATTTAATTTTTAATTAATTAGCTTAATGTAATTTAGGGTAATTTAATTCTTCTTTTCACAATTAAAAACAATTAGAAAATTAGGTTTAAATTCTTGATTTAATTATTTTCTTTTTCCAAATAAAAACACAAAAAATAGGTTAACTTAATTATTTTTCTTAATTAAAGTTAATTAGTAATTAGGTTCTTTTTTAATTCAATCATTCCTTATTTTCTTAAAATAACAAAAACGACAAAAAATGATTTTTCTTTAATCAATTGCAATTAGGTTTATTCAAGGGTCAAAACCATAATTTCTCATGTATTTAATTTCCCGCACGCTTGTTATTACTTTTGCCATTATTTTGTAACTGTTTCAAGGATGTAATAGTTTAAATTAGGATTTTAAATTCCGTATTTTTATTTCACGTCAAGACAACTATGTAACTGTCAAAGCCATGTAATAGCTAGGTTTATTTCCGCTTTTACTTTCAGCAAACTTTTTAACTGTCTAGATGTATGGCTAATAGGATTGTATGGCAAGAATGCCTGAAAAATTAAAACAGTTAGAAAACCCTAATGTGCAAAGATTAAATAACTGAAACAAATCACTCGCACATGTTCACTCCTAGGGTTCACCTCACTTCGGTTGCCTTCGGTACACAATCATTAAGCATAGGAGATTTTAGTGGTGGTCCTCCTGTCTAAAAGATCAAATGTCCCATTTGAATGTTGCCTCGGAAATGTTTCCTCGAAAAGATCTTAAGACTCTAGGGTTACTACTAAGGTTTTCTAACTATTGCTTTAGTGATTGTATTTGTCCCTTTCGAACGTCCCTTACAAATTCCAACGACGGTGCTACCTATTTCTCAATAGTAGGATAGTGCTGTCTAAAGGAAACAAGAATAGGAATGATCTTTTTTCGAGTAGGTAGATGCTAGTAGGTACTTGCTCAAATTAAAACTTTTCACACTTTCACTTTTCAAACAAATGTTCAAAACAACTTCATCACACCCTTGAGGACTGATACAAGGGTTATCACGAAGTAAAACATTTTCAAAAACAAGCACACACACAAGCAATTTCAAAATGAGCAAGTACCTAAGAGCCCATGGAAAACCATGGATAGAAAGGGTGCTAACACCTTCCCTTTCTATAATCTACCCCCCGTACTCAAAATATCGAAAAAGGATTTTTTATGTACTTTTTTCCTTTCCGATTGGATGAAATAAAAGTCGGTGGCGACTCTTGCTTACCGCGACATTTTGCGAATAAAAAAAATGCAAAATGCAAACCAGTAAAAACAATCAGTTCTGCCACCGTATCACAGAACTGGCGACTCTGCTGGGGAGTTATAAGTGGGGTATACCTTAGGATCTAGGTCATTAAAATTGTTTCTCTTGATTGTTTGTTTGCTTTATTTTTGAGGGTTTTGTTTGGGGTTACCATAGATCCTATACCCGGATCTGGGGGCACTCATTAGATGAGTAGCAATAGACTGTGAGGGAACTGTACGGCGTAGACCGATACGGTTGAAGCAGTAGCTACGTTGGTGTGGAACTTTGGTTGGTACCGGTATCCCTTGTGGTGAAATGAGGAGAATACGGGGCCGCTGCATGGTGTCGTGAAGCACTAACGAACCTTAGAACCTTAGGTTAACAACTTGGCCATTAGGAAGTAGCAAGATAGTCGGCCTCGGTGTAGAGCTGAGAACTGGTTGATACTCGATGCTACACTCATTGAGATCATACTTTCGGAATATTTTGGCCGTAAGAAAAGATTGCGTGAGCTGAAACCATGACCGATAAAGGATGGTCTTTGATATTGAGATCCTCTAGAACCCGATTACTTTTCTAGGACAGGTTTGAAACCAACTTAACTTCAAGAGGGTATTACCTTTGACCTCATGCAAGCCTTAAACCTAAGGGCTTTGTGTGATTTGACTGTGTTTGCAATATTTGTGTTTGCTATACCTGTGGTTTATCATGACATCATGCATCATAACATGGCATTCATGCTTCATTATACTAACCATTTCAAAGACCAAGGGAATTTATCTTTGTTCTGTTTTGTAGATCACGGCTTCCGTACGTAGAAATACTATCCGAATCAGCTTTGTGAAGATACCTTCCCAACTCAAAGAGCTAGTATCAAGAGTTTCTGAAACTTCTACTTTCATTAAGAGACACGGTCAACTTCTCAGCCTGGTTACTTCAAACTTTGATGAACAGATGGTGAGCGTACTTTCTCAGTTCTTCGATCCCAAGCATCACTGCTTCACCTTTCCAGATTATCAGTTCGTACCTGTTGTACCCCAAAATTGGCCCTCGCACCTTCCCCACAAGAAATCACAGCTTCTGACTTTTCCTGATTTTTCAGATTGGCTCAAGAATCGGTCAAACAGACTTTTCTCGTCAGTCAGACGAAATTAGAGTTTTCATTGATTTTCATGGCTCTGGAACAATTCAAACAGTTGGTTTAGGGTTTGGTTGATTTTGGCTCAACTTTGATCAGGCGAACGTTTCTTTGGCATTTAATCAAGAACTAGGTTTTTGTGCGCAGATTTTTAGAAAGACTAATGCTACAGTGCTTGTCAAGTTATTCCGAGATATGGACTGAGGCATTTGGATTGAATTCGCATTGTGTGACTAAATCAGTGAAAGGATGCTTTTGGATTGAGTTTGCAGTGTTTGATTAAAATCAGTGAGAAGAAAAGACATTTAGGCATGTATGATTTGACGGTGCATTGCTTTGATTATTCAAGATGCCGGACGTTTATGGATTATTTATTATTCTGAGTTAAATGGTTGGAATTTATTTTCAATTATTATAATTTAAAGAATTATAAATAATAAATAAACAATTGAAAAGAATAAAAAGAATTAATTGGTTAAAAGGAATTTTTATTCATCTTTAAATATTTGTTACAATTGTTATTTAAATACAAGTATTTATTTACAAAGTATTTATAATAATGATAGTTACAATAATTAAAATTGAAATAAACTATCCTAAATTCCTAAGTCTTCAAATTCTTCATCCTCCATTTGTGGCTATTTGATTTTTTATCTGCAAAGAAAAGAAGAAAAAGTTAGAAACAGATAAATTGAATTAAAGAGACAGACAATTAATTTAGGCTCATCATTAAAGGCAACTGACTGGAATCAGTTCGCCCTCTCTGCAAATCACGGGATTTCTCCCGGTTCACAAAAAGGGATGAATAATGCTTGCTAAACATGAATGCATAAAGTTGAAAAATGCACAAATTCAAAGTTTGTCAAAAAGCTGCATAGTCCAAAAGTTTCAAACTGAATGGTATAAACAAAGTCCAAATCCAAACTGAACTATGAAGTTCCAAATTCAAAATTTCCACAAGCTGCCAAAAAAGCTGTCAAAGATATCAAAGTATCAAAAGGTACAAGATGCAGCACAAAGTATGGAAAAGAGAAGACAAATATGCAGAGTTAAACTACATATGCAAGCAAGCATAGTTCATTTCATCATTTCCCAGTGTTGCCTTTTCAGAGCAAAGTACAAGCATAAACATTTTTTAATGCTTTAACTGTACTAGAGAGAGAGAGGAGAGAGTAAAGAAAGTACAGGTTTGCAGGCTTAGGCTTGAGAAATAAAAATATAAAACAATCTGTTCATAAAACAGTAGGAAGGAGGCAGAAGTGATAGACACAAAAAAAAGGACTGAGAAACATATCATAACCACAAAACTGTAAAGCCTTTCAAACCTCCAAACCAGCTCACATAGCCACAAACTGTGAAGCCTGATAACCTGTAAAAAGACCTGCACAAACCTAAAAACCATAACCTTCAAACTAGATAAAACACCCAGCCTGAAGCCTAAACCACTGTCAACACAAACCTGAACTACCAAAAGGCCAAGACCTAACAAGCCAAAGCCAAAACTGATAAACCAATAACCTGTAAACCTTTCAAGGCCTCAAGAACTTGCATTCAAAGCTAACAGCCATAACCTGCTAAAGCTCCAAAACAAAAACCCTCAACCTGTTTCAAGCCTTTATCCATCAATAAACCTGCAGCAAAAGCCTAAGCCACAAAAGCCATAGCCATGAACCAGAACATCAAAGCTTAAAACCTAAAAACCTTCCAAGCCTGAAACTTGCACCAGCATAAGCCTAACCTGGAAGCTTTTCAGCCTAAAAAATCCAAATATCATAACCAAACCACAGGGCCCTCAGAAAACCTTCATCATTGGGCCAACAACTCAATCACCAAAACGTATCAAGCAAGCCAACCAGAAAAGAGAAAAAAAAGCATACAAGGCAACCCACACAAAGCCTCAGAGAACCCTCATCATAGGCAAACAAACAGGCATTTCAACAGGCAACACAAGCATACAGAAAGTAAGCCAAAGAGTCAGAAAAGAGGATAAAGAAATATACAAGGTATCAAGCCAACACGTGAAGCATACGAAGCAAAGAGGGACGGAAGAAGAAGAGGAAAGAAGGATATACTAGGCTTTCAGAAATGCATCATTAAGCAACAGAAAAGGCGAAATACACAAACCAGCAAGTTAGCTCAAGTGTTCATCATCACCATCCCCTCGCCTTGGCCTCCGAAGCGCCTCCAAACTCCATCTCTCCTCCATCTCCAGGAGACGAAGGTAGTATGTCTTTCTCTCTTTCCTTCCACCACCTCAACAGAAAACAAAGCTTAATCAAGATCAATAATCACAAAATCATAACATGCAAAGTGTAAAAACGTATAAAGCTTCAGAACCAAACCCTTTTTTTTAAAGATCACCGCGTTCGATTAGGGAGGAATGAGAGATAAAGGGTGAATCCCGGTGGCCATGAGCGAGGGTGTTATGAATCCATGGCTCTGGACTTGAGATACGAACGAAGACGAAGGTGACGAAATGAACGACGCCGTCGTTGCTCTCACAAACCCTAGCGTGTTCCAAGTGACACAAAACCGTCTTAACCCTAAAATGAAAATGGTGAAATCTTTTGGGCCTCTGCCCCAGTCACACGCCTAAAGCCCATCATGTATTCAAACATCTTTTTTTAATTAATATGATTATTTTGTTTTGGGCCAAACCCCCCTTAAGCCCATTCAGTCTTTTTTTGTTCTTTTATTCTTTTTCAGCATAAACTAATTTTTCTTATTTATTTTCTTTATCCTTTTTATATATATACACTCTAAACTAATATACTTTATTTATGAATAAAATAACACATTAATTTCTTTTCTTGTAAAAAAGAAAACTTTATTAATATTTGTCTATCACATTTAATATATAAATATTAGATTTCTCTCATTATTAGGTTTAAACTCTTTAGAACTTTTTTAATTAAGAAGAGAAAATTTTGTACATAAATAATTAAAATACATTAATACATAAAAACTTAAAACATTTTTTTCTATTCATTTAAACTTTGTTTGTACATAATTACATCAATACATAATTTTTCTTTAAAATAAATACTTTTCTTTTCTTAAGATTAAAACTTTCATTTGTACATAATACAAAAACATATAATACACTTAATAATACATTTAAAATCACACCTTACAACTTGTAAATAAATCTCATACATGTACACTTACACCTACACAATATACTTTACATTTGATACACATACAATTACTATTCTTATACATTGCTATACGTTACATTTACACTTTTATCGCAATTCGATTTGGTTGTAAATTATTGGACACTACATTCCTAAAGTCTCATCCCCATTTGTAAATTTGTACCCCCACTCCCGGATACTATTTGTAATAGCGTAGACTTTAAATTCTTGCAATTTATCGCTTTCGAATTATACCATGGTTAGACCTAGGGTTTGCATGTACATAAAATCGAATGCTAGATAACCTAATACAAAGACAAATGCATGAAATCAATACACAATCACACTTGCACCCCCTAGGGTAATCCCACATGTTGCCTTCCCAAATGGGTCATGCTTGCACGTCGAGTTTCTTTGGCAAAACAAATTCAAATGATCATAAGTCCCTCGATGACGCTTTCGAAAGTCGCCTATCAAAATGATCAAGTCCCTTTAAGCAAATTTCCAAAGACACTTGGCACCATTGCATTCATGGTCCATACGATGACCCGCGCCCGTCCCGTTAAACATCCTAAACGCAAGATTGTCCATCAAATTCAATGGTGGAACAAAATTGTTAAAAAGGGTTGAAAACATAGAGAAAACCTTTGAGTACAATAGGGGTAGACAAAGCTCTTAATTACTTGAGATCAACTTGCAAAAACACTTGCCTCCTTTTCAAAAACCACACCTCACAAACACTTTCAAAACAAACTCTCAAAAACATTTGAAACATATTTTCGAAAAGATACACACTTTTGTAAAACACTCAAACACGAGTCAATTACAACGGTTTCCGATACAAAGGCATCTATTTCAAAAAAACATTTTCAAAACACACACATACACCACAATTTCAAGCAATCAAAAATCAAAGGCAAGTGATCTAAAACCAAGTAACTAAGAGCCCATGGATAACCATGGATGAAAAGGGTGCTAATACCTTCCCTTTTCATAATCTACCCCCCGAACCCACGAAACATCTCAAAAAGGTTTTTCCTGTGCTTTTTAACCTTTCCTTTAGGATAAAATAAAAAGTCGGTGGCGACTCTTGCTCCACCGAACAAGTGTGAATACAAACGCAAAACTCAAGTCAGTTCTCCCACCGTATCACAGAACTGGCGACTCTGCTGGGGAGTAACTTAAAAGTGGGGTTACCTTAGGGTTTAGATCACCTTTGTTTTCAATTGATTGCTTTGTCTACTTTTACATTTGTGGGCTTTGCATCGGAGTTTCATAGATCCTAACCCGTATCTAGGGAATACCTTTTTTAGGTAGCATAATCTGTGAGGGACCTGTCCGGGGTATACTGACATGGGTGAAGTAGTGGCTACATTGGTGTGGCACCTTGGTCTGTACCGATATCCCTTGTGTTGAAACAAGGAGAATATGGGTCTTCCAAGGAGTCATTAAGCACCAACCGACCTTAGAACCCTAAATTGACCCAACTTGGCCATTAGAACAGTAGCAGTATGCTACACTCATTGGGGCTAAACTCTCGCGATGGTTCCGGCCGCAAGAAAAGATAGCGATGCTGGAGTTATGACCGATTGAGGGTAGTCAGTGATATTGAGATCCTCTAGAACCCGGTTACTTTTGATAGGACAGGTCTTAACCAACGAAACTGAAAGAGGGTAGTACCTGAACCTCATGCAAGACTAAACCTAGGGACTTGTTTGCTTTGTGTGAATATGATTACATGTATATACACTCATTTGCTTTTGCATGCATGTACATAACATCATAACATCATACCATAGCATTTTCAATAACCATTTCAAGAATCTCGAGGGTTCTTTTTGATGCAGGGTTACGTTGAACTAGACGTCTACCAAAGGGCAAGAGGTTTATCCTCTAACAAACGCCAACCAAAGATCAAGTGCAACAACTTGAATCAGTGGCTATGACCCACTTGACATGGTGAGCTTGATTCTCGTGGAAAGACATCCACCAGTGCACAGTTCTTCAGTCAAAGTTCAAGTGCAACAACTTGAATCAGGGGCTATGACCCACTTGACATGGTGAGCTTGATTCTCGTGGAAAGACATCCACCGGTACAAAGTTCTCCAATCAAAGATCGAAGTTCAACCTCTAACATTCTCTTGTGTTTACCCCAAGAGATCCTTGAAAACATTGCATATATATCACACATATCATTGCATAACAGGTTTCTCCCATACAGGTCTCCTTATTCTTCCTACTGTTTATTTCAATAAGATGGATATAGAACAAACAGTGAAAGATCTTCAAGCTCAAAATGCTCAATTCCAACAAATGCTGCTGGCTATGGGTAAAGGGAAAGAGGATCTGACAGCTCTTCTTCTCGAAGACAAGAAGAAGAAGTCCAAGAAGGCAGTCCGCATCCTGAACTTGAGGAGAAGACCTAAGACCCAAGACCTTGCAACTTCATCCAACACAGGAGGTAGTCTTGAAGAAGACCACAATGTGGAGATTGTTGAAGAAGAAGCTGACTACTCCGAGGGGCAATATCCTCTCATTAATGACAAATACAAAGAGTTGGAGGATCGCCTCAGTGCTATGGAGATCCAACAAATACCTGGCTTGGATCTAGGAGACATGGGCCTAGTTCCTGGATTGGTCATCCCTTCAAAGTTCAAAGTTCCTACCTTTGCTCCGTACGACGGAGTCTCTTGCCCTAAGATGCATCTAAAGTCTTATGTCCGCAAGATTCAACCATACACAGCTGATAAGAGGCTTTGGATCCATTTCTTCCAAGAAAGTCTGGTAGGGGCTCAACTCGAGTGGTTCTATCAATTGGAGAGTTCTCGCATCCACGCCTGGGAAGATCTAGCCAGGGCTTTTTACGAACAGTATCAGTACAATTCTGATCTCGCACCAACTCGAGTGCAATTGCACAGCATGACCATGGGTTCTGACGAGAGCTTCAAGGGATACGCCCAAAAATGGAGAGATCTGGCTGGTAGGGTGCAACCTCCTTTAACTGACAGAGAGCTGATTCACATCTTCATGGGAACTTTGACAGGGCCTTTCTTCAAGCACTTAATTGGAAGCTCCTCAGCTGGGTTCACTGAGCTAATACTGACCGGCGAAAGGGTCGAAGCTGGCATCAAAAGTGGAAAGATCCAGGGAGCTACAACCTCTGATACTCAGATAACTCCCTACAACAGAAAGAAAGAGTCTAATGCTGGGAACAGTCAAAAGGGTCGTCTTGACCAACATGTAGGGGCAGTCTTGATCTCTAACCCTACACCTGCTCAGCAAAGACCGGGGCATCAGCGTAAGGAAGTCGCACCTAGGAGGCATTTCACCAACATCAACATGCCACTGTCTCAAGCACTGCAACACTTGTTGAAAAGGGATCTGATTACATTGAGGGCTCCTCTCCGGAACCCAAATACTTCTGCTTCTACCTATCATACCAATGAAAGATGTGAATACCACTCTGATAGCCCGGGGCATGATACCAACAACTGTTGGCCTCTGAAGAACAAGATCCAAGACATGATCGATGCCAAGGAGATTGAGTTTGGTCCCCTAGAGACCCCAGCATGATCACTCCTCCTATGCCAAATCATTGAGTTTGTTTTTGTTTCGTTCGAATTTTCAAGTTGTAACTTCTTGTATTATTCAAACAATTATCTTTTAATGTCAAACTCTGTTTCATTAATGCATTGCATATGTTTGTCTTGAATTCATTCATTCGCTTTCATTACTCTTATGCTTTCTTTATGATACTTCACTCTTGATAAAAAGCTGCAAGCCTTTAGAGGGAGGATGACGAAACAATACCATAATCTCATACCGTATGCTTTTGAACAGACCTTGCTGATGATGTACAGGCATTTCTTTCAATTCCCAAACACTTGAGTTATAAGGAAGATAATCCTTAGTCAACCCCTTCGAGCCAAAGAAGTAGGAGTTTTCTGTTCTAAACGATCAAAACCTTTGATATAAACCTGGGGCAGGGTAGTATCTCAGTTAATTCAAAAGAAAATGCGCATTGAAGTCACAAACTCTCAGTTCGTAATACAACGGACGACGTCAAAGAAAAAGAAAAGAATTCCTTTGGAATCAAAAGACAAGGGTGGTTCCCTATCACATAGGCAGTCAATCTCTCAAAAGAGAAAAGCCCACCAAGCCAAAACCTATAAAGGAGGCTTAAGAAAGCTGGGGCATCCCGCTGACTGTAATTTCGAAAATGGGAACAGTCAGGCAAAAGTTAGGGATAACAAATCAAAATCAAAATAGTGAGGTCATGACAAATCCTCAACGACATGAAAAGTGTTGCAAAGAAAAAGGAGATGATGACTGTCTCCCAATTTCAACTGGTGAACCATCGCCCAAAAGTCGTTCCAAACTCAAAACAGAGTTCGACGCATGATTAACTGAGCTTAGGGTTGAAGAACATCACGAAGAGCGGGTGGGTATAAATAAACTTTGAGCCTTTATCCTTTGTTTCTTAAACCGTGAGCCAGGCCACGCTACAACCCTTTAAAAGTCCTAATTGAAGCATGGGTTAGTTTGAAAGCATACTGTTACAAAAGGTATCCTGACTCCTGTAAGGCTTTGCTCTAAATCTTGTGTTGACTTGTCTTATGAAAAGTTTTCTGCTAAAAAACGCATTTTTCAAAACTTTGAGACAAACATAAAATTTGCATTGCTTGAATATCACTGTTTGCATTTGACTATTTGTTTGACAGCAAAGAAATTCATACAGCGAATGTTCGGAGGAACGAAAACTCTCTCAGTGAGTAAGATCACTTCAAAAAGGATGGAACTTCCAACGACAAATCTCCTATCAACAAGGGGCATGGCATGTCAACATCCTATCAACCTGGGGAAGTCCAGTCAAGGTTTCAACAGATCTTTCAAAGTTCAGTTAACCTGGGGCAGTCCAGTCAAGATTTCAAGAAATCTCTCAATCCGCAGAGTAATCTGATTCAAGACTCCTTCATCACCACTTGGGGCATTCGAATGTCAAAAGTGTTCAACAATTCCCTCATCACCTCAGAAGATTGATATAGTTCAAGATGTGACCCAGATTTGGCGACATTCTATAACTCATTCAAATTTCCTTCATGATATAGTTCAAGATGTGACCCAGAGTTGGCGACATTCTATAACTCATTCAGATCTTCTTCATGATATAGTTCAAGATGTGACCCAGATTTGGCGACATTCTATAACTCATTCAAATTTCCTTCATGATATAGTTCAAGATGTGACCCAGATTTGGCGACATTCTATAACTCATTCAAATTTCCTTCATGATATAGTTCAAGATGTGACCCAGAGTTGGCGACATTCTATAACTCATTCAGATCTTCTTCCAGATATAGTTCAAGATGTGACCCAAGTTTGGCAACATTCTATAACTCATTCAGATCTTCTTCCAGATATAGTTCAAGATGTGACCCAAGTTTGGCGACATTCTATAACTCATTCAGATCTTCTTCCAGATATAGTTCAAGATGTGACCCAAGTTTGGCGACATTCTATGACTCATTCAGATCTTCTTCCAGATATAGTTCAAGATGTGACCCAAGTTTGGCGACATTCTATGACTCATTCAGATCTTCTTCCAGAGATAGTTCAAGATGTGACCCAAGATTTGGCGACATTCTATAACTTATTCCAGATTTGCTTCCAGATATAGTTCCAGATGTGACCCAGAGATGGCGACATTCCGCAACTTATTCAGATTTTCATTCCAGATATAGTTCCAGATGTGACCCAGAGATGGCGACATTCCGCAACTTATTCAGATTTTCATTCCAGATAGTTCAAGATGTGACCCAGAGATGGCGACATTCAGTAACTTATTCTAGACCAACACTTGCAGCAATCAGAAGATTCTTGCAATCCCCAGTCAAAGACTTTTAGAATCTAATTCCCCTCAGAGTCAAGTTTCAAAATCCCCAGCGGAGCTAAAACTTCCAACTATCAATCCCCAAGCAGAGTTGAAGACTCTCATTCTCAGTTCCTCACAGAATATTCGAATATTCTCCGGTGAAGATCTCCTCAAGACAGGAATTCCCCAGTAGATTGGCATACAACCCAAGCTTCTGATTTCCCCAACAGTGGTTCCAAGACTTCTCATTTTTAACAATCGAAGATTCTTTCCCTCCACAGCAGCAGCCAAGGATTTGTTTTCCCCGACAGCAGTCAAGATTCTTTTATCTTCAGTCATCCAGGATTCATCTATCCTCAGCAAGATAGCTCATCAGCCTACAGGCGCATTCATCACATTCATATCAACATACATTGCATCATGCATCATGACACTGCATACAACTAACTCTTTACCTTTTCAGGAAAGATCAGTCAACAGACAAAGACCATCATCTTCCGAGATTCTTTCTAGAAATAGTTCAGATGTGACCCAGGCACGGCGAAATTCTGATACTTATTCCAGATTGACTCAGAGATAGTTCAGATGTGACCCAGACACGGCGACATTCTGACACTTATTCCAGATTCATTCAGAGACAGTTCAGATGACCCAGACACGACGACATTCTGACACTTGTTCCAGATTCATCCAGATGCAGTTTTACACGGATTCCTCATCAGGAAACCCTACACCGGTTCCTTCTCCACTTCAAGACTTCTGAAAATAGTTTACGGATTCTCCCCAACACCGGATGTTAATCTATCACTTGTTCAGATGCAACTTTTGAAAACAGTTTACGGACGCTTCCCAACAACGGATGCTGCTCTATTACTTATTCAATTTCAACTCCTGAAAACAGTTTACGGATTCTCCAAACACGGATGTCAATCTATTTCTGTCTCAGACCCCCAGTTCAGAGATGTTCCAAAACATGGATACCTTTCTGATACTCGTCCATTCACCAGTGACATACAGTTCAACAATCACCTTCAGATGGCATCTATAAGCCCATCCTCCTCCAGACATTTCCAAATGGCATCTTTAAGCCCATTTCCAGATGGCATCTATAAGCCCACCCTCCTATCAGCAGTCACTAGATGGCATCTCTAAGCCCATCACCAAATGGCATCTGTAAGCCCATTCCCTCTACCATCACATCACCAAGTGCAAATTTTAGGGCACTCTAGTGTCCAATCTTCTTTTACCCTCGAGTCGCAAAAGACAAACTTGCAAACTTGCCAATCTAACTCTTCAGGTTCAAGAAGATTGAACAGGGGCAACTGTTGTACCCCAAAATTGGCCCTCGCACCTTCCCCACAAGAAATCACAGCTTCGGACTTTTCCTGATTTTTCAGATTGGCTCAAGAATCGTTCAAACAGACTTTTCTCGTCAGTCAGACGAAATTAAAGTTTTCATTGATTTTCATGGCTCTGGAACAATTCAAACAGTTGGTTTAGGGTTTGGTTGATTTTGGCTCAACTTTGATCAGGCGAACGTTTCTTTGGCATTTAATCAAGAACTAGGTTTTTGTGTGCAGATTTTTAGAAAGACTAATGCTACAGTGCTTGTCAAGTTATTCCGAGATATGGACTGAGGCATTTGGATTGAATTCGCATTGTGTGACTAAATCAGTGAAAGGATGCTTTTGGATTGAGTTTGTAGTGTTTGATTAAAATCAGTGAGAAGAAAAGACATTTAGGCATGTATGATTTGACGGTGCATTGCTTTGATTATTCAAGATGCCGGACGTTTATGGATTATTTATTATTCTGAGTTAAATGGTTGGAATTTATTTTCAATTATTATAATTTAAAGAATTATAAATAATAAATAAACAATTGAAAAGAATAAAAAGAATTAATTGGTTAAAAGGAATTTTTATTCATCTTTAAATATTTGTTACAATTGTTATTTAAATACAAGTATTTATTTACAAAGTATTTATAATAATGATAGTTACAATAATTAAAATTGAAATAAACTATCCTAAATTCCTAAGTCTTCAAATTCTTCATCCTCCATTTGTGGCTATTTGATTTTTTATCTGCAAAGAAAAGAAGAAAAAGTTAGAAACAGATAAATTGAATTAAAGAGACAGATAGTTAATTTAGGCTCATCATTAAAGGCAACTGACTGGAATCAGGTCGCCCTCTCTGCAAATCACAGGATTTCTCCCGGTTCACAAAAAGGGATGAATAATGCTTGCTAAACATGAATGCACAAAGTTGAAAAATGCACAAATTCAAAGTTTGTTAAAAAGCTGCATAGTCCAAAAGTTTCAAACTGAATGGTATAAACAAAGTCCAAATCCAAACTGAACTATGAAGTTCCAAATTCAAACTTTCCACAAGCTGCCAAAAAAGTTGTCAAAGATATCAAAGTATCAAAAGGTACAAGATGCAGCACAAAGTATGGAAAAGAGAAGACAAATATGCATAGTTAAACTACATATGCAAGCAAGCATAGTTCATTTCATCATTTCCCAGTGTTGCCTTTTCAGAGCAAAGTACAAGCATAAACATTTTTTAATGCTTTAACTGTACTGGAGAGAGAGAGGAGAGAGTAAAGAAAGTACAGGTTTGCAGGCTTAGGCTTGAGAAATAAAAATATAAAACAATCTGTTCATAAAACAGTAGGAAGGAGGCAGAAGTGATAGACACAAAAAAAAGGACTGAGAAACATATCATAACCACAAAACTGTCAAGCCTTTCAAACCTCCAAACCAGCTCACATAGCCACAAACTGTGAAGCCTGATAACCTGTAAAAAGACCTGCACAAACCTAAAAACCATAACCTTCAAACTAGATAAAACACCCAGCCTGAAGCCTAAACCACTGTCAACACAAACCTGAACTACCAAAAGGCCAAGACCTAACAAGCCAAAGCCAAAACTGATAAACCAATAACCTGTAAACCTTTCAAGGCCTCAAGAACCTGCATTCAAAGCTAATAGCCATAACCTGCTAAAGCTCCAAAACAAAAACCCTCAACCTGTTTCAAGCCTTTATCCATCAATAAACCTGCAGCAAAAGCCTAAGCCACAAAAGCCATAGCCATGAACCAGAACATCAAAGCTTAAAACCTAAAAACCTTCCAAGCCTGAAACTTGCACCAGCATAAGCCTAACCTGGAAGCTTTTCAGCCTAAAAAATCCAAATATCATAACCAAACCACAGGGCCCTCAGAAAACCTTCATCATTGGGCCAACAACTCAATCACCAAAACGTATCAAGCAAGCCAACCAGAAAAGAGAAAAAAAAGCATACAAGGCAACCCACACAAAGCCTCAGAGAACCCTCATCATAGGCAAACAAACAGGCATTTCAACAGGCAACACAGGCATACAGAAAGTAAGCCAAAGAGTCAGAAAAGAGGATAAAGAAATATACAAGGTATCAAGCCAACACGCGAAGCATACGAAGCAAAGAGGGACGGAAGAAGAAGAGGAAAGAAGGATATACTAGGCTTTCAGAAATGCATCATTAAGCAACAGAAAAGGCGAAATACACAAACCAGCAAGTTAGCTCAAGTGTTCATCATCACAGTCCCCTCGCCTTGGCCTCCGAAGCGCCTCTAAACTCCATCTCTCCTCCATCTCCAGGAGACGAAGGTAGTATGTCTTTATCTCTTTCCTTCCACCACCTCAACAGAAAACAAAGCTTAATCAAGATCAATAATCACAAAATCATAACATGCAAAGTGTAAAAACGTATAAAGCTTTAGAACCAAACCCTTTTTTTTAAAAGATCACCGCGTTCGATTAGGGAGGAATGAGAGATAGAGGGTGAAGCCCGGTGGCCATGAGCGAGGGTGTTCTGAATCCATGGCTCTGGACTTGAGAGACGAACAAAGACGAAGGTGACGAAATGAACGACGCCGCCGCTGCTCTCACAAACCCTAGCGTGTTCCAAATGACACAAAACCGTCTTAACCCTAAAATGAAAATGGTGAAATCGTTTGGGCCTCTGCCCCAGTCACACGCCTAAAGCCCATCATGTATTCAAACATCTTTTTTTAATTAATATGATTATTTTGTTTTGGGCCAAACCCCCCTTAAGCCCATTCAGTCTTTTTTTGTTCTTTTATTCTTTTTCAGCATAAACTAATTTTTCTTATTTATTTTCTTTATCCTTTTTATATATATACACTCTAAACTAATATACTTTATTTATGAATAAAATAACACATTAATTTCTTTTCTTGTAAAAAATAAAACTTTATTAATATTTGTCTATCACATTTAATATATAAATATTAGATTTGTCTCATTATTAGGTTTAAACTCTTTAGAACTTTTTTAATTAAGAAGAGAAAATTTTGTACATAAATAATTAAAATACATTAATACATAATGTGATCGGTGGATCTGGAACTGACTGTTTAAAGCTGGTTTCGCGAAATGTCGCGGTAAGCAAGAGTCGCCACCGTCTTTTATGTTCTCCAACATGGAAAGGACAAAAGCACAGCAAAATTCCTTATTGAGAATGTTTCTCGGTTCGGGAGGTAGATTTATAGAAAGGGAAGGTGTTAGCACCCTTTCTATCCATGGTTATCCATGGGCTCTTAGATACTTGCTCATTTGTGTTTTCAAAATGTTTGTTTGCTTTTCAAAGTGTGAGTGGGTTTGAAAAAAAGTTTCGTTTTAAAATTTTAGTTCGACTCTTGTATCAGTCCTCAAGAGTGTTTGAAAAGTCGTTTTGAAAGCTTTTTGAAAAGTGTCGGTGTGAAAAGAGTTTTTGATTTGTTTTGAATTAGAGCAAGTACCTACGAGTCATCTACCTACCCTAAGGAATTTGGCTGTGTAAATGTCCTTAAGGTAGTGCCATCCCACCATTGAGAGGTAGGTAGCACCACCGTTGGAGGTGTTCAGGTCAATTCGAGGGTTAGGGACAGTGTGGTCACCGAGCAATAGTAAGATACCTTAGAAGCTACCCTTATGCCATTGGTCTTTTTATTCCGAGGCAACCGTTTTGAGGCAACTGTTCCGAGGCAACTTGTTCTGAAGCAACTTGTTCGAGGCAACTAGATCAATGGAACATAAGGACTCATTAAGACGTCCTATACTCGACGACCACGTTTCGAGGGGCAAGGCAACAGTGAGGCGTACCCTAAGAGTGGTGTGTGAATTGTGTGTCATTTTCAGTTATTATTTGTCTTGTCATGCATTGGGTGAGCTACACTTTGTTTTTAATTTAGGCCATTCATTCTTTCATGTGATTAGCAGTTAAAAGGGTGCGGAAAATAAAAATGCGGAAAATAAAGGTCCTACGCTATTACAAGGCGCGGGTCTACATCGCCAAATTAAACCAAGACCCGATTTGAATAAAAGTGCGGAAAGTAAATGTCCTAATTATCTATTACAGGGCTTTGGGGCAATTACATAAAAAGAAAAATAAAAGTAAACGTGCGAAAAGAAATTAGAATCGAGTGCGAGGGCGTTGGACCCTTTAAGGGATTGAATTAAAATTACAAATTAATTAAAGAAAAGAACTTATTTTTTGATGTTTTTTGTATTTAAGGGAAATAAAGAAAATTAATTCAAATTAGAAATTAAAATAAAAGCCTAGTTCTAAGTTTGTTTTTAATTATAAAAAAAAATTGTTTAAGTTTAACCTAATTTACTAATTGTTTTATTACAAGATTATTTACAAATTTAATTAATAATTAATAATAATAAGAATAAGATAAAATTATTTTACTGAGAAAAAGAATAAAAAAATCTAAAATCTAATTTCTACCTAT
Source organism: Vicia faba (assembly GCA_948472305.1). Classification (NCBI taxonomy): domain Eukaryota; kingdom Viridiplantae; phylum Streptophyta; class Magnoliopsida; order Fabales; family Fabaceae; genus Vicia; species Vicia faba. Next base: position 480,280,413 of record OX451737.1, read on the forward strand.
TTTAGTTAATTAGAAAAAAAATTAAAATTAAAACCCTAAATTAAAACTAAATTGATTATTAAGTTTATTTACAAAAACTATTAATGGATTAAATTAAATAAAACATTTTTTTCATTTTTTGTGATTTCTGATTTTTTGGATTTTTATATTAAATTATTAGTTAAATTAATTTAATGATAGAATAATAATTCTTTGTGTTTTTGAGTTTTAAAATTAAGAAAGAAATTAAACCTAAATTAAAGAATTAAATTAAATTAATAAATTAAATAATTAAAATAAATTACGACATATTTTTGATTTTTTTATTACTTTAAGAAATAAAACTAATTAAATTAGTATTTAAAACCTAATTAAGTCTAATTAATTTTAATATTACAAAAAAACATAATTTAGAGTTTCCTAGAATTTAAAGCCTAATTAATTAATTAAATTTTAAAAAAGAAAAATCTGGGATTTATTTGGTTAAGAATATTTTGTGACTTTTGAAATAAAAAAGAAAATTAATTGGTTAATAAAAGCAAATTAAATAAATTAAAATAAAATAGAAAAGAAAATTTAAGGGAAAAAGAAAATGGGCCTGGTTTTTGTAGCAAAAGGGGGGTGCGGATGGCAAAGCTGAGCCCAAACACTGATGGCCTTCTTTGACTTTCTCCAATTCCATATGCCTGCTTTGACTAACGCCCACGGTGGAAGGATGCACATGAGACGTTGGATTTGGATCAGGGGGCAATCTGACGGCTGGATCTCACAAGCGCGTGGTGTGGACTGAAGCTTGAAGCACATGGAATCTACTAAGCCCAGTCAGCTTAAGTAATTGAGTCAGCAACCTGAATGGCCAATCAAAACACAGGAAAAAGCCACGCTTGCGTCAAACTGAGTCAAGCAAAGTCAATGACGTCGGAGCAGTGCTCCGGTCGTCTTCTCCGGCGGGGGTGGTTCTGAAAACCTGCGAAAACAGTGAAATTGAAGCAAACAAAATAGCCAGATCAAATGATTAGGGCATGGCGATCCTCATGGTGATGTTTTCATGGTTTAATGCTACCTATTCCCACCAAAACGAAACTCCAAGTAATCTGAACCCTAGCCATGGTGATTTACATTTTGGCCATTAAAGACCCCAAGCGATAGTCCAAACCTGTTCTAAACATTCACTGGAACTCAAAGGTATGGTCAGTAGGGATTAAATCAAGCCATAAGTGAAAATACGATCCATGGAAATTTTGCAAAGTGTATGTTCATGTATCTACAGTTTCAGTCTGCATGGTTATGTGAAAAGGGTATGTTTATACCTTGTTTTACCTATAGATCACGATAGGATGGATGGGAAGTCTTGTGGATGGTTGAGCCTTTGAATTCGATCTTGATGCACTTCTTTGGAATTTTGAAAAAGAATTTTATCTTGGCTGCCTCTCTCTCTCTCGTCCAATTGCCTTGTGATAGTTTGCATCTAGGTTATGTAAGTGATTCCAATCAGCATTAAGGCCCATAATACCATGCATTCATGCTTAAGATTTTGACATAAACTCCCTTAACAAACTTTCCATCTTTGTACCAAAATTTGAATTCTTGCTTGATTAGGCCTTGGTACGAATTTGGGATGTTGTATAATGGTGATTCAAAGTTAATCAAAGCCAAATATGTCCCTTAATTAACCCTTTTGATTTTCATTTGATTTTAAAAGATTTAAAATTAATTAAATCCAATAAAATCAAATAAAAACGAAAAAATTAATTTTAAATATTGAAATAAAAAGTGGGACACGTGGGAAGCATGGCCAAGCTGATTCAAGTGGAAAAAGTGGGCCCCTTTTGTCAAAAATGAAGTTTCAAGGATAATTGATTTTGGCCATTTCACAAAAATTTCCCAACTTCTCCAATGCATATCTTGCTCAATTTTGAAGTTATGAACATGTTCTTGGACATTTTGAAAAGGTCTTGAAGTCCTCTAACCAATGTCTTTGGTCCCATGTCATTTTGATTTACCAATCTCAAGTTATGGTCTTTGACTTAAAGTCCCTTTTTGTTGACTTTTGAAAATGACCTATAATGTTGAGATTGATAACTTTTTGTGAGAGTATTTCTTGGACTTGGAATGTGAAGATGAGTTGTAGTAAATGTCTTCCCCTTCAAGATGAGCATTGGATGGGATTTTTCTGATGAACCATGAAAAAGTTATGCCTTGGTCAAGTTACAGTTGACTTTTCAGCTGTCCAAAAATAGAAACTTTTGACACCTTGATGATTTTTGAGCCATTCTTGTGAAATCATGGTCAAGACTTGACCAAATGATGATTGTGGCTTCAAAATAAGATGTTGACCCAAAAATTTTGACTTTTGACTGCCAAATGACCATTTTGCCCCTACAGTTGACTGTGGAGCAATTAGGGTTTTTGACTGTGCAACTTGACCTTGTGAGCCTTGAAACTTGACATGTAGGTGCTTGACAATATGTATGAGCATATGGGACTTGATTGAGCCCTTGAAAACCTCAACTTCCCTGCAGGAACCAAAACCCTAATTTGACTGGCTTAGGAGGATAGTTGATTGTGTAGCCTTTGAGTAGACTTTGAACCATTTGAGGTGATGCTTGTCAAAAACTTTGAAGATTTATGGGAGGGCAAATTTTGGGGTACAACAGTTGCCCCTGTTCAATCTTCTTAGACCTGAGGATGTAGATTGGCGTGTGTGCATTTCGTGATCCGAATGTGGAAGATGATTGAACACTAGAGTGCCTAGAAATTTGCACTCATATAGTTGAGTATCAGCAGTGTGATAGCGGGAATGGGCTTACAGATGCCATTTGGAGAGATGGTGGATAGGAGGATGGGCTTATAGATGCCATCTGGAGATGTGACAGAACCTTGTCGGGAATGGGCTTATAGATGCCATTTGGAACTGTGATGGATAATTGTGGAGATGGGCTTATAGATGCCATCGGGAGGTGTCGATCGCGTAAGAGATTCCTTAGCGAGAACTTGCGTACCTGAGAAAGAAAGAAAATTACCTGGTCTGTTACAGGAGTTGATCTTCAAACTCTTTATGTAGACGTGCCCTGGCTGGATACAGGTATCAAATCTTTAAACTCTTCAGACGTGCCCTGGCAGGATACAGGAATCGATTCTGGTAATGTAGTCGTTAATAGATACACCCTGGCAAGATACAGGAATCAGATCCTCGAACTCTTCAGACGTGCCCTGGCAGGATACAGGAATCGAGTCTGGTAATGTAGTCGTCAACAGATACACCCTGGCAAGATACAGGAATCGGATCTTCGAACTCTTCAGACGTGCCCTGGCAGGATACAGGAATCGAGTCTGGTAATGCTAGTCGTCAACAGATACACCCTGGCAAGATACAGGAATCGGATCTTCAAACTCTTCAGACGTGCCCTGGCAGGATACAGGAATCGAGTCTGGTAATGTAGTCGTCAACAGATACACCCTGGCAAGATACAGGAATCGAATCTTCGAACTCTTCAGACGTGCCCTGGCAGGATACAGGAATCGAGTCTGGTAATGTAGTCGTCAACAGATACACCCTGGCAAGATACAGGAATCGGATCTTCGAACTCTTCAGACGTGCCCTGGAAGGATACAGGAATCGAGTCTGGTAATGTAGTCGTCAACAGATACGCCCTGGCAAGATACAGGAATCGGATCTTTTAGTTGCGACCGTTGATCGTAATCATCTTTGTATTAACCTTTGTCCTGAAAAGAAAAAACGTTAGTTGTATGCGATGTCATGGTGCATGACATGCGAGATGTGATAAGTGAGATTGTATGTTCATGATGCGTATATGCATGCTATGATGTATGAAGATGCGATGTTTATGAATGTATGTTTTCGTCTTAGGAAAATAAATCCTTGACGGATGCCGGGAAGTCAAATCCTGGGCTGATGTGAATAGCATTCTCTGTTTCCACTGGGGAGTGATGGCTGCAAGGATACCGGTAGGAGAAGATGACTCCGTTGGGGAATAAACTTGATGAAGAGATTACTCTGCGGGGAATAATTACTCTAGCGATCTTTCTGGGAAACAGTACTCTGTGGGGAGAGAGGTACTTTGCTGAGATGTTTGATGATAACTCCGCTGGGGGATACCATTGTTATGTTGGAAGTGTTAATAGACTCCACTGGGGATGGGAAGACTTCACCGAGGACGATCTTTCCATGGCTTTTGGCTGAGGATAACCCAATTATACCCTGGTAGGGAAATAACCTTTGAATAAAGCCGGGAGACGCGCCCGTGCTCTGTAGGGGATAAGCTTCCAGAATCTACTGGGGATAAGCTTCCTGCTGGAGAGATGGATTCAAGCTTTCCTGGGGAAATTTCTGGACTGGACTCTCCTGGGGAAATTTGGGATGTACCGGGGAAGTGGCTCCACTGAATGTCTAGTATACCGCCGGGGAACAATCTTAGACCAAGACTGTCGGGGATGCTTGTTAGGAATGTCTGTATGATTATGCTGGGGAATGTTGAGATCTGCTGGAGGATACCCAACTTCCTTAAGGCTGACAGGATAACTCTGCTTGGGGAGAGCGTATTGACTTGCTTGCTCACTCTCCGGGGAATTAAGATATCTTGGTTATGTTCTTCAACTGAACTTACCTTGGTACCTTGGTGGACAGAACAATTAGATCGCTTAGACAAACATTATTGCCCCTGTTTCTAATGTTACCTGTAATTAATCCTTTGTTTCGTATGCAAACATTTATGAGTTAGCAATTAATGTCACATGCATATATCACAAATTGAACCTTGGACGTTCTTCGCAAAACAAAACAGAAAAAGGAAAAACAATTGGCAATTGATCTGAAAAGTGAATTTATATTGATTTTTGAATTTGCTTGTAAATAGGTATTTATGTACAAGAGGCTGACGTCCTAGTAAGAGAACGCCGTCGAATAAAAGAGTTTATACAAATTTGTACAAAGGGGAAACAAAACAGCTATGTGAAAAGAATAATCCCATTGGGTTCCAACTCTTCTATCGCCTTTATATCTTCGAGCGTCTCATCACTTGATGACCTAGCTGAAGATGAAGCTGATTGATCAATGCCGTCTGAACTTGATAGTTGATACCGGATTCTGGATGCAGGGTGATCCAATGAGACATAGTATTACGCTTTATCCCTAACTTTTGCCTGGACCGCCCTTTCGGGTTTTCAGTCCACCGGGATACCCATTTTTGCCCAAGCCGCCTTTTCAGGTTTTCGACTTGCCGGGTGTACAGATTTTTTTCATTTCATCCCTCATTTTTCCCGAACCCTTTTGGTTCGCCGGGAAGCCCTAATTTTTTCCTAGGTATGTCAACCTAGCGGGTCTTTGATCATGCGTAGTATCTTTTTACTATGTCCGCATTGGCGGGGTGAGGAAGGTCGTCACCATCCATGGTGGTCAGAATCATGGCTCCTCCTGAGAACACATGTTTAACCACAAATGGCCCTTTGTACGTAGGGGTCCATTTGCCCCTTGGATCACTCTGAGGAAGGATGATGCGTTTGATTACCAGATCCTCAACGTGATACTCTTATGGTCTGACCTTTTTGTTAAATGCCCTGATCATCCGTTTTTGGTACGTCTGACCATGACAAATAGCAGTGAGTCTCTTTTCATCAATTAGGTTTAACTGGTCAAGTCGTGTCTGGATCCAATCATCTTCGCTCAGATCTGCATCCTTCATTATCCGGAGAGAGGGAATCTGCACTTCGATTGGTAAGACTGCCTCCATTCCGTAGACCAAGGAGAAGGGAGTTGCCCCGGTTGACGTCCTTGCTGAGGTACGATACCCATGTAGAGCAAACGGTAGCATCTCGTGCCAATCTTTATAGGTCACTGTCATCTTCTGCACAATTTTCTTGATATTCTTATTCGCTGCTTCTACAGCCCCATTCATCTTCGGCCGGTAAGGAGAAGAGTTATGGTGTTGTATCTTAAATTGCTCGCAGAGCTCAGTGATCATCTTATTATTAAGATTGGTATCATTGTCTATAATGATCCTTTCCGGGACACCGTATCGACAGATCAGGTTGTGCCGAATGAACCGTGCCACAACATTCTTGGTTACAGTGGCGTAAGAAGCTGCTTCAACCCACTTCGTAAAGTAATCAATCGCTACAAGGATGAAGCGATGCCCGTTAGATGCCGTAGGTCTGATCTCGCCGATCATATCTATGCCCCACATTGAAAAAGGCCAAGGTGCTGTCAGGACGTTCAGAGGAACTGGAGGAACATGTACCTTGTCTGCATATATCTGGCATTTATGGCATGTCCGAGAGTGTTGGTAACAGTCGGCTTCCATGGTGGACCAGAAATACCCTGCCCGAAGAATTTTCTTTGCCATAGTATGTCCACTGGAATGTGTCCCGAAGGTACCCTCATGCAGCTCCGCCATAATCCTTTCTGCTTCAATCTTATCCACACAACGCAATAAGGTTGAATCATGGTTTCGCTTGTACAGGATGTCGTTGCTAAGGAAGAACTTCGCTGCGAACCTTCTCAGAAACTTCTTATCGTTGACAGATGCACCTTCAGGGTATTCCTGAGCTTCCAAGTATCTCTTCACCTCATGGTACCAAGGTTTCTCAGTCACTGCCTCAGCCTCAAGATCACAACAGTATGCCGGTTCGTCCAGTTTCCAGATGATGACCCGGGGAGCCTCATTGTCCCATTTGACCTTGAACATAGAAGACATCGTAGTTAACGCGTCCGCCAACTGATTCTCCTCTCTTGGGAAATGTTCAAAGGTTATCTCTGTGAAGTGGGGGATCAATGTCAACACACATTCTCTGTAAGGAATAAGATTCGGATGTTTCGTGTCCCACTCCCCTTTGATCTGATTGATCACGAGAGCGGAATCTCCGAAAACACTCAGAAACTTGATCCTTAAGTCAATCGCAGCTTGGAGACCCATGATGCATGCCTCATACTCCGCCATGTTGTTGGTGCAGTTGAAACATAGCTGGGCAGTGAGTGGAGTATGACTGCCTTGAGGGGATATTATCACAGCGCCGATATTGTTACCCAAAGCGTTGGAGGCTCCGTCAAAGTGCATAGACCATCGGGATCCTTCCTCAGGTCCTTCATCCGGTCCAGGTACTTCACAATCAGTCACTATCATGATACTCTCGTCTGGAAACTCGAAGTTCATTGACTGATAGTCGTCTACTGCCTGATGTGCCAAGTGGTCTGCCAGTACACTTCCTTTGATGGCTTTCTGAGTTGTGTACTGGATGTCGTATTCTGTCAAGATCATCTGCCATCTTGCTATTCTCCCAGACAGAGCAGGCTTTTCAAATATGTACTTTATTGGATCCATCTTAGAAATCAACAAAGTAGTGTGAGTCAGCATATACTGTCTCAGCCGGCGAGCAGCCCATACCAAAGCGCAGCAAGTTTTCTCGAGCAGTGAGTATCGGGTCTCACAGTCGGTAAACTTTTTGCTAAGGTAATAAATGGCGTGCTCTTTTCGGCCAGACTCGTCATGCTGCCCCAGCACACACCCCATTGAGTTGTCAAGTACTGTCAGGTATAGTATCAGAGGTCTCCCTTCAACCGGTGGCATAAGAATGGGTGGTTCTTGGAGATACTCTTTGATTCTGTCAAAAGCAGCCTGACATTCATCATTCCAACGTACTACCTGATCTTTCTTCAGCAACTTGAAGATTGGTTCACAGGTAGCAGTCAGGTGCGAGATGAATCGAGCAATGTAATTCAGGCGTCCTAAAAAGCCTCTAACTTCTTTCTCTGTCTTGGGAACTGGCATCTCTTGAATGGCTTTAACCTTGGCAGGGTCCACTTGAATACCCTTATCACTTACAATGAAGCCTAGCAATTTTCCAGATCTTACCCCGAAGGTGCACTTGTTCGGGTTCAACCTCAGCTTGTACAGTTTCAGACGGTCAAACAGTTTCTGCAGGTGGTCAAGGTGTTCCTCCTCAGTTTGGGACCTTGCAATCATATCGTCGACATACACTTCAATCTCATGATGGATCATGTCATGAAATAAAGCAACCATGGCACGTTGGTAGGTTGCCCCAGCATTCTTCAACCCAAATGGCATGACCTTGTAGCAGAAGGTGCCCCACTGAGTAACAAAGGTAGTCTTTTCCATATCTTCCGGAGCCATCTTGATCTGATTATACCCTGAAAAACCATCCATGAAGGAAAACACCTTATGCTGAGCAGTATTGTCAACAAGAACATCAATGTGAGGTAGAGGGAAGTCATCCTTGGGGCTGGCCCTGTTCAGATCCCTGTAATCAACACACATTCTGACCTTACCATCCTTCTTCAGCACCGGCACCACGTTGGCAACCCACTGAGGGTAAGAAGTCACTGCAAGAAACCCGGCATCGAATTGCTTCATAACCTCAGCTTTGATCTTCTCGGACATCTCTGGACGCATACGGAGGACCTTTTGCTTAACCGGAGGGCAGTCTTCCTTAGTAGGCAAATGATGGACCACAATGTCGGTATCCAACCCAGGCATGTCTTCGTAAGACCAGGCAAAGATCTCCATGTAGTCATGCAGCATCTGGATCAACCGTTGCTTCACGCTAAGCTCCAGGTTGGCACCAATCTTAACTTCCTTTCTATCTGTCTCAGTACCTAGATTTATCGTCTCCACTGGCTCTTCATGTGGTTGAATTGCCCTCTCCTCCTGGAGTAACAGTCTTGCAAGCTCACCAGGCACTTCGCAATCATCTTCACCTTCGTCTTCGGCTAAGTTGATCGAATTTTCGAAGTCATAACTGGAAGTAGCAGAGTCGTTACCAGTGAGATCCAGAGTGGATTGAAACCTGTATGAGTGAGTGTGTGTAAATACAGCTGTTTTGCAATATATGTAAGGAAAGAAAGAAAGGGAGCGCAAGATTTGTAATGTGAAAAACGTCCAATGCTTTTATTCATGATATATGACAGTGATAAACAAAAGCCCTCACAAATAAAACCACAGTGCCTCGGGTAAGACACCGGGCCATAAAGTTTCAAACTATTGTTTAGTACAAATCCAAAACAAAGAAGTTCATTACTGGGTGACAAAAGTAATGGGTGTAAAGTCTTTTGCGGTCCAGTTGCTAGGTCCACCGTTAGTCGTTGGGTAGATCCAGCTGTTAAACTCGGATTCTTCCACTTTGTCTTCATCCCCAACAGCATTCACTCCTGGATTGGTGATGAGCACAGGAGGTCTTCCAATCCTTGCCTTGCGCACAACCTTCTGAGAATCTGCAGTGAAACCCAGCCCAAACTTGTTAGTCTTAGGAGTAAAATCAGGGAGCTTGCCCCAGTTTGCACATTCACCTCTTTCAATCACAGCCCGGGCGTCCTTCAAGGAAGCCATCTTCAAAGGAGAACCCTCTTCAGTCACTGCTTCTGCCGCTGCCAATGTTTGTGGCACCTCTTCAAAATGTTGAAAGGGGGTCTCAATGAACTCCCCATCCATTTCCACGTACCTGAAGGAGTTGAGGTGGCTGACCATGTATTCCTCTTCTCCTTGCACTGTTACAATTTTTCCCCGGACAGGGTACTTGAGCTTCTGATGCAACGTGGAGGTCACAGCTCCAGCCTTGTGGATCCACGGGCGACCCAGCAAACAAGAATAGGATGGACGGATGTCCATCACATAGAATTTTGAATCCAAGACCTGTGACCCAACCCTGATTGGGATGTCAACCTCACCATGTACCATTCTTTTGGACCCGTCAAAGGCTCGGACAACAATGTTACTTGGTTTGAGCTCTAGACCCTCACAGTCCAGCCTGTCCAGAGCCTTCTTGGGTAGCACGTTTAGTGAAGAACCAGTGTCAACCAGCACGTGAGCAAGAGTAGTGCCCCTGCATTCAATGGAGACATGCAGGGCATCATTATGGTTCTTCCCCTTGGCCGTCAGATCAGCATCAGAGAAACCCAGACCGTTATCAGCAGTTAGGTTGGCCACACAGTCGGTGAATTGATCAGCAGACATTTCTTGGGGTACGTGAGTCGTCTTCAAGAAAGCAATCAGGGCCATGGTGTGGGCCTCTAAACACAACAGCAGTGATAGCATGGAGATTTTGGAGGGGGTGTGCCCCAGATGTTCGACAACGTTGAAATCACTTTTCTTTATAATCTTGAGGATCTCTTCCATCTCCTGCTTGGAAGCCTCAACAATGGTCTTTGGTGCCTCCGTCCGGGCAGGCATATCAGCAGCAATACCCTTGCCCCGAGCATCAGATGATTCGGCAGCAGGGGTAGAAACTTGATCAGGGGAAGAGACAGACACACTGGCAGGTGTGATGATCAAAGGCCTCTGAATTACCGGAGGAGAAATGTCTGGTGAGAACAGTCTTCCACTACGAGTGACCTTAGCAGGCCCAGTGATGTTGGTGACACCAGTATCAGTGTTGAACTCTTGTTTCACTCCCAGAACATAAACATCTGCCCCATAGTGCCATGGGACAGCCTTATCAGACTTGTAGGGGATGGGCCCCAGAACAGTGATGGTGATGGGAGCAATCTTGTGAACAGGCAAAATTTGGACAGGCTTCTTTGAAGGAGCCTTGGAAGGGTTATTAAAAATAGTAACAATTTAAACTTCTTCAACAGGGGCAGCAAGAACGGCAGTCTTCTTGAACAATATCTCTTTACTATCCATCAGGTTTTGGATGCCTGATTTCAGCAAAGAACAACCAGCAGGGGAATCAACACATAAAGGGCAACCTTTGCTACATCTTGGAAATAAACCGGCTAGCAACAGGTTCCTCTTGACAGTCAGCAGCGGAGTAGCAACATCATCCACAGAAGCTACATACAAATCCTCCTCAACAGCATTCACTCCATGCTGGGGCATGGGAGCGGTCACAACATTTGGCCTCTCGGGCGCCTCGAACTGTATCTCCTTGGCATCAATAAGGTCCTGAACCTTATTCCTCAGGGCCCAACAATCATCAGTGGAATGTCCCGGGCTATCAGAGTGATATACGCAACGGGCGTTGGGGTTGTATTTCGGAGATGCTGTGTTTACCATCTTCAGAGCCTCTTTGACAGTTACCAGGCTAGTTGACAGCAGTTGCGGCAGGATCTGAGAGAGAGTCATGCTGAGCCGAGTATACTGCCGTTTGGACCTCTCAGCCCTGGGTTGGTTGTACTGTTGTGGAGCAGCAGCAGGCTTAGAAATAACCACCGCGTTGACAGCTTGGCGGCGTTCAGGTTTGTCTTGCCTTCTTGGACCATACACAACACTTGCCTCTTTCTTGAATGGCTTCTTTTCAGTACTTGAGGAGGCAACCTTCTGTATCTTCCCCAATTTTATACCAGCCTCGATCCTCTCACCAGTCAGGATCAGATCAGTAAACCCAGCAGAGGAATTACCAATGAGATGATTGAAAAATGGACCAGATAGGGTCCCCAAGAACATATCCACCAGCTCTCGGTCCGTCAATGGTGGCTGCACCCTACCAGCCAGATCTCTCCATTTCTGTGCGTACTCCTTAAAACCTTCTCCCGATCCTAGCGACATACCATGGAGTTGGGTACGCGTAGGAGCGAGGTCGGAATTATATTGATACTGCTTGTAAAAAGCAGTGGCCAGATCCTCCCAGTTACGAATGTTGGTTCCATCCAGCTGATAGAACCATTCGAGGTGAGTCCCTGAAAGACTCTCCTGGAAGAAGTGGATCCATAAGTTCTTGTCTGCTGTGTAAGGTTGGATCTTCCTTACATAAGAACGGAGGTGCATCTTGGGACAGGAAGCCCCGTCATACTTCACAAAGGCAGGCGCCTTGAACTTGTGTAGAATTACCACCCCAGAAGATAACCCCAAGTCTCCGAAATCCAATCCAGGCACACGCTGGATCTCCATGGCATTCAACCTGTCCTCCAGCTGCTTGTACCGGTCCTCAGCAGGAGGTTACTGTTCGTCATTGAAGTCTGTCTCAGTGTCAGAGACCACAGGACTAGGGACCTCTCTCCCTTGGTGACTACCTTCCCCCACAGATGGAGTAGTCCTCTCAGCTTCATTCTGCAACATGTTCCCGAGTCTGCGCCCAATGTTGAATAGCCCAGTCCTCTTCTTCTTCTTATTCTTCTTCAGGAGCATAGCCTTCAGCTCTTGTTGACCTTGAGCCAAACCCATGATCAGCTCCTGAAATTGTGCGTTCTGCGCCTGAAGGGCCTTGATAGACAGCTCGGTAGATGATTCAGGGTTCATGATGCTGAAATAAACAGCGAAGAACAGTAAGCAACCTGAAAAGAAGAGTACCTGCTATGCACATGATGAATGATATGTGTTTATACAATTCATTCAAGGGTTCGAAAGTTCAAATTTGTTGTAGACAAAAAAAGAACACACGTTATTCATTAAGGACATAATTGTTTGGTACATCAAAGCCTCATGGGCAAAATATTACAAAAGCAAATCAATCCCAGAAGACACTACGCATCCTCTTTGGAGCTATGTAGGTGTTGAGATTCCTTTCCTCGTGCAGTAGGCGGGTGAGTTCCAGGACCTTCTTTTCACTAGCATGTAGACTGGTCTCAAGAGAATTCCGCTCTTCCTTAAGCTGGATCCAGCTCTTCTGCATATCTTCCCAGAACGTGGGCATGTCAGGATGTTGAATGGTGTAGGACACCTCTCCTTCCAAGACTGGCTCTTTGATTACAGGGAGAACATGAGGATAAGGCATCTCTAACTTCTGGGAGCGAGCTCGTACCCACTTGAGATAAGGTTCCAGTGGGATAGAATTCCTGTGCCCCAGGGTCTTGTTGTCTATCCTACTTGGCATCCTCCAAGCTCTGATAAATCTCTGGCGAAGTCCTTGTGCATCGTTGTCGAAGTCAAAAACTATGTCAGGAATTAACATGTCATGAGGGCCGTCCTTCCGAGCATAACCAAACTGTCTCCAAGCCAGGCACGGGTTGTAAGTAATACCTCCTTTGATTCCAAGTAAAGGAACATTAGGGTACTCCCCGCAACGATCAATGATAGTGACATCCTCTCTGGACCGAGAACACCAATGTATATCTGCATGTGTAAGAGTCATCAATCGTTGTGACCATCTCAGACCCCGCTCATTCTTCAAAACTGATTGCGAAAGGTGCGAAATAAACCACCTTCCCAGGAGAGGAGTGCAGCACATAAGAACACCTCTTTTTCTCATGGTTCGAGTGTAACATGAGTTAAGGATGTCCCCAAGCAACGTAGGTATAGGATTCCTGGACATGAAGATCTGGACAGCACTGATATCTATAAGCTGATCTGGGTTAGGGAACAACACCAAACCATAGACAAGAAGGGCCACAACTTCTTCAAAAGCTTGTAGGTCAAGGGAGTTCCAACATTCTTGGGCCTTTTCAAATAGAAACCTGGCTAAGAACCCTTTGATACCACTTCTAGCTTCCCAATGTCCCTTGAGGTCAGATGATTGTAGGTGTAAGGCCTTAGCAATCTCTTCAAGTTTGGGTTCCTTTTCCGTACCGTTGTAGGGTAGCTGATCAAGGATAGGGATCTTCAGAAGTCGGGAGAACTCTTCTAATGTAGGCACCAGTTGATAATCCAGGAAAGTGAAATAGTGATGCAGAGGGTCAAAGAACTGGAACAGGACCTTTATCATATCTTCCTCAATGTTGGTGTTGACCAAGCTGATGAGTCTTCCATGTCTCTTACTGAATGAAGAGCTCTCGGGAATCCTGGATATAAGCTCCTTAAGCTGAGGAGGGATCCTTACAAGGCTGATCTGAATTGTCTTTCTGCGAACAGTTTCCATGTCCTACAAAACAAGAACAAAGATGAAGGTTCGAACCCCTGAAATGGTTAGCCAATGCATATGATGCTGTATGATGTCATGATGCTATGATTAAACACACCACAAATATTTACAAAGGCAAACATGATAAGGCACACAAGTCACACCACAACCCTTAGAGTTTAGGCCAGCATGGGGTCTGGGTATTACCCTCTTGAAGTTGGTGGGCTCAACCTGTCCTATTAGAAGTAACCGGGTTCTAAGGGCCCCAATATCACTGGATTGCTTTCATTGTTCATCGTTTCGATTTAGCCACTGAACTGGCGACCGAAATATCCCAGGAAAGCAACCCTCAATTGAGTGTAGTATCGAGTATCAACCAACCTCGGACTGCACCAAAGTCAGTTATCTCACTACCCTAAAGAGGCCAAGATGGTTCAATTAAGGTTCCTAAGGTCAGTTGATGCTTCACGACACCACATGGAGGCCCCGTACTCTCCTTGACTGAACTCAAGGGTTACCGGTACTCACCAAAGTGCCACATCAACGTAGCAGACTGCTTCAACCGTGTCGGTATACCCCGCACAGTTCCCTCACAGTCTTGTTGCTACTTTCTAAGAAGGTATCCCCCAGATCCGGGTTAGGATCTATAGAACTTCCCAAAACAGGCCCACAATATTTAAATCAAGCAAAGAAAGCAATTGAAAACACAAGTGATCTTAGTCCTAAGGTACACCTCACTTTAAATTTTTCCCAGCAGAGTCGCCAGTTCTGTGATCGGTGGATCTGGAACTGACTGTTTAAAGCTGGTTTTGCGAAATGTCGCGGTAAGCAAGAGTCGCCACCGTCTTTTATGTTCTCCAACATGGAAAGGACAAAAGCACAGTAAAATTCCTTATTGAGAATGTTTCTCGGTTCGGGAGGTAGATTTATAGAAAGGGAAGGTGTTAACACCCTTTCTATCCATGGTTATCCATGGGCTCTTAGATACTTACTCATTTGTGTTTTCAAAATGTTTGTTTGCTTTTCAAAGTGTGAGTGGGTTTGAAAAAAAGTTTCGTTTTAAAATTTCAGTTCGACTCTTGTATCAGTCCTCAAGAGTGTTTGAAAAGTCATTTTGAAAGCTTTTTGAAAAGTGTCGGTGTGAAAAGAGTTTTTGATTTGTTTTGAATTAGAGCAAGTACCTACGAGTCATCTACCTACCCTAAGGAATTTGGCTGTGTAAATGTCCTTAAGGTAGTGCCATCCCACCATTGAGAGGTAGGTAGCACCACCGTTGGAGGTGTTCGGGTCAATTCGAGGGTTAGGGACAGTGTGGTCACCGAGCAATAGTAAGATACCTTAGAAGCTACCCTTATGCCATTGATCTTTTTATTCTGAGGCAACCGTTTTGAGGCAACTGTTCCGAGGCAACTTTTTCCGAGGCAACTTGTTCGAGGCAACTAGATCAATGGAACATAAGGACTCATTAAGACGTCCTATACTCGACGACCACGTTTCGAGGGGCAAGGCAACAGTGAGGCGTACCCTAAGAGTGGTGTGTGAATTGTGTGTCATTTTCAGTTATTATTTGTCTTGTCATGCATTGGGTGAGCTACGCTTTGTTTTTAATTTAGGCCATTCATTCTTTCATGTGATTAGCAGTTAAAAGGGTGCGGAAAATAAAAATGCGGAAAATAAAGGTCCTACGCTATTACAAGGCGCGGGTCTACATCGCCAAATTAAACCAAGACCCGATTTGAATAAAAGTGCAGAAAGTAAATGTCCTAATTATCTATTACAGGGCTTTGGGGCAATTACATAAAAAGAAAAATAAAAGTAAACGTGCGAAAAGAAATTAGAATCGAGTGCGAGGGCGTTGGACCCTTTAATGGATTGAATTGAAATTACAAATTAATTAAAGAAAAGAACTTATTTTTTGATGTTTTTTGTATTTAAGGGAAATAAAGAAAATTAATTGAAATTAGAAATTAAAATAAAAGCCTAGTTCTAAGTTTGTTTTTAATTATAAAAAAAAAATTGTTTAAGTTTAACCTAATTTACTAATTGTTTTATTACAAGATTATTTACAAATTTAATTAATAATTAATAATAATAAGAATAAGATAAAATTATTTTACTGAGAAAAAGAATAAAAAAATCTAAAATCTAATTTCTACCTATTTTAGTTAATTAGAAAAAAAATTAAAATTAAAACCCTAAATTAAAACTAAATTGATTATTAAGTTTATTTACAAAAACTATTAATGGATTAAATTAAATAAAACATTTTTTTCATTTTTTGTGATTTTTGATTTTTTGGATTTTTATATTAAATTATTAGTTAAATTAATTTAATGATAGAATAATAATTCTTTGTGTTTTTTAGTTTTAAAATTAAGAAAGAAATTAAACCTAAATTAAAGAATTAAATTAAATTAATAAATTAAATAATTAAAATAAATTACGACATATTTTTGATTTTTTTATTATTTTAAGAAATAAAACTAATTAAATTAGTATTTAAAACCTAATTAAGTCTAATTAATTTTAATATTACAAAAAAACATAATTTAGAGTTTCCTAGAATTTAAAGCCTAATTAATTAATTAAATTTTAAAAAAGAAAAATCTAAGATTTATTTGGGTAAGAATATTTTGTGAATTTTGAAATAAAAAAGAAAATTAATTGGTTAATAAAAGCAAATTAAATAAATTAAAATAAAATAGAAAAGAAAATTTAAGGGAAAAAGAAAATGGGCCTGGTTTTTGTAGCAAAAGGGGGGTGCGGATGGCAAAGCTGAGCCCAAACACTGATGGCCTTCTTTGACTTTCTCCAATTCCATATGCCTGCTTTGACTAACGCCCACGGTGGAAGGATGCACATGAGACGTTGGATTTGGATCAGGGGGCAATCTGACGGCTGGATCTCACAAGCGCGTGGTGTGGACTGAAGCTTGAAGCACATGGAATCTACTAAGCCCAGTCAGCTTAAGTAATTGAGTCAGCAACCTGAATGGCCAATCAAAACACAGGAAAAACCCACGCTTGCGTCAAACTGAGTCAAGCAAAGTCAATGACGCCGGAGCAGTGCTCCAGTCGTCTTCTCCGGCGGGGGTGGTTCTGAAAACCTGCGAAAACAGTGAAATTGAAGCAAACAAAATAGCCAGATCAAATGATTAGGGCATGGCGATCCTCATGGTGATGTTTTCATGGTTTAATGCTACCTATTCCCACCAAAATGAAACTCCAAGTAATCTGAACCCTAGCCATGGTGATTTACATTTTGGCCATTAAAGACCCCAAGCGATAGTCCAAACCTGTTCTAAACATTCACTGGAACTCAAAGGTATGGTCAGTAGGGATTAAATCAAGCCATAAGTGAAAATACGATCCATGGAAATTTTGCAAAGTGTATGTTCATGTATCTACAGTTTCAGTCTGCATGGTTATGTGAAAAGGGTGTGTTTATACCTTGTTTTACCTGTAGATCACGATAGGATGGATGGGAAGTCTTGTGGATGGTTGAGCCTTTGAATTCGATCTTGGTGCACTTCTTTGGAATTTTGAAAAAGAATTTTATCTTGGCTGCCTCTCTCTCTCTCTCGTCCAATTGCCTTGTGATAGTTTGCATCTAGGTTATGTAAGTGATTCCAATCAGCATTAAGGCCCATAATACCATGCATTCATGCTTAAGATTTTGACATAAACTCCCTTAACAAACTTTCCATCTTTGTACCAAAATTTGAATTCTTGCTTGATTAGGCCTTGGTACGAATTTGGGATGTTGTATAATGGTGATTCAAAGTTAATCAAAGCCAAATATGTCCCTTAATTAACCCTTTTGATTTTCATTTGATTTTAAAAGATTTAAAATTAATTAAATCCAATAAAATCAAATAAAAATGAAAAAATTAATTTTAAATATTGAAATAAAAAGTGGGACACGTGGGAAGCATGGCCAAGCTGATTCAAGTGGAAAAAGTGGGCCCCTTTTGTCAAAAATGAAGTTTCAAGGATAATTGATTTTGGCCATTTCACAAAAATTTCCCAACTTCTCCAATGCATATCTTGCTCAATTTTGAAGTTATGAACATGTTCTTGGACATTTTGGAAAGATCTTGAAGTCCACTAACCAATGTCTTTGGTCCCATGTCATTTTGATTTACCAATCTCAAGTTATGGTCTTTGACTTAAAGTCCCTTTTTGTTGACTTTTGAAAATGACCTATAATGTTGAGATTGATAACTTTTTGTGAGAGTATTTCTTGGACTTGGAATGTGAAGATGAGTTGTAGGAAATGTCTTCCCCTTCAAGATGAGCATTGGATGGGATTTTTCTGATGAACCATGAAAAAGTTATGCCTTGGTCAAGTTACAGTTGACTTTTCAACTGTCCAAAAATAGAAACTTTTGACACCTTGATGATTTTTGAGCCATTCTTGTGAAATCATGGTCAAGACTTGACCAAATGATGATTGTGGCTTCAAAATAAGATGTTGACCCAAAAATTTTGACTTTTGACTGCCAAATGACCATTTTGCCCCTACAGTTGACTGTGGAGCAATTAGGGTTTTTGACTGTGCAACTTGACCTTGTGAGCCTTGAAACCTGACATGTAGGTGCTTGACAATGTGTATGAGCATATGGGACTTGATTGAGCCCTTGAAAACCTCAACTTCCCTGCAGGAACCAAAACCCTAATTTGACTGGCTTAGGAGGATAGTTGACTGTGTAGCCTTTGAGTAGACTTTGAACCATTTGAGGTGATGCTTGTCAAAAACTTTGAAGATTTATGGGAGGGAAAATTTTGGGGTACAACACATAAAAACTTAAAACATTTTTTTCTTTTCATTTAAACTTTGTTTGTACATAATTACATCAATACATAATTTTTCTTTAAAATAAATACTTTTCTTTTCTTAAGATTAAAACTTTCATTTGTACATAATACAAAAACATATAATACACTTAATAATACATTTAAAATCACACCTTACAACTTGTAAATAAATCTCATACATGTACACTTACACCTACACAATATACTTTACATTTGATACACATACAATTACTATTCTTATACATTGCTATACGTTACATTTACACTTTTATCGCAATTCGATTTGGTTGTAAATTATTGGACATTACATTCCTAAAGTCTCATCCCCATTTGTAAATTTGTACCCCCACTCCCGGATACTATTTGTAATAGCGTAGACTTTATATTCTTGCAATTTATCGCTTTCGAATTATACCATGGTTAGACCTAGGGTTTGCATGTACATAAAATCAAACGCTAGATAACCTAATACAAAGACAAATGCATGAAATCAATACACAATCACACTTGCACCCCCTAGGGTAATCCCACATGTTGCCTTCCCAAATGGGCCATGCTTGCACGTCGAGTTTCTTTGGAAAAACAAATTCAAATGATCATAAGTCCCTCGATGACGATTTCGAAAGTCGCCTATCAAAATGATCAAGTCCCTTTAAGCAAATTGCCAAAGACACTTGGCACCATTGCATTCATGGTCCATACGATGACCCGCGCCCGTCCCGTTAAACATCCTAAACGCAAGATTGTCCACCAAATTCAATGGTGGAACAAAATTGTTAAAAAGGGTTGAAAACATAGAGAAAACCTTTGAGTACAATAGGGGTAGACAAAGCTCTTAATTACTTGAGATCAACTTGCAAAAACACTTGCCTCCTTTTCAAAAACCACACCTCACAAACACTTTCAAAACAAACTCTCAAAAACATTTGAAACATCTTTTCGAAAAGATACACACTTTTGTAAAACACTCAAACACGAGTCAATTACAACGGTTGCCGATACAAAGGCATCTATTTCAAAAAAACATTTTCAAAACACACACATACACCACAATTTCAAGCAATCTAAAATCAAAGGCAAGTGATCTAAAACCAAGTAACTAAGAGCCCATGGATAACCATGGATGAAAAGGGTGCTAATACCTTCCCTTTTCATAATCTACCCCCCGAACCCACAAAACATCTCAAAAAGGTTTTTCCTGTGCTTTTTAACCTTTCCTTTAGGATAAAATAAAAATTCGGTGGCGACTCTTGCTCAACCGAACAAGTGCGAATACAAACGCAAAACTCAAGTCAGTTCTCCCACCGTATCACAGTACCCACCTTGGAAGAATTCTCTCAGCTATTGGGCATACCCATTCTTGAACAGGTACCCTTCACAGGTATAGAAGAAGTTCCTAAGCCAGAAGTCCTTGCCTCAGCTTTGCATTTGAAACGGGCCGACGTGGTATCTAATTGGGAAACTCGAAGCGGAGTCGAGGGTTTTCTAGCCAAATTTCTGATAGACAAGGCTCAGCTGTTTTGGGATGATATGGATTTTTAGACTTTTGAGGAGGTCTTGGCTCTTCTTATATATGGTTTAATTCTCTTCCCTAATCCGGACTCCTTCGTAGATGTGAATGCTATCAAGATTTTCCTTTCTTGCAACCCTGTGCCTACCTTGCTTGGAGATATTTTTCACACTCTCCATACTCGTACCATGAAGAGAAGATGGACTCTTATGTGCTGCATGTCGTTGCTGTCGAGGTGGTTTATTTCTCACCTCCCTAAGTCTGTACCGAAGAACGAAGAAGGTTTGGGTTGGTCACAAAGGATAATGTCACTCGCTCATACGAATATTCTTTGGTGTTCCCGAGCTATGGAATACGTTGCTATTATTGACTGTTGTGGGGAGTACCCTAATGTCCCATTACTTGGTATCAGAGGAGGTATAACTTACAATCCTTGTCTAGCTTTGCGACAATTTGGTCATGCTCGAAGGGATGGTCCCCATGAGTTACTTATTGAGGGAATTGTATTCAACTATGAGGATGACGTTAATGAGTATCGTCGGAGGTTCATACGAGCTTGGGGAATGGTAAACAGATCTGACACCAAAGATTTGGGACCAAAGACTTCCATTCCTATGGAGCCTTACCTCCAATGGGTACGAGCTCGTGCCCAGAAGCTTATGATGCCTTATGCGGCCGTATTACCAGTGATTGTGGAGCCCACTACTGAAGAAGGCATTCCTTACACGGTTCTCTATCCTTACATGCCCACTGATCTTGGGGAGTTACAGAGGTCTTGGATTCAGCTGAAGAATGAGTTGGATACTTACAGGGACCAGTTCCATGATCAAGAGAGGAAGGTTTTAAAGCTCACCAGGCAGCTCCATGAAGAAAGAGTGCTCAATGATTATATCAGCACAAAGGGAAAGCGTCCATGGGACTTTTGATTTTTCTTTTCTAGTTTTAGATTTGTTTTATTTACTTATTTGTAACACCTTAAAGGCATTTTAAACCTTCAAATTTAAGCTAATAAAGTTTTTGTTTATTTTGGTTTGCAAATTTAAATTTCCCGAAGTCTTTGAAATCATTACATGCGCATCTCATTATCATACACATCATTACAGGTACCACTACAGGTTTCTCATCTTCTTCGCTGTTTATTTCAGCAGAAATGTCTTTCGATCAAGCCATCAAAGATCTTCAGGCACATAACGCCCAGTTCCAACAAATGTTCAGCAGTCTGGCAAAAGGGCAAGAGGATCTGAAAGCCCTCATTCTGAAAGAGAAGAAGAAAAAAGAAGGCTGCTGGTATTCTGAACATGGGCTGAAGGTTTATAGAGCGTTTGAAGCGACAAGTATACCTGACCTCTTCATCTAAGGAAGGGGAGAACCAAGAAGAAGAGAAAGGCCCCAGTCCTGCAGTGTCTGACAATGATACTGATTATAATGATGAGCAATATCCTCCTGCTGAGGATAGATACAACTAATTGGAAGATCGTATGAGTGCCATAGAAGTTCAGAGGATACCTGGATTGGATTTTGAAGATTTGGGATTGGTGTCGGGAGTAGTCATCCCGCAGAAGTTCAAAGCTCCAGTTTTTGCCAAGTATGATGGGGTGTCCTACCCAAAACTCCATCTCCGCTCTTACGTCAGGAAGATTCAGCCCCACACTGCTGATAGAAATTTGTGGGTGCACTTCTTTCAAGATAGTCTGTCAGGGACTCAGCTTGAATGGTTCTACCAGTTGGAGGGAGCCAGTGTCCGAAACTGGGAAGATCTTGCTGCTGC
Organism: Vicia faba; assembly: GCA_948472305.1. NCBI lineage: Eukaryota > Viridiplantae > Streptophyta > Magnoliopsida > Fabales > Fabaceae > Vicia > Vicia faba. The sequence goes on from OX451737.1 coordinate 480,302,230, forward strand.
TTTCTACAAGCAGTGTCAGTACAACACCGACTTTGCTCCCACTCGTACTCAACTCCAGAGTATGTCCATAGGTGCAGGTGAAGGTTTTAAAGATTATGCTCAAAAATAGAGAGGCTTGGTTGGGAGAGTTCAACCCCCTTTGTCTGATAGGGAGTTGGTTGATATGTTTCTAGGAACGCTATCAAGTCCATTTTTCAATCACTTAATCGGCAGCTCATCATCTGGTTTCACCGAGCTGATTTTAACTGGAGAAAGAGTAGAAGCTGGAATTCGGAGTGGTAAAATACAGAAGGATGCCTCCTCGAGTTTAGCAAATAAGCCTTTCGCTGGTAAGAAGGAAGCCAGTGCGGTCTATAGCCTGAGGGGTCAAAGCAGATCTGAACACCGTTAAACGGTAAATGTTGTAGTGACACCAATACTCGCAGTTGCTCCACAATGCAACAATCTAACTTGGCAACCTTGAAAGAGGCTCCCAAGAATCCAAACACTACCTCTCCCAGATAAAATCCCAACGTGCGGTGCGCCTACCATTCTGAGAGTCCTGGCCATGATATAAATGATTGTTGGGCTCTGAGAAACAAAGTACAAGACTTGCTTGAATCCAAGGAGATAGAGATCGATGCTCCAGAAAAGATGAATGTTATAACTACTCCCATGCCTAAACATGGTCGTAGAGTTAATGCTATTGACACTGATTTGTTTGTGACCTCTGTTGAAGAAATTTCTACTCCTCTTATGACTGTTAAGAAGAATTTGCTGTTGGCCGGTTTATTTCCGGGTATGGTGAAGGTTGCCACATGTGTTCGATTCTACCTTCTGGTTGCCGTTTGTTGAAGTCAGGTGTTCAGCGCCTGATGGATAATAAAGAGATTTTGTTCGAGAACACTGTGATCCCTGTTGTTCCCATTGAAGACGTCGCTATTATAACCATTTCCGCCAATCCTTCAAAGGTTTCCTCGAGAAGACATGTTAGCATTACACCTGTTCAAATAATTACTCTGTTGATAATCACTGTTCCTGGTCCCATCCCTTACACCTTAGACAAGGATGTCCCATGGCATTATAGTGCTGATGTTTACTATCATGGCATTAAGCAAGATCTGAAGAATTAAGAAGTTGATATTAATATCAGTAATATTGTCGAGACTAGTAAGGTTACCTGAAATGGAAGGGTTTTCTCTCCTGAGATTGCTCCGAAGATCATCAAGCTTACTGTTATTCCAACTGCTTCTCCAACCAGCACTCCTAACATTTCTCATGTTCCTACTCTAGTTATTACCCCTGCTGCTGAGCCATCTACGACTCGGGGCAACAAAATTATAGGTGAGCCTGCTCGGACGGAGGCATATAAGAAAATCATTGTGGAAGCCTCTAAATAATAAATAGAGGAAATACTAAAAATCATTAAGAAGAGCGACTACAATGTGGTCGAGCATCTGGGGCAGACCCCATCAAAGATATCCATGTTGTCTCTGATGTTGTGTTCTGAAGCCCATGCGAAGGCTTTGATTGCATTTCTCAAGACTGCGCATATGCCGCAGGAAACTTCAGCAGATCAGTTCAAAGATTGTGTGGCCAACCTGACTGCTGACAATGGGCTGGGTTTTTCAGATGCGGATCTGACACTGAAAAGAAGGAAGCATAATGATGCTCTGCATGTCTCGATTGAGTTCAGGGGCACCACTATGGCTCATGTGCTGGTAGATACCGGGTCTTCATTGAATGTTCTTCCAAAGAAAACGTTGGACCCTTTGGATTGTGAGAGTGTGACTCTAAAGCCTAGTAACATTGTGGTAAAGGCTTTTGACGGATCGAAGAGAATGGTGCATGGGGAGGTGGACATCTCTGTCAAAGTGGGTTCTCAGACTTTTGGGTCCACCTTCTACGTAATAGATATCAGGCTGTCGTATTCTTGCTTGTTGGGTCTTCCTTGGATCCATGAGGCTGGGGCAGTTACTTCCACACTCCATCAAATGATGAAGCATCCGGTGAAGGGAAAGATTGTCACAGTGCGAGGTGAAGAAGAATATATGGTGAGTCACCTCAATTCCTTCCGCTACGTAGAGATGGATGGGGAATTCATAGAAACTCCTTGTCAGAATTTCGAAGAGGTCCCTCAGATCTTGGCATCAATTGAAGTTACTACCAACAAATCTCCGTTGAAGATGGCTTCTCTCAAGGACGCTAGGGTTGTGGTTGAAGAAGGTGGGTGTACCAATTAGGGTCAGCTCCCTAATTTCACTCACAAAACTGACAAATTTGGTTTGGGCTTTACTACAGGGGCTCAAAGGGTTATTAGGCATGCTCGGGCTGGAAGACCTCCTATACACATCAGTAATCGGGGAATTAATGCAATTGAAGACAGTGAAGAGGATTCAGACATCGACAACTAGATATACCCAACAACCAACGGTGGACCGAATAACTGGACGGCTAGGGACTTCATACCTATTTCTTTTATTCCGCAGTAATTGACTCATTTGTTTTAAGATTTGTAATAAACAATTTGAAACTTTACGGCCTGGTGCCTTGCCCGAGGCATCTTGGCTTTTCTTATGAGTGCTATTATTTGTCATTTATATATCATTAATAAAGCATTGGATGTTTCTTGCATACGAATTTTGTGCTCCTTGTTTTCTTTCCTGTCTCTCACTTTATCAAAACAACTTTCTCTTACACACACTCACGTATCATATTGCAGATCCATATCCACTATGGATCCCATTGATAACAGCTCTGCTACTGCCAGTTATGACTTCAAAAATCTGATCAACCAAGCCGAGGAAGAAGGTGAGGATGATTGTGAGGTGCCTAGAGAACTTGCTAGACTATTACAGCAGGAAGAAAGGGCCATACAACCCCATGAAGAGCCAATTGAGTTAGTGAATTTGGGTACAGAGGAAGACAGGAAAGAGGTTAAAATAGGTGCGAATCTGGAGCCTAGTGTCAAACAACGGTTAATACAGATGCTACACGACTATGTTGAGATCTTCGTCTGGTCCTATGAAGACATGCCTGGTTTGGACATTGATATTGTGGTATATCGCCTACCGACTAAAGAAGACTGCCCTTCGATAAAGCAGAAGGTTCACCGTATGCACCCTGAAATGTCAGAGAAAATCCAGGCAGAGGTCATGAAACAGTTCGATGCAGGATTCTTAGCTGTCACTTCTTATCCACAGTGGGTTGCCAACATTGTTCTGGTACCTAAGAAGAACGGTAAAGTACAGATGTGTATGGACTACAGAGATCTAAACAGGGCAAGCCCCAAGGATGACTTACCAATTCCTCACATTGATGTTCTAGTCGAAAACACCGTGCAGCACAAGATCTTCTCCTTCATGGATGGTTTTTCTGGCTACAACCAGATCAAGATGGCTCCTGAGGACATGGAGAAGATAACCTTTGTTACACAGTGGTGTTACACCCCAAAATTTACCCTCTTGATTTAGGCTTATGTTTCATCATGAATATCATATTCCATTGCATTCATACATTGTGATGGGATCAAAGTACTTTGGTTGTCAAGTATTCCTCAAGCCTTGAAAGTTGTTTGCATTGACAAGTTTCTCAAGTATAATCTTATCATCTAAACCTCTGGATCTTTCAAGCTCAAAAGTTATTGCATATCTCAAGATATTTCATCCATCTCTTTGGATTCACCAGTCAAATTAGGGCATTGTTTGAGCAAGGCTATTGGCCAATGTACAAGTCTAAATTTAGGGAGCTACAAAATCTCTTTGGTATTTTAAAATCCTTTGTACAAGGAATTGGTCATGATACCCAGAGGATTTGAAATTTTGAAGATGATTCATCAATCTCTTGAGATGTTGATCAAAACTAGGGTTTGGGTTTTTATCTAGATTTCTTGAGAATTTTGAAGTGAAACTTTGCACATGGCCTCTATACATTTGGAAGATCATATGTTTGAAGTTTTGATCATCAATTTTAAAGGGAAGTGGATCAATGGACTCAGAGGGGCAAAATGGTCATTTTGGTCAAAATCAGTCAAAGTCAAGGTTGACCAAGTGAATTTTTGGCCAACCATCAATTCAAGGTTGCAATTTTCATATTTCAAGTCCATTTTGGTCATTGGATCAAAGAGATTGAAGTTTGGGTTGAAACTTGTTCTTGAAGAAACCCTAAAAGTTTCTAATTTTGGAAAATGAAGACTTAATTTCAAAAATTCATATTTTATTCACCCTTGATCAAGAAAATGCAAATGAAATATGCTTGGAAAGCTAAGAGAATGGTCTTTCACCTCCTTTTGGTCTCATGTACAAATTGGTAAGGAATCAAGAGTTATGATCTTTTGAAGTCACGGAATTATAGGTCATTTTTCAAATTTTGTGAATTTCAAGCCCAATTTTGAGAAACTTAATGAACTCAATTGCGAAAACTTAAAACTAAGGGTTTGTATATATTTTCAATACCTTTCCAAATTGTGCTCATTTGTATCAAAACTCAAAAGTATGAGCAAGTTATGAGTTTTTGAATTTTGGGGCATTTTATTGAAATTTGGTAAATGTGGAAAATGGCCATTTCTTGCAAAATCAAGTTTTAGCCATTCTTCTTGCTTCTAATCAATCCCATTGGTAATTTGTGACATGCTGAGGCCCATCACACTCACTATTTCGTGCCCCATATGGTATTGCACATGTTGGATTGAAAAAATGACAAACTTGCTCAAAGTTGCAAATTCACCAACACTTCTTCATATCAAACAATCATGAGCTGGCATTTTGGGAGTGTAACTTTGACCTCATTTGGCTCACAAAACGCACAAAAGGCAAGAAAATGCAAGAGTGAAAGGCAGATTCCATGAGTATCCTCATTTTTGGCCAAAACTTCCAAACTTGCCCTCCAACAGTTCTGAGTGACAAATACCACTTCTATCCTTTTACCCCCGTGCTATATAACAAGAACCAAGGCTCATTTGTGAAGGGAGAGGCTCATAGTCACTACATTCAAATCTGAACATCTTGAAAGCAGCTCTGCAAATTGCTTCGAATCTCTCTTCTCCTTGGATCATTCTTCAAAATTCTTGGTGATCCAACCTCAATGAAGCAAGGAGATCAAGCCTGCACCACTGGATTGCTTCTGGAGTGAAGGAATCGTGTTTCTAGATTTCACATCCATGTAAGTTTCTTAAACTTTGATTTATGTGTTTCAGCTTGAATTAAGGATGCAAATCATGTTTATTGAATTGCTAGCTGGCCAATCATTAGGATTGATGTATATTTGAGCTTTGATTCAAGCAGAATTGTTGAAATCGTGTTCATGACTTTGTTGTTTACAATGAGTTTTTCCAGTTTTTGAGACCTTATTTCTTGATCTATGCTTGATCTTTGAGTGTGAATCAAATTGCATCATGTAGTATGATATGCTAGCTTCAATTTGCACATTGTTTCATGGATTTTGGTTAAGAAACGAGCATGTTTGATTAATCTGAACATAGGCTCATGAACTGAGGAATTGCACGCGTTTTGCCCTATGCTGGAGGTTGAAGATGAAGTGAGGTGGCGCGCTGTGATTGGCTTGTTTCAAATTATCATGCATTTTTCATATTTTTAATTTAATTGATTTTTCTAATTATTATTTCTTGATCAAAACAATTTAGAAAATTCTGAAAAAAGTATCACAAGTTCAAAATAATTTCTACTATCTTGTGTAATTTTTTTGGAATTTTTAAAAATGTTTTGATTGGTTTTAAAAATTAATGAATTTAAATAATTGCTTGTTTAGGAATCATTTTTGTTTTAATATTCCTTTGACCTAAAAAATTCCACAAAAAATATTTTGAGCTCACAAAATAATGTAGAAATTGATTCTGACTTTGGTTTAATTTTTTTTCTATTTTTGATTAGAAATTTAATTTAAAGAGTTTATTTGAAATATTTGTTTCATAATTTTGGTTTTAACACATCTATTAATCAACAAAATCCCAAAAAAAATCATGTAATCTTGTTTTTAATCATAGAATCTGAATATATTTTTATTTTGACCTTTTCATGATTTTTGGTTAGGATTTGCATTTTTTTCCCTTAAATAATAGTTTAATTGCTATTTGTTTGGTTTAATTTTTATTTTAATATTTCCTATAACCCAAAAATTCACAAAAATTCAGGGATGTGTGTTTTTAGTTCTAATATCTGAATATAATTTTTGTAGGGCATTTTTCTGAATTTTTGATTTAAATATTATTTTGATATGTGGATATTTGTTAATTGAATAATTGTTTGAGTTTAATTTCTTTTTTGACTTTTCCTAATTCAAAAAAAATGAAAAAAAATATATTTTCGGACATTTAGGGTATCTTGGTGATTGGCATGATCTTGTTTTAATTTGTTTGAGTTTTGATCCTATTTAATTAATATTTAGGATTAAAAGTCAAAATCTAGGGTTTTGTTGCTTATGGTGTAGGTTTCATGTTTAAAACCCTTGTGCCTTGAATTTTTATTGGAATTCAGGTCTTGATTATGGTTCATGAATGTGTTGGGGATTTGAAAACCATTTTTCTTGAATTGTTTGACTTAGTTTGACATTGTTCCCACAAATTATTTTAAAAACTTGTCTAGGTTGGTAGTTTTGCCAACTAGCTTGGAACATTGGGCCTCATTTGATCCCATCCTCAAGCACTCATAAACATAAGGCTTGCTTTCTGACTTCTAAATACTTCAAAGATGTTAAGATATTTTTTACTTGAATTATGGACCCTTATTTCTATTTTTGATGTAATGTTGTAGTGAAGGTACCCAATTATGTTTGCATGTCTTGTTGCCATTTGTTTGATGACCAATGAACTTGAGTGAGGCCTATAATTGGGAACCTAATGATCATGTTGATTCTGATTGTCCATGTTAGCTTAAGCCATTTCACTTAGAAGCTTCATATTTGAATGTTTTGAACCATCTAATGCATTATGTAGGTTTCATCTCCTATTGTGTTCATGAAGTTGTGATTGAATTAATTGTGCATGATTAAAATGTGTTTACTACTGACCTTTATGGTCTTTGTTCATATTATTCTCAAGCTCTTATGATCCTTGATTGATATTCAATTGTCAATTCAACATGGTGATAGAAAGGAGCAATATTCCTCTGATTCTTTTGACCTAATCTGTACATATGCTTGCTTCCTCTTGCCTATCATGTCTAATGTTTGATGATTGCTACCATGTTGTTCTCACTTTTTTTCACCATATGGAATACTAACTTGGTTGTTGAATGTGCGAGGTACTCTGAGAAAGTTGCCACTTTTGGGCTTGAGGCTATGGGTGTTTCACTTTATTTGTGGAACACAATTCACTATATTGGCATTATTCTTGTGTTTGGCATGTTTGATGATTTATGTAGGATATACATACATATGATTGTGAATGCCATACATTGCCCATGGGATTTGTTCATATCTGATAAATTACTTACATCCTGATGGTGTAATTTCTGACTCGATTTGTCTACTAATGCCAGCTTGCTTGAAGTTTCTCTGGGTTTCTTTTGTTCTTGCTTGATTGCTACAGATAGTTATTTGTTTGGTATTGTGCTACTTCCTTTCTCCCATTTTTATTTTGCATAATTCTCTGACTGCATGATGCGACCTCTGTTGCTGATATATGTCAAGAGGCCCTCTGGTTTTTGTCTAATTGCATGTGTTGTGTTTTCTTGTTGATCGATGAGTCACTCAATTTAGAAATTGAGATCACGACTTCGCTCTCAGTGCATGTTACCTATAGGATGTCTATTGCTTTTTCTCTTTAATTATTGATCGATGAGTCACTCAATTTAGAAATTGAGATCACGACTTCGCTCTCAGTGCATGTTCTCTATAGGATGTTTATTGCTTTTCCTCTTTAATTATTAATTGATGAATCACTCAATTTAGAAATTGAGATCACGACTTCTCTCTCAGTGCATGTTCCCTATAGGATAGTTTTGTTAAGCTTTCTTTGACATGCTGATTAAGGTAGGAATCCATGTATGCTAACATAGGGTAGGACTTTCCCCTTTATCCTCAACCTTAGGGTCAACCATTGTATGATAACACTAGGGATAGCACTAGGCTAGTTTCCTTTAGTTGTTTTCCCTTTCTTTGCATTTTGCATCTTAAAACAAATTTGTTTCTCGGCAAATCATAAGACACTTCTATTGAACTCAAACCCTTCTTCAAAGTAAAAGATACAAACCAATCTTACTTTGTACATGTTATCTTTTAGTCGATGTTTCGCCATCGCACCTGTTTGTTATCCTACTTTGATCCTCAATATCATTGTTAGGTGTGATGTTTTGTCATCTGTTTTATTAATGTTTTGTCATCTTTACCATGATATCCTTGTTATCTTTTAGCTGATGTTTCGCCATCGCACATTTATCTTGAAGCCGATGTTTCGCCATCGCACATGTTTGTTATCCTACTTTGATTCTCAATATCATTGTTAGGTGTGATGTTTTGTCATCCGATTTATTGATGTTTTGGCATCTTTGCCATAATATCTTGATATCTTTTAGCCGATGTTTCGCCATCGCACATTTGTTTGAAGCAGATGTTTTGCCATTGCACCTGTTTGTTATCCTACTTTGATCCTTAATATCATTGTTAGGTGTGATGTTTTGTCATTCGTTTTATCAATGTTTCACCATCTTTAACATGTCACTTTGTTTTTTTAACCGATGTTTTACCATCACATTTATTTGTTTTATTTGATGTTTTGCCATCTTGACTATCTTTGTTTGTCTTAACTAAAAAAACACAAACCAACCAAAATATGTAAGCCGAACTACGGCTGCTCTGATTCCTTAAAAGGGATACATAGGCATTGGGGTAGGGCCCAACCGAGCATAACTTTTATTTTCCCTACATTATTTTCTTTTTCCTTTTGCATGCATTGCCTTTTCAGTGTTAAGCCATAGACATAGGATTTGACCACACCCATTTAGATTAGACAACAAGAGTGCATACCGTAGAGTACTACGGGCGTGTGGGGTGCTAATACCTTCCCCTCGCGTAACAGACTCCCTTACCCGATCTCTCGGTCAAAAGACCGTGGTTTCTCCCTTTCCAGGTTTTCTCGATGTTTACCTTTCCCTTACGGCGGGATAAAAGACGTTCGGTGGCGACTTTATTGATGTTTCATTAACATCCAGATGACGGGTTTCAGCCGCATGGTTTCAGCTGGCGACTTCACTGGGGACAGATTGACCTTTTGCTGGTCCATCCCGGAGTCGATCCTAGCTCTTGTTTGTTTTATTTTTGGGTGTTCATTTTTCCGCTTTGCATATTTATCTGTTTGCATTGCATCCTATGTGCGCTTTATTTTCTGCATACTGGATTTGGCTGGACTGCCTGGATTCTAGTTTTCTTGATGGGTGGGTTGTTCCATGAGGTAAAAGGCCTCATACCCAGGCTATGAGTGAATTCCATAGGAACTAGGAATAGAGTGGCCGTGGCAGCTATGAGGCGGATGCTTTGTAGACCTGACCATGAGATCCATGACTTCGGAGGTAGTTCGGATAGGTGTCATCGTATGATGATACCGACATTCGAGCTCTCGTACTCTGATTTGGCTTTTAACCTTACCTTGACCTAGACTACACCCGTGAGAGGGGCGGGAAAACTTTTCTTATAGGTACAGGTACTGTTGGTGACTTTGTGTTGCGAAGGTGACTCAGGTTCCCATGATAATTTTGAAGCTTTGGGGTTTTCTTTCGATCTTGAGTGGTGTTGTTCTATAACGGTCCAGCCATGATCCAATGTGAAACTTTGATCCTATCATGTTGCATCATAGCATATTTATTTCTAAAAAAAATTAATGTAAAAAAAAATAACTAGCATCATGTCATTTTCCAGGGACATTCAAGAGTCTTCTTTCCATCAGAAATGGCTGGTCTCCCTCCAGTTGAGTTTGATTCAGTTCGTGTTAAAGAGCCTACCAGGCATACATTCGCTTATCAGATTCCTACCATTGATGTGTCCGAATTGAAGAGGTTGAGTTCTTATCTGAAGGATGATGTTCTGAATAATTTCAACAAAAATTATGGCAACTTGCTACCAGTCCTTAACACTCCAGTTGGCCCAATGGCTTTGATCACTCTCTTCCAGTTCTATGACAAGGAATTACGGTGTTTTACTTTTCAAGATTATCAACTGGTTCCCACACTAGAAGAGTACGTGTACCTACTTAATATCAAGTTGTCCGATGAAGTTCCTTTTGTCCAAGTGTCGGAGAAGCCAGAGTTCGAAGTTATTGTTGAAACTCTTCATTTGAGTTGGAAAGAGGTGAAAGACAATTGGAAGTCAAGTGAGGGTACTACAGGGTTTTATTTGGATTTCCTGGTGAAGAAAACTGAAGACTGGGCAAAGAAAGGGAATTGGAGTGACTTCAGTTCTCTGTTTGCTCTCATGATATATGGGATCGTCCTCTTCCCTTGCAAGAGAAATTTTGTGGATTTGGCGGCTATTTGTGTTTTTAGAAATAAGAACTCGATACCGACACTCTTGGAAGATACTCTTTATACCATTCATTTCAGGCATGGAAAAGGTGGTAATGTAGGTTTATGTCATTCGTTGCTGTATCAATGGCTTAAGTTGCATCTACCGGTAAGTGGCCCTTTTATGGATACCAGGCATTCTCTCCAATGGTCATCAAGGCTTGTCAACCTCACTTCATTTGATATCCGGTGGAATTATGACATGGGGGAAGTATGAAGTATTATCACTAGCTGTGGAAATTTCCCTAATGTTCCCCTCATAGGAACTAAGGGGTGCATCAACTATAATCCTGTGCTTGCTTATTGTCAATTGGGATATGCAATGGATGGACCGCCAAAGGTTGAGGAGGTGTCTGAATCAGTGTATTTCGCTAGAGGAAATGATCTTGTGATGTTGAAAAGAGTGACAAGGGCTTGGAAAGGGATTCACAAGAAGGATAGAACTACTTTGGGCAAGAAGGTTCCTATTGCTAGGGTTCCTTACCTGGAGTGGGTTAGAGCCAGGTTCGAGATCTTACGGTTACTATTTGCAAGGTCGACTCCTCTATACGAGCAACCTCCTATTGTTCTGAGTAACACGGTGCCTACTGAGATGTTCACCCAGGTTCATGTTGAGAACATTCAGCTTCGTGCAAAAGACCGTGAGGCGAGGATGAAACTTTATTGGGCAGATCAAGAAAGGACCGACTTAGCTCACAAACTCAAGGAAGCTCAAGGGGAAACTTCTGATACAACCAGTTTTAGGAAGAGATCTCATGCTGAAATGGAAGAAGAATTGAGTAAGACTCAGCAAGAATGTCGGAAGCTTCAGGTATCTGAAAATAGCTACAGGAAGAAGATTCAGAACTTAGAGAAATAGCTCAAAGACAAAGATGCTCAGCTTAAGAAGGAAGTAGTCCAGAAGCGTGTCGCGGAAGATCGGTTCCAAGAAAGTAAAATAGTCGCATCTCAACTTTTGAAGGAGAAAGCCAGACTTGAAGAGTATTGTCAACACCTTGAAGCATGTCTTGTTCCGGAGATTTAGTTTTTGTTATTTACTTTTGGTATATTTGGCCACCCCCAAAATTGTTGGAAGGGACCATTTGATTGTTGTTATTATTCAGTTCTTTTTTTACTTTATTGTTAAGACATGTATTTAGTTGTCCGAAGTCACTTGGACATCGTTTCGTTTTGTTTATAAATATTTGAAGTGTTCATCTTATTGTCCTTTCTCTTTTGATTGTATGGTCACACGCCGTAACTGATGAATAAAAGGACTCTTGGATACCTAGAAATGACAAACATATCATGCACATTATGCATTTCATAACATTACAGGTTACCTCAAGAAGATTTTCTTATTCTACTGCTTTTCTTATTCAGAATTCAAGACGACTACTCATCGGTATTCCACCAGAAACAACTTGCCAAGACAGATGGAACAGGTTCAAGCTGAACTCGCTGAAATGAGGGCCCAGATGGCTACTCAGATGACCCAGTTCATGGAGGTCATTACCAACGTGAATCGCCGACAGGAAAAACTAGCTGCTATTGTCAACAATCAGCGCCACTATCCAGGGGATAGTGGAGATCAAGGGATCTATCAGGACGTTTCTGTAGGATTGGGGGATGTGCAAGATCAGTCTGCTGGAAATTTTCACGGGATACCGGGAAACCCTTTTGTGCACAATGTAGGACAGTTTCCTCCGTCTACTGGACCTCGTCTTGTGGGGAACAGAAGATTTAATCAGGGTGGTGTGAGGAATTATCAGGAACAGGATTACGACTTTGACCAGGATGAAGATCAGTTTTCTATGCGGCGTTCAGAGTCGGGGGTTCAGATTGAGGATATGAAGTATCGTTTGTTGGAAGAGCGTCTGAAGGCTGTGGAAGGGAAAGGAGTCCTTCGTATGGATGCTAATGATCTCGGGTTGGTGTCTGGGGTGAAGGTTCCTCCAAAATTCAAGCCTCCTACATTTGAAAAGTACAACGGAACGTCGTGCCCTATTACTCATGCAACTTCTTATTTCCGGAAGATGTTAGTGCACACTGATGATCAGGGGCTTTTGATTCACTTTTCCAGGATAACCTCTCTGGGGCATCCCTGGAATGGTACATGAAGTTGGAGAAAACTCATATTCGTTGCTGGAATGATCTTGCTCGGGCTTTTGTCAAACATTATCAGTACAATATGGATATGGCGCCTAATCGCACTCAGTTACAGAATATGTCACAAGGACCGAAGGAATCTTTCAAGGAATACGCTCAGAAATGGCGTGAGTTGGCTGCGAGAGTTCAACCTCCACTCATGGAGAGAGAACTCATTGATATGTTTATGAGTACCCTGCAAGGGCCGTTTTATGAGCACATGATAGGAAGTACTTCGGCAGGATTTGCAGACTTGGTTATGGCTGGTGAAAGAATTAAAGTAGGTTTGAAATTGGGGAAGATTCAGATTGTAGGTTCTAACAGCTCATCAGGGGGCAGTAAGAAACCATTCAACACTTACCCTAAGAAAAGGGAAGGCGACGCAAGTGCGGTCTACTCTCATAGAGAAAGAAGAGAGGATCGTCAGAATCAACAAATCAATGTTGTTTCTATTCCTGTTAATGCTCCTCCACAGTAGAGACTTAATACAGTGCCTCAACAACAAAGACAGCAGGATGCTCCCGTCAGTATAATAATCAACAGTAGAGATAGCCCAGAAAATTCGATCCCTTGCCAGTATCTCTTACTGAAGAACTCCCTCATTTGCTCGATTTGAAGTTGATCGGTTTGAGAAATATGCCACCACCCCTAGCAATACTTCCTCCTAACTATGATGCTAACGCAAGATGTGAATTCCATTCAGGCGGAGTTGGCCATTCTACTGACAATTGCTTTGCGTTGAAGTGCAAAGTACAAGACTTGTTGAATTCTAAGGCAATTGAGTTTACTCCAGTAACTGGTCCGAATGTTACTCAGAACCCAATGTCTAGGCATGGAGGAAGTGTTGTTAATATGATTGATGATAATGTTGAATTTAATCATGGATGTGGAACAAGTAACTACTCCGTTAGGCTGTGTTAAGAGGTATTTTCTTAACAATTCTATTTTCCCAGGTTGTACCTCAGAGTGTACCAAGTGTAGAGAGCAACCGAAGGGTTGTGATGATTTAAAAGCCGGTATCCAGTTGTTGATAAAAGAAGGTTTCCTACAGTTTGATAGAAAACCGAGCTACCACGATGTTACCGAAGAAGATATTGCTGTGATATCTATTCCTTACACCCCTGCGTGCATTCCTTCCCCGTCAAGGGCATCCCCTCTGATGATTACGGCACCTGGTCCCAGGCCATATACCAGTGAGAAGGCGGTCTCGTGGCATTATAGTGCCGATGTTTATTACCATGGGGTAAAGCAGGAAGTTAATGCTCGTTTGTCTGAGGAAGAACATGCTAAAGGTGATGAAGAGGAAGTCCATAACTTTTCTGGTGTAGGTCAACTGACTAGAAGCGGGAGAGTATTTGGTCCTTCCAATGTGCAAGATGCGGCAGATGCTTTTACAAGGGAAAAAGTAAAACAACAGGTAATGATTGGTAATCCAAGGGTTACGCCAACCAATGTGACTCAACCAATTCCTATACCAGAAGCTTCTTCAGTTCCCGATGAGGTTGAAGAGTTAATGCAAATTATCAGAAAGAGTGATTATAGCATAATTGATCATCTGAGCCATACTCCTTCCAAGATGTCTATCTTGTCTCTGTTGATTTATTCGGAACCTCATAGAAATGCTTTGATGAAGTTGTTGAAGAATGCGTTTGTGCCACATAAGATAACAGTCAATCAGTTTGAGAACGTTTATGCTAACATATCTGCCGGGAACGGTTTGGGCTTCACAGATTTTGATCTTCCTCCAGAGGGACCAAACCATAACAAAGCGTTGCATATTTCGATGGAGGGCAGGGGCACTACGTTATCCCGAGTTTTGGTAGATATTGGATCGTCTTTAATTGTATTTCCCAAGTCAGCATTGATGAAGATTGATTATTCTTGACTGGAGTTGCGCCCAAGTGATTTGATGGTGAAGGCGTTTGATGGGTCTCGAAGGTCGGTATTTGAGGAGGTGGAGTTACCAATCAAGGTCGGTCCTCGCACCTTCACGGCTACATTTTTTGTGATGGATATACGACCAGCGTAATGTTGCTTGTTGGGGAGGCCGTAAATTCATAGAGCAAGAGCAGTCACTTCTACTCTTCATCAGAAACTCAAGTATCCTGCTGAGGGAAAGGTGATAACTGTATGCGGCGAGGAAGAGTACATCGTAAGTCATTTGACATCATTCCGTTATGTTGAAGTTGAAGGCGAGATTCATGAGACTCCATTTCAAGCATTAAAGACAGTTCATGCTGTCAATTTTCCTCCTCCAGAGCAGAAAAGGAAGCCTGAAACTGTTATGTCTTCTCTCAAGGATGCGAGAGCTGTGGTGGAGAATGGTAACCCTGAAGGTTGGGGTCAGGTGCTGGATGTTACTCCGAAGTTTGATAAGTTTGGTCTTGGTTTTAGCCCAGGTCAGCAGAGTGCAGCTCCCAGAGCATCTAGTTTATCCACTCCTGTGAAGTTTTCCCGTCCTTGTGCTACTCAAGAAGGACACGTCAATGCAGTTGGCGACGACAGGGCTGATGGCTACAATATCGAAGATTGGATTCGTCCGAGTATTCCAGGCCAGACACTCAACAATTGGACTTCTGTGGATGTTATCCGAGTTTCAAGCGCTGAGGAGTAATTTTCTTGTTTCTTTTATAATCATATCATGATTCCTACGCTCTACCCAAGGCGTAGTGGATCATTTGTGTAGGGCCACCATGTTTATTTTCGAGTTTATCATGAAATAAAGGACGTTTTTGCATTCAAAATTTTGCTTCTTTTTCTTTTCTTTTTATTTCTAAATGGCAATGTTTTGCTTTTCACACACTGTCACTAAAAAACGCCAAAATGTCATTCATGCAAATGCACTTCCACTACCGATTCTACCGATAACGACTCTGCTATGGCTCATTATGACTTTGATACTCCTATTTATCAAGCTGAAGAAGCGTATGAGGATTGTGATCTTCCTGAGGAATTAGCAAGATTGTTAAAACAAGAGGAGAAGGTTATCCAGCCGAATCAGGATTCGATTGAAGTAGTGAATATTGGCACAGAAGAGGTAAGAAGAGAAGTCAAGATAGTGGCAGATCTCGAAGAAAGTGTAAAGCTCAGACTGATTGAGCTACTCCGTGAGTATTCTGATATCTTCGCATGGTCTTATGAGGATATGTCTGGGTTGGATACAGACATAGTGGTGCATCGACTACCGCTCAAAGAAGGTTGTTCTCCTGTCAAGCAGAAGCTCCGAAGAACTCATCCTGAGATGTCCAAGAAGATCAAAGAGGAGGTCCAGAAGCAGTTGGACGCGAATTTCCTAAAGGTCGTCAATTATTCGCCATGGATTGCAAATATTGTGTCTGTGCCCAAGAAAGATGGTAAAGTCAGGATGTGCGTGGATTATAGGGATTTGAACAGGGCCAACCCTAAAGATGATTTCCCTCTTCCACATATTGATGTGTTGGTCGATAATACTGCTCATTCCAAAGTGTTCTCGTTCACGAATGGCTTTTCAGGTTATAATCAAATTAAGATGGCCCCGGAAGATATGGAGAAGACAACATTCATCACGCCTTGAGGAACTTTCTATTATAAAGTGATGTCGTTTGGTTTGAAAAATGTCGGGGCAACATATCAGCGCGCCATGGTCACTCTCTTTCATGATTTGATTCACAAAGAGATTGAGGTATATGTAGACGATATGATTTCTAAGTCTGACACGGAAGAGGAACATCTTGTTCATCTGGAGAAATTGTTCGAGAGGCTGAGGCAGTTCTTGCTGAGGTTGAATCTGAATAAGTGCACCTTCGGGGTGAGATCCGGCAAGCTGTTGGGTTTTATTGTAAGTGAAAAAGGTATCGAGGTAGACCCGACCAAAGTAAAAGCGATACAGGAAATGCCTGAACCAAGGAAAGAGAAGGAAGTACGTGGTTTCTTGGGAAGTTTAAACTATATTTCTAGATTTATTTCTCATCTTACAGCCACCTGTGAACCTATGTTCAAGTTGTTGAAGAAAAGTCAGACAGCAAAATGGAATGAGGATTGTCATAAGGCCTTTGACAAAATAAAGGAGTATTTGCAGGAACCTCCGATACTCATGCCGCCAGTGGAAGGAAGGCCACTAATCATGTATCTAACCGTGTTGGAAACCTCAATGGGTTGTGTCCTCGGTCAGCACGACGAAACAGGGAAGAAAGAGCAAGCTATTTATTACTTGAGTAAGAAGTTTACGGAATGCGAGTCAAGATACTCATTGCTGGAAAAGACTTGTTGTGCGCTTGCCTGGGCCGCCAAACGTCTGAGGAAATACATGTTAACTCACATCACCTACTTGATATCCAAAATGGATCCAATCAAGTACATTTTTAAGAAGCCAGCTCTTACAGGTAGGATAGCTCGTTGGCAGATGATACTTACCGAATATGATATCCAATAAACTACTCAAAAAGAAATTAAGGGTAGTGTACTGGCCGACCATCTTGCTCATCATCCCATGAACGATTATGAACCGATGAAGTTTTATTTTTCGGATGAGGAAATTATGTATATTCGGGATTGTAATATGCCATACCCAAACGAAGGACCCGAGCCGGGATCACGTTGGACGCTTGTTTTTGATGGTGCCTCCAATGCCATGGGTAACAGTGTCGGAGCTATTATCACTTCTCCGGAGGGATACCACATTCCTTTCACGGCTCGTATTTGTTTCAATTTCACTAACAACATGGCCGAATATGAGGCTTGCATTTATGGCATTGAAGCGGCGATCGACCTGCGCATCAAATTTTTGAAAGTTTACGGGGATTCCAATCTTGTTATCAGCCAGATTAATGGAGATTGGGAGACTCGCCATCAGAACCTAATTCCCTACCGTGAGCATGTTATGAAGCTGATTCAGTACTTCGAAGAGATCACGTTTGAGCACATTCCCAGAGAAGAAAACAATCTAGCTGATGCACTGGAAACTTTGTCCTCCATGTTCAAGGTTAAGTGGGCTAATGAGGCACCTTCCATTACCATTAGAAGTTTGAGCGAGCCAGCCTTCTGTTTTGAGGTCAGTTTAGAACCAGATGGTAACCCTTGGTTTTATGACGTTAAGCGATATCTTGAAACACATGAGTACCCTGAAGAGGCATCCATCATAGATAAGAAGTTCTTGAGAAGATTTTCATCCAATTTCTTTCTCAGTGGTGGTGTGTTGTATAAGAGGCATCACGATGGTCTACTGCTCAGATGTGTTGACAAGAAGGAGGCAGCTAGAATCATTGAAGAGATACATTAAGGTAACTTCGGGACCCATTCCAACGGACATACCATGGCTAAAAAGATTTTGCGAGCAGGTTATTATTGGTCCACCATGGAGACTGACTGTTACAATCATGCATGGGTTTGCCACAAATGTCAAGTCTATGCTGATAAGATGCATATGTCGCCAGTACCTTTGAATGTCTTGACTTCCCCTTGGCCGTTTGCGATGTGGGGAATTGATATGATCGGAAAAATTGAACCGAATGCATCCAACGGGCACCATTTCATTTTGGTTGCCATCGATTATTTTACGAAATGGTTCAAAGCTCTATCTTATGCCAATGTCACCAAGCAGGTGGTAACTCGGTTCATTAAGCATAATATTATTTGTCGCTACGCGGAGTTCCTGAAAAGATCATTATCGATAATGGGTCTAATTTGAACAACAAAATGATGAAGAGCTTTGTAAGTCTTTCAAAATCAAGCATCATAATTCTTCCCCATATAAACCAAAGATGAACGGCGCTGTCGAAGCGGCCAATAAGAATATCAAGAAGATTGTGCAGAAGATGGCGGTAACCTATAAAGATTGGCATGAGATGCTTCCTTTCGCTTTGCATGGTTATCGCACCACTGTGTGTACTTCGACTGGGGCAACCCCATTTTCATTAGTTTACAGCATGGAAGCAGTATTGCCGATAGAAGTCGAGATTCCTTCTCTTAGGGTCATGAGAGATGTAGAGCTGGATGAAAGTGAATGGGTACAGAATCGGCTGGATCAGTTGGAACTTATTGATGAAAAGAGATTGACAGCCATGTGTCATGGTCAGGTATATCAGCAAAGGATGAGGAAAGCTTTTGATTAGAGGGTACGACCTCAGTGTTACAAGCCAGGTGACCTTGTGCTAAAGAGGATAATTCTTCCCCAGGGAGATCCCAGGGGCAAATGGGTTCCAACTTATGAAGGTCCTTTCGTGGTCAGAAAAGTTTTCTCTGGTGGAGCGATGATGCTCACGACTATGGATGGAGAGTACTTCCCTTTCCCTGTGAATGCTGACGTAGTTAAAAAATACTTTGCATAAAAAATAATAAAAACCCGCTAAACTGAAAACCCGAAAGGGCGGTTTAGGCAAAAAGAGGGTGTCCTAGTGAATTGAAAACCCGAAAGGGAGATTCAGGCAAAAGTTAGGGACTTAAAACAAATGACTACGTTTAGCCTGAATTCCTTTGTTTCCTTCCTTTGATCTATCACCTGGCATGAGCTCAAGGTTAATCCAAGAACAATCTGTCTGAAAGAAGGAAGATGAGAGTCATAAGAGTCATAGCAGAGTTGGGACTTGATGGATATTCACATTTTTACACTGCCATTTGTAAACACTTGTTTGTTTTGATTTTGTAATTACTTGCTTCCAAATGTAAACGCCTTTTTCACAGGCTGATCTCTCAAAATCAATAAAATATCTTCTTTCAAGTATGCGTATGCGTTTCTTCTCCCTTTTTACTATTTTGTTTGCAAAAACGTCCAATATTTTTTATAAGCATATGCATGTAAACTTCGTGGGCCTTACACGGAAATGGTAATATGAGTTATGGTTGGTTGATCGCTTGACATACGGATAACAAACGCAATATCTACTGCGCAAGGGGCATGTTTATTTCTCTGTTTGATGGACTTCTCTTTCACTTTACTGGAGGGTGCCTTGCCATTTTGTTTCACAACTCCGTGTTGTTGGTAAAGGTCATGAGTCAGGGTAATATCAAGATTACGGCAGGTCAGCGGGACCGGTCAACCTAGTTGGAGATATCTTCTTCCCCGTAATGACTTTTATTACGTTCCTTTTCCGCACTTTCATGTGTTATCTTGATTGAATGTTTTAGCATTGTCTGCATATAGGATTTTGTTTATAGCCGAATGTCAGTTTTGATGCCTTGAATATTTTTGCCTTAAAAAAAATTGTTTCATTTTACTTAAACCATCCTGTATCACTATTTAATCGACTTTTCGGGCATTTTGTACCAACCGTGGCAATTATTTTGCTTAGCCAAGAGTTTGGAGGAGGGAGTTTAGCTGAAAACGATGACTGTAGTGGTATGCTTTTGAGTAGAACCCAGTTGACGATGCACATGCATTGTTTCAATCCCCAAACACTAGAGATATAAGGGAGTTAGACCCTCGTTAACCTCTCTGAGCCTTCGAAGTAGGAGTTTCTTTTCCGTTAAAAAAAACCTTTTTAACCAGGGGCAGGGTAGATGTTTAGTCAATTTGACCAAGCATTCAAATTTCAGAAGGAACGTCCCATCTGAGTATCACCACATTTTATCTTTCACATCATGAGATCAGGAAATGCGTGTCTAAACCACGATGTTCGTCTCCTCACAAAGCCCTGGGGTCGAGATCGAATTGATACAACAATGGATATCTCTCGGTGACCAAGGAATAAGGCATTTGTTTTCTTCAAAAAAAAAGAAAAAAGTTCAAAGACTTAAAGTCATATTGACTTGTTCAAAGAGGAAAGTATGAATAATAAAGAAAAAAAAACCCTGCTAAGTCGAAACTTGAAAACAAGTCGCTTAGGCAAAAGTTAGGGCATCCCGCTGGACTCCCAAAGTTGAAATTCAAAAGATTTGGACCAGGCAAAATTTAGGGAAAGAGAGCCTGAAAGGCCAAAAAGAAAGAGAGATTGTTCAAATAAAATTTTCATCAAAAGAAGAGGAACAATAACATCAAAAAAGAGACGAACAAAAGCAACAGAAGATAAGTGAAGATCATGTTGGAGGATTTGTCGTGATCACTCAATCATTATAAATCCTTTTGAAAAATGAATGCTTGTGATAAGTCAACTGAACTTAAGACAGGAGAATATCATGATGGGGGTGGGCACCAAATAACTTGAGCCTTGAAAAACTTTTTTTTCCAAAAGAACCTCGAACCAGGCCACATTACAACCTCTAAAAGTCCTAACTGAAACTAGGGTTTAACTCAAAAGCATACTACAACAGGATAACATTTCCTAAACTCCCAAATATGCGCTACATATTCATGTTGGTATCTTATCACCCGCATCTTGACTCGTTTGTCAAAAAGAAAAAAAGGGTTTTAAATTTTTTTTTACTCTAACCAGTGATTCATTCACAACAGAGATGCGACATTTTGTTAAAGTTTTCAACTTCGAGGCTTAAATAATCATTGCATCAGGTCTGCTATTCTAAAAAATAAACATCTTTTTGTATGCAAAATAGTTGTCTAAACATCAAAAAAGGGTTCACACATTGAAATACCTGTAAAGAGCTTAATGATTGTCAGGAAAGGAATGTTTGGTTTTCTTCTTTCTAGACAAAGCCCAATTATGTGCAAGATTTTTCTTTTCCCCTGTGAAGTTTCTTTTCCCCAGTGGAGTCTCGTTTCCGCATCAAAGTTTTTGCCCCAGGGATTTTTCTTTCAAAAAGCTTCAACCTAAGACTTCAAATTCGAATATGTCATCCATCCCCAGGGGGGTCATTCAAGTAGGAACTCACATTCTGAAGGAGTTTCGGTTTCCCAACAGAATTTCCAACAGAGATCCCTCGCTTTGACCTCTCATTTCCCCATCCGATCTGTTGACCGGGGCATCGTTATGTTAAAGATCTTCTCTCATTCCCCAGTAAGGTCGTTACTGTGTGACTATCTGCGTGACCCGTCCATTGGTTGCATTCCAGGAATCTTTCTCCAGCAAGAAAATCTTCAACAAGATTTTGTATCCTCGGTGAAGTCCCGTATTCTCAGCAAAGCTTTACTCCCCCAGCAAGGGTTTTCACCCCTTTTACGTCGGATTTGTTGTTTTGGTATAGTCTTGCCCTGATCTTCTCCCTCAACGTCTGATCTTCAGATAAGCGATCTTCTCCAGAAGCTATGGTGTCGATCTGATCTTCTCTTGGAGTTTGCAATTTATTTTTGCAGATCCCATCAATGTTTGTGGCCCGTTTCTATTGTTTGCTCATTTGTTATTCCCCGTGAAGTTTCATCTCTGTGAGGTTACTTCCCCAGTAGATCCCCATATTTTCTCCTCTCCTTTGGATTTTGCAATTTATTTTTGCAAGTCATGTCAGATTCCGACTTTGTGGTTTTGGCTTCTCAATTGGCCATTCCCCAGTGAACTTTTAAACATGCATCATTACATCGCATCTACCAAAACGCGTAGCATTTCCATTATATGGAGCATTGTGCTATATAAAAAGAAATCGAACATACATCGGAACATAAGCCATTATTATTTCTGTCGTCCCCAGTGATTTTGCTTTTACTATGGATTATATCCCCAACGAGGTCTTAGTCCTCTTTATCCACCCCATACCAATATCCTTTTGGTGTCGATCTTTTGTTTATTTGAGTGTCCACTCTTGACTGTAGTTCAGTTTCACCCTGGCACGGTCTTCACGGGTTTAGTCTTCACTACCATCTCCGGTTCATTCCAATTTCTATGGATGCACCTTTTCGAATACCAGTTTCGTCCTGATATTCGCTTTCAGCAGGTTTTTAGGTGTACGCCCTAATCTCTTTGCTTTGGGTCGAGTTTCACCTCGTCTCCTGTGCATGAAATCCAATTTTGTCTTGGTACTCATCTAGCTTAGTTTCGCCTAAATAGTTATTGAATCGAGTTTCGTCTCGTCTTTATTTTCATACCTTGGGCCCTTTGACGGTGTTCGTTTACCGAGTGCAGTGTTCGTACTGCGTCCCTGGTTTTAAATCAGTCTCTTTTGTTACTTGGATTCTTCTATCAGTTTTCGTCACTGTTTATCCATTGATCTGAGACCAGCAAGTGTTTTGAGAAACATGCACTCTCATCACTTTGCTTTGGGTCGAGTTTCGCCTCGTTACCCGTGCGTGAAATCCAGTTTCGTCCTGGTACTCATCTAGTTTAGTTTCGTCTAACTGGTTTTTGAGTCGAGTTGAGTCTCGCTTCTGTTCCTCATCTCCGAGATTCTTTCAGTTCCTTCATATTGTCTATCTTAGTTGAGATTAGCAAGTGCTCCTAGAATCACGCACTCTAGCCACTTTTGCTTTGGGTCGAGCTCAGAGTTTCGTCTCCTCACCCGTGTACATTTTCTTTTCCAGAGCTTAGTTTCGCCTATACTCTGTGGTTTTAGTTTTATCTCACCCTTTTTGAAGCCCAGTTTTGCCCTGGCACATTTGTCCGGAAGTTTAGTTGCATCTACTCTTCTTTGTTTTTGTTCTGTTTCAACCTACGCTACAGCTTCATTCTGACGCATGTCTTGGGGTTTTCTGCTTCTTTTTCTTTCTTCTTCAAGAGTGTAAATTTTCGGGTTCTTTCGTATTCAATCATCTTCAACTCTGAATGCTCGAAAGTTGTCACTTTTCTCACTCATCATGTTGAAGATATTTGAATAGGGGCAGTTGTTGCACCCCAAAATTTACCCTCTTGATTTAGGCTTATGTTTCATCATGAATATTATATTGCATTGCATTCATACATTGTGATGGGATCAAAGTACTTTGGTTGTCAAGTCTTCCTCAAGCCTTGAAAGTTGTTTGCATTGACATGTTGCTCAAGTAGAATCTTATCATCTAAACCTCTGGATCTTTCAAGCTCAAAAGTTATTGCATATCTCAAGATATTTCATCCATCTCTTTGGATTCACCAGTCAAATTAGGGCTTTGTTTGAGCAAGGCTATTGGCCAATGTACAAGTCTGAATTTAGGTAGCTACAACATCTCTTTGGTATTTGAAAAGCCTTTGTACAAGGAATTGGTCATGATACCCAGAGGATTTGAAATTTTGAAGATGATTCATCAGTCTCTTGAGATGTTGATCAAAACTAGGGTTTGGGTTTTTATCTGGATTTCTTGAGAATTTTGAAGTGAAACTTTGCACATGGCCTCTATACATTTGGAAGATCATATGTTTGAAGTTTTGATCATCAATTTTAAAGGGAAGTGGATCAATGGACTCAAAGGGGCAAAATGGTCATTTTGGTCAAAATCAGTCAAAGTCAAGGTTGACCAAGTGAATTTTTGGCCAACCATCAATTAAAGGCTGCACTTTTCATATTTCAAGTCCATTTTGGTCATTGGATCAAAGAGATTGAAGTTTGGGTTGAAACTTGTTCTTGAAGAAACCCTAAAAGTTTCAAATTTGGAAAATAAAGACTTAATTTCAAAAATTCATATTTTATTCACCCTTGATCAAGAAAATGCAAATAAAATATTCTTGGAAAGCTAAGAGAATGATATTTCACACCCTTTTGGTCTCATGTCCAAATTGGCAAGGAATCAAGAGTTATGGTCTTTTGAAGTCACATAATTATAGGTCATTTTTCAAATTTTGTGAATTTCAAGCCCAATTTTGAGAAACTTAATGAACTCAATTGCAACAACTTAAAACTAAGGGTTTGTATATCTTTTCAATACCTTTTCAAATTGTGCTCATTTGTATTAAAACTCAAAATTATGAGCAAGTTATGAGTTTTTGAATTTTGGGGCATTTTATTGAAATTTGGCAAATATGCAAAATGGCCATTTCTTGCAAACTCAAGTTTTAGCCATTCTTCTTGCTTCTAATCAAGCCCATTGGTAATTTGTGACATGCTGAGGCCCATCACACTCACTATTTCGTGCCCCATATGGTATTCCACATGTTGGATTGAAAAAATGACAAACTTGCTCAAAGTTGCAAATTCACCAACACTTCTTCATTTCAAACAATCATGAGCTGGCATTTTGGGAGTGTAATTCTGACCTCATTTGGCTCACAAAATGCCCAAAAGGCAAGAAAATGCACGAGTGAAAGGCAAATTCCATGAGTATCCTCATTTTTGGCCAAAACTTCCAAACTTTCCCTCCAACAGTTTTGAGTGACAAATACCACTTATATCCTCTTACCCTCGTGCTATATAACAAGAACCAAGGCTCATTGGTGAAGGGAGAGGCTCATAACCGCTACATTTCAAATCTAAACATCTTGAAAGCAGCTCTGCAAATTGCTTTGAATCTCTCTTCTCCTTGGATCATTCTTCAAAATTCTTGGTGATTCAACCTCAGTGAAGCAAGGAGATCAAGCCGGCACCATTGGATTGCTTCTGGAGTGAAGGAATCGTGTTTCCAAATTTTACATCCATGTAAGTTTCTTGAACTTTGATTTATGTGTTTCAACTTGAATTAAGGATGCAAATCATGTTTATTGAATTGCTAGCTGGCCAATCATTAGGATTGATGTATATTTGAGCTTTGATTCAAGCAGAATTGTTGAAATCGTGTTCATGACTTTGTTGTTTACAGTGAGTTTTTCCAGTTTTTGAGACCTTATTTCTTGATCTATGCTTGATCTTTGAGTTTGATTCAAATTGCGTCATGTAGTATGATATGCTAGCTTCAATTTGCACTTTGTTTCATGGATTTTGGTTAAGAAACGAGCATGTTAGATGGATCTGAACATAGGCTCATGAACTGAGGAATTACACGCGTTTTGCCCTATGCTGGAGGTTGAAGATGAAGTGAGGTGGTGCGCTGTGATTGGCCTGTTTCAAATTATCATGCATTTTTCATATTTTTGATTTAATTGATTTTTCTAATTTTTATTTCTTGATCAAAATAATTTAGAAAATTCTGAAAAAGT
The DNA here is from genome assembly GCA_948472305.1 of Vicia faba. Lineage (NCBI taxonomy): Eukaryota > Viridiplantae > Streptophyta > Magnoliopsida > Fabales > Fabaceae > Vicia > Vicia faba. The sequence continues at coordinate 480,327,677 of OX451737.1, forward strand.
TATCACAAGTTCAAAATAATTTCTACTATCTTGTGTAATTTTTTTGGAATTTTTAAAAATGTTTTGATTTGTTTTAAAAATTAATGAATTTAAATAATTGCTTGTTTAGGAATCATTTTTATTTTAATTTGACCTAAAAAATTCCACAAAAAATATTTTGAGCTCACAAAATAATGTAGAAATTGATTCTGACTTTGGTTTAATTTATTTTCTATTTTTTATTAGAAATTTAATTTCAAGAGTTTATTTGAAATATTTGTTTCATAATTTTGGTTTTAACACATCTTTTAATATAAAAAAAGCCAAAAAAAATCATGTAATCTTGTGTTTAATCATAAAATCTGAATATATTTTTATTTTTACCTTTTCATGATCTTTGGTTAGGATTTGCATTTTTTGCCCTTAAATAATAGTTTAATTGCTATTTGTTTGGTTTAATTTTTATTTTAATATTTCCTATAACCCAAAAATTCACAAAAATTCAGGGATGTGTGTTTTTAGTTCTAATATCTGAATATAATTCTTGTAGGGCATTTTTATGACTTTTTGATTTAAATATTATTTTGATATGTGGATATTTGTTAATTGAATAATTGTTTGAGTTTAATTTCTTTTTTGACTTTTCCTAATTCAAAAAAAAATGAAAAAATAAATTTTCTGGCATTTAGGGTCTCTTGGTGATTGGCATGATCTTGTTTTAATTAGTTTGAGTTTTGATCCTATTTAATTAATATTTAGGATTAAAAGTCAAAATCTAGGGTTTTGTTGCTTATGGTGCAAGTTTCATGTTTAAAACCCTTGTGCCTTGGATTTTTATTGGAATTCAGGTCTTGATTATGGTTCATGAATATGTTGGGGATTTGAAAACCATTTTTCTTGAATTGTTTGACTTAGTTTGACATTGTTCCCACAAATTATTTTAAAAACTTGTCTCGGTTGGTAGTTTTGCCAACTAACTTGGAACATTGGGCCTCATTTGATCCCATCCTCAAGCACTCATGAACATAAGGCTTTCTTTCTGACTTCTAAATACTTCAAAGATGTTAAAATATTTTTGACTTGAATTATGGACCCTTATTTTTATTTTTGATGTAATGTTGAAGTGAAGGTACCCAATTATGTTTGCATGTCTTGTTGCCATTTGTTTGATGGCCAATGAACTTGAGTGAGGCCTATAATTGGGAACCTAATGATCATGTTGATTCTGATTGTCCATGTTAGCTTAATCCATTTCACTTAGAAGCTTCATATTTGAATTTTTTGAACCATCTAATGCATTATGTAAGTTTCATCTCCTATTGTGTTCATGAAGTTGTGATTGAATTAATTGTGCATGATTAAAATGTGTTTACTACTGACCTTTATGGTCTTTGTTCATATTATTCTCAAGATCTTATGATCCTTGATTGATATTCAATTGTCAATTCAACATGGTGATAGAAAGGAGCAACATTCCTCTGATTCTTTTGACCTAATCTGTACATATGCTTGCTTCCTCTTGCCTATCATGTCTAATGTTTGATGATTGCTACCATGTTGTTCTCACTTTTTTTCACCATGTGGAATACTAACTTGGTTGTTGAATGTGCGAGGTACTCTGAGAAAGTTGCCACTTTTGGGCTTTAGGCTTTGGGTGTTTCACTTTATTTGTGGAATACAATTCACTATATTGGCATTATTCTTGTGTTTGGCATGTTTGATGATTTATGCAGGATATACATACATATGATTGTGAATGCCATACATTGCCCATGGGATTTGTTCATATCTGATAAATTACTTACATCCTGATGGTGTAATTTTTGACTCGATTTGTCTACTAATGCCAGCTTGCTTGAAGTTTCTATGGGTCTCTTTTATTCTTGCTTGATTGCTACAAATAGTTATCTGTTTGGTATTGTACTACTTCCTTTCTCCTATTTTCATTTTGCATAATTCTCTGATTGCATGATGCGACCTCTGTTGCTGATATATGTCAGGAGGCCCTCTGGTTTTTGTCTAATTGCATGTGTTGTGTTTTCTTGTTGATCGATGAGTCACTCAATTTAGAAATTGAGATCACGACTTCGCTCTCAGTGCATGTTCCCTATAGGATGTCTATTGCTTTTTCTCTTTAATTGTTGATCGATGAGTCACTCAATTAGGAAATTGAGATCACGACTTCGCTCTCAGTGCATGTTCCCTATAGGATGTTTATTGCTTTTCCTCTTTAATTGTTGATCGATGAGTCACTCAATTTAGAAATTGAGATCACGACTTCGCTCTCAGTGCATGTTCCCTATAGGATAGTTTTGTTAAGCTTTCTTTGACATGCTGATTAAGGTAGCAATCCATGTATGCTAACATATGGTAGGACTTTCCCCTTTATCCTCAACCTTAGGGTCAACCATTGTATGATAACACTAGGTTAGTTTCCTTTAGTTGTTTTTCCCTTTCTTTGCATTTTGCATCTTAAAACAAATTTGTTTCTCGGCAAATCATAAGACACTTCTAATGAACTCAAACCCTTCTTCAAAGTAAAAGATACAAACCAATCTTACTTTGTACGTGTTATCTTTTAGCCGATGTTTCGCCATCGCACCTGTTTGTTATCCTACTTTGATCCTCAATATCATTGTTAGGTGTGATGTTTTGTCATTTGTTTTATTAATGTTTCGTCATCTTTACCATGATATCCTTGTTATCTTTTAGCCGATGTTTCGCCATTGCACATTTATCTTGAAGCCAATGTTTCACCATCGCACATGTTCATTATCCTACTTTGATTCTCAATATCATTGTTAGGTGTGATGTTTTGTCATCCGATTTATTGATGTTTTACCATCTTTGCCATGATATCTTGATATCTTTTAGCCGATGTTTCGCCATCGCACATTTGTTTGAAGCTGATGTTTCGCCATTGCACCTGTTTGTTATCCTACTTTGATCCTCAATATCATTGTTAGGTGTGATGTTTTGTCATTCGTTTTATCGATGTTTCGCCATCTTTGACATGTCACTTTGTTTTTTTTAACCGATGTTTTACCATCTCATTTGTTTGTTTTCTTTGATGTTTTGCCATCTTGAATATCTTTGTTTGTCTTAACTAAAAAAACACAAACCAACCAAAATATGTAAGCCGAACTACGACTGCTCTGATTCCTTAAAAGGGATACGTAGGCATTGGGGTAGGGCCCAACCGAGCATAACTTTTATTTTACCTACATTATTTTCTTTTTCCTTTTGCATGCATTCCCTTTTCAGTGTTAAGCCATAGACATAGGATTTGACCACAGCCATTTAGATTAGACAACAAGAGTGGATACCGTAGAGTACTACGGGCGTGTGGGGTGCTAATACCTTCCCCTCGCGTAACAGACTCCCTTACCCGATCTCTCGGTTGAAAGACCGTGATTTCCCCATTTCCAGGTTTTATCGATGTTTACCTTTCCCTTACGGTGGGATAAAAGACGTTCGGTGGCGACTTCATTGATGTTTCATTAACATCCAGATGACGGGTTTCGGCCGCGTGGTTTCAAGTGGGGCACCTTCTGTTATAAGGTAATTCCTTTTGAGTTGAAGAATGTTGGGGCAACTTATCAGCGCGCCATGGTCTCTTTATTCCACGATATGATTCACCATAAGATCGAGGTTTATGTTGATGACATGATAGCCAGGTCCCAGACTGAGGAAGAGCACCTTGATCATCTCCAGAAACTGTTTGACAGGTTGAAGACTTACAAGCTGAGGTTGAATCTGAACAAGTGTACCTTCGGGGTAAGGTCTGATAAGCTTCTGGGTTTTGTTGTTAGTGACAAAGGTATTCAGGTAGATCCTGCAAAGGTAAAATCCATACAAGAGATTTCGGCTCCCTGCACAGAAAAAGAAGTTAGAGGTTTCTTGGGACGCCTGAATTACATCGCCAGGTTCATTTCACATCTGACTGCTACTTGTGAGTCAATCTTCAAGCTGCGGAAGAAAGATCAAGTGTTAAAATGGAATGATGAATGCCAGACTTCTTTTGAAAGAATCAAAGAATACCTTCAAGAACCACCAATTCTGATGCCTCCAGTTGAAGGAAGACCTTTGATATTATACCTGACAGTGCTAGACAGTTCAATGGGGTGTGTGTTGGGGCAGCATGACGAGTCTGGTCGAAAAGAGCATGCAATTTACTACCTTAGCAAAAAGTTTACCGACTGTGAGACCCGATACTCATTTCCCGAGAAAACTTGTTGCGCTTTGGCATGGGCGGCTCGCCGACTGAGAAAATATATGCTGACTCACACTACCTTGTTGATATCAAAGATGGATCCGATCAAATATATTTTCGAGAAGCCTGCCTTATCCGGAAGAATAGCAAGATGGCAGATGATCTTAATCGAGTATGACATCTAATGCACAACCCAAAAAGCAATCAAGGGGAGTGTATTGGCGGATCATTTGGCGCATCAGGCCGTGGATAACTACTAGTCCATGAATTTCGAGTTCCCGGATGAGAATATCATGTTGGTAACCGACTGCAAAGAACCTGGACCGGATGAAGGACCCGAGGAGGGATCCCGATGGTCTATGTATTTTAATGGAGCCTCGAACGCATTGGGTAATGGCATTGGTGCTGTAATTATATCTCCTAAGGGCTGTCAAACTCCGTTCACCGCCCGATAATGTTTTAACTGCACCAAAAATATGGCGGAGTATGAAGCGTGTATCATGGGTCTTCGAGCTGCTATTGACCTGAGGATTAAGTTCTTGAGTGAATTCGGAGATTCCACTCTGGTAATAAGTCAGATCAAAGGCGAGTGGGATACGAAGCACCCGAATCTTATTCCTTACAAAGAGTATGTACTGACATTGCTCCCACACTTTGAGGAGATAACCTTTGAACATTTCCCATGAGAGGAGAACCAGTTAGCGGACGCGCTAGCTAACTTGTCTTCTATGTTCAAGGTTAGGTGGGACAATGAATCTCCCCAGATTACTATTGAGAGGTTGGACGAACCCGCACATTACTGTGACATTGAGACTGAAGAGGTAGCAGATAAACCCTGGTTTCACGAGGTAAAGAGGTATCTTGAGACTCAAGAATACCTCGAGGGGGCATCTGTTAATGATAAGAAGTTTCTGAGAAGGTTCGCTGCGAAGTTCTTCATCAGTAATGGAATCCTCTATAAGTGTAACCATGACTCAGCCTTATTGCGGTGTGTAGACAAGAGCGAGGCAGAGAGGATCGTGGCAGAGTTACATGAAGGTACCTTCGGAAGTCATTCCAATGGACATACCATGGTGAGGAAAATCCTACGGGCAGGATATTACTGGTCCACTATGGAAGCCGATTGTTATCAGCACTCTCGAACCTGTCATAAGTGCCAAGTCTATGATGATAAGGTGCATGTACCTCCGGTTCCCCTGAATGTTTTGAAGACTCCCTGGCCTTTTGCGATGTGGGGTATTGATATGATCGGCGAAATCAGACCTACCGCGTCTAACGGCCATCGCTTCATTCTGGTAGCCATTGATTACTTTACAAAGTGGGTTGAGGCAACTTCCTTTGCTACAGTAACCAAGAAAGTTGTGGCGCGGTTCATCCGACACAATCTGATCTGTTGATATGGTGTCCCAGAGAGAATTATTACTGACAATGGTATAAATCTCAATAACACAATGATCACCGAGCTCTGCAAACAGTTCAAGATTCAGCATCATAACTCTTCTCCCTACCGGCCGAAGATGAATGGGGCGGTTGAAGCAGCTAACAAGAACATCAAAAAAATTGTACAGAAGATGAAAGTGACATACAAAGACTGGCACGAGATGTTACCATTCTCTCTTCATGGGTACCGTACCTCAGCACGAACGTCAACAGGGGAAACACCCTACTCTTTGGTGTATGGCATGGAGGCAGTCCTATCCATCGAAGTCCAGATACCCTCTCTCAGGATTATGAAGGATGGAGGTTTAAACGAAGACGATTGGATCCAAACCCGACTTGATCAGCTGAATCTAATCAATGAAAAGAGACTTACTGCTATCTGTCATGGTCAGACGTATCAAAAGCGAATGATCAAGGCTTTTAACAAGAAAGTCAGACTTCAAGAATATCAAGTAGGGGATCTAGTGATTAAACGCATCATACTACCGCAAGGTGATCCCCAGGGGCAAATGGACCCCCATATATGAAGGGCCATTTGTGGTTAAGAACATTTTCTCGGGAGGAGCTATGATTCTAACCACCATGGGTGGTGACGACCTTCCTCACCCCGTCAATGCAGACATAGTGAAAAGATACTACGCATAATCAAAGACCCGCTAGGTTGACTGGCCTAGGCAAAAATAAGGGCTTCCCGGTGAACCAAAAGGGTTCGGGCAAAAGTAAGGGATGAAAATGAAAAACTGTACACCCGACAAGTCGAAAACCTGAAAAGGCGACTTAGGCAAAACAGGGTATCCCGGTGGACTGAAAACCCGAAAGGGTGGTCCAAGAAAAAATTAGGGATCGAAGCGTAACACAATGTCTCATTGGATCATCTCGCAACCAGACTTCGGTATCAACTATCAAGCTCGGACAGCGTCAATCAATCTGATCAACCTTCGGCCAAGTAGCAAGGTGATGAGACGCTTGAAGATATAAAGGCAATAATAGAGTTGGAACCCGATGGGATTGTTTCACATAACTATTTTCCTTCTTTTTTTACAAATTCTAATTTCTTTCGGCGGTGTTCTCTTACTAGGACGTCAGCCTCTTCGTACAAAAATGCCTATTACGGGCCAATTGCAAAATTCAATACAATTCATTTTCACAAGAAATTTCAATTTGTTTTTCTTTTTCTGTTTTGTTTTGTAAGAACGTCCAATGATTCATTTTTGATATATGCATTTGAAAATAATGGCTGCTCATAAATATTTACACAAGAAACAAAAGACAATTACTCGTAATGCCAAAAATAGGGAAAACAAGAAGTGCACAAACCTTACAGTTACTCTGCCCATCAGGTATCGGGATAATGCCAGCTTGAGAACATGAGTAGTGGTACATACACTCCCCACAGAGTAAAAAGTATCCAAAGACAGTGACGTTAGCTTTCCCGAACAGGACATAACTCTCCCCAGCTGAGGTTCACAATGGCGAGTGAGTCAGTAAATTTTTCCCCAAGCAGAGTTTATTTCTCTCACAAGCAGAAATTTAATCTCCAACAGAATTCATTATCACCAGTAACGGAAATTCATCCCCAGCCGAGTTGATTTCTCCAAATCAACAGATCTATCAACAGAGTATCTCCTCTCCAACAGAGTTATTCCCCGCAGAGTTATCCTCAGACAGGGTCTCTTCCAGCAGAATATTCACCATCCAACAGAATGGTAACTCCCCAGCTAGTCATCTCTATTCACCACCCCCAGCAGAAGTAGAGGAACTATGGTTTTTTACAACAGTCAAGAATACCATTTCTCATACTCTCCAAACAGCAGTCAGGGATTTATTTTCCCGGACTCAGATTATTAGTCAACATTTCATGTTCATACACCATGACATGTGCATACATTACATATAACATAATCTCAGTTATTTTGAGAACCTCATCACAATTCATCTCATGCATCGCACATAACTAACCCTGTATTTCTTTCAGGAAAGACAATTATTATCAACAATTTCCAACAGGTCCATGATTAACACTCGAAGCTAAACAGAGTAATCATCGGTTGCACAAATGCAACCTTACGCAGGTTTCTCACAGAAGTTTTACACAAACCTAGAACAACGCAAGCCCTCCTATTCAGGCTTTTCATCTCAAGGTAACCCTACGATCCAGGTTCCTTCCCTCAACCCTACTATTCAGGCTTTCATGTCGAAGTAACCCTACTATCCAGGTTCCTTCTCAAGCCCTATTATCCAGGATTTCATCTCAAGGTAACCCTACGATCCAGGTTCCTTCCCACAGCCCTACTATCCAGGCTTTCATGTCGAAGTAACCCTACTATCCAGGTTCCTTCTTACAGCCCTACTATCCAAACTTTCATGTCGAAGTAACCCTACTATCCAGGTTCCTTCTCACAGCCCTACTATCCAAGCTTTCATCTCAAGGTAACCCTACAATCCAGGTTCCTTCCCACAACCCTACTATCCAGGTTTCATATCGAAGTAACCCTACTATCCAGGTTCCTTCTTACAACCCTATTATCCAGGCTTTCATCTCAAGGTAACCCTACGATGCAGGTTCCTTCCCACAGCCCTACTATCCAGGATTTCATGTCGAAGTAACCCTATTATCCAGGTTCCTTCCCACAACCCTACTATCCAGGCTTTCATGTCGAAGTAACCCTATTATCCAGGTTCCTTCTCATAGCCCTATTATCCAGGCTTTCATGTCGAAGTAACCCCACTATCCAGGTTCCTTCCCAAGCCATACTACCCAGGCTTTCATCTCAAGGTAACCCTACGATCCAGGTTCCTTCCCATAACCCTACTATCCAGGCTTTCATGTCGAAGTAACCTTACTATCCAGGTTCCTTCCCAAGCCCTATTATCCAGGCTTTCATCTCAAGGTAACCCTATGATCCAGGTTCCTCCCCACAACCCTACTATCCAGGCTTTCACGTCGAAGTAGCCCAACTATCCAGGTTCCTTCTCAAGCCCTACTATCCAGGCTTTCATCTCGAAGTAACCCTACTATCCAGGTTCTTTCTCATAACCTTACTATCCGGGTTCTTCTTCTCTTATCCCCAGATAACAGTCCACAATACTGTAAGACCGGGACCCGATCAAACACGATTGGTTTCGCATCTCTCCAGTAAGTCCGGTGCAACATATACCCCAACCAGATACACAGTTCACTTCTGCTTCCCCAAACTGGAGTTATTCCCCAGTAGAGTAATAGACAACTGAAGCTCCTAAAACTCTATTTCTCCCAAGACATAGACCAACATTTCCCAGCAGATTCCTCCTCAACAACAACAATAGGGACTCTCGTCAAAGGAATATCTCAGCAAATCCACATTCTCTAGATGGCATCTTTAAGCCCATCTCAGACAATTCTCCGTCACATCCAGGATGGCATCTTTAAGCCCATCTCCGACAAATCTTCTATCATCAACTTCCAAATGGAATCTGTAAGCCCATTCCCGATGTCACAAGTTGAGTGCCACTTCATGCGAGTGCAAATTTCTGGGCACTTTAGTGTTAAATCATCTTCCACCTTCAGATTACGAAAGGAAGACAAGCCAATCTACATCCGCAGGTTTAAGAAGATTGAACAGGGGCATCTATTGCACCCCAAAATTTTCCCTCCCATATTTCTCAACACATGGAAAGTGAGGTCCCCATATTGCTCAAGGAAGTTCAAGAATTGACCAGACAAACTCTCTCTTAAGGCAGTATACCTCAAATTAGGGTTTCCATATTCATCAAGATGTGTGAACCACAAAGGACTAAAATTCTCACCATTGTCCTAATATGTTCGCAATATCATCCATGTCAAGTTTCAAGTCTTACAGAAGAAGTTTGCTTAGTCAATTGCTCAAATGCCTGAAAACCACATGTACTAGGTCAAAAGACAATTGTGGCCCACATACAGTCAAACTTCAATATTTTTGGTCAACATCCTCATTTTGAAGTATTATTCATAATTTTATCAAGGGTTGATCATGATTCCTCAAGGATTTCTCACAATTCATCAAAACCCAAAAGTTGCTAAATTAGGGTTTTACAAGAAAAGTCAACTCAAGTTTGACCAAGCATAACTTTCTCATACTTTATCAGAAATGACCCATCCAAATCTCATTTTGAAGATTATGCAATTCCTTACAATTCATCTTCAGCTCCAAAATCCATAATATTCACTCACAAAAAGATATGAAATTTTGACATTATAGGTCCTTTTGAAAAGTCAACAAAAACACCTTTTGGGTCAAAGCTTCATACATGAACATGTAAAACTCAATTGAGATGATACCAAAAGTGTTGTTTAGAGGACATCCTAAGCTTTCTAAAAAGTCCAATAACACCTCTCTAGGCTCAAAATTGAGAGAGTTATGCATTGGCCAAGTTGACCATTTTTGCAAAATTGCCAAAAGTCAAATGTGCTCAAATTTGCATTTTTTGCTAAATGGGCCCAACGTTTTATGCTTGCACCTCACTTATAATGTGGTCCACGACTCAAATATTCACCCACACAATATTTTCTTCATTTTTAAATTTATTTTGATTTTTCATTAATTAAGAAGTGAATTAAATCAAATAATTGATGAATAATAGCAAAGATATGATTTGATTTCGTTTTTGGACAAGTTGGCAATCAAAATATGTTGAATTATCAAGCCCAAAACGAATCAAGCATAATTGGTACAAAAAAGAGCATGATTGGCATGGTTATGGAAAGATATCATATGGCTTAAAAATCAAATATTCCATTCATGAATTCTCAAGATTGGATCCAAAATTGTTAACCTAATTGGATTCAATACATATACTGAAGTTTGTGGAACCCTAAACACAAGAATTTTCGTGCACAGCCTGCCTCCAAAAACCAGAACAAAACTTCCAAATTTCCAAGGAAAGTGTGAGACAAATCTTCTTCCACAGGCCAATTCGAGGTGTGCTGGAGTTTCCAATTGCTTGCTAGACATCTCAAGAAGCTAACAGCATCCTTTGCAAGCTTCAAAACACCCAGAATCGCACCCTACAGGCATCACAGTTTACCCTAAAAACTCAAACTCGATTTCACTGATTTACTCATCATAAGCATATCTTAGTTATATATTCTTGTTCATCATCTTGTTTGCAAGTTATTGGTACCATTTAATTGCATTTACAGCGCAAGAATCGCAATATGCCATAGCTAGGGTTTGTGAGCTCGTTTTGGGGTTTCTTAACCTAGGCAAAATTAAGCTTGATAATGGGTACCATGATGATCAGGGCTTCAAACCCAGTTTATTCATGGTCACCAATGGAATTTATATTGTTTGTATATGATTTTTGAATGTTACAGGTTTGTAGCTACAGGAAAAAACTGTCACTATAGCTTATAATGACAAATTCTGTTGTAGGTAAAAGTCTATAAAACTAAGGCGACGTTTGCAACGAAGAAGGTGATGTGTGGCAGCCAACTATTGGAGCTTTTAAATCTCGAGCTTTTTTCTGACCTAACCATCTTGTTTGGCATATTACGTTTTGTTTGCATTATGTTAATAAATAACCATTGTAGCGCAGCTGGCAACATGGCATTGGCAAAAGGCATAAGGACCTGGGTTCGATCCCAGGTCCAGACCACTTTCTTTATTTTCTTTTCCTCCAACAGATCCAGCGCATCTCTCATCCTGATGTCCATCAGTATCCAGCCACTTGATCCAGCATAGTACCAGATCCAACGCACAGGCAGTGAGGGTCTATGGTACACGCTTAAGTCAACGTTACAAGAGATCAGGCGCTGACTGGGCTTGGAGGGTTATTGGGCTTGGGAAATTCAGATTTACACCCCCCTCTTCAGCAACACAATCAGGCCCAATTCTCAATCTTTCTCTTTTTTTTTTATTATTTTGTTTCCTTTACTCTTTTCAATTTATTCATTTATCTTATTTTTAAAATCATTTTTTTTATAAAATCATAAAATCAAGAATTCACAAAATTAGAATTAGGTTTTTATTAAATTTAATTTTTAATTAATTAGCTTAATGTAATTTAGGGCAATTTAATTCTTCTTTTCACAATTAAAAACAATTAGAAAATTAGGTTTAAATTCTTCATTTAATTATTTTCTTTTTCCAAATAAAAACACATAAAATAGGTTAACTTAATTATTTTTCTTAATTAAAGTTAATTAGTAATTAGGTTCTTTTTTAAATTCAATTATTCCTTATTTTCTTAAAATAACAAAAATGAGAAAAAAATGATTTTTCTTTAATCAATTGCAATTAGGTTTAGTCAAGGGTCAAAACCCTAATTTCTCACGTATTTAATTTATCGTGCACTTGTTATTACTTTTGCCATTATTTTGTAACTGTTTCAAGGATGTAATAGTTTAAATTAGGATTTTAAATTCCACATTTTTATTATACGTCAAGGCAATTATGTAACTGTCAAGGCCATGTAATAGCTAGGTTTATTTCCTCTTTTAATTTCAACAAACTTTTTAACTGTCTAGATGTATGGCTAATAGGATTGTATGGCAAGAATGCATGAAAAATTAAAACAGTTAGAAAACCCTAATGTGCGATTAAATAAATGAAACAAATCACTCGCACATGTTCACTCCTAGGGTTCACCTCACTTAGGTTGCCTTCAGTACACAATCATTAAGCATAGGAGATTTTAGTGGTGGCCTTCCTGTCTAAAGGATAAAATGTCCCATTCGAATGTTGCTTCGGAAATGTTGCCTCAAATGTTGCCTCGAAAAGATCTTAAGACTCTAGGGTTACTACTAAGGTTTTATAACTATTTCTTTAGTGATTGTATTTGTCCCTTTCGAACGTCTCTTACAAATTCCAACAACGGTGCTACCTATTTCTCAATAGTAGGATAGCGCTGTCTAAAGGAAATAAGAATAGAAACAATCTTTTTTCGAGTAGGTAGATGCTAGTAGGTACTTGCTCAAATTAAAACCTTTCACACTTTCACTTTTAAAACAAATGTTCAAAACAACTTCATCACACCCTTGAGGACTGATACAAGGGTTATCACGAAGTAAAACATTTTCAAAAACAAGCACACACACAAGCAATTTCAAAATGAGCAAGTACCTAAGAGCCCATGGAAAACCATGGATAGAAAGGGTGCTAACACCTTCCCTTTCTATAATCTACCCCCCATACTCAAAATATCGAAAAAGGATTTTTTCTGTACTTTTTTCCTTTCCGATTGGATGAAATAAAAGTCGGTGGCGACTCTTGCTTACCGCGACATTTTGCGAATAAAAAAAACGCAAAACGTAAACCAGTAAAAACAGTCGGTTCTGCCACCGTATCACACTCACTCCTAGGGTTTGCCCCACTTGGTCACCTCGGAAATAATGGTCGCTTCCCTCGAACGTAGGGATACCTTAGCAATGTCCCGCGATTCAAAGTCGTCATAAAGATCATAGTCCCTACTTGTCCCTCGAGTTGCCTACGAATTAATCTTATGACGATAGTCCCTTCAAAATGCTAAGGTATCCTTACTTGTTGCCTTCAGAGACCATTTCGTCCCTTTGAACGTCCCTTAAAATTCCAACGACAGAGCTACCTACTCCTTAATAGCATGATAGCGATGTCTAAAGGAAACGAAAACAAACAGACTTTTTTCGAGTAGGTAGAAAACTCTTAAGTACTTGCTCAAAACAAAAACTTTTTCACACAAGCACTTTTCAAAAACAGTTTTCAAAACAACTTTGTCACACTCTTGAAGACAGATACAAGTGTTACCACGAAGTTAAACAAAAACTTTTCAAAACACACACAAGCAATTTCAAAATGAGCAAGTACCTAAGAGCCCATGGAAAACCACGGATAAAAAGGGTGCTAACACCTTCTCTTTCTATAATCTATCCCCGTACTCAGAAACATCTCGAAAAAAAGGCTTTTTCTGTTCTTTTTCCTTTTCCTTTGTTGGATGAAATAACAGTCGGCGACGACTCTTGCTTACCGCAACATTTGCGAATGCAAATGCAAAACCAGTATAACAGTCGGTTCTGCCACCGTATCACAGAACTGGCGACTCTGCTGGGGAATACATAACGTGGGGTATACCTTAGGATCTAGGTCATTTTAAAAATTGGTTTCCATTTTGTTTTGTCTGCTTTATCCTTAAGGGTTTTGTTTGGGTATTGTTGAAGATCCCATACTCGGATCTGGGGACACTTTTTAAGTAAACATCAATAGATCATGGAGACTGCACGGCGTAGATCGATATGGTTTAAGCGATGGTTGTGTTGGTGTGACACTTTGGTTGGTACCGGTATCCTTCGTGTGGAAACGAGGAGAATGCGGGGCCGACGCATGGTGTCGTGAAGCACTAATGGACCTTAGAATCTTAGTTGAACAAACTTGGCCATTAGAAAGAAGTGAGATAGCCGGCCTCAGTATAAAGCTGATGATTGGTTGATACTCGATGCTACAATAATTGAGATCTGACTTTCGGGATATTTCGGCCGCAAGAAAAGATTGCCTGAGCTGAAACAATGCCCGATAAAGGATGATCAGTGATATTGAGAATCCTTAGAACCCGGTTACTTTCTAAGACAAGTTTGAAACCAACTAAACTTCAAGAGGGTACTTACCTTTAACCTCATGCAAGCCTTTGAACCTAAGGTCTATTGTGTGCTTTGCTTGTGTGTGATTTACTCTATTTGAACATAACATCATGCATCATAACATAATATCGATTCTCATTACACTAACCATTTCAAGAACCAAGGGAACTTATCTTTGTTATATTTTACTGATCATGGCTTCCGCTCGTAGAAACACTATCTGAATCAGCTTTGTGAGAATATCTCCCTAACTCAAGGAACTAGTATTAAGGGTTCCTGAAACTTCTTCGTTTACTAAGAGACATGGTCGACTTCTCAACCTGGTTACTTCGAGCTTTGATGAAAAGATGATGGGTGTACTCTTTCAGTTCTTTGATCCCAAGCACCACTACTTCACCTTTCCAGACTATCAGTTGGTACCTACCATGGAAGAGTTCTCTCAGTTATTGAATTTACCCATTCTTGACCAGGTGCTTTTCACAGGTTTAGAAGAGGTTCCTAAGCCAGAAGTCACTGCCTCAACTTTGCATCTAAAATGGGCCGACGTGGTATCCAATTGGGAAACAAGAAGCGGAGTCAAGGGTTTTCTAGCCAAGTTACTAATAGATAAGGCCTAACTGTTTTGGGATAATTTGGACTTTCAGACTTTTGAGGAGGTCTTGGCCCTTCTAATCTATGGGTTAGTATTGTTCCCTAATCCAGACTTACTCATAGATGTGAATGCTATCAAGATCTTCCTCTCTCGCAACCCTATGCCTACCTTGCTCGGAGATATCTTGCATGCTCTCCATAATCGTACCATGAAGAGAAGAGGGGTTCTTATGTGCTGCATGCCATTACTGTCGAGGTGGTTTACTTATCACCTCCCTAAGTCAGTGCTGAAGAATGAAGAAGGTTTGGGTTGGTCCAAAGGATAATGTCACTTTCTCACGTGGATATTCTCTGGTATTCCCGATTTATGGGAGATATTTCTATTATTGACCGCTGCGGGGAGTTTCCTAATGTCCCACTACTTGGCATTAGGGGAGGCATAACTTACAATCCTTGTTTGGCTACGCGACAATTTGGTTACGCTCGAAGGGATGGTCCTCATGATATACTTATCCAGGGCATTGTGTTTAACTATGAGGATGATGTTCAAGGGTATCGCCAGAGGTTCATACGAGCTTGGGGCATGGTAAACAGATCTGACGCCAAGAATTTGGGGCCAAAGAATTCCATTCCTATGGAATCTTATCTCCAATGGGTACGAGCTCGCACTCAGAAACTTATGATTCCCTACATAGACATCTTACCAATGATTGTGGAGCCCATTACTGAAGGGGATATTCCCTACACGGTTCTTCATCCTAATATGCCCACCGATCTTGAAGAACTACAGAGGTCCTAGATTCAGTTGAAGAAGGAGCATGATACTTATAAGGACCAGTTCTATGCCCAGGAGAAGAAAGTTTTAGAGATCACAAAGCAGCTTCATGAGGAAAGAAGCCTTAATGTCTATCTCGGCACAAAGAGGAAGCATCCATGGGAAACTTGATTTCTTTTAGTTTTTAGAATTTTCAATTGTAACGCCTAAAAGGAAATTGTATTTTGAGTTCTACTAATAAAATCTTTGTTTCATTTTGGTTCACAAATTTAAATTTCCCAAAGTCCTTGAAATCATTGCATACGCATCCCATCCATAGCATTGCATAAACAGGTACCATTACAGGTTTCTCATCTTCTTCGCTGTTTATTTCAGCAAAAAATGTCTTATGAACAAAGCATCAAAGATCTCCAGGCACAAAATGCCCAATTTCAACAGATGTTCATAACTCTGTCAAAAGGGCAGGAGGATCTGAAGGCCCTCATTCTGAAAGAGAAGAAGAAGAAGAAGCTCGCTGGTATCCTTAATATGGGCAGAAGATTCAAAGGGCCGCTAAGGCAACCAGTCAATCTGGCCTCCTCGTCTAAGGAAGGGGAGAATCAAGAGAGGGAGACAAGGGAGGAGGACTCCAGTCCTGAAGTTTATGACAATGATACAGACTACAATGATGAGTAATATCCTCCCACTGAGGATAAATACAAGCAGTTAGAAGATCGATTGAGCGCTATGGAAGTCCATAGAATACCTGGGTTAGACTTTGGAGAACTGGGATTGGTGTTGGGAGTGGTCATCCCGCAGAAATTTAAGGCTCCGGTTTTTGCAAAGTATGATGGGGTGTCTTGCCCAAAGCTCCATCTCCGTTCCTATGTAAGGAAGATCCAACCCCACACCGCCGATAGAAACTTGTGGGTTCACTTCTTTCAAGACAGTCTGTCGGGGACTCAACTTGAATGGTTCTACCAACTGGAGGGAACCAATATCCGAAACTAGGAGGATTTGGCTGCTGCTTTTTTTAAGCAGTATCAATACAACGCAGACCTTGCCCCTACTCGCACTCAACTCCAGAGTATGTCCATGGGTGTAGGTGAAGGCTTTAAAAACTATGCGCAAAAATGGAGATATTTGGCTGGGAGAGTCCAACCCCCTTTATCTGACAAGGAGTTGGTTGACATGTTTCTTGGAATGTTGTCTGGTCCATTCTTCAACCATTTGATCGGCAGCTCGTAAGCTGCTTTCACTGAGCTAATATTAACTGGAGAGAGGGTAAAAGCCGGGATCCGGAGCCGCAAAATACAGAAAGACACCTCTTCGAGTTCAGCAAAGAAGCCCTTCACTGGTAAGAAGGAAGCCAATGTTATCTATATCCCAAGAGGTAAGAGTGGAGTTGAACACCGTCCAACGGTAAGTGCTGTAATGATACCTAGGCCTGCGGCTGCTCCACAATGCAACAATCAACAAAGGGTAGAAATACCACAAAGGCGGTTCACCCGGATTAACATGACGCTGGCTGAGGTTCTACCCCATCTACTAAGATCCAACTTGGCAACCTTGAAAGAGGCTACCAAGAATCCTAATACCACATCTCCTCGGTACAATCCAAACGCTCGGTGTGCCTACCATTCTGAGAGTCCTGGCCACGATACAAATGATTGTTGGGCTCTGAGAAATAAAGTACAAGATCTGATTGAAGCTAAGGAGATTGAGTTCGATGCTCCGGAGAATCCCAATGTCATAATTGATCCCATGCCTAAGCACAACCGTGAAGTTAATGTCGTTGATACTAGTCTGTTTGTGACCTCAATTGATGAAGTTTCTACTCCTCTTATGAATGTTAAGAAGAATTTGTTGCTGGCCGGTTTACTTCCGGGTTGTGGTGAAGGTTGCCACATGTGTTCATCTCTGCCCACTGGTTTCTATTTGTTGAGAGCAGGTGTCCAACGCCTCATGGACAGCAGAGAAATTTTGTTCGAAAAGACTTTGATTCCCACTATTCTGTGTGAAAATATTGCTATTATAACCATTTCCGCCAATCCTTCCATGGTCTCCTCGAGAAGACCTATTAGGATTACACCCTCTCTGAGAGTCGCTCCGTTAATAATCACTTTTCCTAGTCCTGTCCCATACGCCTCGGACAAAGCTGTCCCTTGGCATTATGGCGTTGATGTTTACTATCATGGTGTTAAACAAGATCTGAAGAATGAAGAGGTTGATCCCGATGTCAGTAACATTGTCGGGACCAGTAAGATTACCAGAAGTGGAAGGGTTTTCTCTCCCGAGATTTCCCCGAAGACTGTCAATAAGCCTGTTGTTATTCCATCTGTTGTTCCGGCTAGTACTTCAGCTACTACTCCCGTTCTTACTCCAGTTGTTACCCTCATTGATGAGTCATCTGGGACTCGAGGCAAAGAAGCTATAGGTGAGCCTTCCCGGACGGAGGCACCTAGAAAAATTGTTGTGTAATCCTCTAAGCAAAAGATATAGGAGATATTAAAAATAATTAAAAAGAGCGACTACAATGTGGTCGAGCAGCTGGGGAAGACCCCCTCGAAGATATCGATGTTGTCTCTGTTGTTATGCTCCGAGGCCCATGCAAAGGCTTTGATTGCATTCCTCAAAACTGCACATGTGCCACAAGAAACCTCGGCCAATCAATTCAAAGACTGTGTGGCCAGCTTGACTGTTGAGAATGGACTGGGTTTTTCAGATGCCGACCTAACACCGAAAGGGAGGAAGCATAATGATGATCTGCATGTCTCAATCGAATGCATGGGCACCACTATGGCTCATGTACTGGTGGATACTGGGTCTTTGCTGAATGTTCTGCCTAAGTAGGCTCCTGCTCGGCTAGATTGTAAAGGCTTGACCTTAAAGCCTAGTAACATTGTGGTAAGGGCTTTTGACGGGTCAAAGAGAATGGTGCATGGGGAGGTGGAAATCCCTGTCAAGGTAGGCTCTCAGACCTTTGGGTCCACCTTCTATGTGATGGACATCAGGCCATCGTACTCTTTGTGTTGGGTCGTCCTTGGATCCATGAAGTTGGGGCCGTTACTTCTACACTGCACCAAATGCTGAAGTATCCGGTGAAGGGGAAGATTGTCACTGTGTGTAGAGAAGAAGAGTATATGGTGAGCCACCTGAACTCCTTCAGGTATGTGGAGATGGACGAGGAATTCATAGAAACACCTTGTCAAAACTTTGAAGAGGTTCCTCAGATTTTAGCATATACCGAGACTACCACCAACAACAAACCTCCTTTGAAGATGGCTTCCCTCAAAGATGCCAGAGCGGTGGTCGAAGAAGATGGGTGTACCAACTGGGGACAGCTCCCTGATTTTACTCACAAAATTGACAAATTTGGTTTGGGCTTTACTTCAGGAGCTCAAAGGGCTGTTCGACGCGCTTGGGATGGAGGACCTCCCCTACGCATCAACAATAGTGGGGTCAATGCTATTGAAGACAGTGAGGACGACTCTGATATTGACAACTGGATTTACCCGACTACCAACGGTGGATCGAGTAATTGGACGGCCAGAGATTTTATACCAGTTTCTTTTATTCCGCAGTAATTGTCTTACTTGTTTTCTGAGTTTGTAATAAACTATTTAAACTTTATGGCCTTGTGTCTTACCCGAGGCACAATGGTTCTATCTGTGAGGGTTATTTTGTCATTTCATATATCATCAATAAAATATTGGACGTTTCTTGCATACAAATTTTGCGCTCTCTGTTTTTCTTTTCTGCCTTTACTTTATCAATACAGTTATGCTCTTACACACACTCACGTATCAAACTGCAAATCCATATCCACTCTGGATCCCATTGATAATAGTTCTACTATTGCCAATTATGATTTTGAAAATCCGATCAATCAAGCCGAGGACGAAGGTGAGGACGATTGTGAGGTGCCTGGAGAACTTGCTAGACTATTACAGCATGAAGAGAGGGCTATACAGCCTCATGAAGAGCCAGTTGAGACGATAAACTTGGGCACGAAGGAGGACAAAAGAGAAGTCAAGATCAGCGCAAATCTGGAGACTAAGATTAAACATCATTTGATACAGATGTTACACGACTATGTTGAGATCTTCGCCTAGTCATATGAAGACATGCCTGGTTTAGACACTGATATTGTGGTACATCGTCTTCCAACTAAAGAAGATTGTCCTCCGGTTAAACAGAAGGTTCTCCGTATGCGCCCTAAAATGTCAGAGAAGATCAAGGCAGAGGTCATGAAGCAGTTCGACATAGGGTTCTTAGCTGTCACCTCCTATCCGCAGTGGGTTGCTAACGTCGTTCCGGTACCTAAGAAGGACGGAAAGGTACGGATGTGTGTGGATTACAGAGACCTGAACAGGGAAAGCCCCAAGGTTCACTTTTCGCTTCCACACATTAATGTTCTGGTTGACAACACCACACAACACAAAATCTTCTCCTTCATGGATGGTTTCTCTGGCTACAACCAGATCAAGATGGCTCTTAAAGACATGGAGAAGATAACCTTTGTCACACAGTGGGGCACCTTCTGTTACAAGGTAATGCCTTTTGGGTTGAAGAATGCTGGGGCAACCTATCAGTGGGCCATGGTCGCTTTGTTCCATGATATGATTCACCATGAGATCGAGGTTTATGTTGATGACATGATAGCCAGGTCTCAAACCAAAGAGGAACACATTGATCATCTACAAAATTTGTTCGACATGTTGAAGACAAAAAAGTTGAGGTTGAATCTGAACAAGTGCACCTTCGGGGTAAGGTCTGGTAAGCTTCTGGGTTTCATCATCAGTGACAAAGGTATTCAGGTAGACCCCGCAAAGGTAAAGTCCATACAAGAGATGTCGGCTCCCCGTATAGAGAAGGAAGTTAGAGGTTTCTTGGGACGCTTGAATTATATCGCCAGGTTCATTTCACATCTAACTGCTACTTGTGAGCCCATCTTCAAGCTTCTACAGAAAGATCAAGTGGTAAAGTGGAATGACGAATTCCATACTGCTTTCGAAAGAATCAAGGAATACCTTCAAGAACCACCAATTTTGATGCCTCCGGTTGAAGGAAGACCTTTGATATTATACTTAACGGTGCTAGACAATTCAATGGGGTGTGTGTTAGGGCAGCATGACGAGTCTGGTCGAAAAGAGCATGCAATATTCTACCTTAGCAAAAAGTTTACCGACTTTGAGACACGATAATCACTGCTCGAGAAAACTTGTTGCGCTTTGGCATGGGCTGCTCGCCAACTAAGACAGTACATGCTGACTCACACTACTCTGTTGATATCTAAGATGGATCCAATCAAGTACATCTTCGAGAAGCCCGCTCTCTCTGGAAGAATAGCGAGATGGCAGATGATCTTAAATGAATACGATATACAATATACAACCCAGAAAGCAATCAAGGGAAGTGTATTAGCTGATCATTTGGCTCATCAGGCCGTGGATGACTACCAATCTATGAATTTTGAGTTCCCGGATGAGAACATTATGCTGAGGACTGACTATGAAGAACCTAGACCGGATGAAGGGCCTGAGGAGGGATCCCAGTGGACTATGGTTTTTAACGGAGCTTCGAACGCACTCGGTAATGGCATTGACACCGTAATCATATCTCCTGAGGGCTGTGATACTCCTTTCACCGCCCGATTATGTTTCAATTACACTAACAACATGGTAGAGT
Source organism: Vicia faba (assembly GCA_948472305.1). Lineage (NCBI taxonomy): Eukaryota > Viridiplantae > Streptophyta > Magnoliopsida > Fabales > Fabaceae > Vicia > Vicia faba. The sequence continues at coordinate 480,348,911 of OX451737.1, forward strand.
ATGAAGCCTGCATTATGGGTTTCAAAGCCGCTATCGACCTCAGGATTAAGTTCTTAAATGTCTTCAGGGATTCAGCCTTGGTGATAAGTCAAATCAAAGGCGAATGGGATACGAAGCATCCGAATCTCATCCCATATAAAGAGCACGTACTGACATTTCTCCCACACTTTGAGGAGGTAACCTTTGAACATTTCCCACGAGAGGAGAATCAGTTAGCGGGCGCGCTAGCTACCATGTCTTCTATGTTCAAAGTCAGGTGGGACAACGAAGCTCCCCGAATCACCATTGAAAGGTTGGATGAGCCAGCACACTACTGTGAGATTGATAACAAAGTGGTAGCAGACAAACCCTGTTTTCATGAAGTGAAGAAGTACCTAGAGACTCAAGAGTATCCTGAAGGGGCATCTGTCAACAATAAGAAGTTTCTGAGAAGGTTCGTTGTGAAATTCTTCCTTAGTAATGGAATCCTCTACAAGCGCAACCATGACTTTACCTTACTGCGGTGTGTAGACAAGAGCGGAGCAGAGAGGATTATGACAGATCTACATGAAGGTACCTTCAGAACCCATTCAAGTGGAGATACCATGGCTAAGAAAATCATACGGGCAGGATACTACTGGTCCACTATGGAAGCAGATTGTTATCAGCACTCTCGAACTTGTCATAAGTGCCAAATCTATGCTGATAAGGTGCATGTACCTCTGGTTCCTTTGAACGTCTTGACGGCTCCTTGGACCTTTGCAATGTGGGGCATTGACATGATAAGAGAAATCAGACCTACCGCTTTCAATGGGCATCGCTTCATCCTGGTAGCCATTGATTACTTCACAAAATGGGTTGAGGCGGCCTCTTTTGCTACTGTGACCAAGAACGTCGTGGCGCAGTTTATCCGGCATAATCTGATCTATCGGTATGGTGTGCCAGAGAGAATTATTACTGACAATGGTAAAAATCTCAATAACACGATGATCATTGAGCTCTGTAAACAATTCAAGATACAACATCATAACTCTTCTCCCTACCGGCCGAAGATGAATGGCGCTGTCGAGGCGGATAATAAGAACATCAAAAAGATTATACAGAAAATGACGGTGACATACAAAGACTAGCATGAGATGTTACCATTCGCTCTTCATGGGTACCGTACCTCAACACGGACGTCGACAAGGGAAACACCCTACTCTCTGGTATATGGCATGGAGGCAGTCCTACCCATTGAGGTCCAGATTCCTTCTTTAAGGATTATAAAAGATGCGGGTTTGAACAAAGACGACAGGATCCAGACTCAACTTGATCAACTAAATTTGATCGATGAGAAGAGGCTTACTGATGTCTGTCACAGTCAAACGTATCAAAAACTGATGATCAAGGCTTTCAACAAAAAAGTCAGACATCAAGAGTATCAAGTTGGAGATCTGGTAATCAAGCGCATCATACTGCCGCAAGGTGATCCCAGAGGCAAATGGACTCCCACCAACGAAGGGCCATTTGTAATTAAAAACATTTTCTCGGGTGGAGCCATGATTCTAACCACCATGGACGGTGACGACCTCCCTCACCATGTCAATGCAGACATAGTGAAAAGATACTACGTATGATAAAAGACCCGCTAGGTTGGCTGGCCTAGGAAAAAATAAGGGCTTCCCAGAGAGGCAAAAGGGTTCGGGCAAAAATAAGGGATGAAAATGAAAAAAAATCTATACACCCGGCAAGTCAAAAACCTGAAAAGGCGGCTTGGGAAACAAAGGGTATCCCGGTGGACTGAAAACCCGAAAAGGCAGTCCGGGAAAAAAATTGGGATGTAAAGCGTATCACTATGTCCCATTGAATCACCTTGCGATCAGACCTTAGTATCAACTATCAAGCTCGAACGGCAGCGATCAATCTAATCATCCTCGGACAAGCAACAAAGTGATGAGACGCTCGAAGGCAGAGCGACAATAGCAGAATTGGAACCCAATAGGATTGTTGTACATAGCTGTTTTCTTTTTGCACAAAATTGTATAGCTTCTACTTTTACGGCGGCGTTCTCTTACTAGAGCATCACCCTCCTTGTACAAAAACGCCTATTATAGGCCAACTTCGAAAATCAATACAAATCACTTTTACAAAAACTATGTGTTTTTTTCCCTTTTATATTTTGTTTTGCAAGAACGTTCAATGGTTTATTCTTGACATATGCATTTGAATATGATTGCTGCTCATAAATATTTACATAAGAAACGAAAAGATAATTGCTCGTAACTTAAGAAATAGGGGCAAAAGCCATAAATGTCAAAACCCGACAGTTACTCTGTCCAACCAGTACCAGGGAAGAGACAACTTTGAAGCACAATCGTCAGTGCATACGACCTCGTGACATCTGTACTCCCCATAGAGTAAAAGCAATCGAAGCACTAATATTAGCTTTCCAAAAATAGAAGGCGCTTTCCCCAGCCAGTTCCCTTCAGAGAACTGACAACTATATTTCCCATCCAAATTTCATAATCGCAAGTGGGTCATAAAAATTTGTCTCCCAAGCAGAGTTCACTTCCCTGAATGCGGAAACTCAATCCCCGACAGATTTTATCCCTCCAGCTACGAAAGTTCACCTTCCAACAGAGTCATTCCCCCACAGAGCTATTCTCATACAGAGTATCTCCCTGGAAGAATATTCACAAACAACAAAGAGTAAACCTCCATCACAGTCATTTATGTTCACCATCCCCAGCGGAGATAGAAGAACCGTAGTCCTCTACAACAGTCAGGAATGTTATACTCTCCAACAGTAGTCAGGGATTTACTTTCCCAAACTCGAACATCTCATAATAGCATCACATGCTCATACATCACGACATGCATATACATATCACATACAACATAGTCTCATTTATTTTGAGAACATCATCTCACAACGCATTTCATACATCGCATATAATTAACCCTGTTATCTTTTCAGGAAAGATGATTGTCACCAACAATTCCAGCAATTATACAGGTCACATCTGCGGACAGCTAATGGAAACTCAGTTCCCTAAACCCAATAGGTCAACTAATCTATGTGACCAAACGAAGTAACCCTACGAACCAGGTTCCTTCCCCTAAGCCCTACTATCCAGGCTTTCATCTCGAAGCATCCCTACTATCCAGGCTTTCATCTCAAAGCAACCCTACCATTCAGGTTCCTTCTCATAGCCCTACTATCCGGGCTCTCATCCCGAAGTAACCCTACTATCCAGGTTCCTTCTCATAGCCCTACTATCCAGGCTCTCATCCCGAAGTAACCCTACTATCCAGGTTCCTTCTCATAGCCCTACTATCCAGGCTCTCATCCCGAAGTAACGCTACTATCCAGGTTCCTTCTCATAGCCCTGCTATCCAGGCTCTCATCCCAAAGTAACCCTACTATCCAGGTTCCTTCTCATAGCCCTACTATCCAGACTCTCATCCCGAAGTAACCCTACTATCCAGGTTCCTTCTCATAGCCCTACTATCCAGGCTCTCATCCCGAAGTAACCCTACTATCCAGGTTCCTTCTCATAGCCCTACTATCTAGGCTCTCATCCCTAAGTAACCATACTATCTAGGTTCCTTATCATAGCCCTGCTATCCAGACTCTCATCTCGAAGTAACCTTACGATCCAGGTTCCTTCCCATAAGCCCTACGATCCAGGCTCTCATTTCGAAGTAACCCTACTATCCAGGTTCCTTCTCATAGCCCTACTATCCAGGCTCTCATTTCTAAGTAACCCTACTATCCAGGTTCCTTCTCATAGCCCTACTATCCAGGCTCTCATTTCGAAGTAACCCTACTATCCAGGTTCCTTCTCCCTTATCTCCAGACAACAGTTTACAACACTAAGACCTAGACCCGACCAGATACGGTCGATTACACATTTCCCAAGTAAGTCGTTGTGCAGCCTGGATCCTAACCATGATATGCAATGTACTCCCACCTCCTCAACCAGGAGTTAATTCCATAGTAGAGTAATGGACAACCGAAGCTCCTATACTCTATTTTCCTAGACGTAAATCAACATTCTCTAGCGAAGTCCTCCTCAACGGCAGGTATAGGAATTCTCGCAAAGGAATCTCTTACACAACCGATAGTTTTTTTGGATGACATCTTTAAGCCCATCTCCGATAACTCTCTGTTGACTTCTAAATGGCATCTGTAACCCCATTACAGATATCACCGATCAGTATTACTTCATGCGAGTGCAAATTTCTGGGCACTCTAGTGTTCAATCATATTCCACCTTCAGATCACGAAAGGCAGACCAGCCAATCTACATCCTCAGGTTTAAGAAGAGTGAACAGGGGAAGCTGTTGTACCCCAAACCCCCCCCCCCCCCCCATTTTACTCAACATATTTTCATTGAGATCCTCAACTTGCTCAAGGATATCCAAGAGTTGACCAGCAAATCCTCCTCCTAAGACAATGAGCCTCAAACTAGGGTTTCACTACTCATCAAGATGTTTGAGCTCCAAAAGCCTCATATTCTCCCCATAGTCCTAATATGTTCTCAAGACCATCCATGCCAAGTTTCATGCCTTGCACAAGAAGTTTGCCCTGTCAACGGCTCAGGTGCTTGAAAATCAATTGTATTAGGTCAAAAGTCAACTATGGCTCACATACAGTCAAAATTCAAGACTTTTGGTCAACATCAACATTTTGAAGTGATATCCATCATTTGATCAAGGGTTGATCATGATTCCTCAAGGAATGCTCCTAATTCATCAAAACTCAAAAGTTGCTAAATTAGGATTTCTATAGGAAAAGTCAACCAAACTTTGACCAGGCATAAGTTTCTCATACTTTATCAGAAATTTCCCACCCAAGGCTCATTTTTAATAGGATGCTACAACTCATCTTCAGCCCTCAAGTTCAAAAAATGCACTCATGGAAAGATATGAATTCAGACATTACAAGTCATTTCAAAAAGTCAACAAAAACACCTTTTGGATGAAAGCTTCTCACGTGAGCATGGAAGATCCAATTGAAATGAAGCTAAAAAGGTTGTTTAGGGGATATCCTAAGCTTTCTAAAAAGTCAAAGAACACCCTCTTAGGGTCAAAATTGAATGAGATATGCATTGTCAAAGTTGGCCATTTTTGGAGAATTGTCAAAAGTCAACAATGCCCAAAATTGTATTTTTTTGGCAAATGGGCCTAACTTTTTATGCTTGCATCTTACTTCTAGCAATGTCCATGACCCAAACACTCTTCCATATTTTACTGAGTTTATTTATTTAATTTATTTTGATTTTAATCATTTAAAAATCAAATAAAATAAAATAAATGATATAAAATATGGAAGATTTGTTTTTGATCTGATTTTGAATGAAAATGCAATCCATTTATGCTGCTAAAACAAAATCAAATCGTGCCAAGGTTGATTGGAGTGAGAATGGAATGATTTAGCTTGATTTGGAAAGAAATAATGCAAATATGGAAGGAAATAAAATCTTGATAATTGGCAAGGATTTGAGGCCTTTTGTTAACATAATTCAAAGAGATACATATACAGAACAAATCTCAAGCACAAGGACAAAGAGAAATCGTGTGAAACGACCAAGAACAAATTACATTTTTGTCAAAAAAATCTCAAACTGAATTCCATATTACAGCCATTCTCAAGGAGATTCAAGGCTTGCAATACATTCCTGGATACATCCAGAAGTTGTTCCAATCATTTGCATGCACTAAGACGCCCAGAACCAGCCTCCACACCCCTCACGGTTTGTCATATTTTTTGAATTTGGCTCTGTAAGCTTATGCATCCTAAATAATTTCTAAGCATGCTTTCTTGTTTACATCACCATTTAGAATGTATTGGTATGAGTAATTAAGAGTTTTAGCGCATGTACTGATAGTTGCCATTGTTAGGGTTTTAGGTCGCGTTTTAGGGCTTTGTGATGCAGATAAAATCAGGGCAAAAGAGGGATGCCATCAGACTCGTGAGATCAAAACGAGTTGATCTGTATGCTTGGAATTAATTTATCATGCTTGGCATTAATTTTTTAGACTTGCAGGGCTGTAGTTACAGTTGGTGTCCGTAGGTAAAAGGTGGATGTCTAAAACAACAGTCCAGGAGAGAAGATGATGACGCGTCTGATAACCACTGGCCGGTTTGAAATTACGCGCGCTTTTGGGTATAAGGCGTGCTTTTCTATTATATTATTGTTTGTTCATTATACTAACAGATAAGCAAGCTAGCGCGGTTGGTCATGGGAAGGAAGTATGAAGCTCATGTCCTGGGTTCGATTCCAGGCGTGAGCTTTTGCATTTTTTCCATTATTTTTACAGGATCCAGCATGCACTATCCAGGGAAGCTATCATACACCCTCCAAATCCAGCCAGTGGATCATCCTCAGATCCAGATCTAGCGCCTAGTGGAGAGAAGTCTATGGTGCACCCTCAAACATGGCCAACACTGAATCCAAACGCATGGTGGGCTTGCACAAATCTGAGCTTGAAAATTCCAATTCAGACCCCCTGTTCTACTGACACCACTCCAGGCCCAAACTCTTTCTCTTTTTTATTTTCTTTTTGTTTATTTATTTGATCAATTATTTTTCTCACAAAAATAAAATATTAAAAATCATTTTTTCAATTAAATCATAAAATCAGGAAATCACTAAAAAATTAGATTTAGTTTTTTTCATAAAAAATTTAATTGTAATTAATTAATTAGTTTAATTAGATTAATTCAAATTCTTTTTTTGTAATTAAAATTCAATAGAAAATTAGGTTAACTTGAAAACTTGTTTTATAATTAAAAGTAAATAGAAATTAGGTTAATTCGCAAGATTAATCATATTTTACAAAAAAATCCAAAAAATATCCTTTCTCTATTCCCGTCTTAATTCTTCGCGCACGTTTTATTTATTTATTTTTCGAATTATTGTAACTGTTTCAAGTTTGTAATAGTTTAATTAGGATGTTAATTTCTGCATCTTTATTTTCAGTCAAATATGTGTGTATCTGCCCAAAAGCCTTGTAATAGTGTAGATTTTCTTTTCGCATTCTTTAAATTCCGCAACTATTAACTGCCTAGATGTATGAATAATAGGATTGAATGGCAAGATAAATAACTTTAAAACGGTAGATAACCCTAATTGTGTAAATACAATTAATTGAAAGAAGGCACACTTGCACATGCTCACTCCTAGGGTTTGCCCCACTTGGTCGCCTCAGAAATAATGGTCGTGTCCCTCGAACGTAGGGATACCTTAGTAATGACCCGCGATTCAAAGTCCTCATAAATATCATAGTCCCTACTTGTCCCTCGAGTTGCCAACAAATTGATCTTATGACGATAGTTCCTTCGAAATTCTAAGGTATCCTTACTTGTTGCCTTCAGAGACCATTTCGTCCCTTCGAACGTCCCTTAAAATTCCAACGACGAAGCTACCTACTCCTCAATAGCAGGATAACGTTGTCTAAAGGAAACGAAAATGAACATACTTTTTTCGAGTAGGTAGAAAACTCTTAAGTACTTGCTCAAAACAAAAACTTTTTCACACAAGCACTTTTCAAAAACAGTTTTTAAAACAGCTTCGTCAAACTCTTGAGGACAGATACAAGGGTTATCACGAAGTTAAATAAAAACTTTTCAAAACACACACAAGCAATTTCAAAATGAGCAAGTACCTAAGAGCCCGTGGAAAATCACAGATAGAAAGGATGCTAACACCTTCCCTTACTATAATCTACCTCCCATATTCAAAAACATCTCGAAAAAAAGTTTTTTTTTGTTCTTTTTCCTTTTCCTTTGTTGGATGAAATAAAAGTCGGCGGCGACTCTTGCTTACCGCAACATTTGCGAATACAAACGCAAAACCAGTATTAACAGTCAGTTTTGCCACCATATCACATAGGTACCCCTCTCATTCACTTCAACAACCGCAGAAGTCCAAGTGTTGTCGGCCACTAGAAATCATTCTGGTCAGGTACGACCAATATGCAAACATTGTCTAACATGTTTTAAAATCGCTGAAACATCTCAATGATGTCAAATGAATTTAATGTGCTTGTTCTCCACTGCTTCTGCAACTGACTCATGGTCTTCTTACTTCCCCTTATGGTTGGATTTGGTAGCAGGATCCCGACCCTAACTTCAAAAGACTTACCGACTGATAAAACACCTAACAAGCTTCAAGGACAACTGTTTTGAATCAGTCAAAAGCTTAATATAAGTAAGGTCCAAACATTCATCCCAACAATGCAAAGCCCAAATAGATTTATCTCTCATATATATAGTTGACACACTTTAGACTTTAGGTGCCCTTTTCTGATCTCATTTGGACTTTGAATGAGTAGAGCATTAGAGTGTTAAACCTGCAGGTCCACCTTTAAGAGTCCATCATCAGGAGTCAATCACTATTCTGGTTCCAGAACAATATATATCTATGTTAATCAACCATTGGTACTGAAAGAGAATAACAATACATCTCTACTTAAGAGAATTTAGTAACATAAGTATACTACAAGTGAAGAAATATATTGCATTTGTTCTTCTTTTTATTAAAGGTACGATTTTAAATTTAGAACATGATGTCCAAATTATTTGAGACGGTTCTATAGAGTAGATCCTCCATTGCCTTCTACTTCGAAATTCTAGAAAAAAAGTTATCTAAATAGCGACAGTTTCACAAAACAACCTAACCACTATTCTTTTAGCAGTTCATAAAAGAAATTAACAAAGATTGGATGGTCATTTTCATTCTGTGAAACATCACTTGATTTTGATGGTGATGGCAGTGATGATAGCATAATCTTTACTTTAAAGGGAGCAAATATTTAGGTTCTTATTTCTTACCCCACCTTGCATATGGATGCATGAGAATCTCACTTGCATTCTTACTTTTATTTCTGACTCAGATTACATATCTATTATGGGCCAATAAAGAACCAAAAGATTATTACTATTATTAATCAAAAGGCAAGTAAATACCCCCACTTTGACTTGTGTGTGCTTGCAAAGTTGCAAAACACACATCAACTTTTCTTCCATTAAAATGTATATTATCTTCAATCCTAAATCAGGTAATTTTCACTTTGATTGAATAAGGGGAAAAAAAAAAAAGACGTGTCAGCCTCTAGGCATGATCATGGGACAATGGCCACTACTCACTAGGTAGTAATAATAGTAACATTATTGTCAAAATGAAAGCACGTACATGAAATGATTTGATGTTATGCTAATCAATGAAGCATTGTGATTTGAAAATGATAAACGTGACATGGTGAATTTTCAAGGTTATCCATCGAGATTGAGTTGTTATCTTTGGCCCTTGAGACATAGACATCGATGCATGGAGCTATGGGTCCTCCAATTAAGCAACACTAACTATATAGCATAATCATGGGCTGTCGTTGTTAGATTCAATTCGAAGGGAGGAAGAAGACAATTAAGGTACATTTATTTTGTGAAAGTTGAGTTTATTTTAATTTGTTAATAGGAGATGATCGATTTTTTAATTGAGTCAATGTGATGGAGAGAACATAAATTTGAAAGTGAGAAAAATATAAGAAAGGGTTGTTTCAATTGTGTGATTTTATTGTGGTTGAATATTTGTTGCACCTGAAAATTTAACCTCTTCATTTTCAATTTTAATTGGTTTATACTTCATTGTCATATATATATATATATATATATATATATATATATATATATATATATATATATATATATATATATATATATATATATATATATATATATATATATATATATATATATATATATATATATCATAGGGTCTACATTCATAGAATCGTGGTATTTCTCTATAAGAGAAAGTTGCAAAAAATGTCTGTTTCATTAAGTAGCATTGTGAAGTAAAAATCGGGGTTCTCAAATTTTAAATGTATTCCGCACGATTGCCAAGCTATCCAATCAACAATCAAGCAAGTCATCATCATATCAAGCTCTTATGCATTCTAACACGCTCTGAATTATGCAGAAAGTTGAGTGTTTCATTTGATTTAAGACAGTATAGACAGAAATTCAGCGTTGTACGTTTCAAGCTCAAAAATTCATAATTTGAGATCAGAAAATGGTTTGAGAATGATTCTTCAGTCATTTGAACCGTCTTGATGTCTTCTTCATTTCATCTGTTCATGTCAAAGATTAATGTTGTGAAGAAGATTTTCTAAAGCACAAAATATCTTAAATGTGTTATACAGTGGATTTACTGTTTTTCTGGTTTTGGAATGCTTAAAATTTGTAACTTCTGATTGGAAAATCACCTTTGAGTACCTCTCGGAGCATTTGAATCGTCTTGTTATTTCCTTCAACTTTCGTGTTCGGATCGGATGTCAATTCATTGAGGAAGATCTCCGAACGCGCGAGTACTCAGAAGTTATACGGTGCAAAACAGTGAAAGTAGTGTGTTGAACCTCTGTTTTCCAGATATTCGAAAATTCATAACTTTCGCCCGGGTCAACGTTTTCAGATGGTTCTTTGTGCAAAAAATCCGTCTTGATTTTATCTTTGCAGAAGGTTCCCAAAAGTGCCAATTACCACAAAAAGTTGCATGCCAAAACTGTTTTTTACCGGACTGTTTCTTAATACTATAAAATTCGTAATTCTCTCGATTTTTATTGTATCGAGGCGATTCTTGAAGCGTGAGTTCACAAATTTTGTAAGCTTCAACTTTTCTTCAAGACCCGAGTTCAGATTATGCTCCAAAGACTTTGGTTTATAACTCGCATCCGAAAATGCGCACGAAAATAAGCTGAAATTGTTCAATATGGTTAAATAAATTCATTATTTTCTGCCATTCAAAAATTCATAACTTGCTCGATTTTTATTGGTTCGTGTCCGTTCTTTCGATGCGGTGTCACAAATTTCATAATCTGTGATTTTGTTGCTGGTCTCGCATTGAAATTTCGCATTGATTATCTTTGAGTTTGTGGATTTTCCGTTCGACTGCGTTTGCTGACACTAAAAATTCAGCTTTGTGAAAAAATTGATTGGATTTTCTCTGGTCCAAACCAAGGCCCAATTGTCAATATTATATATCAATTTTGCCTCACTATTTTTGTGGATGGGAATTCATTTGTCAAAAATTCACACTCAAAAGCTCTACAAAAATTTCAAAAGCTAAACTCCCTTCAAGCTCTCACGCTCGGGGTACCTCTCTCTCCCTTGCGCACGCCACCCTAGAACCGGCACATGCCATACTCCCTTCTTCTATCCAAGCGGCGATCGCCATTGGCTCACCTGCCGACCTCCACCTGTTCCCCGCAGACTGCCACCAGCTTCTAGTCGTCCGCCACCTGCTCCTTAGGTCAATTTCCAGTCTGCTTCCTCCATCAATCTCTAAGCGTTTCCAATCCTTTTTCTACCTCTGGTTCGTATTTCAAGCTTCTGATTCGGTAAATCTTCTGGAATTTCTCGAGCTTATTTTATATTTTCTTGAGTAGAATTAATTTAAGATTTAATCAGATTATTGAATATTGAGTTTAATTGAAGCTTAAGGATAACTGTTCAACTGTGTTGATAATGATTAAATCTGGAATTTGTTGAGCTTTTAAAGTATTCATGTGGATCTTGATAATCCGGATATAATATGTTGATTGAACTTTTGATGTCAAACAGTGGTGAATTCTAGATGTTGAATTTTTTTTGTTAAAGAGTTAACATCAAATTCATGTGTTAAGGCAATTTCGGATCGATTTAAATGATAAATTGATTTTTGCAACACTGAAAATCTATTGATCCGATTAATTGCAATTATGCATAAATGTTGTTTGTTTGAGCTTGGAAGCGGTAATTCCGATGTGATTAAACGTCTGTAACTTGTTTACAATTTCATAGCGACAACACTTGAATCAATAATTGCTTTTAGTGTATCCGTTTAGGATTTTGAGATTCGATTTTTATCGATGTCGGTTCAAGTGCAAGTTGTTTTCCGGATAATGTAAATGAGTTGCAAATCTCTTTTAGTTACCGTTTGAGGTTCATTTGAGTTTATTTGTGCATGTTTTGATTATTAATGTCAAGAATTATCAATTTCGATGCATTCTTCCGGATAATTTTGTGATGTGGTAAGTTGCTTCCCGGGAGTGGTAAGTAATGCTTGTGGAGTGATTCGATTTGCAGTTTTGGATTTATTTGAGCTTGTTGGTAAGTTTGCAACAACTCGTACCGTTTCGAAGCAATTTTATTTTGACTTTTTGCGCACCTTCTTTAGTAATAAGTTGTTGGCTGGAGTTTCGCTTTGAGGTTGCAATGCATGTTTGCATCTTGTTTCTTCACGATTTAATTTCGAATTTAATTATGATGAGAATTCATAACTCCTATTTCGCTTCCTTGTTATTTCTAACGTGTGTGTTGACTTGTGCAAGATACTTTGAGAGCTTTCGATCGTTTAATTGATGTATTGATTATTCTATCAGAAAGCATGTTATACCACTTTATTTGTGGATTTGCGAATTCGCTTCCGACGTGATTTACTTTGATTCTCATTTCATGAGAAATATGCATTGTTTGCGTCTTTTCCTGGATGTGAATTTGTGTGTAGATGTTTTATTTATTGCGGATGTGTCTGACGTGCATTCCCATTGTGCTTTATTGATCGATGCATATTCTGACTATTATGTTGTTGATGCTAGCTTGCGCGAAGTTTTTCAGAGTATTTCTACTTTTGCTTGCTATGAACTCTTGTTCATTTGGTATTACACTGATACTATTTATGTTTCTGCATCATTTACCGCTTTCCTTGTCATGACAAGTAGGACTAGAGATGCATGTTCTGGAATTCCTTGCGTTAGGCGCGTAATTCTATTTAAAAGACCTTTAAAAGGCAATTCTTTTGTGCGCTTGCTTGTTTACGGTTTGGTTTGTTTACATTTGTGCCAAAGACCTCAATGAAGGAGTCACATTCCCTTTCCCCATTGATAAGTCCTCAAAATGAGGCATAGGCGACTGAGGGTCCGCAATCGACCCTGCCATTTTTAGTCCTCAGGTCATTCATAGCTCACGTCATACGTCGATTCTATGAACCGTGTTGCTCCTGTTATCGAGTCGCTCATATGGAAAAGGTATTTATAATCGATCCCCCACACTTTATCTTTAGCTCGCGTTTATAAAATGTTGACGCTTTAATGTGATCTCATTAGTCTCTTATGATGATTCACTTTCGTTCTTCTCTTGTCTCGATTATTTGATATATTGGTTAAAAGTTGACACCCTTTCTTTCTTGCCCTGATAATTTGATATCACGGTTAAGAACCATTATTCCCCATTGCGCTTGTCTTGACGATTCGATGTCTTGGGTAAGCATTCCTTTATCCTACCTTTATGATTTCATATCATGGTCAGGTACCACACTTCCTTTATCCTACCTCGATGATATGATATTGTGGTTAGGTATCCCTCTCCTTATTCTATTTTGGTTCCATGATACCTTGATTAGGCGTGTGCTACTTGAGTGAGTGGATACTCCTCAAGCTTTATTTGTTTGTTTCAGCTTGTCTTTGTTTATTCGCACCTTGTGCTTGTGTTTCTTTAGGTTTTGAGCCTTTGCCATGCTCCCTTAGGATACGCTTGTTTCGTTTATGATGCAAGTTAGGCATTAAGATTATAATCCATGCATGCTAACATAGGTAGAGATTTCCCTTTTCAAACCTCAACTATAGGATCAATCATTGTATGATAACATTAGAGATAGAGCTAAATAGTTTCCCTTAGATGTTTTCTTTTCTTTTTGCATCCTTAAAACTAAAACCTCTTTTTCTTTGAAAATTCTAGAACACTTAATAAAGGAAGACATGAATCGTATGCAGTTGAGTCTTGTGGGGTAGAGCGAATCGATTTAGACTGAGCCTCAGTCTATTTTCACTTTTGGACTTTATTACGGTTCAAGTCGCAAATTCTTTCACAATAAAAAGTACAAACCAATGCAAATCTTTTTTTGTCTCCGAACCTTTTTTCCTTTTAAAACCTTTTCAATAAGGATGTGTTATTTAAAATTCGAACAACTTGGAAATGCTAAGTGTGCGAGGGGCCAATCATGAGTTTTACAAGCTGCAACACCAAGCACGAATTGCAATCCTAACTGTAAGGATTCGAATGCGGAATTATCCATAAAAAACACAAAACAAATGGAAACTTTTAAGCCAAACTATGACGCTTTGATTCCTTAAAAGGGATACGTAGGCATTTGGTCGCGGGGCCCAGGTAAGCGAAACTTTGTAAATTTTTCCTTCCTTTCCCCGTGTTTTCTTTTGAATGCATTCACTCTTTGCATTTTTCCTTAGCTCTTAAGCTTTATATTATAACACACCCTTTGATTAGAATAACAAGAGTGGATCCCATGGAGTACCACAGACGTGAGGGGTGCTAATACCTTTTCCTCGCGTAATCGACTCCCTTACCCGTATCTCTCGGTCTTTTGATCCTGATTTCACCCTTCTCAGGTTTACTCGATGTTCATCTTTCCCTTCCCGTGGGATAAAAAACATTCGTATGGCGACTTCATTGATCTTATCTTAATGATTTGTTTCGCCAGTTTTTTCAGCTGGCGACTTCACTAGGGAAAGATTGACCAAATGCTGGTCCATCCCGGAGTTAGTCCTAGATCTTGTTTTCTTTTCATTAGGTGTTTTTGTATGCTTTACAATTATTCATTTGTACATGTTTATCTGAGCATATGTTTGCATTGCATCTTTGTTGCTTTCCATATATTGATGATCTGTTGGATTTTGTGTTTCTTTGTTGGGTGGGTGATACTATTGAGGTAAAAGGCCTAATACCCAGGCCAGAGTTATAAACTATTAGGAACACATAGGAATAGAGTGGAACATGATGGCTAGGGGGTGTAGATATTTCTAGTGCGGTCATTTTATCCACGCTCATATGAGGTTTTAGTGAGGTACTATCATTATCATGTAGGTATATGGTGATAGTATTTTCAATCGAACCTGGGATTCTGAGCTACCATTGACCTTACCCAAACTTAGTCTTGACCCGTGAGTGGATGGGAATAATCTTTACAGGTACAAATGGTGACTTTTGTTCTGATGGTGATTGTTTGTTTTGTTGGTGACTATGGTTTTCTGGTTATATTCAGAATTTATGGTTTTGGTATTCTTGGATGTTCAGAGACAGTACAGCGACCAACATTAGTCCATGATTATTTCACTTTCATCATAGCATATTACTTTTATAAAAGAAATGTATAAAAAATTATGTATGAAAAACAAGTTAATCTGCATGTGCATACCATTTCCAAGTTAATCTGAGATCGTCATTTTCATCAGGGATGGATAATAACACAGATATAGGCAAAGAGTTTCTTAGGAAGACATCTTGTTACCATTTTTATGGCTTTGCTCTGACTCCACTGAGAGGAGTGGGGGTTCTTGTGATCGGTCTTAATGAGAAGATTTTCAGAGATCATTACGGGAATTTGCTGCCATTGCTGAATGATGGGTATGAGAAGTGGGTTATGGCATCGCTGTTGCAATTTTATGATCCACAACTGTGATGCTTTACTTTCTAGGACTATCAGCTAGCACCAATACTTGAGGAATATGCTTATCTCCTTGATATTGAGATCTTTAATCGTGTTCCTTTTGTCCGTACGCCTGAGGTTTCCGATTATGTGGCTATTGTTAAGGCTCTTTATTTGAACCTTAGCGACGTAAAAAGCAATTGGACATAACAGAGTTGTACATCCAGTTTTCATCTAAGACTTATGCTAACCAAAGCTAAATAGTTTGCAAGAAACAAAGATTGGGTCGCGTTCAACACACTTTTGGCCGCCATGAATTATGGTATTGTCATCTTTCCCAATATGGAGAATTTCGTAGATTTTTCAGCAATTTGTGTTTTCATGAATGGAAACCCGGTGCCGACGATTCTTGCCAACACTTACTATGTTATTCATTCCTGGAACCGAAATAAGGGAAGTGTTGTTTGTTTCATACCTCTTTTGTATAAGTGGTTTATGCTGCATATGCCCACCAGAGGTTCATTTGTCGATTTTGCAGAAGCTTTTCTTTGGTCTCGAAGAATCATGGCTCTTACTTCTTATGACATTGTGTGGAACAACATAAGAGGTGTAAGAGAAATCATCGAAAGTTGTGGAGGATTTTCCAATGTTCCGCTCATGGGGACGAAGGGTTGTATCAACTATAATCCTATCTTAGCACGACATCAGCTAGGGTACATTATGAATGATAAACCCACTGATCGTGAAGTAGAAGAAACTCTTTATTTCGGCAAAGGTGAGGATCCTATCTTTTTAGAAAGGATAAAATATGCTTAGGGTCAAGTTCACAGAAAGGGAACCACTTCCTTTGGTCAGAGAGGATTCTTATTCCTTGATCCTTATGTGTAGTGGGTCAAGAATCAGGCAAAAGGGTTGTTGATGCCTTTCAAAAGGGAAGCACCTTTATATCCGCAACCTACTTTTAATCCACCAGTCGATGTCTAGACATCACTAGATGTAGTTGTCAATCAATCACTACCTCCTGAATCGTCTAGTCAACAGTATGTTCCGGATGTATCAAAGTTTGTGCCTTTGGAAGTCTACAAGCAGGATAAATCTTATAGTCTCAAGTTAGAATTGGAAAAGCAAGAGCGGGTTATAGAGCTCTCTTTTATTGCGCAAGAAAAGAAGAAATTGCTTCATGAAGCTAAGCTAAAAGACAAAGTTCTAGAAGAGCATGGTTTTCTTGAAAGATTTAAGAGGCCAAGAGTCGAAGGTTCTCACACTTCAGTTCAGACAGAAGTTGTGGGAAAGGTTCAAGCTGATCTTGCAAAAAGTCAACAGAAGCTTGAAATTATTCGAATGTCCAAAGACAAAATGCAAGCAAATCACAAAGAAGAAGTCAAATCTTTGAAGAAACTACTTCGAGAAGAGGAATCCAAATCTCAGGAAGCTTGCAAACAGCGAGAGAGTTTGGATAAGCAGGTCCAAATTCAACAAGTACAGATTGACCAGCTCAAAATTCATCTCAAGATTAAAGATGATCAGAAGCTAGCAGCCGAAGCCCAGTTGAAGGGGAGAGGTGCCCAGTTGGATCAAGTTATCTAAGAATTGGAAAAGCTCAAAGCTCATTTTGGAGTTTGACATTAGTTCTCAGTTTTTGTTGATCTCTTTGTACTTGTTATGTTCACCGCCAGATTTGTTGGACGAGTTCCTTTTGACTTTTATCTGTATGAACTCATTTTGTTGAGAATCTTTTGTATGGATGATTTATTTTATGATATGAGAAGTCTCTTTCTTTAATAGTGATTTGTTTATATCTTGTTGCCTTTTTTGTTCTTGATGAAAAATCTAGGATTTTCTTGGAAATGATGAAACATGTCATGCATAATCATGCATTCATGCATATCCTATCATGACAGGTGGTTACAGCCAGATTTCTTATCCCTGATCTGGTTTTTCTTTTCACAAGATTTCTACAGCAAACTCTCACCATTATAACACTCAAAGTAATTCCAGAAGATAGATGAAACAGATTCAGGCAGATGTTGTTGCTATGAGTGTCAATATGGACACTCGTGTTGACCAACTGATAGAGATTATCTAGAACATGGCTCGTCAACAAGAAGAGATGAGAGCTTTGATTGTAAGGCCCGCTGCAATTGCATAAAATGAGAATGAGACTTTGATCGTCAATCCTCAAGGGGTCTTTGTTAACAATCCGAATGATAATTCGGGTGGTCCAACTCTGAACGGAAATTCAGGTGGTCTGACTCTGAACGGTAATCCAGGTGGTCAGAATCTAAACGCAAATGCTGGTTTAAATCAGAATGGTGCTATTGTGAACCTTGGTACTCCTGCTGGTAATAATTAAGATGTTCCTTTGGTCCAAGTTGTGGGAAATCTGCCTCCACGCACTCCTACACGACAGAAAAATGAGCAACCTTTTGTCCAACTGAAGCATGTTTGTATTCCTGTTCAACAGCTTAAAGAGGATAACTATGAGTATGGGATGTCTAATGCTAACGAACCAACAGAAGCTGACAAAAAGCTGTGTAACCTCGAGGAGCGTATGTGTTTGAGAATCAGGGTGCCATGGGTCTTGATATGTTTGATTTGGGCTTAGTCCCTGGCGTGAAGATTCCTCTAAAGTTTAAAGTTTCAGACTTTGTGAAGTACAAAGACTCCTCCTATCCAAAGACACGTGTCAAGTCTTACTACAGGAGGATGTCAGTGTACTCTGACGATGAAAAATTGCTTATGCACATCTTTCATAATAGTTTAATTGGTGGCTTGTTGGAGTGGTACATGCAACTTGAGACCAACCGTATTCGTACATGGAGAGAGCTAGCTGAAGATTTCATACAGTATTATAGGTATAACTCTGATATGGCGCCTACAAGAACTCAACTGCAGAATCTATCGCAGAATGAGTTATTTAAGGAATACACCCAGAGGTGGCGTGAAATGGAGGCCAGTATCTAACCTCCTATGATGGAACGGGAAATGGTAGATATGTTCACCAGCACCCTGCAAGGGCAGTAATATACGAGTTTTAGTACTCCCGACACATTTGCTTAAATGGTAACATATGGGGAAAGGATTGAAATTGGAATCGAGCTGGGAAAGATTCAGGATGTCTCTGAAACTAACACTGGTAATGCGAAGAAGTCTTTTGGTGGTTACCTGAAGAAGAAAGAAATTGACGCCAGTGCTCTCTATGCATGGAAGGGTAAAGGTAGAGATCAACAAGAGTCTAATCACCAAATTACCGTTGTGTCAATCCCAGTTGTTGCACCTCAGCAGCAAGCACATGTCCCTAGGCAGGGAAATCAACAAGGGCAGAGGCGACCTTCCAAAAAGATAAATGCACTTCCTATGTCTTGTGTTGAATTACTACCTCAGTTACTCGAGCTGAAGTTGGTTGAGAAGCGTACCTTATATATCAATCCTGAAAAGTTACCACTCAACTTTGATGCTAATGCCCGGTGCAAGTTCTATTCTGGCAGACAGGGACACGCCATTGAGAATTGTATAGCGTTTAAACACAAAGCACATGACTTGTTGGATTCCTAGGCTATTAATTTCGGACCAGCACTGATGCCCAATATTCTTCAGCAACCTTTGCCACTTCATGGGGGCACCACTGTCAGCGCGATCATAGAAGATGAAAATTTGAATCTGGTCATGGATGTAAATAAATTGACTACACCTCTATCATTTGTGAAAGAGCAGTTGTCGAATAAGGATGTATTCCTGGGTTGTGGTATGGACTGTGAATATTGTTTGATTCAGCCAAAGGGTTGCAAATGTTTGAAGGATGCAGTTCAGAGTTTGATTACCAAAGGAACTCTTTAGTTTTATCGCGTGGTTGTTAAGCCTAAGGTTGTTGAAAATGAAGTTGATATGATAACTATTCCTGCCAAGCAAAAGACAATTCATGTTCCCGTCGCAATTCTAGTTCCTGCCAAAAAGTCACCAGTGGCCATCACTTTACCTGATCCATTGCCATATGTCAGTGATAAGATGATACCTTGGTCTTATAAGGATATACCTAGGTTGGGCACAGATATAATCGTGCATAAACTACCTCTTAGAGAGGATTGTCCCCCAGTTAAACAAAAGCTTCATAGAATTCATCCTGAGATGTCTAAGAAGATCAAAGAGGAGGTTCGGAAACAGTTTGATGCGAGTTTCCTGAAAGTTATCTCTTATCCGCCATGGATTGCGAAATTTGTGCACGTGCTGAGGAAAGATGGTAAAGTCAGAATGTGCATGGATTATAGGTACTTGAATAGAGCAAGCCCTAAAGATGATTTTCTGCTCCCTCATATTGACATTCTGGTTGACAATACTGCTCAAACTAAAGTGTTTTCCTTTATGGATGATTTTTTTGGCTATAATCAGATTAAGATGGCGCTGGGGAACATTTTGCTACAAAGTGTTTCCCTTTGGTTTGAAGAATGTAGGAGCAACATATCAGCGTGCAATGGTCACTTTCTTTCATGACATGATCCATAAAGAGATTGAGATTTATGTTGACAATATCATTGCCAAATCCCAGACAGAAGAGGAGCATCTTATCCACTTGCTGAAATTGTTTAAAAAATTGAGGAAATTTAGACTGAGGCTAAACCCTAACAAGTGCACCTTCGGGTGAGATCAGGAAAATTATTGGGCTTCATATTAAGCGAAAGAGGAATTGAGGTTGATCCTTCCAAAATAAAAGCAATACAAGAAATGCCTGAGCCAAGAACAGAAAAAGAGGTTTGTGGTTTTCTCAGGAGGTTGAACTACATTGCTAGGTCACCTCTCATCTTATAGACACATGTGAACCGATATTCAAGTTATTCAAAAAAGGTCAAGTGGTCAGGTGGAATGAAAATTGTCAAGCGGCATTTGATAAAATAAAAGAGTATCTGCAGGAACCTCCAAATCTTTTGCCCCCTATGGAATACAGGCCCTTGGTAATGTATCTGACAGTGTGGGAAAATTCAATGGGCTGCGTACTCGGTAAACATGACGAGACAAGTAGGAAAGAACATGCTATTTACTATCTAAGCAATAAATTTACTGATTGTGAGTCGAGATACTCATTGTTGAAAAAGACTTGTTGTGCACTCGTGTGGGCAGCAAAGCATCTCATACAGTATATGCTAACTCACAATATCTCTTGATATCCAAGATGGACCCAATCAAGTACATATTTTAAAATCCGACTCTCACGAGAAGAGTAGCCCGTTGGCAGATGATTTTGACTGAATATATATCCAGTATACTACCCAGAAAGCCATTAAGGGTAGTGAATTGGCAGATTATCTTTCTCACTGTTGTACTCCAAAATTTACCCTCTCCTTTATCAAGACATTTCTCACAAAAAGTCCTCAAATGCTCAAGGATTCTCAAGAGTTGATCAGACAAGCTCACCTCCTAAGCACTGAGTCCACAAATTAGGATTTTGGTTTTCTCAAAGCAAATTGGACTTCTAATGCCTCAAGTGACTTTCATGGTTCACTATAAGTCTCTAATAATGCTCATACCAAGTTTCAAGTCTTGCATCACAAATTTGTCCAGTCAATTGCTCAGATGGTTGAAAATCAGCTATATTGGGTAAAAAGTCAATTGTGGTCAACAAACAGTCAAACTTCAAGATTTTTGAGCAAAATCAACATTTTGAAGTCATATTCATTAATTAATCAAGGGTTGATCATAATTCCTCAAGGAAAGCATTCAAATCATCAAAGGGGCAAAATTGTCAAAATTAGAGTTTTGACTGAGAATGACTGATCATTGATTTTTGACCTAGTACATGACCTAATGGCTTGAAGCAGGATCTTAAGGATTCAAACACAATGTCTTGACCTAATTTCATGGCTCAAATCACTTCTCAAGATCAAGGGGTTGATAGTTTAATTTGGATCAACTGATGAAAATTCAACTAACACACAAAAAGTCAAACTTTGACTTTTTGGTCAACATTGAATTTTTAAGATCAAAATTCATTAAGACATTCAAAAAAATAAACTTGATAATCAAGAATCAAGAAAGTTAATAAAAGTCAACAAAAGTCAAGATTTCAAATACTTAGAAAAATTCTAAGTGTTTTTTGACGTTGACAATTTCACTACTTCATGACAATTTTTCACCAAGATGCAAGATGATTCAAGGAAAACTTTCAACATGAAAGTTTTAGATCTTGACAAATTCTACAACTTTTTACTTGAGGGTTGATGTCCAAAAAATGTTTTGATTTGAAGATATAGGCTCATGAAGTCATGACATTTTTATAAAACACAGTGAAAATTTTAGCAAGTTTGGTCAGATTTTTGTCCCAACTTCTTGGCAATTTTTCACCTAGTTCCAATTTGATTTAGCCAAAGTGGTCAATATGAAGGTTGTAGAAAATGTTTCAAGATTTCCAAAATGTCAAAGAACTTAAAGAGATCATTTTTGAGCTAGGAGAATCAAAGAGAAGAAGTTGGAGATCCATTCTTGAATTTTAGGTCATTTTGTGATGAACCTTATGATCTAATCTTCAAGCATGCTGCATAAATCTTGCTTCGCAGGCTTCTAAATTGTAAATCACTCCATAATTAATTTTTTACACAACTGATTGAGCTATGATCCAAGTGCATGAGCCATTGTCCAAGTGATTATTCCATTTTTGGCATAAAGTTAACATTGACATTCTTGAAAAGTTGCTTTATGCACAATGTCAACTCTCCTTGAGCCCATACATTATTTCTTATGATTACAAAACATTTCAAATCAAGAAGCAACCATCTACAATCCTGTCAACCACCCTACAAGTCCTTGTACTATGCATTGAAACTATGTATTTCAAGTTTGCTTCAAAATCAAGTCACATAACCATAACATGTGATCTTTGATTTATGATTACTGGAGCCTCTAAAACCTTTTCTATAAAGATAGAGAGGTTTTTTGCAAGCCTTAGCACGAGTTGAATAGCCCTCAAACCATCTCAAACTCCTTAAAACCATATTTTGCATCAAAACCTCCATTGTTGCAACTTCTGGCCAAAAACTTCAAACATCTAATCCCCTCGTGCGTTCCTATTCTAAATCATTTAAACATAATCTACACATCATATAAAACTCATCCCCACCCCTATTTTATAACTGTAACTTCATCTTCATCATCCTTCAAACTCAAAAACAGCAACCTACAACTTGACTTCTCCAGGAAGTTTCAGCCACTTTCAGCTCAAAGTAAGCATTGCAATAGCTTCCTAGGAGTTCAGTGAAACTATCCAGATCATCACAACACCTCCAGGAGTGCTCAAACTCCAAACATGATTTCCATTTTTGAGGTAAGTTTTCTCAACTTTGAACTTCCTATACAAGCATCATTAATGGTTACTTTGTGAATGAAAAATGTAGGCATCATTGCCCTGAAGCTAACCATGCCTTTAGTTTTCATTTATGTTGCATGAGTGATGCGAATTTTGAAGTTGAACTTTCTGAAAAAATTAGGGTTTATTTTGGTACCAATAGAAATTCATTTTATCTTTGAGAGTTAGCTTAAGTTATTTTTATGGTTGAATTCGTGGTGAAAAATGGAATAACTTTCATGTTTAATTTTTGAAAATGGTTGAGAAATGAGCAAGTTCAGAATTCAAAACAATGGTGTTGTTGTTCTGGCGCGAGTAAGAAGATGAATCCATATTTAGAATTGAGTTTATTTTAAATTTATTGCAACTTATTTTACCATCGGATGTAACAGCTACCCCAGTGGTAAAGAAGCGTACGCTAAGTCATTGATTTATAGGGACCTGGGTTCGAGCCCCAGTGGTACCCTTTTGTTTTTTCATATTATTTCCTTGCAGATTCAGTGTATACAAGCCATGCGTGCCTACCATGAGCTTGACATTAATACCATTAGATCTGCCAGATATCAAATCCAGCGCTCCACATGAGCAAGACCAGGATGCACTCTCATATGCCAACATCATTGGATCAATAGGCGTTGGACTTTTGGTTTCTTGGCCTTGACTGAATTTGTTTTCTCACCCCCTTTTTACTAAAACAACCAGGCCCATTCTTTTTTTATATTTTATTTTTGTTTCTAACAAAAAAAACCGACTTGGGCCTTTTTTGCTACTTTTCACCTTCATTTTTCTTTTCATACCAAGCCCTTTTTTTATTTATATTCTTTACATTTTCTTTATTATCTATTTTTTTTATTTTTATTTAACCAAAATATAAAAATTTGTTTTCTTAAATAATTAAATTAAAAATATTTTAATTTAAACATTCATTTTATTTTTGTTAATATCTAGAACTAGGTTTTGTTTATTTTCCACACTTTAAAATGTTTTTCCAAATTAACATTAACATTCAAACTGTCGTTTCTAAAGAAATCATTAGACTTAGGTTTCATTTTCTTAAATTCAATTAACTTAGATTTTAAGTTTAGATAAATAATTAATTAACTTCTCTTGTAATTAAAATTAATTAGTTTAATTAGGTTAATTATAAAACCTTTTTCCATAAAAAAAACCACAAAAACAATTTTCTTCTTCATCTTTACATTTGTAAATTTTATTATTATTCATGTTACATGGTTTGTAATAGATAATTAGGCTTTATTTCTTTCCTCCCCCCATTCACAAACTTGTACCCCCATTCCTAAAGCATTGTAATAGCGTAGGACATTTAAATTCCACAATTTATCGCTTTCTTATCATTGTTAGTAATTAGGGTTTGCATGACAAGACTAAAAGCAACCATAGCAAAACCCTAATTTAAGATAAAATACATGAAAATAAAACACTTTGCACACATGCACCTCTAGGGTTAACCACACTTGTTACCTCGGATAAAAACAGTCATGCCCCTCGAACGTGAGATGTTTTAGTAAAAGACCCTCGATTAAAAGATCGTAGTCCCTCGATGCCCCTTCAATGTTGCCTTCAGTGAACGATCTTAGTCCCTTACGACAATTGCTAAAGCATCTTGCGAGTTTCCTTCTATGATTGTACGATGATCCGCGCCCGTTCCTCACATCCAATGATAAGGCTTCCTACTAACTAATGGTAGGCAAGCATTATCTAAAGGAGGAGTAAAAGAACAAAGCCCTTTTTGAGTAGATAGATTGCTCGTAATTTCTTGCTTACAAACCAAACAAAACCATTGCCACACTTCACATTTTCAAACACTTTTCAAAACAAACATTTTGTGTACATTCTCAACGATACGATAATCATTACAAAATTTCCTTACATTGGCATTTTCAAAACATCTTTCCAAACACTCCCTTTCAACAAATATTTTCAAAACCAATACTTTGTATGCGTTCTCAATGATACGAGAATCATTACAAAGTTTGCCTAATGAAAGCGTTTTCAAAATATTTTCAAACTTACACAAATACAAAGAATTTTCAAAGTGATCAAGCAATTAAGAGCTCGTATATAACTACAGATGAAAAGGGTGCTAACACCTTCCCTTTTCATAACCTACCCCCGAACTCATGAAAAATTCTCAAAAGATCTTTCTTGTTCTTTTCACCCTTTCCTTATAAAAGAAAAGTCGGTGGCGACTCTTACTATCCTCAACATTTGCGATCAAATGCAAAACACCCAAGTCAGTTCTCCTACCATATTACAAAACTGGAGACTCTGCTGTGGATTTATGATTTAAAATTGGGGTTACCTTAAGAGATAGATCACCTTAATTTGCTTTACTTGTTTGCCTTGTTTGCTTTACATTTTGGGTTATGCTTGGGTTTATTTCTTGTATAGATCCTATACCCGGATCTGGGGCATTTTAGGTAAGTAGCAATAAATCATGGAAACTATACGACGTAGACAGATATGGTTGAAGCGATGGCTACGTTAGTGTGACAAATTTGTTGGTACCAGTGTCTCTTGAGTTAAATTAAGGAGAATACAGGGCCACTGAGTGGTGTCATGAAGCACTAACTGACCGTAGAATCTTAGTTGAACAACTTGGCCATTAAAAAGTAGTGAGATATTTGGCTTTGGTATAGACTAAAGTTGGTTGATACTTGATAATACACTCATTGAGATCGTACTTTTGGGATATTTCACTCGCTAACACAAATGCTTGTGCTGAAACAATGCCTGATGAAGAAAGATTAATGATATTTAGATTCCTTAGAACCCAGTTACTTCTTTTAGGACAGGTTGAACCAACTAAAACTTCAAGAGGGTACTTACCTATAAACCCTATTAAAGCCTAAACCTAAGGCCTTATGTGTTTTGTTTGTCTATGAGTATTTGTTTATGACATCATAACATTATGCCATAACATTTTCACTAACCATTTCAAGGACCTAGGGATTTATCTTTGTTATGTTTTGTAGGTTATGGCTTCCGCTCGCAGAAATACCATCTGAATCAGCTTTGTAAGGGTGCCTCCTCAACTCAAAGAGTTAGCATCACGGGTTCCTGAGAATTATCCGTTCACCAAAAGATATGGTCGACTTCTCAATCTGGTTACCTCAAGCTTTAAAGAAGACATGATGTATGTGCTCTTTCAGTTCTTTGATCCGGTACATCATTGTTTCACCTTTCCCGATTATCAATTGGTGCCCATATTGGAAGATTTCTCTCAACTATTGGGAGTACTTATTATTGATCAAATAACCTTCACCGGTATAGAGAAAGGTCCACAACCTGGAGAAATTGCATCAGCCTTACATTTGAAGCGGTCTGATATTGTAGCTAATTGGGAAACAAAGAGCGGAGTCAAGGGTTTTCTAGCTAAATTTCTGTTAGAGAAGGCTCGACTTTTTTGGGAAGCTATGGATTTACAATATTTTGAAGAAGTCTTGGCTCTTCTAATTTATGGGTTAGTATTGTTCCCTAATATAGGCCTACTCATAGATGTGAATGCTGTCAAATTTTCCTTTCTCGTAATCCTGTGCCTACTTTACTCAGAGACATTTTACATACTCTTCACACTCGTACCATGAGGAGGATAGGGACTCTTATGTGTTGCATGCAGTTTCTATCTAGGTGGTTTATTTCGCACCTTCCCCGGTTAGTATTGAAGAATGAACAAGGCTTGAGGTGGTCTCAAAGGATGATGTCACTCTCTCATTCGGATATTTATTGGTGTTCCCGGTCTCTGGAAGATGTTACCATCATTAACCTCTGTGGGGAATTCCCTAATGTTCCGCTCCTTGGCATTATGGGAGGTATTACTTATAACCTTTCTCTGTATCTACGACAATTTGGTTATGCTCGAAGGGATGGTCCTCATAATGCGCTTATCCGAGGTATTATATTCGACTACGAGAACGATGTTCAAAGCTACCATCAAAGGTTTGTATGAGTTTGGGGTATGGCAAACAAGGTTGATAGAAAGACTTTGGGACATAATAATTCCATCCCCTTGGAGCCTTATCTCAAATGGGTGCGAGCTCGCGCTTAAAACCTCATGATGCCATATCCAGCTATCTTACCAACAATTGTGGAGACTGTTGCCGAAGGGGATATTCCTTATACCATTCTCCATCCTGACATGCCTACTGACCTCGAAGAATTGCAGAGATCATGGATTCAACTCAAAGGAGAACGAGACACCTTTGGAGCTCGATACGCCAACGAGAAGAAACTGTTGGAGCTCATAAAGAAACTTCACGAAGAGCAAAGCATGAATTCCTACATAGACACGAAGAGGAAGGCCCATGGGAGACTTAAGTCTTTTGATTTAGAAGTTCATTTTGTTGTCATTTGACACCCTTTTTCTTTTCCATTATAAGCCCAAGGGGAAATTGTAATATTTTAACTTATTAATACAATTGTTGTGTTTGTTTCCTTTTTGGTTAGCAAATTTAAATTCCTTAAGGTCATTGAAAACATTGCATCCACATAGCATGCATCATGACATAAGCAGGTTTTCTGATATAGGTTTCCTCGTCTTTTTACTGTTTATTTCAGTATAAGATGGCTCTAGAGAAAACCGTCAAATATCTGCAAACTCAACACGCATAGTTCCTAGAGACTCTCTTGAACCTAGCCAAAGGTCAACAAGAGACGATGGAACTTCTAGCCACAAAGAAGAAGACTAAGAAATGGGTTGTTATCAACATGGGAAGGAGGTTCAAAGGCCTTTCCCGACAGGCTGAAGCTGAAAATGTCTCCTTCGAAGAAGACGACAATCAAGATGAGGATGTTAGAAGCACCAAAGTTGGGGGTGGAAATAACCAGATTTCTGAGGATGAAGACTATTATGAAGAGTAGTACCCACCGACCGATGACAAATAAAAACAACTAGAAGACCGACTTAAGGCCGTGGAGATCCAAACAGTGCCTGGTTTGGACTTTGGAGACTTGAGTTTGGTCCCTGGCATGGTCATTCCCCACAAATTCAAGGTCCATGTCTTCGCCAAATATGATGGAGTCTTATGTCCAAAACTCCATTTAAGGTCATATGTACCCAAGATTCAACCACACACCTTCGATAGGAAGTTATGGGTTCATTTCTTCCAAGAAAGCTTATCTGGAACACAGTTGGAATGGTTATATCAATTAGAGGGGACTAATATCCACACATGGGAAGATTTAGCTGCTGCCTTCTACAGACAATACCAATACAATGTTGACCATGTACCAACCCGCGTGCAATTACAGAGTATGACTATAGGCTCTAATGAAGGCTTTAAGGAGTATGCCCAGAAATGGAGGGATCTGGCTGGAAGGGTGCAACCCCTATTGACTGACAGAGAATTAATGGACATGTTCATAGGCACCCTAACTGGTCCATTCTTTAATTTGCTGATTGGGAGTTCTTCATCAGGGTTTACTGAATTGATTTTGACTGGCGAGCGAGTTGAAAGCATAATCAAAAGCGGGAAGATCCCAATGGCCTCAACCTCTAATGTTGTAAAGAAACCATTTATTGGTAAGAAGGAAACTAATGTTGTTTATGGACAAAGGATCCGTATCAAGAATGATTGTCATCAGTCGGTAGGAGCAGTATTGATTTCAAACCCGAACCCAGTTCAACAACCACAACAATCAAACAATCAGCAAAGGCCAGACGCCTCGAGGAGGCAGTTCACTAGGATTAACATGCCACTGTCTCAAGCTTTATAACATCTGTTGAAGGAAGATTTAGTAACATTGTGAGATCCTCGTCCAAGTCCCAATACTTCCTCTACCAAATATAATCCGAATGTGAAATGCGCCTATCATTCAAATAGTCCTGGGCATGACACTAACAACTGCTGGGCGTTAAAGAACAAGATCCAAGATTAGATTGATAACAAAGTGATTGAGTTTGACCCTCCATAAACCCATAATGTCATTACTGCACCTACGCCCAATCATGGTAAAGGTGTTAATGCTATTGACGATGTCTCATTTGTCTCCACCATTAGTGATTTGACTACTCCCTTGATAATCGTTAAGAAGAATTTGTTGAGAGCCGGTTTATTTCCGTGCTGCCTTGAAAATTGTTACCTTTGTGCTTCCCAAACTAATGGTTGTATGTGGATGAAGAAAAGTATTCAACGCCTGATTGATAGCCATGAAAATCTGTTTGAGAAAACTCCATCCATGAAAAGTTTGCTTGAAGGTATATCTCAAGAGCTGAGACTTGAACATGCTTCCATAATCACAATTTCCAATACTCCTATAAGGATCACCTCTAAAGGCCCTATAAGGATTCTTGCTGAGCCAAAAGTGGCTACTTTGATCATCACTACACCAGGGCCAGTCCCCTATTCCTTTGACAAAGTTGTGCCTTGGAACTATGAGGCAGAAGTTTATTATCATGGTGTCAAGCAAGAGCCATGGATTACTGAAAATGAAGATCCTGAAATTACAAACATTGCCAGAACTAGTAAGGTCACTAGGAAAGGAAGGGTCTTCTCTTCAGAGATCTCTCCTCCAACAACTATTATAACACATGTTCATATCCCTACTGCTGGGTCAAATGCTATTGCCCGAGGTAAAAAGAAAGTAACTGAGCCTGCCTGGATGGAGGCGCCACCCAAAGATGTTACAATTGAAGACCCATCTAGATAAGAGATGGAAGAAATTCTGAAGATCATCCAAAAAAGTGACTACAAAATAGTTAAACAACTGGGGAAGACACCCTAAAAATATCCATGTTGTCCTTATTATTATACTCTGAAGCACATGCCCAAGCTTTGTTGAAATTTCTGAAGAATGCCCATGTACCATAAGAGACCACTGCTGATCAATTTGAGAAATGTGTTGCAAGCCTAACTGTTGATAATGGCTTGGGGTTTTCTGATGCAGATTTAACTCCAGCAGGAAAGAATCATAACAAGGCCCTCCATATCTCTATTGAATTCAAAGGCACCACCCTGGCGCATGTGTTAGTAGATATTGGGTCCTCCCTAAATGTTTTATCCAAAGGTGCTTTGGATAGATTAGATTGTGATGGGCTGGTGCTGAAACCCAATGATATTGTGGTAAGAGCCTTTGATGGGTCAAAGAGGATGGTCCATGGAGAGGTTGATCTTCCGATCAAGGTGGGATCTCAAGTTTTCAATTCAACATTTTATGTAATGGATATCCGCCTGGCCTATTCTTGATTGCTAGGACGCCCATGGATTCATGGGGCAGGCGCGGTTACCTCTATATTACATCAAAAGCTGAAATATCCGGTGAAAGGGAAGATTGTCACGGTCTGTGGAGAGGAAGAATATATGGTCAGTCATTTAAATTCTTTCAAATATATTGAAATGTATGGCGAATTCATTGAAACCCCTTCTAGACATTTGAGGTAATCCCTCCAATGATTGATGTTGCTACTCCTACTACTCTTGAAAACTCTAAGGGCACACCAAGAATGGCCTCTCTGAAGGATGCTAGGGCTATTATAGAAGATGGGGTCTGCACTATATGAGGATAACTTCCATATATTCCCTACAAATCTAACAAATTTGGGTTGGGTTTCACTTAAAAGGCTCAGAAAGAGGTTCGTCATGTTCGTGTTGGAATACCACCTCTTCGTATTAGCAATAATGAAGTCAATGCTCTGGAAGACACTGATAGTGATGGTGACTTAGACGACTGGATATTCCCAACTACTGATAGTGGACTCAACAAATGGATGGCTAAAGACTTCATCTCAATCTCCTTCAGCTAGGAGTAATTCTTATTTCCTATTTTTATTGCTTTAAGAAGTTTGTCTATATTACTTCTTTTAAAATAATGACTTTAAACCTTGTGCCTTGCCCGGGGCACAATGGTTCATTTGTTAAGGGTTGTCATTTCATATATCATATGCTCATTTAATGAAAACATTGGACGATTTTTCATTCAAATTTTGTGCTCCTTATCTTTATTTTACTTTACTATATTTTCAAATATCCATGTGACCTTAGATGCGCGCGCATACACACACACACACACACATTTGCAGATCCACACCCACTCCGGATCTCATTGACAATAATTATGCTATTGCCGTTTATAACTTCGAAAATCCAATCTATCAAGCAAAAGACAAAGGTGAAGAAGATTGTGAGATACTTGGAGAACTCTCCAGAATCCTGATATAAGAGGAAAAGGCTATCCAACCGCATGAAGAACCTGCCGAAGTGATAAACTTGGGTACTGAGGAAGATAAGAAAGAAGTCAAGATTGGCGCCAACCTGGAAGACAATGTCAAGAGCAGATTGGTTCAGGTGTTGCACGAATATGTTAAGGTCTTTGCTTGGTCATATGAAGACATGTCGGGGCTTGATACTGATATCGTGGTTCATTGTCTGCCAATGAAAGAGGGTTGTTCTCTGATCAAACAAAAGGTTCATCGCATGCGTCCTGATATGTCAGAGAAAATCATGGTTGAGGTAATGAAATAGTTCAATGCATGTTTCTTGGAAGTGATGTTGTATCCCTAATGGGTTGTGTTGTACCCTAAAATTTTCCCTCTCATTTTCTTCAAAGCATTCTTTCAAGTCTCTTCAAATGGTCAAGGCACCCAAGGGTTGACTAGTCAAGATGCACCTCCTAAACCAAAAGCCTACAACTAGGGGTTGGAATTTCTAAAGGAAATTTGGTTTGAAAAGGTCTAAAATGTCTTCCATGGTTCTTCATAGTTCCTCAACAAGGTTCATGTCGATTTTCAAGCCCTACATCGTAAATTTGCTCAATCAATGGTTCAAATGCTTGAAAATTAACTATACTGGTCCAAAAGTCAACTATGGGCAACATATAGTAAAACTTCAAGATTTTTAGTCATCATCAACATTTTGAATTAATATTCATCATTTTATCAAGGGTTTATCATGATTCCTCAAGGAAAGTCCTCCAATCATCAAAAGTCAAGAATTGCCAAACTAGGATTTCTTTAGGAGAAGTCAACTGAACTTTGACCAGGCATAACTTTCACATGCTTCATCAACTTTTCCCAAACCAAAGCCCATTTTGAATAAAATTCAATTCTCTACAACTTTTCATTTATTCTTAAGTCCAAAAGATGCTTCATTTGGCAGATATGATCTCATACATTATAGGTCATTTTCAAAAAGTCAACAAAAGACACTTTTTGTCAAGGCAACTTACATCAAGATAATGTCTCCAAATGCAAAAATAATTAAAAGAGGAAGTATAGAGTACATCTTGGGCTTTCCAAAAAGTCAAATATCATCTCTAAAAGGTTAAAATTGAGCAAGTTATAATTTGCACAAATTGGGGAATTTTGAAGGAATTCATGAATTTCAAGTTGGGAAATTTTGAACTTTTAGACCAATGAACCTAATTTTTGAGACTCATAAATGTTCATGATATGTTAGAGGACTCATAAACCATTCCCTTATTTTTCATGATTTTTATTTATTTTATTTGAATTTTTTCATTTAAAACAAATTAAATCAAGAACAAAGTGTAAAGCAAATCGGCTTAGGCCTATGATTGGACTTATGGGTCAAGATTGAAGCCCAAATTTTTTGCAAAGGCCAGCAAGGAAGTCCAGGTTCAATGCATGTCAAGAATGGCAAGGATTTCACAAGTTTGGAAACATTTTAATGTGTTTTATCTTATTTTAAAAAGTGCCTTAATGCCTTGATTCTTACCTTACTTGTTTGCTCTCCTCTCACTCCTCTATATATACCATACTATGCAATCTACAAAGGGACGAAAAAAATCATTGCCTAAGAGCACGAAAAAATCATTTCCTAAGAGAGAGCTCGAAATACACAAAAAATTCCAAGATGTTGTAAAACTCATAACCCAAGTTCCAGCTTTTCTCAATCAAAACCAGTGACTCCCTCATCCTTCTGAGACCCCTAGGAAGCAATCCACATCATTATCCAACCCCCACACGTATCAGAATCCCTTCATACCATCCCTCTGATTTGGTAAAATTTTGATTTTGAATCTCTTTGATTTCGTAATTTAAATCATTTTTATGCGTATATTCTTATTACTATTGATGTTCTGAGCAAGTCTAACGTTTTACATGCAAGCATGAAGGCAGAAATAACATGATGCCATTGTTAGGGAATCAAGAACATTTGGTTTCGGATCTCAGGATATGGGACGATCCAGACAAAAATAAGCTCAGGTTCGGAATCAAGACAGTTTCTTTTTTTAATATTTATGTTGTCTTATTAACTTTTTTTAGATAATTAACTCAATCATAAAGATCTCATAAAATCAAAAACCCAAAAAAATTAGATTTAATTTTAATTAATAATCACTTCCTTTTTTTAATTAAAATCAATCAGACATTAGATTTTTTATTATCATTAACTTAATTTTCTTAAATCAATTAAAAAATAGTAAACAAAAACTCATAAAATTGAAATTACAAAAAAAATAGATTTAGGTTTTTTTAGATTAAAATTAATTTTTGACAAATTTATTTTAATCTCATTTTAATGTTTATTTCATAATTAATTTATAATTAATTTTGACTTTTTATTTATTAAGATCAAATCACAAAAATACCAAAAATATTTAGGCTTTTCTTTTTAGGATACTTAATTTTCTTTCTAAATAATTTTTCCTATTATCTTCTATTTATTTACCATTTTAGAAATAAATGTATAGGTCGTATATATGATTTTATAATAGTTAGTTTATCTTTTTTGCATTTTCTTTCTAAATATTGTAACTGCTCATGGGATGTAGTAGTTTATGATTTACTTTCATGCACTTTTACTTTCCGCACCTCTGTATATACATGTATATTACTGTTAGTAATTAGATCGTGTATGGCAAGATAAAAGCAAACATAAGCAAACCTAACACTCAAGATAAATAACTGAAACACAACATACTCGCACACGCACACCTCTAAGGTACCTCCACTTGTTTCCTTCGGATAAATAAACAGTCACGACTCTCGAACGTAAGAGATTTTAGTGGTAACCCTTTGGTTTAAAAATCATAAGTCCCTCGATGACCCTTTCAATGTTGCCTCGATATATGATCTTAAAACCTTAGGGTAATTACTAAAGTATCTTACTAGTTGCTTTCTTGACTGTACGATGACCCTCGCCCGTCCCTCAAAAATCCAATGATAGGGCTACCTACTCACTAATAGTAGGATAACACTGTCTAAAAGAAAAGAGGAAAAGAACAAACCTTTCGAGTAGGTAGATATCTCCTAGTTGCTTTCTCATAAAAACAATCAAAAAACAATTTTTTCACACATACACAAACACTTTTCTAAATATTTTCAAAGACAAAAAACACTTTGTATACGTTCTCGTCGAAACGAGAAACATTACAAAGTTTGCCGCACTAAGGCGTATTTTCAAAATATCTTCAAAACACACTTACACAAAAAAGCATTTTCAAAGCGAGCTAGTAACTAAGAGCCCGTATATAACTACGAATGGAAAGGGTACTAAAACCTTCCCTTTCCATAACCTACACCCATTACTCAGAAAATAATCTTGAAAGGTCTTTCCTATTATTTTCACCATTTCCTTTGTTGGATAAAAGAAAAGTCGATGGCGACTCTTGCTAACCGCAACATTGTGATAAAACATAAAACCAGTAAAAGTCAGTTCTCCCACAGTATTACAGAACTGGTGACTCTGCTGGGGATAAAACTAAATGTGGGGTTACCTTAGAGCTAAATCATATTTAAAATGCTTTACTTGATTGATTTGTATGCTTTATCTTTCGGGTTTATGTTTGGGTTATTATTAAAGATGCTATACCCGGATCTAGGGCACCTTTTAGGTAAGTAACAATAAATCATGGAGGTTGTACGACGTAGACCGATATGGATGATATGATATCTATGATAGTGTGATACTCTGGCTTGTACTAATGTTCCTTGAGTCAGTCAAGGATAACATTAGGCTTCCACATAGTGTCATTAAGCACTAACTGACATTTAGAACCTTAAATTGACTCATATTAGCCATTAGAAAGTAGTGAGATGGTCGGCTTTGGTGTAGACTGAAGTTAGTTGATACTCGATACTACACTCATTGAGATTAGACTTTCGGAATATTTTGGCCGCAATTCAGATGCTTGAGCTGAAACAATGCCTAAGAGAAAGATCAATGATATGATATCCTTAGAACCCGGTTACTATTGCTAGGACAGGTTGAGCCAACTAAAACTTCAAGATGGTACTTACCTACAAACTCCATGCAAGACTAAACTTAAGGCTACTTTTGTGACTTGTCTGCTTTCATTATCTAATAACTTGAACTCATTGTAGGGCTTTGTTTGTACTCCTTGCAGGACTTGTTTGTATTCATTATCCAATAACTTGGATTTCCTGCAAGACTTACTTGTCTTTGTCCCCTTACACTTTTGCTTGGTGCATAGCATACACATCATAACATCATGCCATAACATTTCCTTAACCATTTCAAGGATCTCAAGGGTCTATGATGCAGGTTATGATGAACCAGACGTCTAGCAAGGGGCAAGGGGATTTATTTTCCTCTAGTCAACACCGTCAAAGCATGATAACTTGAGTCAGAGGCTATGACCCATTCGACATGGTATGCTTGATTCTTGTAGAAGTACATTCAACAATACGAAGTTCTTCCGTCAAAGATGCAATCAAAATTCAAACATTTTCTTGTGTTTACCCCGTGAGATCCTTAAAAACATTGCATGCATGTCATTACATAACAGGTATTCTCAAGACATGTTTCTCATTTTCTCGCTGTTTATTTCAGCAAGGAAGATGACTCTCGAACAGAACGATATAGATATCCAAACTCAAGATTCTCAGTTCAAGGAAATGTTCCTGAATCTATCCAAGGGGCAAGAAGAATTGAAAGCACTCCTCGCTGGGAACACGGTAAGAAAAATTATGAAGATAACCAGGATGACCAGGTGGAACAACTGCAAGCTGAGATGGAAAGGATGAGAATCCAGATGAGTAGTCAGATGGCTCTTATCCAAAATTTAGCTCGGGGACAAGAAGAGTTAAGAATCCTCATCAAATAACTTTGTTAAGATAGATACGACTGTCTGGGGCAAACTGCTAAA
This sequence comes from Vicia faba, assembly GCA_948472305.1. Taxonomy (NCBI): domain Eukaryota; kingdom Viridiplantae; phylum Streptophyta; class Magnoliopsida; order Fabales; family Fabaceae; genus Vicia; species Vicia faba. The sequence goes on from OX451737.1 coordinate 480,384,779, forward strand.
ATTTGGGGCCTAATCAACGATCAATCTCTCTTGGCAGATAGGGAATCGGGTGACATGATCATGCAGGAACGTGTTGAAAATAAATTCAGGAGTGGTGAAATTCAGGGGACTGCATCGTCAAGTACTCAGAAGAGATCATAAAATGGAAAGAAGGAGTCAAGTACTGTGTACGACCAGAAGGATCATAATAAGATCGATATTAACTAATCTGTGGGGGTAGTACAGATCTCTAACCCCACATCAGTGCAACAATGACAACGGGGTAATTAGCATAAGCAGAATACATCTAAAAGACACTTTACCTAAGTCAACATGTCATTGGCTCAAGCAATGCAACACGTGTTGGAGGCCAAGCTGGTTACGTTGAAGGATCCTCCTCAGAATCCCAACACCGCCTCTCCAATGTATAATCCAAATGCAAGGTGTACGTACCACTGCAACAGTCCTGGACATGGCACTAATAGTTGTTGGACATTGAGAAATAAGATTCAAGACTTGGTCGACGAAGGAGTGCTGGAGTTCACACAAGATGGTCAGACTGAATTCTTCTGCCATCCCTCAAAGGCACACCATCTGAAGTCACAAGTTCATACAAAGAGGCTTTTTGTTCATTAGAGTTTTCAAATTGTAATTTTCTTTTGATTGTTCGAACACTTATTTATGTCAAACTTTGTTATTCCATTAATGCATTGCATATGTTTGTCTTGAATTAATCCATTCGTTTTCACTATATTGAAACTATGCTTTTGCTTCCTTTTTATGATATTCGACTCTCGATTAAAAGTTGTAAGCCTTTAGAGGGAGGATGACGAAAAAGATACCATAATCTCTACAGTATGCTTTTGAACAGACCTTGCTGACGATGTACATGCGTTGTTTCAAATCCTAAACAGTGGACTTATAAGGAAGATAATCCCTAGTCAACCCCCTTTGAGCCTAATAAGTAGGAGTTTTCTTTTCCACGCAAATTGAAACCCTTAATCATAACCTGGGGCAGGGTAGTTTCTCAGTTAATTCAATGGTGCATTCAATCACAAGCTTTCCCCTCATACACAAAAAGTAGTGTCAGAGGTATCATTCCAAAATAAAAGATGGTGATGGTTCCGCATAATCATTAAAACAAGCAGTTGTTATCTCTCAAAAGAAAAGCCTGCTGAGTTAAAACCTATGAAGGAGACTTAAGAAAAAAACCCGCTAACTATAATCCCAAAAGAAACAGTTCAGGAAAAAGGTAGAGATAATAAAATAAAAAAAGAGGTCGCTAGAAATCCTAAACAAAAATAAAATATTACAAAAAATGATTGCCTCCTCAAAATAAACTTTCAGTATCCGAACCATCACAGGAATATCAGGGCAAAGATTCCAGACTCAATTGAGATTTAAACACACAATTAACTAAGTATAGGACTGAAGAACATCACAAAGAATGAGTTAGGTACAAATAAATTTCGAGCCTTCATCTTTTGTTTCTTAAACCGTGAACCAGGCCATGCTACAACCCTTAAAAGTTCTAGCTGAAGCATGGGTTAGTTCGAAATCATATTGTAACAAAAGGTATCCTGACTCCTGTAAAGTTTACTATGAGTTGAATTCATATTCTTACAAAATTCTGTTTGTTTACTAAAAATTCATTTTTAAAACTTCAAGACAGACATAAGCTTTGCATTCTTTAAATGCCATTGTTTTCATATGACTAATCGTTCGACAGCAGAGAAATTCGCACGACGAAAATTCAATGAACGAAAATCCTCTCAATGGACAAAATCACCTCAGATGGAAAGACATTTCCAATAATAGGCCTTTCATAATCAAGGGGCATGACATGGTGTCTAACTGATCTGGGGGCAGTCGAGTCAAGATTCGAGGATTCTCTCAAAAGTGCCAAATAGCCAGGGGCAGACCTCTGTTTGAATCACTTGGGCATTGAACATGAGTTCCAGTAAAGGGCCACGTGCAATCAAGCAAACATATTTTTGGTAGTTCTACAACACTTACTACTATAGACAGTGACAATTCTCTGCATCCTGTAAACGCGGACATAGTCAGAAAAGACTACACATGAAAAAAAAAGACTCGCTAGGTTGACTGACCTAGGAAAAAATAAGGGCATCCCGGCGAACCAAAAAAGTTCGGGCAAAAATTAGGGATACATAAATAAAAATGTACACTCGGCAAGTCGAAAACCTAAAAAGGCGGCTTGGGCAAAAAAGGGTATCTCGGTGGACTGAAAATATGAAAGTACAGTCCAAGCAAAAGTTAGGGATTAAAGCGTATGACTATGTCTCGTCATTTCGTCACTTGTCTATCAGTAGAAGAATTATCTCCCTGATCAACATTCACCGAAGGCTTTAGAAGTTGAGATATGTTCAAGTCTCCACGAATCCCCACAGAGCCACTACCATGAGATTATCCCCACAAGGTAATCTTCACAAGTTCATACATACCCCGCAATTTCTCCGGCATTTCACTCTAGCTGATAAAAGAGTATGATCTTCTCCCTAACAATGTCACCAACATTAAGGATCCAAATATTTACAGTTTATGGGAATTCTTCTCCCCAACTGAGTTTTCAAAACTGTAAGAGCCCATACAGATTACTTCTCTCCAGCATATCGTATTCTTCTTGACAAATAGCTTCCCTCAATAGGATATTCCTCCATCACCAGGGTTTATTTCCCCAACAGGATTTACCTCCCCAGTGAGGTCCAATCTCCCAGCTTGAGTCTATTACTCAGGTGACGATGAGTCACCGACAAAATTCCCTTCCCCAGTGAAGTCATCACTATCACTAGAAAGTTGCTGCAAAACCTGGAACTAGACCAGATGTTAGTCAACTTTATCTATCTCAGACAAGCTAGGAAGTTATCCATCGATGTTATCTTCAATCAGGGTGTACAAAGAATGTTAACTCTACAGTAGAGCAAAGAACGACCAAAGTTTTAAACTCTTCTCTCTCAAGCAGGAATTAACACTCTCCAGCAAAATTTCCTCAGAAAGCAGAAATCAATGTTTCCCAGTGGAGTTATCCTCAAACAGCAAGCAGGAGTCCCCAGTGGAAACAATTTACCAGAAGATCAAAGTTGCACATACTCTTCATCCCCATCGACAGTCAAGGATTTATTTTCCCTAAACTAAGATGCTGCTCAAATTTTAAAAACATTGCACATTCATACCTCATTTACAAAATATCATAGCATATGCATATGAAACACATACGACATAGTGTTGTACCCCAAAATTTGCCCTCTCATTTGTCAAGATTTTCTCACAAGACTTCTTTGACTCAAGACAAGATTAGGGTTTGGTCAGCTCCAGACATCTCACCTTGCATTGATAACCCAAAATTAGGGTTTGAGTTTGCACAAGGATTTTTGGACTACCAATGTTTCATTTGACTTTCATACATCATTTTGAACCCCTAATATTGTTCATGTTAAGTTTCAAGCCTTGAACCACATTTTTGATCAGTCAATTGGACAGTTGACCTAAAAATCAGTTGTATTGGGGAAAAAGTCAACCATGGCCAATTTACAGTCAAACTTCATAATTTTTGATCCACATCAACATTTTAGACTCATATGTACCATTTTATCAAGTTTGGATCACAACTCCTCAAGAAATTTGATCAAATCATCAAAAGGGCAAAATGGTCAAAATTAGGGTTTTGATTAAGAAAGGGCAATTTCTGATTTTTAACCTAGCCAATGACCAATTGAGTTCAAGAATTATTTCAAGAGTTCAATGGCATCATCTTGACCTAATTACATGATTCAAAAGATCTCAAGTTCATTGGATTGACAGATGAATTTTGCAGTCAACTAATCAAAAGTCAATTGTGCACTGAAAAGTCAAACTTTGACTTTTTGGTCAAAATCAAGTGCCAAGGGTCATAATTCATCAAGATATGTCAAAATGTGAAACTTGTTCACCAAGAAACTTAAAATTGAAAATTAGGGTTTTAATTTGAAAATTTTCATAACTTAGAATTTTTCTAAGTATAATTTTTTTCTTATTTTTTCCCAACTTTTCACCACTTTTTCACCATGATGCATTTTGATTCAAGGAAAACTTCCAACACGAAAGTTGTAGTCCTCCATGAAATCTACAACTTTTCTTCACAGACATTTCCCAAAAGATGCTTGGATTTCAAGTTATGAATTTGTCAATATAGGTCCATGAACTTCTTAACTTAGTGAAATTTTGCCCTAATTTAGGCAGATTTTGGACCCAACTTCATGGACATTTTTCACCTAGTTACAAGAGGTATCTCAAATTGCATTTCAAATATGGATTATAGATCATATTTCAAGCTTTCCAAAATGTCAAAGAACTCTCCAAGATCATTTTTGAGTAGGGAGAATCGAAGAAGGGAAGTTGGCATTTTCTCACTTTTGTTCAAGCCATTTTCACATAGCATCAAGTTGCAAATCCAATCTATGCTGGTTGTATCTTGCTTTACAGGTCCTAAGCTTGCTATACACTCCATAATTAAATGCAAACTCAGTTTACAAAGGCTTTATCTTTGCTTTTGAAGCATTACACAAAGTATATTTCCATTTTTGGCCAAAAGGTTACAATGCCATTTTCATAAAGTTGAACTTTTGCAACTTTGTCAATCTTGAGCATTGAACCTGTCCCTTTGGTACAATCAATCTCTAAAGCTCTCAAGAAATGTGTACCAACTCTTATCAGCCCTCAAGCTAGCCAGTACAAGCATGTGGGATTAGTCACTTCACTTTACTTAAAATGCAAGAAAAGTTGCAAAAGATGCTAGAGCTTGCACAGCTAGTAAGGGATGACTTTGTATCCCTTCTCTACATATTTGCAAACTTGTTACAAGGCATAACACACTTTTGACTTGAAACACTCTGAAATTCAAAAACTCCACAAAATTGTCCAAAAACTGAGATTCTGCAAAAGCACAATCAACTCTCATTTGGCTCGTGCGTTTTGTGTTTAAACACTTCAAGCATCTCATAAACATCATACCAAAGAAATCCAAGCCATCGCCCTGGTTCTGTAACCCCTGTTTCAGTATCCACCATTTTCACTTTGGAAGCTTGCAGTTGGACTTGGTCAGAGAGTTTCAGCCATCCTCAGAGCAAGCTAAACATTGGAATATGTTCAGGGAAGTTCAAGGAAGCTTAAACAATCACCAGGCCTCCATTAAAGTCCCTACATTGTCCTACACAAATCCAGCTGAAGGAGGTAATTTCTTAAACTCTATCTCTCTGAATAGGCAACTTCAAGCCACGATTTGTGAAGAAAAAATATAGCCCTTATCATAACGAAGCTGTACATATCCATACTTTTCATTTATATTAACTATACTGAGAGAATTTGAAGATTGAAAATGCTGAAAAAGTTAGGTCACGAATTAGGGATTAAAAAATTCTCTTTGATTTTTTAGAGTTAGGTTACATAATTTATATGGTTGGAATCGTGAGCTCAAATGCCACATGTTTCATGTTATGAGTTTTTGTTTTCATGCAAGCATGTGAGAGTTACAGTTTTGAACTGAAGCGCGCGAAGAAGAAGACCAAGGACATGGATGAAGTGGCTTCTGGGCTTTTTGGCAGCTTTGGCCTTTTTGTTTTCACTAAACCCACCCCCCTGACTTGTTATTTGCACCCCCCTGGCTAGTTTTTATATTTTTGCATTTTCTTTTATATTGTTATTTTTATTACTTTCATTTATTTTTCTTAATGATAAAAAATACCAAAAAATGATTTATTTATTTTCACACTTTTATTTTATTTTTTTTAATTATTTTCTTACATGAAAAATGGTTTATTTTGATAAATAGAACTTATTTTCTTAAAAAACTTATAAATATAATTAAAAAATACTTAATATTTTTATCATACATTTTATACTCATAAAATACTTATTTTTGTACATATTTAATTTTTAACATTTATATATAATATTATTTATTATTTTCTTATACAAAATAATAAATATAGAACATTTATTTTCTTTTAATTAAAAACTAGGGTTTACCCCTTTCAAAAAGAATTAGTATATTTTTTCCTTATAATTTTTAGGGTTTAAGTTAAATATAAAAAACAAGACATAAAACATCTTTTTACATAAATATATTGCATTGCATTTTAAATATTTGTACGTTATTTATTTAAATTTGCGCATTTTGAATTTGGTTGTAATAATATATATAGGTTTATATTGGTGCAAAATCCCCATTCAAAACTTGTATCCCCCCTCCCATAATAATTGTTGTAATAGCTTAGTTTATTTTACGCAATTTATCGCTTTTATACCATGATTAGTAAATTAGGGTTTGCATGACAAGAACAAAAAACAAAACAAATAGAAAACCCTAAATACAAGACAAATCAAAAGCATGAAAAATGACATACTTTGCACACAAGCACCCTTAGGGTTTCTCCCACTTGGTTGCCTAAAAATAAAATGGCCATGTTACGCATGCGAAGTATCTTGGAAAAAAAAACAAATATAAGATCATAGTCCCTCGATGACGCTATTCAAAGGTTGCCTAAAAAAAATGATCTTGGTCCCTCAAAAAATGCTAAGATACTTGGCAGCATTGCTATCATGGTTATACGATGACCCACACCCGTCCCGTTTACATCCAAAGATAGGGTTGTTTACAAAATCAATGGTAAGTCAACAATGTCAAAGGAATAAAAATGCACAAGAAAGACATTTGAGTAGGTAGATAGCTTATGAGTTACTTGCTCCACTTCAAAACAATCCTTGCTATTTTCAAAAATAAACACACACACATTTCAAAACATCTTACAAAACATTGAAAACATTTTCAAAAGACAAACATCTTTGTATACATTCTTACGAACAAGAATCATTACAAAGATTTCCTAAACAATGGCCTCTTTTCAAAATACCTTTCAAAACCACACCAAACACCATTTCAAACAAAACAAAGCAAGTGATCTAAATAAGTAACTAAGAGCCCATGGAAAACCATGGATGAAAAGGGTGCTAGCACCTTCCCTTTTCATAATCTACCCCCCGAACTCAAGAAAACATCTCAAAGGTATTTCCTGTGCTTTTTTACCTTTCCTTTTGGATAAAAGAAAAGTCGGTGGCGACTCTTGCTAACCGCGACATTTGCGAACACAAACGCAAAACCTCAAGTCAGTTCTCCCACCGCATCACAGAACTGGAGACTCTGCTGGAGAATAATATAAAAGTAGGGTTACCTTAGGGTTTAGATCACCTTTACTTGCTTACATTGTTTGACTTGTTTGCTTTACAATTATGGTTCTTTGTTTGGGTTTGAATCCTCCACCCGGATTTGGGAAACATTATAGGTAAATAGCAATACATTGTGGAAACTGTGCGGGGTATACCGACATGGTCTAAGCAATAGCTATATTAGTGTTACATATTTGTGGATACCGGTAGCCTTTGAGTCAATCAAAGAGAATACGGGGCCGGTGAGTGATGTCATGAAGCACTAATGAACTTCTAGAACCTTTACTTGACCAACTTGGCCTTTTAGGATGTAGTGAGATGACCGGCTTTGGTGCAGTCCGAAGTTGGTAGATACTCGATACTACACTCATTGAGGGTTGTTTTCTTGGAATATTTCGGTCGCCAGTAAAGAGGCTTGAACTGAAACAATGAACAAGGAAACAATCCAGTGATATTGAGCTCCTTAGAACCCGGTTACTATTACTAGGACAGGTTGAGCCAACTAAACTTCAAGAGGGTACTTACCTATGAAACCCCATGCAATCCTAAACCAAGAACTTGTTTGATTTTCTTGTACATATATACTTGTGCATAACATCATGGACATCATGAGCATCATGTGCATCCTCTAACCATTTCAAGGATTTTGGAGATTCATCTTTGTTCTTGTTTTGTAGGTTATGGATTCACTTCGCAGAAAAACTATCCAAATCAACCTTGTAAGAATTCCTCCACAACTCAAGGAGCTAGCTTCAAGGATCCCTGAGAATTCTCCATTCACCGAGAGACATGGTCGTCTACTCAACTTGGTCATTTCCAACACAGAGGAGGATATGATGAAAGTTCTCTTCCAGCTCTTTGACCCTTTGCACCATTGCTTCACATTTCCTGACTATCAACTTGTGCCCACTTTGGAAGAATTCTCTCAACTCCTAAGGATTCCTATTCTCAATCAACTACCCTTCAACGGTACGGAAAGAGATCCAAAGCCAGAAGAGATTGCTCAAGCCATGTACTTGCACTCATCTGATGTCACAACTCATTGGGAAACTAGAAGTGGCGTCAAAGGCTTCTTGGAAAAGTTTCTGTTCGAGAAGGCCCAAAGCTGTTGGAATTCCCTAGACTTGCAAGCTTTTGAGGAAATTGTAGCTCTTCTCATCTATGGGATGGTCCTGTTCCCTAATCCTGACCAACTCATAGACGTGAGCGCTGTCAAAATCTTCATGTCTCGCAACCCAATACCTACATTGCTTGGGGATATCCTACACTCTTTTCACACTCGTACAATGAGGAAAAGAGGTGTTCTTATGTGTTGTATTCCTCTCCTGGAAAAATGGTTTATTTCTTATCTTCCCCAATCAGTCTTAAGGAATGAGCAAGGTTTGAGGTGGTCACAAAGGTTAATGACGCTTACACATTCAGATATTCATTGGTGTTCTCAATCCAAAGAGAATGTTATCATTGTCGACCGTTGTGGAGAATTCCCTAATGTCCCTCTACTTGGCATTAGGGGAGGCATCACCTACAACCTGTGTTTGGCTCTAAGACAGTTTGGTTATGCCGGAAGGGATGGCCCACATGACATGCTGATTCAAGGATTGGTTTTCGACTACGACAATGACGATCAAGGACTCCGTCAGAGATTCATCCGAGCTTGGAGGATGCCAAACAAGGTGGATAGCAAGACTTTGGGACACAAGAATTCCATCCCTCTTGAGCCTTACCTCAAGTGGGTACGAACCCGCACTCAAAGTCTTATGATGCCTTATCCCTCCATTCTCCCAGTGATTATTGAGCTTGTTAAGGAAGGAGAAGTTCCATACACTATCCTACATCCTGACATGCCGAAATCACTCGAAGATCTACAAAGGGATTGGATACAGCTCAAGGGAGAGCGCGGTACTTTCGAAGCCCAATTCTATGCAAGCGAGAAGAAGGTTTTGGAACTCACTCGGCTACTTCATGAAGAGCAGACTCTCAATACCTACATTGCACCAAAGAGGATGCGCAATGTCTTTTTACCTTAGAATTTTGTATTATTTTGCCCAAGGGGCATTGATGTACTCAAATTCTATCTTATTAATATGAAGTGTGTTTCTTTTTTGTTTAAAACAAATTTGAATTTCTAAATCCTTGAAAGCATTGCATGAATACATATCATTCATCATAAGCATAAACAGGTCTTTGCAACAAGTTTCCTCATCTCTCTACTGTTTATTTCAGTATGATGGATCTCGAACAAACGGTCAAAGATCTGCAAGCTCAGAATACACAATTTCAACAATTACTCATGACCTTAGCCAAGGGGCAGGAGGAGATGAAGACTCTGCTAGAAAAATAAAAATAAAAAGAGAAAAAGAAGAAGAAGCCAACTTGTGTGGTAATCATGGGCAGAAGATTTCAGGGACAAGCCAGAAGGACCTTAGATTTTCCAACAACATTTGATGAAGGGGAAAGAAAAGGAAAAGAAACGGCAATACCATCAGATTCTGAAGAAGAAGAGGAAGAAGAGGACTACTCTGAACAACAATACCCTCCTGCTGATGACAAGTACAAACACCTTGAAGAGCGATTAAGCGCTATGGAAATCCAGAGAGTACCGGGGATAGATTTTGAGGAGTTAGGGCTGGTGTCAGGAATTGTGATCCCGCCAAAGTTTAAAGTGCCACTATTTTCCAAGTATGATGGGGTGTCTTGCCCTAAAATGCACCTCCGATCGTATGTCAGGAAGATTCAACCACACTCTGCTGACAAAGACTTGTGGGTCTACTTTTTCCAAGACAGTTTATCAGGAACACAACTTGATTGGTTCTACCAATTAGAAAGGGTTGACGTCCCCAATTGGGAAGACCTAGCAGCAGCTTTTTATAAACAATATCAGTACAACGCCGACTTGGCGCCTACCCGTACTCAGCTTCAGAGTATGGCTATGGTTTCCAATGAGGGCTTTAAAGATTACGCGCAAAAGTGGAGAGACCTAGCCGGAAGGGTGCAACCCCCTCTATCTGAGAGGGAGTTAGTGGACATGTTCTTGGGAACTCTATCAGGTCCTTTCTTCAATCATCTGATTGGGATTTCCTCTGCAGGGTTTACTAAATTTATTTTAACCGGCGAAAGAGTGGAGGCTGGTATAAGAAGTGGGAAAATTCAGAAGGACGCGTCTGCCTCTACAGCTGTGAAAAAGCCCTTCACTGGAAAGAAGGAAGTATCTGCTGTCTATTCACAGAGAAATCAGGGAAGAACTGAGAACCGACCAACGGTAGGGGCCGTTATGATTCCAAATCCTGCATCAGACCAGCCAAGAACTAACCAGCAAAGGATGGAAAGGCCAGTTCGGCAATTTACCAAGATTAACATGACTCCAGCTCAAGTTCTACCACATCTTCTGAAGTTGAATATGGCCACTTTAAAAGAGGCCCCAAAGAATCCCAATACTACGTCTCCACATTAACTTCTGAATTCCAGGTGTACATACCATTCTGAAAGTCCAGGGCACGACACCAACAGCTGTTGGGCTCTGAAGAATAAAATTCAAGACCTGATAGACGCGAAGGAAGTTGAGTTTGAAGCGCCTGAGAAACCAAATGTTATTTCCGCTCCAATGCCTAGGCATGGTCATAATGCCAACGCTATTGAAGAAGACTCGTTTGGTGCTACCGTGGATAAATTGTTGACTCCGCTCCCGATTATTAAGTTGAATTTGTTGAAAGCTGGCATATTCCCAGGTTGTGACAAAGACTGCCATGATTGCCTATCCTCATCATTTGACTGCCCTATGTTGAAAAAAGGTATCCAACGACTGATTGATAACCGAGAAATTCTGTTTGAGAATGCTCCTATTCCACCCGTTCCAGTTAAAGAAGTTTCTATCATAACCATCTACACCAATCCTTCCAGGGCCCCTAAAAGACCCGTTAGGATTACACCTGCTCCAAAGACTACTCCACTTAAGATTACAATGCCCGGGCCGGCCCCTTACAAATCCGATAAATCAGTACCATGGAATTATGGTGGAGAAATCTACTACCATGGTATTAAACAGGATGAACTGACTGCCGAAGAAGAAAGCTCCGAAGAGGACAATCCCGACATTAGCAATATTGTCGGAACAAGCAAGATTACCCGCAGTGGTAGAATCTTCTCTCCAGAGATTGCTCCTCCAAGGGCAGTCTTTGGACCCGTGGCCATTCCGAAGATTACCTCTGTACCAGTGATTATACCTACAAGCACACCCACTGACAAAGACAATACAATCCCTATCCCTACTTCCACTGCTGAGAATAAAGGAAAGAACGTTCAAGAGGAGCCTGTCCGGACGAAGGCTCAATCACTAGCTATTCCTGAAACATCCAAGAAGGAGATGGAAGAAATCCTGAGGATAATAAAAAAGAGTGATTATGATGTGGTTGAACAGTTGGGGCAAACCCCTTCCAAGATCTCTATGCTAGCCCTGCTGCTGTGCTCTGAAGCACATGCCAAAGCTCTGGTAAAATTTCTGAAGACAACTCATGTGCCGCAAGAGACGTCTGCTGACCAGTTCCAGGACTGTGTGGCCAGTTTGACAGCTGATAATGGCTTGGGTTTCTCTGATGCTGACTTGACACCCAGAGGGAGAAAACACAACGAGGCATTACATGTCTCAGTGGAGTGTAGAGGAACAACCCTAGCCCATGTCTTGGTTGATACTGGGTCATCTTTAAATGTCTTACCAAAGAAAGCCCTTAACAGATTGGATTGCAAGGGGCTGGCTTTAAAACCAAGTAACGTAGTGGTGAGAGCTTTTGATGGTTCGAAGAGGATGGTCCACGGGGAGGTGGACATCCCAATAAAGGTGGGAACTTAGGTTTTCAACTCAACCTTCTATGTTATGAACATCCGTCCTTCTTATTCCTGTCTTTTGGGACGCCTCTGGATCCACAATGCCGGTGCTGTCACCTCCACCTTGCATCAGATGCTAAAATACCCGGTCCAAGGAAAGATCATAACTGTCCACGGGGAAGAGGAGTATATGATTAGTCATCTAAATTCTTTCTGATATATGGATTTGGATGGCGAATTCATTGAAACCCCTTTCCAACATTTCGAAGAGGTCTCTCCAGAAGTAGCGATGACCAAGGCAGTATCCTCGATTCCTAAGATCACAAGACCTCCACCTCGGATGTCATCTCTAAAGGATGCAAAGGCAGTAGTGGAAGAGGGGGGGTGCACCATCTGGGGGCAGCTTCCAGACATTCCGTACAAATCAGACAAGTTTGTCTTGGGGTTTACTTCGACTGCTCAGAAGGTTGTGCGTCGTGCCTGTGCTAGGGGGCCACCTGTGAAGATTAGCAACCAAGGGGTCAATGCAGTAGAAGACAATGAAGAGGATGGCAGCTCGGAAGATTGGATATTTCCTACTGTCAATGGAGGACTTCGCAACTGGGAAGCCAGAGACTTCATCCCAATAACTTTCATCTCGCAGTAATTTATCTTTTACATTTCTGTTGAACTTGTAATAATCACGAACAATTCGCACTTTAAAAACCTTGTGTCTTACCCGAGGCAAAATGGTCCATTTGTAAGGGTTTTTATTTCATCTTCATATGACATTCAATGAATCATGGACGCTTTTTTACATATAAACCTTTTGTGCTCATGGTCTTTCTTATACATTTTATTGTTTTAAGATGGCTATATCCTTACACACACCCACACTCACAAATGCAGGTACCCTTCCATTCCAGATCCTATGGGTAACGATACTGCTATAGCCTTCAGTGACTCTGAAGATCTGATCTACCAAGCCGATTACGAAGGTTAGGAAGATTGTGAGGTGCCAGGGGAATTGGCCAGACTATTACAACAAGAGGAAAGAGTTATTCAAACTCATGAGGAGCTGTTGGATACAATCAATTTGGGTCCCGAGGAATATAAAAAGGAAATCAAAGTGGGTGTAAATCTAGAGCCGATTGTCAAGGAGCGCCTAATTCAGCTATTGCATGATTATGTTGAGATTTTTGCCTAGTCCTACGAAGACATGTCGGGACTCGATACAGACATTGTGGTACATCGTATACCCACAAGAGAAGACTGTCCACCAGTGAAACAAAAAGTCCGCCGCATGAGACCTGACATGTCAGAGAAGATCAAAGCAGAAGTTATGAAACAGTTCAATGTTGGATTTCTGGTTGTTACTTCCTATCCTCAATGGGTGGCCAACATTGTTCCCGTGCCTAAGAAGGACGGAAAAGTGAGAATGTGCGTGGATTATAGAGATTTAAACAGGGCCAGCCCTAAAGATGATTTTCCACTTCCACACATCGACATCCTGGTTGAAAATACAGCCCAGCACAAAGTATTTTCTTTCGTGAACGGATTCTCAGGCTATAACCAGATTAAAATGGCACCTGAGGACGTGGAGAAAACTACATTTGTCACACAGTAGGGTATGTTCTGCTACAAAGTGATGCCATTCGGACTGAAGAATGCCGGGGTAACCTATCAACGCGCCATGGTAGCTTTGTTTCATGATATGATACATCATGAGATAGAGGTCTATGTAGATGACATGATAGCCCGATCACAAACTGAAGAAGAACACCTTGTTCAATTGCAAAAGCTGTTTGTCAGATTGAAGGAGTACAAATTAAGGTTGAACCCGAACAAGTGCACATTCGGAGTCTGGTCCGGTAAACTCTTGGGTTTCATTGTCAGCAACAAAGGCATCGAGGTTGATCCTGCCAAGGTTAAAGCGATACAAGAAATGCTTGCTCCTCGCACTGAGAAGGAGGTCAGAGGATTCTTGTGACGCCTGAACTATATTGCCAGATTCATTTCTCACCTAACGTCTACTTGTGAACCAATCTTCAAACTGTTGGAGAAAGATCAAGTAGTCATATGGAATGATGAATATCAGATTGCTTTCGATAAAATCAAGGAGTATTTACAAGATCCTCCTGTCTTGATGCCACCAGTCGAGGGAAGACCGCTAATCATGTATCTGACCATTTTAGAGAACTCAATGGGGTGTGTATTGGGGCAGCATGACGAGTCTGGCCGAAAAGAGCATGCTATTTATTACCTGAGCAAAAAGTTTATCGAATGTGAAACCAGATATTCACTTCTCGAGAAAACTTGATGCGCTCTGGTATGGGATGCTCGCCGGCTAAGACAGTATATGTTGACTCATACCACTTTGCTGATATTTAAGATGGATCCGATAAAGTACATCTTTGAGAAGCCCGCTCTGTCTGGAAGAATAGCTAGATGGCAGATGATCTTAACAGAATATGACATATAGTACACGACCCAAAAAGCTATAAAGGGTAGTGTGCTAGCTGATCATCTTGCTCATCAAGCTGTAGAGGATTATCAGTCTATGAAGTTTGACTTCCCTGACGAAGACATCATGACAGTGGACAACTGTGAAGAGATCAGACCATATGACGGACCTGGACAAGGATACCGATGGACCCTGTTCTTTGATGGGGCATCCAATGCACTTGGTAACGGTATCGGCGATGTGCTCATATCTCCGAAAGGATGCCACACTCCTTTTACCGCCAGACTTTGCTTCAACTGTACGAACAACATGGAGGAATACGAAGCATGCATCTTTGGTCTCAAGGCTGCCATAGACTTGGGAATCAAATCCTTAGATGTGTTTGGGGATTCAGCTTTGGTCATCAGTCAGATCAAAGGAGAATGGGACACTAAGCATCCAAACCTTATCCCTTACAAAGAACATGTTTTGACATTGCTACCACATTTCGAGCAGATTACCTTCGAGCACTTTCCGCGAGAAGAAAATCAGCTAGCAGATGCTCTAGCTACAATGTCATCTATGTTTAAACTTAATTGGGATAACGAGGCTCTCCAAATCACCATTGAACGAATGGACGAACCAACACACTATCACGAGATTAATACCGAGGAAGTAATGGACCAGCCGTGGTTTCATGAAGTCAAAAGGTATCTCGAGACTCAAGAATATCCAGAAGGAGCTTCAATCAATGATAAAAAGTTCCTAAGGAGATTCTCTGCTAAGTTCTTCCTGAGTAATGGCATCCTGTACAAACGTAATCATGATTCTATTATGCTCCGTTGTGTGGATAAGATTGAAGCTGAAAGGATAATGGCAGAATTGCATGAAGGTACCTTTGGCACCCACTCTAGCGGGCATACGATGGCGAAGAAAATCCTACGGGAAGGCTATTATTGGTCTACCATGGAAGCAGACTGCTATCAACACTCCCGGACCTGTCATAAGTGTCAAATCTATGCAGACAAGGTGCACGTTCCTCTGGTTCCTCTAAAGGTATTAACAGCTCCTTGGCCCTTCGCTATGTGGGGAATCGATATGATTGGGGAGATCAAGCCTACAACCTCCAATGGACACCGTTTCATTCTGGTGGCCATTGACTATTTCACCAAGTGGGTCGAAGCAGCTTCCTTCGCATTCGTTACTAATAATGTTGTTGCCCGCTTCATCAAGCAGAATCTCATTTGCCGGTACGGTATCCCCGAAAGGATCATCACTGATAACGGTACAAACCTTAACAATACTATGATCACCGCCTTATGCGAGCAGTTCAAGATTCAACATCACAATTCATCCCCCTATCGGCCAAAGATGAATGGTGCAGTCGAGGCTGCTAATAAAAACATTAAAAAGATCATATAGAAAATGACAGTCACCTACAAGGACTGGCACGAAATGCTACCGTTTTCTCTCCACGGGTACCATACCACGGCTCGCATGTCAACTAGGGAAACACCCTATTCTTTGGTTTATGGCATGGAGGCTGTTTTGCCTATTGAGGTTCAGATTCCCTCTTTGAGAATCATGAAAGATGCAGGTTTGAGTGAAGACGATCGGATCCAGACCCGACTTGATCAACTGAACTTAATAGATGAAAATAGACTTACTATTGTTTGCCATGGTCATATGTATCAAAAACGGATGATCAAGACCTTCAACAAGAAAGTCAGACGCCAAGTGTATCAAGTTGGAGATCTAGTGATCAAGCGCATCATCTTGCCACAAAGTGATCCTAGGGGCAAATGGACTCCTACCTATGAAGGACCATTTGTAATCAAGAACATCTTTTCTGTTGGGGAAATGATATTAACCACCATGGACGGTGACGACCTGCCGCACCCTGCGAATGCAGACATAGTCAAAAGATACTATGCATAAGAGACCCGCTAGGTTGACACACCTAGGCAAAACAAGGGCATCCCGGCGAACCAAAAAAGGTTCGGGAAAAAATTAGGGATAAAATAAAAAAATCTGTACACCCGGCAAGTTGAAAACCCGAAAGGGCGACTTGGGAAAAAAAGGGTTTCCCGGTGGACTGAAAACCCGAAAGGGCGGTCCAGGCAAAAGTTAGGGAATTAAAGCGTATGATTATGTCTCATCGGATCACTTTGAGGACAATCTCTTCACTGGCAACTCTGAGCTTCTGATCAATTCAATCACCTTCGGACGAAGCAACAAATGGACGAGATATTCGGAGATACGAAGGCTATAGCAGAATGGGAACCCCATGGGATTATCACATATAGCTATCTTTCTTTGTATAAATTTTTTCTTACTTTTATGACACCATCCTCTTACTAGGATGTATGTCTCCTTTGTACAAAATACTTATTCAAAGTAAATACAAAGATATCTCTTTCCAAGTACATAAAACTATTTGCTTTTTTTTGCACTTGTGTTTTTATTTGCAAAAACGTCCAATGATTCATTAATGAACATATGCATTTGAACATAATTACTGTTTACAAATAAACAAAGTGGAAAAGAACAATTACTGACAGGTTGAAAGAATAGGAAAACGTCTTTAGGCTATTCCATGAGCAATCCCTACAGTACATCATTAAGATTCTCAGTGGAGCTAAAACTTTCAACCCCCAGCGGAAACCGTTCAGTTTCTCCAAATTCCCCAGCAAGTTGTCTTGAAGTCTGAAAATCAACCAGATAACAGTTAACTTTTGTTTCTCCCCAACCTAGGATAATTCCCCAGTAGAGTGGCAGATGACCGAAACTCCTGAACTTCTTCCAAACAGGAATAAGTTTTCTTCCCCACAGAGTTTTCTTTATTCCCCAACATAACAAGGATTCCCATTGTGTAATCCCCAGTAGAAGTCATCAAAATTCTATGGATTCCCCAAGCAGATTACTCAAGCAGTATATGGCATCGCTCGCAACAGAAGTTCTGTCAAAACTCCAACTTCAAGAAATGAAGGATCCATATATCCTCAGCAGCAGTCAAGGATTTATTTTCCTCAGCAATACAACAAATCAGCTTACATGCGCATACATTACATCCATATATCATAAACATTGACCAAACACATATATTGCATCATACATTTCATGCAATATAACTTTGTGTTTCAGCTAACATTTTACCCTTTTCAGGATAAGATTAATAGCTACCGTTTAACAATATGCAATCATGATACAGTTAAGATACACTCCAAGACATGGAAGTCATTCTGTTACTCATTCAGATTTTAGTTCAGATATAGTACGGATACGCTCCAGACAAGGATGCCATTCTGATACTCATTCAGATTTCAACTTTCAGATACAGTTTCGATATGATCCAGACACGGAAGCTATTCTATTACTCATTCAGACCTCAACTTCAAGATACAGTCCAAATACGCTCCATACACGGTTGCCATTCTGTCACTTATTAAGATTCATCTTTCAGATACAGATCAGATACGCTCTAGACACGGATGCCATTCTGGCCCTTATTTAGATTTCAAGTTCAGATACAGTTCAGATACGCTCCAGACGCGGATGCCATCCTGATACTCATTCAGATACAAGTTCAATATACGCTCCAGACACGGATGCCATTCTGGCCCTTATTCAAATTTCAAGTTCAGATACAGCTCAGATACGTTCCAGATACGGACACTATTATGATGTTTATTCTTTTAATTCAACAAACATTCTTGGATGCCATCTACAAGCCCATCTCCAACAAGATTCTATCACCTCTCCAAATGGCATCTTTAAGCCCATTCCCTCAACTACACTTTATCGAGTGCAAATTTACGGGCACTCTAGTGTCCAATCATCTTTTACCTTCGAGTCACGAACGACGAAGCTCGCCAATCTAACTCTTAAAGTTCAAGAAGATTGAACAGGGGTAGCTGTTGTACCCTAAAATTTTCCCTCTCATTTGTCAAGATTTTCTCACAAGACTTCTTTTACTCAAGACAAGATTAGGGTTTGGTCAGCTCTAGACATCTCACCTTGCACTGATAACCCAAAATTAGGGTTTGAGTTTGCACAAGGATTTTTTGACTACCAATGTTTCATTTGACTTTCATACATCATTTTGAACCCCTAAGATTGTTCATGTTAAGTTTCAAGCCTTGAACCACATTTTTGATCAGTCAATTGGACAGTTGACCTAAAAATCAGTTGTATTGGGGAAAAAGTCAACCATGGCCAATTTACAGTCAAACTTCATAATTTTTTATCCACATCAACATTTTAGACTCATATTTACCATTTGATCAAGTTTGGATCACAACTCCTCAAGAAATTTGATCAAATCATCAAAAGGGCAAAATGGTCAAAATTAGGGTTTTGACTGAGAAAGGGCAATTTCTGATTTTTAACCTAGCCAATGACCAATTGAGTTCAAGCATGATCTCAAGAGTTAAATGGCATCATATTGACCTAATTACATGATTCAAAAGATCTCAAGTTCATTGGATTGACATATGAATTTTGCAGTCAACTGATCAAAAGTCAACTGTGCACTGAAAAGTCAAACTTTGACTTTTTTGTCAAAATCAAGTGCCAAGGGTCATAATTCATCAAGATATGTCAAAATGTGTAACTTGTTCACCAAGAAACTCAAAATTGAAAATTAGGGTTTTAATTTGAAAATTTTCGTAACTTAGAATTTTTCTAAGTATAAAAATTTTCTTATTTTTTCCCAAATTTTCACCACTTTTTCACCATGATGCATTTTGATTCAAGGAAAACATCCAACATGAAAGTTGTAGTCCTCCAAGAAATCTACAACTTTTCTTCACAAACTTTTCCCAAAAGATGCTTGGATCTCAAGTTATGAATTTATGAATATAGGTCCATGAACTTCTTAACTTAGTGAAATTTTGCCCTAATTTAGGCAGATTTTGGACCCAACTTCATGGACATTTTTCACCTAGTTCCAAGAGGTATCTCAAATTTAATTTCAAATATGGATTATAGAGCATATTGCAAGCTTTCCAAAATGTCCAAGAACTCTCCAAGATCATTTTTGAGTAGGGAGAATCGAAGAAGGGAAGTTGGCATTTTCTCACTTTTGTTCAAGCCATTTTCACATAGCATCAAGTTGCAAATCCAATCTATGCTAGTTGTATCTTGCTTTACAGGTCCTAAGCTTGCTATACACTCCATATTTAAATGCAAACTCAGTTTACAAAGTCTTTATCTTTGCTTTTGAAGCATTACACAAAGTATATTTCCATTTTTGGCTAAAAGGTTATAATGCCATTTTCATAAAGTTGAACTTTTGCAACTTTGTCAATCTTGAGCATTGAACCATTCCCTTTGGTACAAGCAATCTCTACAGCTCTCAAGCAATGTGTTCCAACTCTTATCATCCCTCAAGCTAGCCAGTACAAGCAAGTGGGATTAGTCACTTCACTTTACTTAAAATGCAAGAAAAGTTGCAAAAGATGCTAGAGCTTGCACATCTAGTAAGGGCTGACTTTGTATCCCTTCTCTACATATTTGCAAACTTGTTACAATGTATAACACGCTTGGTTTTGACTTGAAACACTCTGAAATTCAAAAACTCCACAAAATTGTCCAAAAACTCAGATTCTGCAAAAGCACGGCCAACTCTCATTTGGCTCGTGCGTTTTGTGTTTAAACACTTCAAGCATCTCATACACATCTACCAAAGCAATCCAAGCCATCACCCTGGTTCTGTAACCCCTGTTTCAGTATCCACCATTTTCACTTTGGAAGCTTGCAGTTGGACTTAGTCAGAGAGCTTCAGCCATCCTCAAAGCAAGCTAAACATTGGAATAGGTTCAGGGAAGTTCAAGGAAGCTTAAACAATCACCATGCCTCCATTAAATTCCCTACATTGTCCTACACAAATCCAGCTGAAGGAGGTAATTTCTTAAACTTTATCTCTCTGAATAGGTAACTTCAAGCCACGATTTGTGAAGAAAAAATGTAGCCCTTATCATAACGAAGTTGTACATATCCATACTTTTCATTTATATTAACTGTGCTGAGAGAATTTGAAGATTGAAAATGCGGAAAAAGTTAGGTCACGAATTAGGGATTCAAAAATTCTCTTTGATCTTTTAGAGTTAGGTTACATAATTTATATGGTTGGAATCATGAGCTCAAATGCCACATGTTTCATGTTATGAGTTTTTTTTTTTTCATGCAAGCATGTGAGAGTTACAGTTTTGAACTGAAGTGCACGAAGAAGAAGACCAAGGACAAAGATGAAGTGGCTTCTGGGCTTTTTGGCAGCTTTGGCCTTTTTGTTTTCACTAAACCCACCCCCCTGACTTGTTATTTGCACCCCTTGGCTAGTTTTTTTATATTTTTGCATTTTCTTTCATATTTTTATTAAAAACTAGGGTTTACCCCTTTCAAAAAGAATTAGTATATTTTTTCCTTATAATTTTTAGGGTTTAAGTTAAATATAAAAAACAAGACATAAAACATCTTTTTACATAAACATATTGCATTGCATTTTAAATATTTGTACGTTATTTATTTAAATTTGCGCATTTTGAATTTGGTTGTAATAATATATTTAGGTTTATGTTGGTGCAAAATCCCCATTCAAAACTTGTATCCCCCCTCCCATAATAATTGTTGTAATAGCTTAGTTTATTTTACGCAATTTATTGCTTTTATACCATGATTAGTAAATTAGGGTTTGCATGACAAGAACAAAAAACAAAACAAATAGAAAACCCTAAATACAAGACAAATCAAAAGCATGAAAAATGACATACTTTGCACACAAGCACCCTTAGGGTTTCTCCCACTTGGTTGCCTAAAAATAAAATGGCCATGTTACGTATGCGAAGTATCTTGGAAAAAAAAACAAATATAAGATCATAGTCCCTCGATGACGCTATTCAAAGGTTGCCTAAAATAAAATGATCTTGGTCCCTCAAAAAATGCTAAGATACTTGGCAGCATTGCTATCATGGTTATACGATGACCCACACCCGTCCCGTTTACATCCAAAGATAGGGTTGTTTACCAATCAATGGTAAGTCAACAATGTCAAAGGAATAAAAATGCACAAGAAAGACATTTGAGTAGGTAGATAGATTATGAGTTACTTGCTCCACTTTAAAACAATCCTTGCTATTTTCAAAAATAAACACACACACATTTCAAAATATCTTACAAAACATTGAAAACATTTTCAAAAGACAAACATCTTTGTATACATTCTTACGAACAAGAATCATTACAAAGATTGCCTAAACAATGGCCTCTTTTCCAAATACCTTTCAAAACCAAACCAAACACCATTTCAAACAAAAAAAAGCAAGTGATATAAACAAGTAACTAAGAGCCCATGGAAAACCATGGATGAAAAGGGTTCTAGCACCTTCCCTTTTTATAATCTACCCCCCGAACTCAAGAAAACATCTCAAAGGTCTTTCCTGTGCTTTTTTACCTTTCCTTTTGGATAAAAGAAAAGTCGATGGCGACTCTTACTAACCGCGACATTTACAAACACAAATGCAAAACCTCAAGTCAGTTCTCCCACCGCATCACACACAGTCTCATTTATTTTGAGATCATCATTACGCAATTTATTTCGTACATCATGATATTGCATACAACTAACTCTTTACCTTTTTAGGAAAATATCAATCAACAAATATCATCAACTACTTATACAATTTGACAATATTCTCAAAAACTATATTTAACAAAGAGCTATTTCAACATTTTTCTCAGAAGGTCGTTCTCAAAATATATCTGCGGGTTAAGTTTAAATTGATCAATGATTTATCCTGATTTGTTTTCGGGTAGACTTCTTTCTCTAGTTCAACTAAAATCGACCCAAAGATTTTGCTGATTTATTTCCAGTTAAAGATAATTCGAGACATCTGTTGGTTCAGTTTAAATCGATTAACGATTTATCCTGATTTATTTTTCGGTAGACTTCTTTCTCTAGTTCAGCTGAATCGACCCTAAGATTTTGCTTATTTGTTTCCAGTTAAAGATAATTCAAGACCTCTGTTGGTTCAGTTTAAATCGATCAATGATTTATCCTGATTTGTTTTCCGGTAGACTTTTTTCTCTGGTTCAGCTAAATAGACCCTAAGATTTTGCTGATTTGTTTCCAGTTAAATATAATTCGAGACCTCTATTGGTTTAGTTTAAATCTATCAATGATTTATCCTGATTTGTTTTCCGGTAGACTTCTTTCTCTGGCTCAGTTAAGTCGACCCTAAGATTTTGATGATTTGTTTCCAGTTAAAGATAATTCGAGACCTCTGCTGGTTCAGTTTTAATCAATCAACAATTTATCCTGATTTGTTTTTCGGTAGACTTCTCTCTCTAGTTCAGCTAAATAGACCCTAAGATTTTGCTGATTTGTTTCCAGTTAAAGATAATTCGAGATCTCTGCTGGTTCAGTTTAAATCGATCAATGATTTATCCTGATTTGTTTCCCGGTAGACTTCTTTCTCTAATTCATCTAAAATGGACCCTAAGATTTTGCTGATTTATTTCCAGTTAAATATAATTCGAGACCTCTGCTGGTTCAGTTTAAATCGATCAATGATTTATCCTGACTTGTTTTCTGGTAGACTTCTTTCTCTTGCTCAGTTAAATCGACCCTAAGATTTTGATGATTTTTTTCCAGTTAAAGATCATTCGAGACCTCTGTTGGTTCAGTTTTAATCGATCAACGATTTATCCTGATTTATTTTCCGGTAGACTTCTATCTCTAGTTCAGCTAAATCAACCCTAAGATTTAGCTAATTTGTTTCCAGTTAAAGATAATTCGAGACCTCTGTTGGTTCAGTTTAAATCGATCAATGATTTATCCTGATTTGTTTTCCAGTAGACTTCTTTCTGTGGTTCAGCTAAAATCGACCCTAAGATTTTGCTGATTTGTATCCATTTAAAGATAATTCGAGACCTCTGCTGGTTCAGTTTAAATCGATCAACGATTTATCCTGATTTATTTTATGGTAGACTTCTTTCTCTGGTTCGTCTAAATCGACCCTAAGATTTTGCTCAGTCGTTTCCAGTTAAAGATGATTCGAGACCTCTGCTAGTTCAGTTTAAATCGATCAACAATTTATCCAAATTTGTTTTCCGGTTGACTTCTTTCTCTGTTTATGCTAAATCGACCCTAAGATTTTGCTGATTTGTTTCCAGTTAAAGATAATTCGAGACCTCTGCTGGTTCAGTTTAAATCGATCAACGATTTATCCTGATTTGTTTTTCAGTAGACTTCTTTCTCTGGTTCAGCTAAATCGACTCGAAGATTTTACTAATTTGTTTTCCAGATAAAGATGATTCAAGACCTCTGCTGGTTCTGTTTAAATTGATCAAAGATTTATCCTGATTTATTTTCCGGTAGACTTCTTTCTCTAGTTCATCTAATCGACCCTAAGATTTTGTTGATTCGTTTCCAGTTAAAGATAATTCAAGACCTCTGCTGGTTCAGTTTAAATTGATCAATGATTTATCCTAATTTGTATTCCGCTAGACTTCTTTCTCTGGTTCAGCTAAATTGACCCTAAGATGTTGCTGATTTGTTTCCAGTTGAAGATAATTCGATACCTCTGCTGGTTCAGTTTAAATCGATCAATGATTTATTCTGATTTGTTTTACGGTAGACTTCTTTCTTTGGTTCAGCTGAAATCGACCCTAAGATTTTGCTGATTTCTTTCTAGTTAAAGATAATTCAAGACTTCAACTGGTTTAGTTTAAGTCGATCAACGATTTATCCTGAGTTGTTTTCCGGTAGAATTCTTTCTCAGGTTCATCTAAATCGACCCTAAGATTTTGATGATTTGTTTCCAGTCAAAGATAATTCGAGACCTCTACTGGTTCTGTTTAAATCGATCAACGACTTATCCTGATTTGTTTTTCAGTAGACTTGTTTCTCTGGTTCAGCTAAATCGACCCTAACATTTTGCTGATATTTTTCCAGTTAAAGATAATTCGAGACCTTTGCTAGTTCAGTTTAAATCGATCAACGATTTATCCTGATTTTTTTTCCGATAGACTTCTTTCTCTGGTTCAGCTAAATCGACCATAAGATTTTACTGATTTGTTTCCAATTAAAGATAACTCGAGACCTCTGCTAGTTCAGTTTAAATCGATCAATGATTTGGCCTGATCTGTTTTCTGGTAGACTTCTTTCTCTGGTTCAGCTAAAATTGACCCTAAGATTTTGCTGATTTGTTTCCCGTTAAACATAATTCAAGATCTCTGCTGGTTTAGTTCAAATCGATCAATGATTTATCCTGATTTGTTTTCTGGTAGAATTCTTTCTCAGGTTCAGTTAAATCGACCCTAAGATTTTGCTGATTTGTATCCAGTTAAAGATAATTCGAGACCTCTTCTGGTTCATTTTAAATCGATCAATGATTTATCTTGAATTGTTTTCCAGTAGACTTCTTTTTTTGGTTTAGCTAAATCGACCCTAAGATTTTGCTGATTTATTTCCTGTTAAAGATAATTCGAGACCTCTGCTGGTTCAATTTAAATCGATCAACCATTTATCCTTATTTGTCTTCCGGTAGACTTATTTCTCTAGTTCATCTAAATCGACCCTAAGATTTTGCTGATTTGTTTCCAGTTAAAGATAATTCGAGACCTCTGTTGGTTCAGTTTAAATCGATCAACAATTTATACTAATTTGTTTTCCGGTAGACTTCTTTCTCTGGTTCAGCTAAATCAACCCTAAGATTTGGCTGAGTTGTTTGTAGTTAAAGATAATTAGAGACCTTTGTTGGTTCAGTTTAAATCGATCAACAATTTATCCTGATTTGTTTTCTGGTAGACTTCTTTCTCTGGTTCAGCTAAGTCGACCCTAAGATTTTGCTGATTTGTTTCCAGTAAAAGATAATTCGAGACCTCTGCTGGTTCAGTTTAAATCGATCAACGATTTATCCTGATTTGTTTTCCGGTATACTTCTTTCTCTAGTTCATCTAAATCGACCCTAAGATTTTGCTGATTTGTTTCCAGTTAAAGATAATTCGAGACCTCTGCTGGTTCAGTTTAAGTCGATCAATGATTTATCCTGATTTGTTTTCCGATACACTTCTTTCTCTCGTTCAGCAAAATCGACTCGAAGATTTTACTGATTTATTTTCCAGATAAAGATAATTCAGGACCTTTGATGGTTCAGTTTAAATCGATCAACAATTTATACTGATTTTTTTCTGGTAGACTTCTTTCTCTGGTTCATCTAAATCAACCCTAAGATTTTGCTGATTTGTTTCCAGTTAAAGATAATTTGAGACCTCTGCTGGTTCAGTTTAAATTGATCAACAATTTATCCTGATTTGTTTTCCGGTAGAATTCTTTCTCTGGTTTAGTTAAATCGATCCTAAGATTTTGCTGATTTGTTTCCAGTTAAAGATGATTCAAGACCTCTGCTAGTTCAGTTTAAATCGATCAACGATATATTCTGATTTGTTTTCTGGTAGACTTCTTTCTCTGGTACAATTAAATCGACCCAAAGATTTTACTGATATGTTTTCCAGATAAAGATAGTTCAAGACCTCTACTGGTTTAGTTTAAATCGATCAGTGATTTATCCTGATTTCTTTTCCGGTAGACTTCTTTCTCTGGTTCAGCTAAATCGACGCGAATATTTTAATGATTTGTTTTCCAGATAAAGATAATTCAAGACCTTTGTTGGTTCAGTTTAAATCGATTAACGATTTATTTTAATTTGTTTTCCAGTAGACTTCTTTCTCTAGTTCAGCTAAACTGACCCTAAGGTTTTGCTGATTTGTTTCTAGTTAAATATAATTCGAGACCTCTGCTGGTTTAGTTTAGATCGATCAATGATTTATCCTGGTTTATTTTCTGGTAGACTTCCTTCGCTGGTTCAGTTTAAACCGACCAATGATTTATCCTGATTCATTTCCGGTAGACGCTTCCTCTGGTTCAGTTAAAGTCGCCCAGAGATTTATTCTGATATTTCTTCCAATTGAAGTCAACAGTTATTTAGGATGGCATCTATAAGCCCATCTCGGACAACTCTCCGTCATTTCTCCAAATGGCATATATAAGCCCATTCCCTGTATACTCAACCAACGATATTGGACAATTTTTCATTCAAATTTTGCGCTCCTTATATTTCTTTTACTTTACTGCATTTTCAAATAGCCATGTGACCTTACATGCACACACACACACACACATTTGCAGATCCACATCCACTTCGCATCTCATTGACAATAATTCTGCTATTGCCGTTTATAACTTCAAAATCCAATCTATCAAGCCGAAGACGAAGGTGAAAAAGATTGTGAGATACCTGGAGAACTCGCCAGACTCTTGATACAAGAGGAAAAGGCTATCCAACGGCACAGAGAACCGGTCAAAGTGATACTTGGGTACTGAGGCAGATAAGAAAGAAGTCAAGATTGGCACCAACCTAGAAGACAATGTCAAGAGCAGATTGGTTTGGATGTTAAACGAATATGTTGAGGTCTTTGCTTGGTCATATAAAGACATGCCAGAGATCAATACTGATATTATGGTTCATCGTCTGCCAATGAAAGAGGGTTGTTCTCTGATCAAACAAAAGGTTCATCACATGCATCCTGATATGTCAGAGAAAATCAAGGCTGAGGTAATGAAACAGTTCAATCCAGGTTTCTTGGCAGTGAAGTCGTATTCCAAATGGGTTGTGTTGTACCCCAAAATTTTCCCTCCCATTTTCTTCAAAGCATTCTTTCAAGTCTCTTCAAATGGTCAAGGCATCCAAGGGTTGACTAGTCAAGATGCATCTCCTAGACCAAAAGCCTACAACTAGGGTTTGGAATTTCTCAAGGAAATTTAGTTTACAAAGGTCTCAAATGGCTTCCATGGTTCTTCATAGGTCCTCGACAAGGTTCATGTCGAGTGTCAAGCCCTACATCATAAATTTGCTCAATCAATGGTTCAAATGCTTGAAGTAATATGGTCAACATACAGTCAAACTTCAAGATTTTTTATCAACATCAACATGTTGAAGTAATATTCATCATATTATCAAGGTTTGATCATGATTCCTCAAGGTAAGTCTTCAGATCATCAAAAGTCAAGAATTACCAAACTAGAGTTTCCTTAGGAGAAGTCAACTGAACTTTGACCAGGCATAACTTTCACATGCTTCATCAACTTTTCCCCAACCAAAGCCCATTTTGAAGAAAATTCAATTATCTAGATCTTTTCGTTTATTCTCAAGTCCAAAAGATGCTTCATTTGGAAGATATGATCTCATACATTATAGGTCATTTTCAAAAAGTCAACAAAAGACACTTTTTGTCATGGCAACTTACATCAAGATAATGTCTCCAAATGCAAAAATGATTAAAATAGAAAGTATAGAGGATATCTTGGGATTTCCAAAAAGTCAAGATCATCTCCAAATGATGAAAATTGAGCAAGTTATGAGTTGCACAAGTTGAGGAATTTTGAAGGAAATCATGAATTTCAAGTTGGGAAATTTTGAACTTTTAGACCAATGGACCTAATTTTTTAGACTCATACATGTTCATGATATGTTAGATGACCATTAAAACCATTCTCTTATTTTTAATGATTTTTGTTTATTTCATTTGAATTCTTTTCATTTAAAACAAATTAAATCAAGAACAAAGTGTAAAGAAAATGGGCTTAGGTGTATGATTAGACTTATGGGTCAAGATTGAAGCCCAAATTTCATGCAAAGGCCAGAAAGGAAGTCCAGGTTCAATGCATGTCATGAATGTCAAGGATTTCACAAGTTTGGAAACATTTTAATGTGTTTTGTTTTATTTTGAAAAGGGCCTTAATGCCTTGATTCTTACCTTACTTGTTTTCTCTCCTCTCACTCCTCTATATAAACCATACTATGAAAGCTACAAAGGAACGGAAAAAATCATTTCCTAAGAGCACAAAAAAATTATTGCCTAAGAGAGAGCTCGAAATACACAAAAACTTCCAATAAGTTGTAAAACTCATAAACCAAGTTCCAGCTTCTCTCACTCAAAACCAGTGACTCCCTCATCCTTATGAGACCCCTAGGAGGCGATCCACATCATTATCCAATCCCCACGCGTCTCAAAATCCCTTCATACCATCCCTCCAATTTGGTAAAATTTTGATTTCGAATCTCTTTTATTTCGTAATTTAAATCATTTTTATGCGTATATTCTTATTATTATTGATGTTTTGAGCAAGTCTAACGTTTTACATGCAAGCATGAAGTCAAAAATAACGTGATTCCATCGTTAGGGCATCAAGAACATTTGGTTTCGGATCTCAGGATATGGGACGATCCAGACAAAAATAAGCTCAGATTCGGAATCAAGACATTTTCTTATTTTAATATTTATGTTGTCTTATTAACTTTTTTTTAGATAATTAATTCAATCATAAAGATCTCATAAAATCGAAAACCCAAAAAAAATTAGATTTAATTTTAATTAATAATCACTTCCTTTTTTTAATTAAAATCAATTAGACATTAGATTTTTATTATCATTAACTTAATTTTCTTAAATCAATTAAAAAAAATAGTAAACAAAAACTCATAAAATTGAAATCACAAAAAAAATAGATTTAGATTTTTTTTTAGATTAAAATTAATTTTTCACAAATTAATTTTAATCCCATTTTAATGTTTATTTCATAATTAATTTGTAATTAATTTAGACATTTTTTATTAAGATTAAATCACAAAAATCCCAAAAATATTTAGGCTTTTCTTTTTAGGATATTTAATTTTATATCTAAATAATCTTTCCTATTATTTTCTATTTATTTACCATTTTAGAAATAAATGTATATGTCGCACATATGATTTTATAATAGTTAGTTTATCTTTTTCGTATTTTCTTTCTAAATATTATAAGTGCTCATGTGATGTAATAGTTTAGGATTTACTTTCCCACACTTTTACTTTCCGCACCTCTGTATATACATGTATATTACTGTTAGTAATTAGGTCGTGTATGGCAAGATAAAAGCAAACGTTAGCAAACCTAACACCTAAGATAAATAATTGAAACACAATACACTCGCACACGCGCACCTCTAAGGTACCTCCACTTATTTCCTCCGGATAAATAAACAGTCACGACTCTCGAATGTAAGATATTTTAGTGGTAACCCTTTGGTTTAAAGATCATAAGTCCCTCGATGACCCTTTCGACGTTGCCTCGGTATATGATCTTAAAACCTTAGGGTAATTACTAAATTATCTTACTAGTTGCTTTTGCGACTGTACAATGACCCTCGCCCATCCCTCAAAAATCCAACGATATGGCTACCTATTCACTAATAGTAGGGTAAAACCGTCTAAAGGAAAAGAGGAAAAGAACAAACATTTCGAATAGGTACATAACTCCTAGTTTCTTGCTCATAAAAACAATCAAAAAATAATTTTTTCACACATACACAAACTCTTTTCTAAATATTTTCAAAGACAAAAAACACTTTGTATATGTTCTCGCCGAAACAAGAAACGTTACAAAGTTCACCGCACTAAGGCGTCTTTTCAAAATATCTTTAAAACACATTTACACAAAAAACGATTTTTAAAGCGAGCTAGCACGTAAGAGCCTGTAGATAAATACGGATGGAAAGGATGATAACACCTTCCCTTTCCATAACCTATCCCCCTTACTCAGAAAATAATCTTTAAAGGTCTTTCCTGTTCTTTTCACCCTTTCCTTTGTTGGATAAAAGAAAAGTCGGTGGCGACTCTTGCTAACCACAACATTGTGATAAGATGCAAAACTAGTAAAGTCAGTTCTCCCACCATATAATAGGTTGCAAATGTTGTTCCAGTGCCGAAGAAAGGTGGTAAAGTCCGTATGTGTGTAGACTACAAGGATTTAAATAGGGTGAGCCCCAAAGATGACTTCCCACTACCATATATTGATGTTTTGATTGACAATACTTCTTAACACAAGGTATTCTCCTTCATGGATAGTTTCTCATGGTACAACCAAATCAAAATGGCGCCTGAAGACATAGAGAAAACTACCTTTGTCACACAGTGGGGCATCTTCTGTTATAAGGTCATGCCTTTTAGGCTGAAGAACACAGACGTAACTTATCAACGGGCTATGATGGCTTTATTTCATGACATGATTCATCATGAGATAGAAGTATATATTGATGACATGATAGCCAGATTGCAAACTGAGGAAGAACACCTTGACCATCTGCACAAGTTATTTGGAAGGCTAAATAAGTATAAACTGAGGCTGAATCCAATCAAATGCATCTTTGGGGTAAGGTCTGGAAAGATCTTAGGTTTCGTTGTCAGTGGCAAAGGAATTGAAGTCGATCCTGCAAAAGCCAAAGTTATCCAAGAAATGTCAGTTCCCTGTACCGAGAAGGAGGTCAGAGGTTTCTTGGGACAACTCAATTACATTTCCTGATTCATCTCTCATTTGACTGCTACTTGTGAACCAATTTTCAAGCTGCTGAAGAAAGATCAAGTAGTCAGAATGAACGAAGATTGTCAAATGGCTTTTGATAAAATCAAAGAGTACCTTCAAGAACCTCCAATTCGGATGCCACCAGTGGAAGGAAGACCTCTGATCATGTATTTAACCGTGTTAGAGAATTCAATATGGTGTGTGTTGGGGCAGCATGGCGAGTCTGGTCGAAAAGAGCATGTAATATACTACCTTAGCAAAAAGTTTATTGATTGTGAAACAAGATATTCACTGCTCGAGAAAACTTGTTGCGCTTTGGAATAGGCTGCTCGCCGACTAAGACAGTATATGTTGACTCATACTACTTTACTGATCTCTAAAATGGATCCCATCAAGTACATCTTCGAGAAGCCAGCTCTCTCTGGGAGAATATCTCGATGGCAAATGATTTTAACTGAATATGACATCCAGTACACCATACAAAATGTAATTAAAGGGAGTGTACTGGCAGATCATTTGGCACATCAAGCTGTGGATGACTACCAATCTATGAACTTTGAATTCCCGGACGAGAATATCATGCTGATTACGGATTGTGAAAAGCCTAGACCAGATGAAGGACCTGAGCAAGGATCCCGATGGACTATGGTTTTTGATGGAGCTTCTAAAGCACTTGGTAATGGAATTGGTGTTGTGATCATTTCTCCCGAAGGTTGCCATACACATTTCACTACCAGGATTTGCTTTGACTGCACTAATAATATGGCGAGTACGAAGCGTGCATCTTGGGTCTTAAGGCTGCTATTGACTTAAGAATCAAAATCCTGAGCGTGTATGGGGATTCATCCTTGGTCATCAGTGAAGTTAAAGGAGAGTGGGATACAAAACATCCAAATCTTATCCCTTACCGAGAAATTTTACTCACCTTGATCCTGTACTTTGAAGAGGTTACCTTTGAACATATCCTAAGGGAAGAGAATCAGTTGACAGGCCTTAGTTACCATGTCTTCTATGTTCAAGGTCAGATGGGACAACGAAGCTCCCCGAATTACTGTCAAAAGATTTGACGAACCAGCGCACTGCTATGAGATTGATACTGATGGAGTATAAGAGAAGCCTTGGTTTCACGAAGTAAAAAGGTATCTCAAAGCTCAAGAATATCCTGAAGGGGTATCAATCAATGATAAGAAATTCATGTGGAGGTTCTCAACCAAGTTCTTCCTGAGCAACGGAACTCTATACAGGCACAACCATGATTCAACTTTGCTCCGTTGTATGGAAAAGAAGGAAGCAGAGAAGATTATGGAGGATATGGATGAAGGCATCTTTGGTACTCACTCAAGTTGACATACTATGTCCAAGAAGATTCTGAGGGCTGATTACTATTGGTCGACTATGGAAACTGATTGTCACCACCACTCGAGGACTTGCCATAAGTGCCAAATTTATGCTGATAAGGTTTATGTGCCTCCAATACCTTTAAATGTCACGACTTCTCCGTGGCCATTTGCAATATGGACCATTGGTATGATTGGAGAAATTAAGCCTACTGCCTCTAATGGACATCGCTTCATTCTCGTCGCCATTGACTACTTTATAAAATGGGTCGAAGCAGCTTCATTTGCCTCAGTTACCAAGAATGTAGTGGCTCGATTCATCAAGCATAACCTCATCTATCGGTATGGCATCTCTAAGAGGATCATCACTAATAATGGTACCAACCTCAACAATGCCATGATCACTGAACTCTGTATACAGTTCTAGATCAAGCATCATAACTCATCTCCATACAGACCTAAGATGAATGGCGCAGTGGAAGCCGACAACAAGAATATTAAGAAGATTCTGAAAAAGATGGTGGTGACCGACAAAGACTGGCATAAGATGTTACCATTTTCTCTTCATATCTATCGTACTTTGGCGTGAACATCAACTGGGGAAACCTAATTCTCTCTAGTATATGGCATGGAAGCTGCCCTACCTGTCGAAGTTAGAATCCCTTCTCTAAGAATTATGAAAGAAGAAGAGTTAGACGAAGACGGGTGGATTCAGACTAGGTTGGATCAGTTGAATTTGATTGACGAAAAGAGGTTAACAGCTATTTGTCATGGTCAGCTGTATCAAAAACGTATGATCAAGGCATTCAACAAGAAGATCAAGCATCGGGTATACCAGGATGGTGACTTGGTAATAAAGCGCATCATTCTACCACAAGGTGATCCCAGGGAAAAATGGACTCCCACCTATGAAGGGCCATTTGTTGTCAAGAAAGTATTCTTGGGCGGTGCTATGATGCTAACCACTATGGACGATGAAGATTTCCCGCACCCTGTGAGCACGGACATAGTCAAAAAATACTACGCATAAGAATGACCCGCTAGGTTGACATACCTAGGAAAAATAAGGGCATCACGGTGAAACAAAAGGGTTCAGGAAAAATTAGGGATATATACAAAAGGTTGTACACCCGACAAGTCGAAAACTTGAAGAGAAAGCTTGGGCAAAAAAGGGTATCCTAGTGGACTGAAAACCCGAAAGGGCGGTCCAGGAAAAAGTTAGGGATTTAAAGCGTACGACTATGTCCCATTGGATCACTTACATCCAACTTTATTTACCAAAGTCAAAAGTTTAAATAGTACAAGATCAGTTCAATCAACCTCTTCCGACAGCAAAGGGTGAGATGTTCAAAGGCATAGGGGCAATAGAAGAGTTGGAACCCAATGAGATCACTCCAACATGGTTATACATTTTGTTTTCACTTTGTACTCTTTTCATTTCATGATGACTTCCTCTTACTAGGATTTCCATCTCTTTGTACAAAATCGTCTGTTTATAGGAAAATTATCAATACAAATACATCTTAAAGTTCAAACTCTTGGTTTTTTCTATTTTTTTTGCAAAAACGTCCAATGACTAAAATTGAATGAACATATGCATATGAACATGATTAACTGTTAACAAATATATGCATAAGAAAAGGTGTGATACGGTGGCAGAACCGACTGTTATACTGGTTTGCATTTTTTGTTTGCAAATATCGCGGTAAGCAAGAGTCACCACCGACTTTTATTTCATCCAACTAAGGGAAAGGAAAAAGAACAGAAAAAACCTTTTTCGAGAATGCTTTTGAGTACGGGGGGTAGATTATAGAAAGGGAAGGTGTTAGCACCCTTTATGTCCATGGTTTTCCATGGGCTCTTAGTTACTTTGCTCATTTTTAAAAATTGCTTGTGTGTGCTTATTTTGAAAAGTTTTTGTTTAACTTCGTGATAACCCTTGTATCAGTCCTCAAGAGTTTGAAGAAGTTGTTTTGAAAATTGTTTTGAAAAGTGTTTGTGTGAAAACTTTTATTTGAGCAAGTACCTAGGAACTAATCTACCTACTCGAAAAAAGTCTGTTCGTTTTCCTTTAGACAGCGCTATCCTATTATTAAGGAATAGGTAGCACCTTCGTTGGAGTTTTAAGGGACGTTTGAAGGGA
This sequence comes from Vicia faba, assembly GCA_948472305.1. Lineage (NCBI taxonomy): Eukaryota > Viridiplantae > Streptophyta > Magnoliopsida > Fabales > Fabaceae > Vicia > Vicia faba. The sequence goes on from OX451737.1 coordinate 480,419,097, forward strand.
CAAATACGATCACAAAAGCAATGTTAGGAAATTTTAGTAATCATCCTAAAGCCTTAAAGATCTTTTTCTGAGGCAACATCCGAATGGGTCATTTTAGATCTTTTGAGACTAGAGGACAACCCCTAACATTTCCTATACTTTATGATCGTTTACCAAAGGCAACCAGAGTGGAGTAAACCCTAGGAGTGAGCATGAGCAGGTGTATTTTTTCAATTAATTATCTTTGCACAATTAGGGTTTTCTATTGTTTTAATTTCAATTCGTCTTTCCATACAATCCTATACATACATCTAAGCAGTTTATAGTTTGTGGAAATTAAAATGCGAGAAGTTAGAGTCCTAATTATTACATGGCTTTGGGCAGATACATAATTATTTTTTGACTGAAAATAAAATGCGGAATTAAAACTCTATTTAAATCTATTACAAACTCGGAGCAGTTACAAATGATAATAAAAAAGGAAAATTAAAAGCGCGCGGCAAATTAAATGCGAGAAATAACTAGACGACCTAAAAATCTAATTTGAGAAAAATATTTATGTTGTTTTTGAGGAAAAATTAGGTTAAGTATAAAATTAAACCCTAATTCTAATTATTTTGAATTATAATAAAAGTTATTAAATTACCCTAATTTAATTAAACTAATTAATTAACAAAATATTTTTTATATAAAAAAAGATTTTTGATGTTTTTTTATGATTTTTTGATTAAATAAAAAAAATGATTTTTTTAGTTATTTAAAAAAAAGGACAAAATTAATAAATAAAAAGAAAAAGAATTAAAACAAAAAAAGGTAAGAAATTGGGCCTGCATGATGAACGAATTGGGGGTGTATTTCTGAATTTTGTTAGGCCCAATGCATGCTGAGCCCAATCCTGCGCCAGATCTTGTGCTTCTCCCCTCTGATGATGCATGGTAGTCCCTCAACATTGGAACGTGAGATTTGATCTGATGATGGATCTCAGGGCTGAGATCTGGGGTACACGGTAGGCGCTAAGTGATGAGGCACGCTGGATCTGCGTTTAAATGGTCAGAAAATAAGAAAATGTTTGGACCTGGGATCGAACCCAGGTCCCTTGCTTCACATGCTCATACCCCTGCCATCAGTGCTACGTTGCTTAGTTGAAATAATAATTACATTAAAGCATAATATGTAAAACAAAGTAGATGGATTAAAGAACGCGCGATTATTCAAATTGGCCACTGGGATGGTGACAAATCATCATCTTCTTCCCTGTCCATCATCTTAGGTATCAAATCTATACCTACGGACAGTACTCCATAGCCAAAGCTCTGCAAGCTTCAAAAATCCATACAACGCATGATAAATTGAAAGTGAGTACATGGATCAATTTGTCTTGATCCCAAGAGCATCATGGCATCCTTTTCTTGGCCTAATTTTACCTGTACAAAGAAGCTCTAAAACGGCTTCTTAAACCCTAGCCATGGCAATTATCCAGATATGCATCAAAACACAAAATTAAATAAACCAAAACATTCCAAATGATGATGCAAATACAATGCTATGCTTAAAAGTAATTAATCATGCGTAAATTGTAAAATCAAAGTCAAGCTTATATGTGCAAACTGTGAGTTTACCAGGCGCGATTCTGGGCTTGAAAAGGCTTGTAATGGATCGTGCTAGCTTTAGGAGACGTCCAGGAAGCGATTGGAGGCCTTGGAATGTATTGAATCACCCTCTATTTGAGAAAACGATCCACCACTTTTTGCAAAAAATTGAGTTTTCTTTCTCTGTTTTCACGACTATAAACCTTGTTTTCTTGCCTTGTTTTTGTTCATTATATGTAGTATGATGAATTAGGGTAACAAAAACGACCTGAAACCTTTATAATTATGGAGATTGAATGTGATTTTCTTGCCATGTGATATCTTTCCATAACCATCCAAATCATGCTATTTTTGCCTCATATTGCCTAGATTCATTTTGATCTGATTTGGCCAACTTAATTAGATTTGATTCTCACCAAAATCAGATCAAAAAATCAATCTTTCATATTTTTTGTCATTTATTTGATTTAATGTGATTTTTAATAGATAAAAATCAAAATCAAAATAAATAAATATAGAAAATAATATATGGCTGCTGATTTGGGTCGTGGACCATGTCCTTAACAAGATACAATCCTGAAATGTTAGGCCCTTTTGGCAAAAAAATGCATTTTTGAGCACATTTGACTTTTTGCAATTTTCCAAAAATGGTCAACTTTGACAATGCATAACTTTTCCAATTTTAACCCTAGAGAGGTGTTCTTGGACTTTTTAGAAAGATTAGGATGTCCCCTAAACAACCCTTTTGGTTTCATCTCAATTAGGTCTTCCATGTTCATGTAAGAAGCTTTGACCCAAAAGGTGTTTTGTTGACTTTTCAAAAGGACCTATAATGTAGAAATCCATATCTTTTTATGAGTGCATTTATTGAACTAGAGGGTTGAAGATGAGTTGTAGGAAATTGAATTCCCTTAAAAATGAGATTTGGAGGAGAAATTTCTGATAAAGTATGAGAAAGTTATGCTTGGTCAAAGTTTAGTTGACTTTTCCTAAGAAACCCTAATTTAGCAACTTTTGAGTTTTGATGAATTAGGAGCATTCCTTGAGGAATCATGATCAACCCTTGATCAAATTATGAATATAACTTCAAAATGTTGATGTTGACCAAAAATCTTGAAGTTTGACTGTTTGTGGGCCACAATTGACTTTTGACCTAATACAGTCGATTATCAAGCATCTGAGCAATTGACTGAGCCGACTTCTTGTGCTAGGCTTGAAATTTGGCATGGAGGGTCTAGAGGACATATTAGGACTATGGAGAGCATATGAGGCCTTTGGAACTCACCCTTATTGATGAAAATGGAAACCCTAGTTGGAGGTTCAATGCTTTAGGAGAGAGTTTGTCTGGTCAACTCTTGGGCATCCTTGAGCAAGTTAAGGGTCTTAATGAGCATATGTTGAGTAAAATGGGAGGGAAAATTTCGGGGTACATCAACTGTCTCTGTTCAAACTTCTTACACCTGAGGATACAGATTGGCTTGTCTGCCTTTCGTGATCTGAAGGTGGAAGATGATTGGACACTAGAGTGCCCAGAAACTTGCACTCGCATGGGGTAATACTGATGGGGGATATCAGGAATGGGCTTACAGATGCCATTTGGAAGTCGACATAGAATCTTCGGAGACGGGCTTAAAGATACCATCTAGAAAATATATCGATTGCATAAGAGATTCTTTTGTGATAATTCATGTACCTGCCGCTGAGGAGGACTTCACTGAGGAAAGTTGATTTAAGTCTTGGGAAATTGAGTCTAGGAGCTTCGGCTGTCCCTTACTATACTAGGGAGTTGATTCTTGATTGAGGAAATGGAAGTGATCTGCATATCTGTTCAGGGTCTCGGCTGCACAACAACTTACTAGGGAAATGTGAAATCGACCGTGTCTAGTCGGGTCCAGGTCTTACAGTGTTGTAAACTGTTATCTGGAGATAAGGGAGAAGGAACCTGGATAGTAGGGTTACTTCAAAATGAAAGCCTGGATAGTAGAGCTATGAGAAGGAACCTGGATAGTAGGGTTACTTTGAAATTAAAGCCTGGATAGTAGGGCTATGAGAAGGAACCTGGATAGTAGGGTTACTTCGGGGGTGAAAGCCTGGATAGTAGGGCTATGATAAGGAACCTGGATAGTAGGGTTACTTCGAGATGAGAGCCTGGATAGTAGGGCTATGAGAAGGAACCAGGATAGTAGGGTTACTTCGGGGTGAAATCCTAGATAGTTGGGCTATGGGAAGGAACATGGATAGTAGGGTTACTTCGAGATGAGAGCCTGGATAGTAGGGCTATGGGAAGGAACCTGGATAGTAGGGTTACTTCAAGGTGAGAGCCTGGATAGTAGGGCTATGGGAAGGAACCTGGATAGTAGGGTTACTTCAAGGTGAGAGCCCGGATAGTAGGGCTACTTCATTTGATCATGTAGATTAGTTGACCCGTTTGTTTTCGGGAACTGAGTTTTCATTAGTCGTCTGCAGACGTGACCTGTATAACTGCTAGATTTGTTGAAGATAATCGTCTTTCCTGAAAAGATAACATGGTTAATTATATGCGATGCATGAAATGCATGGTGGGATGATGCTCTCAAAATAAATGAGATTATGCTGTATATGATATGTGTGCGCATGTCATGATGTATGTACATGAAATGCTATCGGGGTATGTCCGAGTCTGGGAAAATAAATCCCTGACTGCTCCTGGAGATTTATTCTTTGTTATTCATGAATATTTTGTCAGGAAGAGATTCTGTTTGAGAATAACTCTGCGGGGAACAACTTGGAAAGTGAATTTTTGTAGCTGAAGTAATGAGCTCTGTCGGGGATTTAGCTTCTGTATCCAAAGAAAAAAGCTCTGCTTGGGAGATGAAATTTATTGACCCGCTCGCGATTATGAAATTAGGCTGGGGGATATAGCTGTCAGGTTTCTGAATGACCCTGGCTAGGGAGGTTACTTCCTGCTTCGGGGAAACCGACATCAATGCTTTTGAATACTTTTACTTTGTGGGGAGTGTATGTACTGATGATTATTCTCCAAAGTTGTCTCTGTCCCGATACCTGCTGGGCAGAGTAACTGCCGGGTTTGACACTTCTTGTTTTTGCCCCTGCTTCTAGAATTACGAGTAATTGTCTTTTTGTCTCTCATGTAAATATTTATGATCAGCAATCATATTCAAATACATATGTCAAGAATAAATCATTGGACGTTCTCGTAAAAAAACAGGAAAAAAACTCAAAGTTTCTTGTGAAAATGATTTTTTATTGATTTTTGAAGTTGGCCTGTAATAGGCGTTTTCGTACAAGGAGGTTGACGTTCTAGTAAGAGAACGCCGTCGTAAAAATAGAAGCTATACAAATTTGTGTAAAAAGAAAACAATTATATGCAGAAATCCAATTAAGTTCCAACTCTGCTATTGCCCTTATGTCTTCGAGCGTCTCATCACTTTGCTACTTGGCCAAAAGTTGATTAGATTGATTGGTTTCGTCCGAGCTTGATAGTCGATACCGAAGTCTGGTTGCAAGATGACCCAATGGGACATAGTGATACGCCTTATATCCCTAACTTTTTCCTAGACTGCCCTTTCGGGTTTTCAGTCCACCGGGATATCCTTTTTTTCCCAAGCCGCCCTTTCAGGTTTTCGGCTTGTCGGCTGTACAGATTTTTCCATTTTCATCCTTTATTTTTGCCCGAACCCTTTTGGTTCGCCAGGAAGCCCTTATTTTTTTCCTAGGCCAGTCAACCTAGCGGGTCTTTTAATCAGGCGTAGTATCTTTTCACTATGTCTGCATTGACAGGGTGAGGAAGGTCGTCACCGTCCATGGTGGTTAGAATCATAGCTCCACCCGAGAAAATGTTCTTAACCATAAATGGCCATTCATATGTGGGAGTCCATTTTCCCCTGGGATCACCTTGCGGAAGTATGATGCTCTTGATCACCAGATCCCCGACTTGATATTCTTGACGTCTGACTTTCTTGTTAAAAGCCTTGATCATTCGCTTTTGATACGTCTGACCATGACATATAGCAGTAAGTCTCTTGTAATCGATTAGATTTAGCTGATCAAGTCGAGTTTGGATCCAGTCGTCTTTGTTCAAACCTGCATCCTTCATAATCCTGAGAGAAGGTATCTGGACTTCGATGGGTAGGATTTCCTCCATGCCATATACCAGAGAGTAGGGTGTTACCCCTGTCGATGTTCGTGCCAAGGTACGGTATCCATGAAGAGAGAACGGTAACATCCCATGCCAGTCTTTGTATGTCACCGTCATCTTCTGTACAATTTTCTTGATGCTCTTGTTAGCCGCTTCGACAGTTCCATTCATCTTCAATCGGTAGGGAGAAGAGTTATGATGTTGTATCTTGAACTGTTTACAGATCTCAGTGATCATTGTGTTGTTGAGATTCGTACCATTGTCAGTAATAATTATCTCTGGCACACCATACCGACATATTAGATTATGTCGGATAAACCGCGCCACAATGTTCTTGGTTACAGTAGCAAAAGAGGCCGCCTCAATCCACTTCGTGAAGTAATCAATGGCCACTAGAATGAAGCAATGTCCATTGGAAGTAGTGGGCCTGATTTCTCTGATCATGTCGATGCCCCACATTGCAAAGGCCACGGAGCTGTCAAGACGTTTAAGGGAACCGGAGGCACATGCACCTTATCAGCGTAGATTTGGCACTTATGACAAGTTCGAGAGTGCTTATAACAATCGGCTTCCATAGTGGACCAGTAATATCCTGCCCTTAGGATCTTCTTAGCCATAGTATGTCCACTGGAATTGGTTCCGAAGGTACCTTCATGTAGATTTGTCATGATCCTCTCTGCTTCGCCCTTGTCTACACACTGTAGTAATGTAGAGTCATGATTGCGCTTGTAGAGGGTTCCATTAAGGAGGAAGAATTTCGCAGCGAACCTTCTCAACAACTTCTTATCATTGATAGATGCCCCTTCGGGATACTCTTGAGCCTCGAGATACCTTTTGACTTCGTGAAACCAAGGTTTTTCTTCCACCTCTTCGGTATCAATTTCACAACAGTGTGTTGGTTCATCCAACCTCTCAATGGTGATTTGGGGAGCTTTGTTGTCCCACCTGACTTTGAACATAGAAGACATGGTAGCTAACACGGTCGCTAACTGGTTCTCCTCTCATGGGAAATGTTCAAAAGTTACCTTCTCAAAGTGTGGGAGCAATGTCCATACGTATTGTTTGTATGGGATGAGATTCAGATGTTTCGTATCCCATTCGCCTTTGATCTGACTTATTACCAAGGCTGAATCCCTGAAAACGTCCAAGAACTTGATCCTGAGGTCAATAGCGGCCTTGAGACCCATGATGCAGGCTTCATACTCCGCCATGTTATTAGTGTAGTTGAAATATAGTCGGGCGGTGAAAGGAGTATGACATCCCTTAGGAGATATGATTGCGGCGCCGATACCATGACCAAGTGCGTTTGAAGCCCCGTCAAAGACCATAGTCCATAAGGATCTCTCCTTGGGTCCTTCATCCGGTCCAGGTTCTTCGTAGTCAGTCACCAGGCTAATATTCTCATCTGGGAACTCAAAATTCATGGACTGGTAGTCATCCACGGCCTGATGAGCCAAATGATCAGCCAATACTTTCCCCTTGATTGCTTTCTGGGTTATATATTGTATATCGTACTCGATTAAGATCATCTGCCATCTTGATATTCTTCCGGAGAGAGCAGGTTTCTCAAAGATGTATTTGATCAGATCCATCTTAGATATCAACAAAATAGTATGGGTCAACATGTACTGTCTTAGTCGGCGAGCAGCCCATGCCAAAGCGCAGCAAGTTTTCTCGAGCAGTGAGTATCGTGTCTCACAGTCGGTAAACTTTTTGCTAAGGTAGTATATTGTGTGCTCTTTTCGACCAGACTCATCATGTTGCCCCAACATACACCCCATTTAATTTTCTAGCATTGTTAAATACAATATCAAAGGTCTTCCTTCAACCGGAGGCATCAGAATTGGCGGTTCTTGAAGGTATTCCTTGATTCTTTCAAAAGCTGTCTGGCATTCGTCATTCCACTTTACCACTTGATCTTTCTTCAGAAGCTTGAAGATGGGCTCACAAGTAGCAGTCAGATGTGAAATGAACCTGGCAATATAATTCAAGCGTCCCAAGAAACCTCTAACCTCCTTCTCTGTAAGGGGAGCCGACATCTCTTGTATGGATTTTACCTTCGCATGGTCTACTTGGATGCCTTTGTCGCTGACAATGAAACCCAGAAGTTTACCAGACCTTACCCCAAAGGTGCACTTGTTCGGATTCAACCTCAGCTTATATATCTTCAACCTGTCGAACAACTTTTGTAGATGATCAAGGTGCTCTTCCTCAATTTGAGACCTGGCTATCATGTCATCAACATAAACTTCGATCTCGTGATGAATCATATCATGGAACAAAGCGACCATGGCGCGCTGATAAGTTGCCCCAGCATTCTTCAACCCGAAAGGCATCACCTTGTAACAGAAGTTTCCCCACTGTGTGACGAAGGTTGTCTTTTCCATGTCTTTGGGAGCCATCTTGATCTAACTGTAGCCAAAGAAACCATCCATGAAGGAGAAGATCTTGTGATGCATGGTGTTGTCAACCAGAACGTCAAAGTGAGGAAGTGGGAAGTCATCCTTGGGGCTTTCCCTGTTCAGATCTCTGTAATCCACACACATCTGTACCTTACCGTCCTTCTTAGGTTCCGGAACAACGTTAGCAACCCACTGTGGATAGGAGGAGACAGCTAAGAACCCTGCATCGAACTGCTTCATGACTTCCGCCTTGATCTTTTTTGACATTTCAGGGCGCATACGGCGAACCTTCTATTTAACCAGAGGACAATCTTCCTTAGTCGACAGACGATGTACCATAATATCAGTGTCTAAACTTGGCATGTCTTCATATGACCAGGCGAAGATCTCAACGTAGTCGTGCAACATTTGTATCAACTACTATTTGATCGTAACTTCCAGATTTGCGCCGATCTTGACTTCTTTTCTGTCTACCTCTGTGCCCAGGTTTATCGTCTCAACCGGCTCTTCATGAGGCTGTATAGCCCTTTCTTCCTGTTGTAATAGTCTAGCAAGTTCTCCAGGCACCTCACAATCATCCTCACCTTCGTCTTAGGCTTGGTTGATCGGATTTTTGAAGTCATAACCGGCAGTAGCAGAGCTGTTATCAATGGGATCCATAGTGGATATGGATCTGCAATATGATACGTGAGTGTGTGTAAGAGCATAGTTGTTTTGATAAAGTGAAAACAGAAAAGAAAAAACAAAGAGCGCAAAATTTGTATGCAAGAAATGCCCAATGTTTTATTGATGATATATGGAATGACAAATAATATCCCTCACAAAAAAAAAGCCAATGTGCCTTGGGCAAGACACTAGGCTGTAGGGTTTAAATTGTTTATTACAAATCTCAAAACAAGTAAGACAATTACTACGGAATAAAAGAAACGGGTATAAAGTCCCTAGCCGTCCAATTACTCGGTCCACCGTTGGTAGTTGGGTACATCCAGCTGTGAATGTCAGAGTCTTCCTCGCTGTCTTCAATGGCATTAATTCCCCGATTGTTGATGCGTAGGGGAGGTCCTCTAGCCTGAGCGCGCCGAACAGCCCTTTGAGCTCCTGAAGTAAAGCCCAAACCAAACTTGTCAGTTTTGTGAGTAAAATCAGGTAGTTGTCCCCAATTGGTATACCCACCCTCTTCAACCACCGCTCTGGCGTCTTTGAGAGAAGCCATCTTCAGGGGAGGTTTGTTGGTAGTAGTTTCAGCCGATGCCAAGATATGGGGAACCTCTTCAAAGTTCTGGCAAGGATTCTCTATGAATTCCCTGTCCATCTCTACGTACCTGAAGGAATTAAGGTGGCTCACCATATACTCCTCCTCACAACACATAATGACAATCTTCCCTTTTACTGGATACTTCAGCATTTGGTGCAGTGTAGAAGTAACTGCCCCAGCTTCATGAATCCAAGGACGACCCAACAAACAAGAGTATGACGGCCGGATGTCCATTACATAGAAAGTGGACTCAAAAGTCTGGGAACCTACTTTGACGGGGATGTCCACTTCCCCATGCACCATTCTCTTCGACCCATCAAAAGCCCTCACCATAATGTTACTAGGCTTTAAGTTTAAGCCCTCACATTCCAACCGATCCAATGCCTTCTTAGGCAGAACATTCAGCATAGACCCAATATCTACCAGCACATGAGCCATAGTGGTGCCCCTACATTCAATCGAGACATGCAGAGCATCATTATGCTTCCTCCCCTTCGGTGTCAAGTCTGCATCTAAAAACCCAGCCCATTGTCAGCAGTCAGGCTGGCCACACAATCTTTGAATTGATTAGCTGAGGTCTCTTACGGCACATGCACAGTCTTGAGGAATGCAATCAAAGCCTTCGCATGGGCCTCGGAGCCCAACAGTAGGGACAACATGGATATCTTTGAGGGGGTCTTCCCCAGCTGCTCGACCATATTATAGTCGCTCTTTTTGATTATTTTCAGTATTTCCTCTATCTCTTGTTTAGAGGCTTCTACAACAATTTTTCTAGGCGCCTTCGTCCGGGCAGGCTCACTTATAACTTCTTTTCCTCAGGTCCCAGATGACTCGACGACGTGAGTGATAATTGGAGTAAGAACAGGAGTAGTAGTTGATGTACCAGCAGGGGTAGCATACGGAATAACAATACGCCTATTGACAGTCTTCGGGGAAATCTCGGGAGAGAAAACCCTTCCACTTCGGGTAACCTTGTTGGTCCCGACAATGTTACTGACATTAGGATCAGCCTCTTCATTTTTCATATCTTATTTGATTCCATGATAGTACACATCGACACCATAATGCCATGGGACAGCTTTGTCCGAGGCATACGGGACAGGACCAGGAACGGTGATTATTAGCAGAGCGACTCTGAGAACAGATGTAATCCTAACAAGTCTTCTCGAGGAGACCTTGGAAGGATTGGCAGAAATGGTTATAATAGCAACGTCTTCAAATGGAACAACGGGAATCAAAGTTTTCTCGAACAAAATTTCTTTGCTTTCCATCAGGCGCTGAACACCTGACTTTTGCAAATGGCAACCAGAGGGAAGAGATGAACACATGTGTCAACCTTCACCATAACCCGGAAATAAACCGGCCGACAACAAATTCTTCTTTACCGTCATAAGAGGAGTAGAAACTTCATCTACTAAGGTCACAAACAGATCGGTATCCACATCATTAACTCCATGACCGTGCTTAGGCATGGGAGCAGTTATGACATTAGGATTTTACGGAGCATCAAAATCAATCTCCTTGGCTTTGATCAGATCCTGTACCTTATTTCTCATAGCCCATCAGTCGTTGGTGTCATGGCCAGGACTCTCAGAATGATAGGCACACCGAGCATTTGGATTATATCGGGGAGATGTGGTGTTCGGATTCTTGGGAGCCTTTTTCAAGGTCTCCAGGTTGGATCTCAACAGATGGGGTAGAACTTCAGCCAACATCATGTTGATCCAGGTAAACTGCCGTTATGGTCTTTCCGCCCTTTGTTGATTGTTGCATTGTAGAGCAACTGCAGGCCTGGGTATTATTACGGCACTTACTGTATGACGGTGTTCAGCTCTACTTTGGCCTCTCGGACTATAGATGACACTGGCTTCCTTCCTACCAGTAAAAGGCTTATTTACCAAACTCGAAGAGGCATCCTTCTGTATTTTACCACTCCGAATCCCAACTTCTACTCTCTCTCCAGTTAGGATTAGCTCGGTGAAACCAGCTGACGAGCTGCCGATCAAATGATTAAAGAATGGACCAGATAGCGTCCCCAGAAACATATTGACCAACTCCCTATCAGACAATGGGGGTTGGACTCTTCCAGCCAAGTCTCTCCACTTTTGTGCATAGTCCTTAAAGCCTTCACTTGCACCCATGGACATACTCTAGAGTTAAGTACGAGTAGGAGCAAGGTCGGCGTTGTACTGATACTGTTTGTAAAAAGCAGCATCCAGGTCTTCCCAATTTCGGACATTGGCTCTCTCAAGTTGGTAGAACCATTCAAGTTGAGTCCCTGATAGACTGTCTTAAAAGAAGTGAACCCACAAATTTCTATCAGCGGTGTGGGGCTGGATCTTTCTGACGTAGGAACGGAGATGGAGTTTTGGGCAAGACACCCCATCGTACTTAGAAAAAATTGGAGCCTTGAACTTCTGCGGGATGACCACTCCCGACACCAATCCCAATTCTTCAAAATCCAACCCAGGTATGCTCTGGACCTCCATAGCACTCAGACGGTCTTACAACTGCTTGCATATATCCTCAATAGAAGGATACTGCTCATCATTGTAATCTGTGTCATTGTCAGAAACTTCAGGACTGGGATCTTTTTCCCTTGTCTCTTCTTCTTTATTTTCCCCTTCTTTGGATGAAGAGGTCATATCGACTTGTTGCTTAAATGGCTCCCTGAACCTTCTGCCCATATTCAGAATACCAACGACCTTCTTCTTTTTCTTCTTCTCATTCAGGATGAGGGCCTTCAGATCCTCCTGCCTTTTTTCCAGATTTATGAACATCTGTTGGAACTGGGCATTTTGTGCCTGAAGATCCTTGATGCTTTATTCAGAAGAAATTTCTGCTGAAATAAACAGCGAAGAAGATGAGAAACCTGTAACGGTACCTGTTTATGCGATGCTATGAATGGGATGCGTATGCAATGATTTCAAGTATTCTTAAAGGCTCATATTTTTTTAACCAAAACACATGTTAATTGCATTAATAAGTTCGAATTCTTAAAAAGAATGCCTTTTAGGCTTACAATTAAACAAAACAAAACTTAAAGCAAAAAAAGAAACTAGGTCTCCCAAGAGCGCATCCTCTTTGGTGCAATGTAGGCGTTTATGTTCCTTTCTTCATGAAGTAGTCTAGTGAGCTCCAGGACCTTCTTCTCGCTAGCATAGAACTGAGCATCAAACGTGTCCGGCTCCTCTTTGAGTTGAACCCAGGACTTCTGTAACTCTTCATGATCGGTTGGCATGTCAGGGTGACGACCAAGTGAAGTAGTATCTCCTTCAATAGCTGGCTCCAGAGTTACTGGTAGGACAGCTGGGTAAGGCATCATAAGGCTTTGGGTGCGATCTCGTACCCACCGGAGATAAGGCTCAAGAGGAATGTAATTCTTGTGCCCTAGAGTCTTGCTATCAATTTTATGCACCATGTCCCAAGCTTTTATGAACCTCCTGCGGTACCCCTGAGCATCATCTCATAGTTGAAGGTGATTCCTTGGATAAGCATGTCGTGAGGACCATCTCTTCTCGCATAACCAAACTGACACAGTGACAAACAAGGGTTGTAAGTGATTCCTCTCCTAATGCCTAAGAGAGGGACATTAGGGAATTCACCACAACGATCGATGATGGTAATATCTTCTGAGATGAACACCAATGAATGTATGAATGCTTAAGGGACATCAGCCTACGAGACCATTTCAAACCCTGCTCGTTCTTCAAAATAGACATGGGTAGGTGCGAAATAAACCACCTAGCCAATAGAGGAGTGCAACACAGGAGGGTCCACCTTCTCTTTAGAGTGTGGGCATGCAGCGAGTGCAGAATATCCCCGAGTAATGTAGGCACTGGATTATGAGACAGAAAAACCTTAATAGTGCTCACATCTACTATTGATCCGCATTAGGGAAAAGTATCGTCCCGTAAACGAGAAGTGCCAGCACCTCTTCAAAAGCTTGTAAATCTAGGGTATCCCAAAAATGGTAGGCCTTCTCGAATAGAAACTTAACTGAAATTCCTTGGACACTCCCTCTAGTCTCCCAATTTGTCACTATGTCAGACTGTTGTAAAGACAGAGCTCTAGCAATCTCTTCAGGCTTTGGATGTTCTTCCGTACTGTTGAAAGGTAACTGATCAAGAATAGGTACCCCTAACAACTGAGAAAATTCCTCCATAGTAGGTACTAGCTGGTAATCCGGGAAGGTGAAACAATGGTGCACATGATTGAAGAACTGAAACATCACTTTTAATAACTCTTCATCAGGTTTTGCAGTGACCAAATTGAGCAACTGACCATGCTTTTTAGTGAAATGAGAACTTTTAAGAACCCTTAATGCCAGGTCCTTTAGTTAGAGAGACACTTTCACAAGGTTGATCTGTATAGTGTTCCTACGGGCGGATGCCATGTCCTACAAAACAAAGCCAAAATGAGCCCTAGGAAATCGTTGAAATGGTTAGCCATGATATGCCATGCTTTATGATGTCATGATTATATTAGAAAATCACAGGTATAGCAAACAACAAACAAGTCACACCAAGTCCTTAGGTTTAAGGCCTGCATGAGTTTTAAGGTCATACCCTCTTGAAGTTAGATTGGTTTAACCTGTCCTACAAATAGTAACTGGGTTCTAAGGGATCTCAATATCACCGATCTTTCCCCCAGCTTCGTTCAATAGGCGATTGACTCACAACCCAACAAAGCTCAAGAGTAAAACCTCAATGAGTGTAGCATCGAGTATCTGTCGACCTTGGGAATACACCAAGGCCGACCACCTCACTACGTCCTACTGGCCAAGTTGTGAAATTAAAGGTTCTAAGGTCAGTTGATGCTTCAAGACACCACGCGGAGGCCCCTTACTCTCCCTGATTGACTCAAGGGTTACCGGTACCAACCAAGGTGCCACATCAATGTAGCTACTGCTTCAACCGTGTCGGTATACCCTGCACAGTTCCCTCACAATTTATTGCTACTTACCTAAAGGGTGTTTCCCAGATCCGGGTGTAGGATCTATAGTAACCCAAACAATCCCTGAAAAGTAAAGCAATCAAGACAAGCAAAAGAAGCAATTAAATCACCTAGATCCTAAGGTATACCCCACTTATTTAGAATCCCCAGCAGAGTCGCCTGTTCTGTGATACGGTGGCAGAACCGACTATTATACTGGTTTGTGTTTTTTGTTTGCAAATGTCGCGGTAAGCAAGAGTCGCCACCGACTTTTATTTCATCCAACTAAGGGAAAGGAAAAAGAACAGAAAAAACCTTTTTCGAGAATGTTTCTGAGTACGGGGGGTAGATTATAGAAAGGGAGGTGTTAGCACCTTTTATATCCATGGTTTTCCATGGGCTCTTAGGTACTTTGCTCATTTATAAAAATTGCTTGTGTGTGCTTGTTTTGAAAAGTTTTTGTTTAACTTCGTGATAACCCTTGTATCAGTCCTCAAGAGTGTGACGAAGTTGTTTTGAAAATTGTTTTGAAAATTATTTTAAAAAGTGTTTGTGTGAACATTTTTATTTGAGCAAGTACCTAGGAACTAATCTACCTACTCGAAAAAAGTTTGTTCATTTTCCTTTAGACAACACTATCCTATTATTAAGGAATAGGTAGCACCGTCGTTAGAGTTTTAAGGGACGATTGAAGGGAAAAATACGATCACAAAAGCAATGTTAGGAAATTTTAGTAATCATCCTAAAGCCTTAAAGATCTTTTTCTGAGGCAACATCCGAATGGGTCATTTTAGATCTTTTGAGACTAGAGGACAACCCCTAACATTTCCTATACTTCATGACCGTTTACCGGAGGCAAACAGAGTGGAGTAAACCCTAGGAGTGAGCATGTGCAGGTGTATTTTTTCAACTAATTATCTTTGCACAATTAGGGTTTTCTATTGTTTTAATTTCAATTCGTCTTTCCATACAATCCTATACATACATCTAAGCAGTTTATAGTTTACGGAAATTAAAATGCGAGAAGTTAGAGTCCTAATTATTACATGGCTTTGGGCAGATACATAATTATTTTTTGACTAAAAATAAAATGCGGAATTAAAACCCTATTTAAATCTATTACAAACTCGGAGAAGTTACAAATGATAATAAAAAAGGAAAATTAAAAGCGCGCAACAAATTAAATGCGAGAAATAACTAGACGACCTAAAAATCTAATTTGAGAAAATATTTATTTTGTTTTTGAGGGAAAATTAGGTTAAGCATAAAATTAAACCCTAATTCTAATTATTTTGAATTATAATAAAAAGTTATTAAATTACCCTAATTTAATTAATCTAATTAATTAACAAAATATTTTTTATATAAAAAAAAAATATTTTTGATGTTTTTTTATGATTTATTGATTAAATAAAAAAATGCTTTTTTTAGTTATTTAAAAAAAGGACAAAATTAATAAATAAAAAGAAAAAGAATTAAAATAAAAAAGGTAAGAAATTAGGCCTACATAATGAACAAATGGGGGATGTATTTCTGAATTTTGTTAGGCCCAATGCATGCTGAGCCCAATCCTGCGCCAGATCCTGTGCTTCTCCCTTCTGATGATGCATGGTAGTCCCTCAACATTGGAACATGAGATTTGATCTGATGATAGATCTCAGGGCTGAGATCTGGGGTACACGGTAGGCGCTAAGTGATGAGGCACACTGGATCTGCATTTAAATGGTCCAAAAATAAGAAAATGTTTGGACCTGGGATCGAACCCAGGTCCCTTGCTTCACATGCTCCTACCCATTCCATCTGTGCTACGCTGCTTAGTTGAAATAATAATTACATTAAAGCATAATATGTAAACCAAAGTAGATGGACTAAAAAACGCGCGATTATTCAAACTGGCCACTAGGATGGTGACAAATCATCATCTTCTTCCATGTCCGTCGTCTTAGGTATCAGATCTATACCTACAGACAGTACTCCATAGCAAAAGCCCTACAAGCTTCAAAAATCCATACAACACATGATAAATTGAAAGTGAGTACATGGATCAATTCATCTTGATCCCACGAGCATCATGGCATCCTTTTCTTGGCCTAATTTTACCTGTACAGAGAAGCCCTAAAACGGCTTCTTAAACCCTAGCCATGGCAATTATCCAGATATGCATCAAAACACAAAATTAAATAAACCAAAACATTCCAAATGATGATGCAAATACAATGATATACCTAAAAGTAATTAATCATGCGTAAATTGTAAAATCAAAGTCAAGCTTATATGTGCAAACCGTGAGTTTACCAGGAGCGATTCTAGGCTTGAGAAGGCTTGCAATGGATCGTCCTAGCTTCAGGAGACTTCCAGGAAGCGATTGGAACCTTGGAATATCTTGAATCACCCTCTATGTGAGAAAATGATCCACCACTTTTTGCCCAAAATTGAGTGTTCTTTCTCTATTTTCACGACTGTAAACCTTGTTTTCTTGCCTTGTTTTTGTTCATTATATGTAGTATGATGAATTAGGGTAACAAAAACGACCTGAATCCTTTGGAATTACGGAGATTGAATGTGATTTTCTTGCCATATGATATCTTTCCATAACCATCCAAATCATGTTATTTTTGCCTCATATTGTCTTGATTCGTTTTGATCTGATTTGGCCAACTTAATTAGATTTGATTCTCACTAAAATCAGATCAAAAAATCAATCTTTCATATTTTTTTGTCATTTATTTGATTTAATGTGATTTTTAATAGATAAAAATCAAAATAAAACAAATAAATAGAGCAAATAATATATGGCTGCTGATTTGGGTCGTGGACCATGTCTTTAACAAGATACAATCCTGAAATGCTAGGCCCTTTTGGCAAAAAAAAAATGCATTTTTGAGCATATTTGACTTTTGGCAATTTTCCAAAAATGGTCAACTTTGACAATGCATAACTCTTCCAATTTTAACCCTAGAGAGGTGTTCTTGGACTTTTTAGAAAGCTTGGTATGTACCCTAAACAACACCTTTGGTTTCATCTCAATTGTTTCTTCCATGTTCATGTAAGAAGCTTTGACCCAAAAGGTGTTTTTGTTGACTTTTCAAAAGGACCTATAATGTAGAAATCCATATCTTTTTATGAGTGCATTTATTGAACTTGAGGGATGAATATGAGTTGTATGAAATTGAATTCCCTTCAAAATGAGATTTAGAGGGGAAATTTATGATAAAGTATGAGAAAGTTATGCTTGGTCAAAGTTTGGTTGACTTTTCCTAAGAAACCCTAATTTAGCAACTTTTGAGTTTTGATGAATTAGGAGAATTCCTTGAGGAATCATGATCAACCATTGATAAAATGATGAATATAACTTCAAAATGTTGATGTTGACCAAAAATATTGAAGTTTGATTGTTTGTGGGCCACAATTGACTTTTGACCTAATACAGTCGATTCTCAAGCATCTGAGCAATTGACTGAGCAGACCTCTTGTGCCAGGCTTGAAATTTGACATGGAGGGTCTTTAGGACATATTAGGCCTTTGGAACTCACCCTTATTTATGAAAATGGAAACCCTAGTTGGGGGTTCAATGCTTTAGGAGAGAGTTTGCCTGGTCAACTCTTGGGCATCCTTGAGCAAGTTGAGGGTCTTAATGAGCATATATTGAGTAAAATGGGAGGGCAAATTTTGGGGTACAACAAAAGGAATAACCATTTACTCAAGATTCTATAAGTTAGGATGACACTCAAGTTGTCTTTAAATCCCCACAGAGCTACTTCAAAGAGACTATCTCCACTGAGTAGTCTTCATAAATAAGGGTACATTCCACGTAATCTCCCTGGAAGATCTCTCCAGAAAACAAAGGAGTATAATCTCTTTCCCAACAATTTCACCAACCTACGGAGTTTCCAATCAGTACACTTCCTGGAAATTCTCTTCCCGAGCTGAGTTTGGTCCTTCAAAACTTAAAAATAAACCTTGTAGAGTTCTTCTCTTTAGCAAACTCAAATGCCCCAGGAGAGTTTGTTTCCTTAGCAGAGCACTTCTCCGACGACCCGGTTTATTTCTCCAATAGGGTTTATTCCCCCAACAGCCTACAAATTCCCCAGCTCGAGCTATTCTTTAGACTACTACAAATCACTTACAAAATTCTGCTCCCCAGTAAAATTGCCACTATCCCCAGAGACTTGCTGCAAAACCTGGAATTGGACCAGATACCAATCAACCTTATCCCCCCCATATGAGTCAGAGGCTTGTCTATCTCTTTTATCCCCAATCAGGGTGTACGAGAATTAATTCTCCCCGGACAAGTTAGAAGTTTAACCATCTCTTTTATCCCCAGTCAGGGTAAATAAGAAATAAATTCCCCAGTAGAGCAAGGGACGACCAATTTCCCTAAACTCTACTTCCCAAACAGAAATTAATACATCCCCAGCAGAGTTTCCTCAAACAAGTAAACGGGAATCCCCAGCGGAAGCATTCTAGATAAGATTTAAGATACACATACTCTTCATCTCCCATCAATAGTCAGGGATTTATTTTCCCAGACAAAGATGTTGCACAGGTTTACAAATACATTTCAACAACATTTTACATTCATACATCATTGCATATGCATACAAAATGCATATAGCATAATCTCATTTATTTTGAGAACATTATTATGAAATGCATTTCATACATCATGACATTGCATACAACTAACTCTTTACCTTTTTAGGAAAGATCAATCAAAAGACGAATATCATCAACAAATTTCAACAGTTCCAGATTAATTCCTGAAATAAGACAAGGCAACTATCTGTGAATAATAACTTGTAGATTAATTCTTGAAACAAGACGAGGCAACTATTTACAAGACCAGCCACAGATTAATTCCTGAAACAAGACAGGGCAACTATCTGTGAAGAACAAAACAAATTGAAGATTAACTCTCGAAACAGGATGGGGAAACTATCTTTCTTCCTTTCTGATCAGATGAAGGTCAATTCCCAAAATAGGAAGAGGCGACTATCTTTATCATCAATGATTTAAACTAATTGTAGATTAATTCCCGAAACAGGATGGGGCAACTATCTACATGAACAAATTGAAGATTAACTCCTGAAACAGGATGGGTAAACTATCTTTCTTTCTTTATGATCAGATAAAGATCAATTCCTGAAACAGGACAGGGCAACTATCTTTATCACCAATGATATGAACTCCCGAAACAAGACGAGTTTACCAAAAAAACTAATTATAGATCAATTCCTGAAATAGGACGAGGTGACTATCTACATGAACAAATCGAAGATTAACTCTCGAAATAGGACGGGGAAACTATCTTTCTTTCTCTTTGGTCGGATAAAGATCAATTCCAGAAACAGGACTGGACGACTATCTTTATCACTAATGGTTTTACCAATAAGTTTAATTCTAGATCAATTCTCGAAACAGGACGGGGAGACTATCTATTTGACAAGCAATTACTCAAACACCTTTCCCAGAGATTCATTCTAGAAAGCATTCTTCAGATGCAGTCGAGCGTAGACTCCTTCTGATATTTCTATCGACAATTACCTTTGGATGGAATCTATAAGCCCATCTCCGATGACTCTTTGTAACATCTCCAAATGGCATCTTTAAGCCCATTCCCAGTATAATCAAACAACAGTTTTACTTCATGCACAGGCGAGTGCAAATTTCTGGACACTTAAGTGTTCAATCCCCTTCTACCTTAAAGTCATGAATGGCGGACAAGCCAGTCTAACTCTTCAGGTTTAAGAAGATTGGACAGGGGCAGCTGTTGTACCCCAAAATTTTCCCTCTCTTTTATCAAGACATTTCTCACAAAAATTCCTCAAATATTCAAGGATTCTCAAGAGTTGATCAGACAAGCTCACCTCCTAAACACTGAGTCCACAAATTAGGGTTTTGGTTTTCTCAAAGGAAATTGGACTTCTAATGCCTCAAGTGACTTTCATGGTTCATTATAGGTCTCCAAGAATGCTCATACCAAGTTTCAAGTCTTGTATCACAAATTTGCTCAGTCAATTGCTCAGATGACTTAAAATCAATTGTATTGGGTAAAAAGTCAAATGTGGTCAACATACAGCCAAACTTCAATATTTTTGACCAAAATCAACATTTTGAAGTCATATTCATCAATTGATCAAGGGTTGATCATAGTTCCTCAAGGAAAGCATTCAAATCATCAAAGGGACAAAATTGTCAAAATTAGGGTTTTGACTGAGAATGACTGATCATTGACTTTTGACCTAGTACATGACCTAATGGCTTGAAGCATGATATTAAGGATTCAAACACAATGTATTGACCTAATTTCATGGCTCAAATCACTTCTCAATATTAAGGGGTTGATAGTTGAATTTGGATCAATTGATGAAAAGTCAACTGACACATAAAAAGTCAAACTTTACTTTTTGGTCAACATTGAATTTCAAAGATAAAAATTCATCAAGACATTGAAAAATATCAAACTTGATCAAAAATAATAAATAAAGTCAAGAAAAGTCAACAAAACCCAAGATTTCCAATACTTAGAAAAATTCTAAGTGTTTTTTTACCTTGACAATTTTACAACTTCATGACAATTTTCACCAAGATGCAAGATGATTCAAGGAAAACTTTCAACATGAAAGTTGTAGATCTTGATGAATTATACAACTTTTTCCTTGATGGTTGATGTCCAAAAAATGCTTAGATTTGAAGATATAGGCTCATGAAGTCATGAGATTTTTACAAAACACTAAGTGAAAATTTTAGCAAGTTTGGTCATATTTTTGTCCTAACTTCTTGGAAAATTTTCACCTAGTTCAAATTTGATTTAGCCAAATTGGTCAACATGAAGGTTGTGGACAATGTTTCAAGATTTCCAAAATGTTCAAGAATCTGAAGAGATCATTTTTGAGCTAAGAGAATCGAAGAGAAGAAGTTGGACATCCATTCTTGAATTTTAGGTCATTTTGTGATGAACCTTATGATCCAATCTTCAAGCATGTTGTATAAATCTTGATTTGCAGGCTTCTAACTTGCAAATCACTCCATAATTAATTTTTTAGGCAACTGATTGAGCTATGATCCAAGTTCTTGAGCCATTGTCCAAGTGATTATTCTATTTTTGGCACAAAGTAAACATTGTCATTCTTGAAAAGTTGCTTTATACACAATGTCAACTCTCCTTGAGTCGATACATTGTTGCTTTTGATTCCAAAACATTTCAAAGCAAGAAGCAACCATCTAAAAGCCTGTAAACCACCCTACAAGTCCTTGTACTATGCATTGAAACTATGCATTTCAAGGTTGCTTCAAAATCAAGTCACATAACCATAACATGTGATCTTTGATTTCTGATTACTAGAGCCTCTAAAACCCTTTCTCTATAAATAAAGAGGTTATTTGTATGCCTTTGCACGAGTTGAATAGACCTCAAACCATCTGAAACTCCCTAAAACCAGATTTTGTATCAAAACCTCCATTGTTGCAACTTCTGGCCAAAAACTTCAAACACCTAATCCCCTCGTGCGTTCCCATTCTAAATTATTCAAACATCATCTACACATCATATACAACTTATCCCTACCCATTTTCATAATTGTAACTTCATCTTCATCATCCTCCAAACTCAAAAACAACAACCTGCAACTTGACTTCTCCAGGAAGTTTCAGCCACTTTCAGCTCAAAGTAAGAATTGCAATAGCTTCCTAGGAGTTCAGTGAAGCTATCCAGATTATCGCAACACCTCCAGGAGTGCTCAAACTCCAAACACGATTTCCAGTTTTGAGGTAAGCTTTCTCAACTTTGAACTTCCTATACAAGCATCATTAATGGTTACTTTGTGAATGAAAAATGTAGACATCATTGCCCTGAAGCTAACCATGTCTTTAGTTTTCATTTATGTTGCCTGAGTGATGCAAATTTTGAAGTTGAACTTTTTGAAAAAAATTAGGGTTTATTTTGGTACCAACAAAAATTCATGTTTATCTTTGAGAGTTAGCTTAAGTTACTTATATGGTTGAATTCGTGGTGAAAAATGGAACAACTTTTATGTTTACAATTTTGAAAATGGTTGAGAAATGAGCAAGTTCAGAATTCAAAACAATAATTTTGTTGTTCTGGCGCGAGGAAGAAGATGAAGCCATGTTCAGAATTGAGTTTATTTTAAATTTATTGCAACTTATTTTACCACCAGATGTAACAGCCACCCCAGTGGTAAAGAAGCGCGCGCTAAGTCATTGATCTATAGGGACCTGGATTCGAGCCCCAATGGTACCCTTTTGTTTTTTCATATTATTTCCTTGCAGATTCAGTGCATACAAGTCATGCGTGCCTACCATGAGCTTCACATTAATGCCATTAGATCTGTCAACCATCAAATCTAGCGCTCCACATGAGCAAGACCATGATGCACTCTCAAATTCCAGCAGCACTGGATCAATAGGAGCTTGACATAATTTGTTTTCTCACCCCCTTTTTACTAAAACAACCAGGCCTATTCTTTTTTTTTATTATTTCTGTTTCTAACAAAAAATTGACTTGGGCGTTTTTTGCTACTTTTCACCCTCACTTTGCTTTTCATACCAAGCCCATTTTTTTATATTTTTACATTTTCTTTATTATCTATTTATTTATTTTTATTTAACCAAAATACAAAAAAAAAATCTTAAATAATTAAATTAAAAATATTTTATTTTAAACACTCATTTTATTTTTGTTAATATTTGGAACTAGATTTTGTTTATTTTCCACACTTTAAAATATTTTTCCAAATTAACATTAACATTCGAACTATCTTTTCTAAATAAATAATTAGACTTAGGTTTCATTTTCTTAAATTAAATTAACTTAGATTTTAAGTTTAGATAAATAATTAATTAACTTCTCTTGTAATTAAAATTAATTAGTTTAATTAGGTTAATTATAAAACCTTTTTCAATCAAAAAAACCACAAAAACAATTTCCTTCTTCATCTTTACATTTTGTACATTTTATTATTATTCATGATCAATTGTTTGTAATAGATAATTAAGCTTTATTGCTTTCCTCCCCCCGTTCACAAACTTGTACCCCTTATTCCGAAAGCGTTGTAATAGCGTAGGACATTTAAATTCCGCAATTTATCGCTTTCCTTATCATTGTTAGTAATTAGGGTTTGCATGACAAGAACAAAAGCAACCATAGCAGAACCCTAATTCAAGATAAAATACATGAAAACAAAACACTTTGCACACATTCACCTCTAGGGTTAACCACACTTGTTACCTCGGATAAAAATAGTCATACCCCTCAAACGTGAGATGTTTTAGAAAAAGACCCTTGATTAAAAGATCGTAGTCCCTTGATGACCCTTCAATGTTGCCTTCGGTAAACAATATTAGTCCCTTACGATAATTGCTAAAGCATCTTACGAGTTGCCTTCTATGACTGTACGATGATCCACGCCCGTCCCTCACATCCAATGATAAGGCTTCCTACTAACTAATGGTAGGCAAGCATTATCTAAAGGAGGAGGAAAAGATCAAAGACCTTTTTGAGTAGGTAGATTTCTCGTAATTGCTTGCTCACAAACCAAACAAAACCATTTCCATATTTCACATTTTCAAACACTTTTCAAAACAAACATTTTGTATACATTCTCAATGATACGGGAATCATTACAAAATTGTCTTACATTGGCATTTCCAAAAAATATTTCCAAACACTCCCTTTCAACAAATATTTCTAAAACCAACACTTTGTATGCGTTCTCAATGATACAAGAATCATTACAAAGTTTTCCGAATGAAGGCGTTTTCAAAATATTTTCAAACTTACACAAACCCAAAGAATTTTCAAAGTGATCAAGCAATTAAGAGCCCGTATATAATTATGGATGAAAATGGTGCTAACACCTTCCCTTTTTATAACCTACCCCCGAACTCAAGAAAAATTCTTAAAAGATCTTTCTTGTTCTTTTCACCCTTTCCTTTATTGGATAAAAGAAAAGTCGGTGGAGACTCTTGCTATCCGCAACATTTGCGATCAAACGCAAAACACCCAAGTCGGTTCTCCCACCGTATTACACTCAACAACCTATGGAAGATGACTATCAGCCGATGAAGTTTGAATTCCCCGATGAGGACATTATGTACATACGAGATTGTAATATTCTCGGCCCAGAGGAAGGACCTGAAACCGGATCACGATGGACGATGGTGTTCGATGGTGCCTCCAATGCATTGGGTAGTGGCATTGGTACTGTAATTACTTCTCTTGAAAGTTTCCATACTCCTTTCACTGCCAGAATTTTCTTTGATTGCACCAATAATATGGCAGAGTATGAAGCTTGCATCTTTTGGTTAGAAGCTGCTATTTATTTGTGAATCAAGATCTTGGAAGTATATGGGGATTATGCTCTTGTGATTAGTTAGATCAATGGAGATTGGGAGACTCATCACCCGAATTTGATTATGTAGCGTGAGCATGTTATGAAGTTGATCCCGTATTTTGATGAGATTACTTTCAATCATATTCCAAGAGAAGAAAACAATCTGGCAGACGCTTTGGCTACTCTATCATCCATGTTTAAAGTCAGATGGGAAAATGAAGCCCCCTCTATCACCATCATGGGGTTGGATGAGTCAGTGTTCTGCTATGAAATAGAAGAAGAGGTTGATCAGAAACCGTGGTTTTATGATATTAAAAGGTATCTTGAAACACAAGATTACCCGAAGGGTGCATCTATCACTGATAAGAAGGCTTTGCAGAAGTTTGCAGCTAAGTTTTTCCTCAATGGAGGTGTTCTGTACAAGAAAAACCATGACTCTGTTTTGCTCAGATGCGTGGATAGACATGAAGCAAACAATATCATATAAGAGATTCATGAAGGTTCCTTCAGGACACCTTCCAGCGAGCATACCATGGCCAAGAAAATCTTGAGACCACGTTATTATTGGTCTACAATGGAAAATGATTGTTACAATCACTCAAGAATCTGTTACAAATGTCAGATTTATATCGATAAAATGCATGTGTCGCCTAATCCGATGAATGTTTTAACTTATCCTTGGCTCTTTATAATGTGGGGCATCAATATGATTGGTTGAATCGAACCAAATGCTTCTAACGAACATCGCTTTATTCTGGTGGCTATTGATTATCAGCAAACGGGTTAAAGTTGCATCATATGCCAATGTCACTAAGCAAGTGGTCACTCGTTTCATCAAGCATAATATCATTTTTTGTTATGGGATTCCCGAGAAGATCATTACTGATAATTGAACAAATCTCAACAATAAGATGATGAAAGAGCTGTTAGATAGTTTCAATATAAAGCACCATAATTCTTCTCCATATCGTCCAAAGATTAATGGTGTTGTTGAGGCATCATACAAGAATATTAAGAAGATTGTGTGGAAGATGGTTGTCACCTATAAAGATTGGAATGAGATGTTGTCATTCGCTTTGTATGGTTATTTCACTTCGGTGTGCACTTCGACTGGGGCAACCCCATTCTCTCTGGTATACGGCATGGAAGCGGTCTTGCCTGTAGAAGTAGAGGTTCCTTATTTAAGGATAATATCGGATGTATAACTGGATGAAACTGAATGGGTTCAGGATAAATTTGATCAGTTGAATCTCATTGATGAGAAGAGATTGACAATTATTTGTCATGGGCAGTTATACCAGAAGAGGATGAAGAAAGCTTTTGATAAGAAGGTGCGTCCTCAAAATTTCCAAGCTAGTGACCTCGTGCTGAAGAGGATCTTTCCTACTAACAATAAAGATGCTAGGCGAAAATGGGCTCCTAATTATGAAGGACCATATGTTGTGAAGAAAGTCTTCTCTGAAGGATCTATAATGCTCACACTATGGATGGAGAGGATTTCCCTCACCTCGTCAATGCATATGTAGTTAAAAAATACTTCGCATAAATAGACCCGTTGAGTCGACGGCTCAGGAAAAAAAAGGGCGTCTTGGCGAACCAAAAAAAATGAAAAAAATATTTGGGCAAAAATTAGGGAAAAAAAGAAGAAGTTAAAAGAATGAAAAAGAAATGATGTACACCTGCTAAGTTGAAAACCTGAAAAGGCGACTTCGGCAAAAATGGGTATCCCGGTGGATTGAAATCCCAAAAAGGGTGATCTAGGAAAAAGTTAGGGATTTAAAGCAAATGAATACGGTCTACGTTTGTAATACGGTGGGAGAACTGACTTTACTAGTTTTGCGTTTTATCGCAAATGTTGCGGATAGCAAGAGTCGCCACCGACTTTTCTTTTATCCAATAAAGGAAAGGGTGAAAAGAACAGGAAAGACCTTTGAGAATTTTTCTAAGTAAGGGGGGGTAGGTTATGAAAAGGGAAGGTGTTAGCATCCTTTTCATCCGTAGTTATCTACGGGCTCTTAGTTACTATCTCACTTTGAAAATGCTTTTTTGTGTAAGTGTGTTTTTTGAAAAGATGCCATAGTGCAGCAAATTTTGTAATGATTCTCGTATCATTGAGAATGCATGCAAAGTGTTTTGTCTTTGAAAATATTTAGAAAAGAGAGTGCACGTGTGAGAAATTGTTTTTATTTTTGTGAGCAAGCAACTAAAAGTTGTCTACCTACTCGAAAGGTCTTTGTTCTTTTCCTCTTTTCCTTTAGACAGTGCCAGCCTACTATTAGTTGGTAGGTAACCCTATCGTTGGATGTTTTGAGGGACAAGCGAGGGTCATCGTACATGCACGAAAGCAACCCGTAAGACATTTTAGCAATTATCCTAAGGTACCAAGATCATTTACCGAGACAACATCCAAGGATCATCGAAGGACTATGAACTTTTAACTAGAGGGTCTTTGTTAAAATTTCTCATGTTCGAGAGACATGACTGTTTATTTTCCGAAGGCAACAAGTGAAGGTACCTTAGAGGTGCGTGTGTGCGAAGTGTGTTGTATTTCAGTTATGTTTATCTTGAATGTTAGTTTTTCTACCGTTTTCTTTTAAATCTTGTCATGCAAACCTATTAGCATACATCTAACAGTTAAATATATACATAAGAGCCAGAAAATAAAAGTGTGGAAATTAAACTATGTTATTACATCGCTTCGGGGATGGGGGAGTACAAGCCAAAAATTGGGGGATAAAAAAGTATAAAGGGTCCTAATTAGCTATTACAAACTATGGACAGTTACAATATTATAGAAAATGATAATGCAAAAATAAATAAATGTGCGGAGATGGAAGAGGGCAAGATATCTAAAAAAACCTAAAAAATTCTAAGTATAAAAAATATTTTTGGTGTTTTTATTTAGAAAAATAATTGAATGATGATTAAATCATAATTCTAATTATATTTTAATTAATAAAAAAAATTTAAAGTGATTAAATTAATTAATTTTTATTGTGAAAAATAAAGTTAATTAGTTAAAATCTATATCTAATTTTTTTTAATGATTTTTATTAAAAATTAGTTATTAAAATAAAAATAAAAGAATTAAATAAAAACCAAATAATAATAAAATATATGGGCTGCGTTGTGAAAAAGAAGATGGGGGTGCAAAGGGAGAAGGTTGCTTTCAATGTCCGGTTCGATGATCAATGGCTTCGGAGCCCTAAACATGGTAAAACACAATTTTTGCATCAAACTTTACATGTAATGTACCTATCATGTTCCAATGATGCATAGGAGGAGATCAAACATATTAGTAATGATTAAAAATGCAAGAAAACATAGTTTTGATTTTTACCAATTTCAAAAAATCGGTGTGATGCACAGATCGGGTTCTGGAGTTTAAGGGCTGCGAATATGGACTTGGATCAACACTTTTGACCCTCAGGAAGTGAATGCAAGCCTTAGTTTGGATCATAATTTGCTGGAATGTGAAATATAATTTTCACAACTTCTTTGGATTTTGGAGAAATTATGGAGAGCTTTGGTGCAAATGATTTTGTGGTCCTTTGGCATGGCTTTGCTTGCCTTTATATAGAGAATGAAATAGGAGCCAACAAGTATGGAAAGAAATAAGATATTCATGCCCATGAAATCAACATTCTAACATATTGAAAACTTGCCTTCTTTGCACGATTCTTGTCTCTTGGATGCCTTGCACGAATCTGGACATGTTGTTGGCTTGTATTTGGGCTGACAAATATGGCATGGAATCAACTCATGAAGCCATGGTTTAAACAAGAATAAATTTTTTAAAACTTGCCAATTTGAGTTATTTCTTTGCCATTTTGAGTCTTACACGTTTTGTAAAGGTTGTAATGAGTTGTCATTAGTTGTCTTGGGGCTTTGGATGGTTGAAACAAAAAGCCCACGCCTTTATACCATTGTTTCATATTTTATTTGATTTTATTTGCATTTAAATGAATAAGAATTCAAATACAAGAAATAAAAATCATAAAAAATATTTGAATGGATTTATAGGTCCTCTAACACCTTATGAACATGTTTGAACATCAAAAGTTAGGCCCACTAGTTCAAAACTTCAATTTTGTTCATTTTGCATTTCATGAATTTCTTCAAAATTTCTCAACTTGTGCAACTCATAACTTAGTCAATTTTCATCTTTTGAAGATGCTCTTGGACTTTTTGGAAATATCAAGACGCCCTCTACAATCTATATTTGATCATTTTTGCTTTTGAAGACTTTATCTTGATGTAAGTTGCCTTGACAAAAAGTGTCTTTTGTTGACTTTTGAAAATGACCTATAATGTTTTAGCTCATATCTTTCAAATGAAGCATTTTTTGGACTTGAGCATGAAAACAAAGATGTAGGGAATTGAATTATCTTAAAAATTAGCTTTGGTTTTGGAAAATTTGATGAAGTATTTGAAAGTTATGCCTGGTCAAAGTTCACTTGACTTCTCCTAAGGAAACCCTAATTTGACAATTCTTGACTTTTGATGATTTGAGGGATTTTCTTGGTGAATCATGATCAACCCTTGATAAAATGATGAATATCAATTCAAAATGTTGATGTTGACAAAAAAATCTTGAAGTTTGACTGTATGTTAACCTTAATTGACTTTTTACCCAATACAATTGATTTCCAATCATCTGAGCCATTGATTGAGCAAACTTGTGATGCAAAACTTGAAACTTGATATGAACCTCGTTAAGGACATATGATGAACCATGGAAACCACTTGAGACCTTTGCAACCTAAATTTCCTTGAGAAACTCAAAACCCTAGTTATAGACCCCTTGCTTAGGAGGAGGTTTGACTGGTCAACCCTTGAGTATCTTAAGTATTTGGGAGCCTTTGAAAGAATGTCTTGAGAAAAATGGGAGGTAAAATTTTAGGGTACAACAGCTTCCCCTGTTCAATCTTCTTAAACCTGAAGAGTTATATTGGCATCACCGCCATTCGTGACTTAAAGGTAGAAGATGATTGAACACTTAAGTGCCCAGAAATTTGCACTCGCCGGTGCACGAAGTAATGTTGTTGGTTGATTATACCAGGAATGGGCTTATAGATGGTGTGATACGGTGGGAGAACTGACTTGGGTGTTTTGTGTTTTATCGCAAATGTTGCGGTTAGCAAGAGTCACCACCGACTTTTCTTTTATCCAAAAGGAAAGGCTGAAAAGAACAGGAAAGACCTTTGAGATTATTCTTGAGTTCAGGGGGTAGATTATGAAAAGGGAAGGTATTAGCACCATTTTCATCCGTAGTTAGCTATGAGATCTAAGTTTCTTGCTAGATCACTTGCTTTTGTTTGAAAAATGTGCTTTGTGTGGTTTTTGAAAGTATTTTGAAAAGGCGCCTTCGTTTAGGTAAACTTTGTAATAGTTATCGTTCGTAAGAACGTATACAAAGTGTTAAGCTTTTGAAAATATTTCATGTTTGGAAAATGTTTTGAAAGTGTTGGTGTTTGTTTTGAAAATAAGCAAGGATATTTGATTTGAAAATGAGAAAGCAACTAGGAACAATCTACCTACTCAAAAGTCTTCGTTCATTTCTTACATTCCTTTGATATTGCTATCTTACCATTGATTTGGTAAGAATCCTTATCTTTGGATGTAAAGGGACGGGCATGGGTCATCGCATAGCCATGATAGCAATGTTGTAAGATGTCTTAGCATTTCTCTTTGAGGGACTAAGATCATTTTGAAAGGCAACATTGATAGCGTCATTAAGGGACTATGATCTTGTATTTTTTATTTGTTTCTGCTAAGACATCTCACATGCATAACATGGTCATTTTTGTAAGGCAACAAAGTGGAATTACCCTAAGGGTGTAAGTGTGAAAATGTGTTTGATTTACATGCTTGTTTATCTTGAATTAGGGTTTGCTAATTGTTGATTTTATCTTTTCATATAAACCCTAATTACTAGCATTTATATAAAGCGATAAATTGTGGAAAGTAAAATTACTAAGCTATTACATCATTAGGGGAGGGGGTATACAAATTTACAAATGAGGATTTGCAAGAAAATTAAACCTAATTATCTATTACAACCATATTGAATAATGTTCAAGAATTGAATAAATAATAATGTGCAAATGCAAATGGAAAAAGAAATGATTTTTGTTTGGTTTTTGTTAAGGGTTTAGTCATGACCTAATTAGAGAAAAAAATGATTAGTTAAAAATAAACAAGATTAAATTTAAACTAATTAAGAAAGAAATTAAGTTAAAAATATTTTTAGGGTTTTTTGTATGGAAAGTTTTTAAATTAATAAAAATAATATGAAATTAATTAATTAAAAGAAACCTAAGTTCTAGATTAATTTTAAATGAAAAAACAAAAATAATAATTATACCTAAATCTAAATATTTATTGTTTCAGAAAAAAGAAATTAATTTGTTTAAGAAAATATTTTTTTTCTTTTTGTCTTTATAAAGAAAAATAAAATATAAATGTGAAAATAATAATAAAATATTTTTTTGGATTTTTTATTAATAATAATAATAATAATAATAATAATATAATAAAAGAAAACTGAAAATAAAAATGAAATAAGAAAAAGAAAATAAATAAAAATGAAAATATAAAAAGGGTTGGGCCAGGTGTGCAAAAGTAAGGCAGGGGTTATGAGAAGCAAAAATGAAAAGCTCGTTGATTGAGGCCCAGCGCTGTTGTTTGGAAATAAAAAAGAGTGAAAATGTGAAAAATAGAACCAAAAGGTAACGCTGGGTGTTGAACCCCTGACATCTAACACAAACGCGCGCTACCTTTGCCACTGGGGTGAATGTACATCCGGTAACATTGGTGAAATAATAAACATATAACACAAATCAAGCTCTGAAAATAACTTCATCTTCAATCTCCAGCATGAACATTTGTAACTTCACCATTTCACAACAAAAATGAAATATGCAAACATGAAAGTTGCTCCATTTTCCATACGATTCCAACCATGTAAATATCATAAACTATAAATCAAAGATGAATAAGAATTTTTGAAAGTACCAAATTCTGACCTAATTACTTTCAGAGATTCAAACCTAAAATTCTCTAAGCTCAAGCAATATAAATGAAATCTATGGACATGTATAGCTTCAGGGAAATGATGTCTACATTTTATCTTCACAAATGCAAGCCTAACAATGCCTAAATGAGAAGATAGAAGTTCAGAAAATATACCTGAAAACTGGAAATCGTGAAATGAGTTTGAGCTACTTTCAAGGAGTTATAATGATCAGGTTAGCTTCCTCAAGTTCCCATAAAGCTAAGTAATGGTTAGCTTGAGCAATGGATGGTTGGAATGGCTTGGAGAAGTCAATGTGCAATGCTCTGTTTTTGGTTATGGAGTTTGATGCAAATGGTGTTACAGTCGTGTAACAGGGACATGGATAGGTTATATTTGATGTATAGGAGCTTTAGGAACTAAAAGGCCAAAGAACGCATGGGGGAAATAGAAGATACAAGTTCAAGGTCAGTACCTGCATAAAAATGGAGTTTGTGTGTAATTTCTGGCTAGAGATAGTTTGAGAGAGTTTCAGGCTTGCAAAAATCGTGTCTTAAGTTGCATAATAGTGTCTCAATGTATAGGAAAAGGTTTTGAGAGCTTGGGGTGATCAGAAGTACAAGTTTACATGTTATGGCTTTTTGGCTTGTTTTTGAAGCAAGCTTGACAAGCATTATTCCAAGGCAAGGTACAAGACTATCTAAAGTGGTTAGGAACTTTAAACATGCTTATCTGGTTGTGTAGAGGATTCTTGTGCAGAAATAACAAATGCAAAGCTCAAGACAAGTTGACTTTGTGATTAAAGCCACTTTACTATAATGGCAATGTTACATTGTGCCATTAATGGAAAAGCAACTTGGATAATGGCTCAAATGCTTGGACAATGGCCCTATCAGTTGTGAAAAGCATTAATTATGGAGTGACAAACAAGTTTGAGCCATGCAAAGCAAATATTATGAAGTCTAGCATGGATTTGGTTCATGTGTTCATCAAGAAATGGCTTGTAATTCAAGTTTGAAAACCCTAACTTCTTGCCTTCGATTCTCCTTGCTCAAGTATGATCTCAATGACTTCTTGGATATTTTGGAAATCTTGTAACATCCTCTACAAACTTTATGTTGGACATTTTTGAAGATTCATCTTGGAACTATGTGAAAAATTCCTATGAAGTTAGGTCAAAATCCTGCCTAAACAGGGCAAATTTTCACTAAGTTTCCAAGTTTCATGAACATGTCTTCTTAAAATCATAACTTGAAATCCATGAATTTATAGAAAAAGTTATGTTCTACAATGTTTTATATATCATTTAGATCTACAACTTTCATGTTGGAAGTTTCCTTTGAATCATCTTGCATCATGGTGAAAATTTGGCTCAAAGTTGTGAAAAAATATGAATTTTCCAACACTTAGAAAAATTTCTAAGTTTAGAAATTTTGAATTTTCAAAATGAAATCTTAACTTTTTGATTTCTTGATTAACAAGTTTCATATTTTGACGTGTCTTGATGAATTGTGATCTTTGATACTTGATTTTGACCAAAAAGTCAAAGTTTGACTTTTCAGTATATAGTTGACTTTTGATCAGTTGACTGAAAATCAACTATCAACCAATTGATCTTGAGAGATGTTTTAAGCCACGCCATTAGGTCAAAATGAAGCATTTGAACCCTTGAGATCATGTCTCAAACCAATAAGTACTTTTCTAGGTCAAAAATCAGAAATTGCACCTTCTCAGTCAAAACCCTAATTTGGACCATTTTGCCCTTTTGATAATCTGATCAAATTTCTTGAGGAATTATGATCCAAACTTGATCAAATGACATATGAGTTCATGATGTTGATATGAATAAAAAATTATGAAGTTTGACTGTAAATTGACCACAGTTGACTTTTTCTCCAATACAACTGATTTTAGGTCAATTGATCAATTGACTGAGCAAAAATGTGATCCAAGACTTGAAACTTGACATGATAAATCTTGAGGGTCCAAAATGGTCCATGAAAGTCATATGGGGCATTAAAATTCCATTTTCCTTGTGTAATCTCAAACCTTAATTTTCAGTCATCGGTGCTTGAGGAGGTGTCTTGAGCTGATCAAACCTTGTACAGTCTTGAACCAAAGGAGATCTTGTGAGATTACTTGAGAAATGAGAGGGAAAATTTTGGGGTACAACAGCTTCCCCTGTTCAATCTTCTTAAACCTGAAGAGTTAGATTGGCGGATCCGCCATTCGTGACTTGAAGGTGGAAGATGATTGAACACTAGAGTGCCCAGAAATCTGCACTATAAGATGTATTATGAATGGGCTTATAGATTCCATTTGGAGGAATGTTGGTAAACACTGGAAGAAGTATCGGTACAAATATTTGGTCAATTTATACTAAGCTTGATGTTTCACCTGTGGGATAAAGGGTTAGTGAAACGCAGATGTATGCATGATGTTCATCATATGTGGTATTATGCTAAATGCGTTTTGTATGTATATAATGTACGAATATGGGATGCGTTTTTTGTCCGGGAAAATAAATCCCTGACTTCTGCTGAGAAATTTTGAATCCTAGACTGCTGTTGGGGATGAAGAGTATACATATCTTCAAACTTTGTTGAAAGGATGCTTTCGCTGGGGAATATCACTTGCATGTCAGATGTTATCTGGTCGGATCCAGGCTTCACAATTTGCTGAGGATAAGGAATTCAAATACTATCTGTTTGGATCCAGGCTTCACGCTTACTTACTGGGGAAGGATAAATTAACTGTTATCTGGTCGGATTCCAGGCTTCGCATAAAATTTCTTGGGGAGAGTGAAGTTAGGTTGTTATCTTGGTTGGATTCCAGCTTCACAACAACTTGCTGGAGATAAGGAAGTTAACTGTTATTTGGTCAGATTCCAGGCTTTTCAGTAACTTGAAGTGGTAACTACTATCTGGTCGGGTCCAGGCTTCATAGTTTTTTTGAAAAGTTATACTATCATCTGGTCGGATCCAGGCTTCATAGTGTCTTGCTGGCGAATATAGCTAGTTGTTATTTGGTCGGGCTCTAGGCTTCATAATGCATTGCTTGAAAAACTGATATCTGGTCGGATCCAGGCTTCACAGACTTTAAGGTGGATAAAGCTAGTTGCTATCTGGTCGGGTTTAGGCTCCACAATAAACTTGTCTGAAGAGATAGGGTTGAACTGACATCTGGTCGGGTCCAGGCTTTATAGTGACTTGTTTGGAATTTAGTTATTGTCTGGTCAGATTCCAGGTTTCACAACAAACTTCTGAGGGGAATTGCTATCTGGTCGGATCCAGGCTTCATAATAACTTGCTTGAAGAGATGAAGTTGATAACTGATATTTGGTCGGATCTAGGCTTCAAAGTAACTTGATGGGGTAGAGGCAAACTCTACTGGGGAAAAGAAGTTAAACCCTGGTCTGGTTGAGTCCAGGTTCTTCTATATCTTGAAGGGTTAAGCTATTATCTGGTCGGGTCCAGGTTTCATAGTATTTGAAAGGTTTTAACTATTATCTGGTCGGGTCCAGGCTCTACGGTGACTTGAGAAGTTGACTATTATCTGGTCGGGTCCAGGCTTCATAGTATTTTTGGAGGTAGTAAAGGTTTTGTTGATGACTTTACTGGGGATTAGGGGTTGTGGCCCTATAATTTGTAATAATCTGAAAGGAAAACTCAAGATGGAGAGTGTAGACTTAGTCGGGGAAGACAGACTCAACTTGGAAGGATATGCTCATCTAGGGGTAACAGACTCAGCTGGGGAAGATAGGCTATGCCAGGGGGATTTGTTGATTGTTGTATGTTGTTTGTTGGGGGAAATAAACCCGGTTGGGGAAATAAACCTTGTTGATAAAAACTTGATGAACGGATGATGAGGTGAGTTCTTTGAGGAAGAGATCCACATGGCTTCTACTTGTAGGATAAACTTAGCTAGGGAGAGAACTGCCAAGAGATTGAGACTTTGGCTGGAGATCAACCTATGCAAAGAGACTTTATGGGTAACTTTGTTGAGTAATGGTTTATTGTAACCGTCTTTGTGGGGATAATGCTAATGAAATAACTCTGTGGGGGTATTCCAAATACATTAAAGAGATGCTTGTTGCTTAGTAGGGCACATGTGCCAAATAGTTTTAATTATGTTCATATGCATATGTTCGTTCAATTTTAGTCATTGGACAAGTTTGCATTCAAAACAAAGACAAAAAGTTTGCACTTCAAAGTATACTTGTATTGATATTTTGCCATGAATAGGAATTTTTTGTACAAAGAGACGGAGATCCTAGTAAGAGGAAATCGTCGAAAGGAAAACAAAATAAATAGCCATGTGAAATGATCTCATTGCATTCCAACTCTACTATTGCCCCAATGTCTTCGGATGCCCCTTGTCGTTGACAGAAATTGATTGGGTTGATCTTGGACCATTTGAACTCGGACCTTGGTGATAAAATTAACTGTGGTGATTCCACGGGACATAATCATACGCTTTCAATCCTTAACTTTTGCCTGGATCGCCCTTTCGGGTTTTTAGCCCACCAGGATACCCACTTTTGCCCAAGTCGCCCTTTCGGGTTTTTAACTTGCCGGGTGTACAATCTTTTGCATATATCCCTAATTTTTGCCCAAATATTTTGGTTTGCTGGGATGCCCTTATTTTGCTTAGGCGTGTCAACATAACGGGTCCTTTATGCGTAGTATTTTTAACTATGTTCGCGTTTATAGGATGTGGGAAGTCTTCACCATCCATGGTAGTCAGCATCATGGCACCGCCAGAGAACACTCTCTTGACAACAAATGGTCCAGGTGGGAGTCCATTTGCCTCTGGGGTCGCCTTGTGTCAGAATGATGTGCTTTATCACCAAGTCTCCAGCTTGATATACTCGAGGCCTGATCTTTTTGTTGAAAGCCTTGATCATCCGTTTTTGGTATGTCTGACCATGACAAACAGCAGCTAGTCGTTTCTCATCGATCAAGTTCAACTGATCCAATCTTGTATGAATCCACTCGTTTTCGCCTAGGCCTGCTTCATTCATAATCCTTAGTGAGGGAATCTGAACTTCCACTGGAAAAACAGCTTCCATGCTATAGACTAAGGAAAAGGGAGTTGGCCCGGTTGATGTTCTAGTTGAAGTACGGTAGCCGTGAAGAGCAAACGGTAACATCTCATGCCAGTCCTTATAGGTTACTACCATCTTCTACACAATCTTCTTAATATTTTTGTTGGCTGCTTCGACTGCGCCATTCATCTTAGGTCTATATGGAGAAGAGTTGTGATGCTTGATCTTGAACTGAGTGCAAAGTTCCGTAATCATAGCATTGTTGAGGTTATTCCTATTGTCGGTAATGATCCTTTCGGGGATACCTTAGCGGCAGATAAGGTTATGTTTGATGAATCTGGTTACCACATTCTTTGTGACTGAGGCAAAAGAGGCGGCTTCGACCCATTTGGTGAAATAATCAATAGCGACCAGAATGAAGCAATATCCATTGGAAGCGGTGGGCTTGATCTCTCAAATCATGTCAATTCCCCACATTGCAAATGGCCACGGAGCAGTCATGATGTTCAGAGGGATAGGAGGCACATGGACCTTGTCAGCATAAATTTGGAATTTGTGACAAGTTCTTGAATGTTGATGGCAATTAGTCTCCATTGTTGACCAATAGTATCCAACTCTTAAGATTTTCTTGGCCATCGTATGTCCACTTGAGTGAGTCCCAAAGAGACCATCGTGCATGTCTTCCATAATTTCCTCTGCCTCCTTCTTGCCTATACATCGGAGTAGAGTAGAGTCATGGTTGTGCTTGTACAATATTCCGTTGCTTAGGAAGAACTTGGCTGAAAATCGTAAGAACTTTTTTTCATTGATGGATTCTCCCTCAGGATATTCTTGTGCTTCAAGGTATCTCTTCATCTCATGGTACCATGGCTTTTCTGTGTCAGTTTCAAGCTCACAGCAGTGTGCAGGTTCGTCGAATCTCTCAATTGTAATCATAGGAGCTTCGTTGTCCCATCTGACCTTGAACATAGAAGACATGGTTGCCAAGGTGTCAGCCAACTGATTTTCTTCCCTAGGGAAGTGCTCAAAGGTGATCTCTTCGAAGTAGGGAATCAGGGATAACACAAGTTCCTTGTAAGGGATGAGATTAGGGTGTTTAGTGTCCTAATATACTTTTACTTGGCTAATCACTAGAGTAGAATCCCCAAACACATTCAAATGCTTGATCCTCAAATCACTAGTAGCCTTCAGAGCCAAGATGCATGCTTCGTACTTGGCCATGTTGTTCGTGCAATCGAAGCATAGTCTGGAATTGAATAGAGTGTGGCAACCTTCATGGGAGATGATCACAACACCAATTCCATTACCCAAGGCGTTGGAAGCCCCATCGAAGACCATAGTCCATCGGGATCCTTGTTTAGGTCCGTCATACGGTCCAGGCTTCGTGCAGTCGGTCACCAACATGATATTCTCATCCGGCAAGTCAAAGTTCATAGACTGATAATCATCAATAGCTTGATGGGCCAAATGATCCTCTAGTATGCTTCCTTTGATGGCCTTTTATGTTGTGTATTGAATGTCGTACTCAGTCAAGATCATTTGCCATCTTGCTATCCATCCGGGGAGAGTAGGTTTCTCGAAGATGTACTTGATTGGGTCCATCTTAGAAATCAACAAAGTGGTATGAATCAACATATACTGTCTTAGCCGGCGAATAGCCCATGCCAGAGTGCAGCAATTTTTCTCGAGCAGTGAATTTATGGTTTCACAGTCGGTAAACGTTTTGCTCAGGTAGTAAATAGCATGCTCTTTTCGGCCAGACTCGTCATGTTGGCCCAAAACACACCCCATAGAGTTCTCTAGTACTGTCAAGTACATGATCAAGGGTCTTCCTTCAACTGGAGGCATGAGAATAGGAGGCTCTTGTCGATATTCTTTGATTTTATCGAAGGCAGCTTGGCACTCATCATTCCATCTGACTACTTGATCTTTCTTCAAGAGCTTGAAGATTGGCTCACAAGTAGCAGTCAAGTGAGATATGAAGCGGGCGATGTAATTGAGACGGCCCAAGAATCCTCTAAATTGCTTTTCAGAGTGGGGGACTGGCATTTCTTGGATGGCCTTTACCTTGGCAGGATCAACTTCAATGCCTTTATTGTTGACAACAAAACCTAGAAGCTTTCCCGATCGTACTCCAAATGTGCACTTGTTGGGGTTTAACCTCAACTTGTACTTTTTCAGCCTCTCGAATAGCTTGTACAGGTGATCGAGATGTTCCTCCTCAGTTTGTGATCTGGAAATCATATCATCCACATATACCTCTATTTCATGATGGATCATATCATGAAACAAAGCTACCATAGCCCTTTGATATATTGCCCCTGCATTCTTCAATCCGAACGACATGACCTTGTAGCAATAGGTGCCCCATTGTGTATCAAAAGTAGTCTTCTCCATGTCTTCGGGATCCATCCTTATCTGATTATAGCCGGAGAAGCCATCCATGAAAGAGAAGACTTTATGCTGAGCAGTATTATCGACCAAGACGTTAATGTGTGGTAGAGGGAAATCATCCTTGGGGCTTGCCCTATTCAGATCCCTATAGTTTATGCACATACAAACTTTTCCGTCTTCCTTTGGTACTGGCACGACATTTTCAACCCATTGGGGATAGGATGTCACAGCTAGGAACCCTGCATCAAATTGTTTCATCACTTCAGCTTTTATCTTTTAAGACATGTCAGGCCTCATGCGACGAACCTTTTATTTGACAGGAGGACAGTCTTCTTTTGTCGAAAGATGATGAACTATGATGTCGGTATCCAACCCTGGCATATCTTCATAAGACCAAGCAAATACTTCCACATAATCATGCAACATATGAACTAACCTACTCTTGACACTGCTTTCCAAATTAGCGTCGATCTTGATTTCCTTCTTGTCTGTCTCAGTACCCAGATTGATGACTTCAACTGACTCTTTTTGCGGCTGAATAGATTTTTTCTCTTGTAATAGAAGTCTGGCTAGTTCTCCCGGTATATCACAATCTTTCTCGCCTTCGTCTTTGGCTTGGTTAATTGGACATTTAAAGTCACAGTCGGCAATAGTAGAGTCATTGGTAATAAGATCCAGAGTGGATGAGGATCTGCAAGAGTGTGTGTGCGTGTGTGTGTGCATATGTGCATGTAAGATACATGGCTATTTTGAAAAATGTATTTGAAAGAAAGATAATGAACACAGAGATTTGAATGAAAAAGAGTCTAATAATTTGTATTGAATGATCATATGATTAGATGAACATAAATAAAACCCTTGACAAATGGACCAAAGTGCCCCGGGCCAGGCACATGGCTTAAAAGTCATTGTTAAATATTACATACAAAATGTTCTTGAATTGAAAAAACAATAAACAAGTAGATTACTCCTCAATGAAGGAGATGGGCCCGAAGTCCTTGGCATGCCAATTCTTCAGCTCTGTTGTAGTAGGATACACCCAATCTCCAAATGCAACTTCATCATTTGAATCACCCACAACGTTAACTTCATGGCTTCCAATACGGAGAGGTGGCTTTCCTGCACGAGCACGCCTCACTTCCTTCTGATCCTTGACGGTGAAACCCAGACCAAACTTGTCCTCTTTGAATGGTATATCGAGGAGTTGCCCCCAAGTATCACAACTTTCTTCTTCAATTGCAGCACGAGCATCTTTGAATGAAACCATCTTTGGCACGACCTTAACCGCTTTGGATACATCAGAAGAACATTTGGTAGCAGCAACCATTGGTGGTACAACCTCAAAGGATTGACATGGGGTCTCAATGAATTCTCCATCCATCTCTACGTACTTGAAAGAGTTAAGGTGGCTTACCATAAACTCTTCCTCTCCACAGACGGTGACAATTTTTCCCTTGACTGGATATTTGAGTTTTTGATGGAGAGTTAAGTTTATTGCCCCAGCTTTATGGATCCAAGGGCGACCCAGCAAACAAGAATAGGCAGGACGAATATCCATGATGTAGAAGGTGGAATTGAAAATTTGCGAGCCCAACTTGATTGGAAGATCTACCTCCCCATGAACTATCCTTTTTGATCCATCGAAGGCCCTTACGATAATATCACTTGGTTTCAAGACTAAACCTTCACAGTCTAGACGGTCTAGCGCCCCCTTTGGGTAGCACGTTTAAAGAAGAACCGGTGTCGACCAAAACATATGCTAAGGTAGTCCCTTTACACTCGACAGAAACATGTAGATCTTTATTGTAGCTCTTCCCAAGCGGTGTTAGATCGGCATCTGAGAATCCCAAACAATTATCAACCTTCAGGCTCGCCACGCAATTCTCAAACTGGCCCGTTGTGGTCTCATGAGGGACATGAGCTTTTTTCAAGAATTTGATTAATGTCCGAGCATGGGAATCGAAACAGAGTAGCAATGACAACATAGAAATCTTAGAAGGGGTTTGCCCCAACTGTTCCACAATCTTGAAGTCGCTCCTTTTTATTATTTTCAAGATCTCTTCCATCTCATGAGCGGAAGGTTCTCCATCAGCAACGTCCTTCGCGGGTATTTCTGTCACGACTAGCTCAACAACTTTCTTCTTCCCTCTTGTATCAGTACTCGGCTTAGCAGCAATAATGCGGACGGGTGCCTTTGTAACAACTGGTGGTGAGATATTGGGTGAAAAGATTCTCCCAGTTTGGGTTACCTTACTTGAGCCAGTTATGTTTCCAACATCATCAGCTTTGTCTTATTCGATCCAAGCGTCTTGTTTTATCCCATGGTAAAATA
This sequence comes from Vicia faba, assembly GCA_948472305.1. Classification (NCBI taxonomy): domain Eukaryota; kingdom Viridiplantae; phylum Streptophyta; class Magnoliopsida; order Fabales; family Fabaceae; genus Vicia; species Vicia faba. Next base: position 480,460,535 of record OX451737.1, read on the forward strand.
CCTCAGCACCATAGTTCCACGACACTGCCTTGTTTGAAGAGTAGGGAATTGGTCCGGGATTGGTAATTATTAAGGGAGAAACAATGGGTTCATTTGAAATCCTGATAGGACCTTTGGAGGAGATCCTAAGAGGCTTGTTTGAGATGGTGATAATGGAGATTCTTCATATCTATTAGTCAAACTTTTAGCAAGCAGGGTCTTCACAAATAGAATTTCGTAGCTATCCATCATGCGTTGAACGCCTTCCTTTAGCCCTTCGCATCCATTGAGTTGCTTGGCACAATAAACACAGTCTTTTACATAGCCAGGGAAGATCCCAACTTTCAACAGATTCTTTTTGATGATATTCAGCGGATTAGTCAAATCTTCGACAGAGGCAATAAAAATTGTATCTTCAACAACATTAACACCCTTGCCATGATTTGGCATAGGCGCGATGATCACATTCGGAGTTGGAGGAGGATCAAATCCAATAGTCTTGTTATTAATCAAATCCTGAATTTTATTCTTCAAGGCCCAACATTGGTCAGTCTCATGTCCGGGGCTACTTGAGTGGTAAGCACATTTGGCGTTCGGATTATACTTTGGTGAAGAGATATCTGGGTTGGCAGGAGGATCGTGCAATGTCACCAAATTAGCCTTTATTAAGTGTTGTAAGTCTTGGGATAGTGACATTCTTATCCTCGTGAATTGTCTTCTCGGAGTTTCAAAACATTGATGATTAGCATATGGTCTTGGAGTAGGAGTTGGATTGGAGATTCAGACAACATTAACAGACGGATGATCATTCTTCTTGGTACGAGTCCTTTCCCCGTACACAACATTGATTTCCTTCTTTGCGGAAAAAGGTTTCTTAACAGGATTGGAAGTGGAGGCAAATTCCATGGAAATCTTCCCACTTTTGATGCCGCTTTCAACTCTTTCTCCGGTTAAGATTAGCTCAGTGAAACCAGAAGAAGAACAACCAACCAATAGATTAAGGAAAGGACCAGATAAAGTGCCCATAAACATGTCAATGTTCTCCCTATCAGTCGAAGGTGGTTGAACCCTACTGGCAAGGTCTCGCCACTTTTGTGTGTATTCCTTAAATCCTTCATTCTTCCCCATGGTCATATCTTGCAACTTCACTCTTGTCGGCGCCAAGTCGGCATTATACTGATACTGATGGTAGAAGGCGGTAGCTAAGTCCTCCCAAGTATTAATGCAAGAACCATCCAACTGGTAGAACCATTCTATTTGCATTCCGGTCAAGCTCTCTTGAAAAAAGTGAACCCAGAGTTTCTTATCAGCAATGTGCGACTATATCTTGCGCACATAAGATTTCAGGTGAAGTTTTGGACAAGAAACTCCATCGTACTTTGTAAAGACTGGTATTTTAAATTTGTGGGGAATAACAACCCCAGATATCAATCCCAAATCATTAAAATCTAAACCGGGGACGGCTTGGATCTCGACGGCCTTCAATCTGTCTTCTAACTGCTTATACTTGACATCGGCGGGTGGATACTACTCGTAAAAATAATCATCATCAGACACTTGATCATTAACACAGTCAGCCTGGGTACTCTTAACCTCACCAATCTAATTCTCATCTTCTTTAGATGAGTCTTCCACTACCGGGATCTGACGGACCGACTCTTTGAACCTTCTGCCCATGTTGACCAGGGCTTTCTTCTTGGGTTTCTTCTTAACTGTCAACAATGCCATCATATCTTCCTGCCCCTTGGTTAGGGCCATTAGAGTCTCTTGGAATTGAGAGTTTTGTGCCTGAAAATTCTTCACAGTTTTCTCTAGATCCATCTTGCTGAAATAAACAGCAGAAAGATAAGGAAACCTGTTATGTGAAAACCTGTCATGTTATGATGCATGGAAGATGTATATGCAAATGATTTCAAGGATTTATGAAATTTAAATTTGTATAGATAAAATAATGAATAAATGTCAATTTTCATTAATTAGTTCAAAAATATTACAACATGCCTCTTGGGCTTACAAAATAACTTTCTAAGATAAAAAGACTGAACGCGTCCTCTTCGGCGCGAGATAGGCGTTCACACTTTGCTATTCATGTAGCTGCTTTGTAAGCTCCAATACCCTCTTCTCTCTAGCGTAGAATTGAGCTTCAAAAGTACCTCGTTCTTCCTTTAGCTGAATTCAACCTTTTTGCAAGTCTTCAAGAGAAGTAGGCGTGTCGGGATGAAGGATAGTGTAGGGGACATCTCCTTCAACCACATGTTCCATGATAACTAGTAAGATGGAGGGATAAGGAATCACAAGTTTCTGAGAACGAGCTCGCACCCACCTAAGGTAAGGCTCAAGGGGAAAGGAATTCTTGTGTCCCAGTGTCTTACTATCCACTTTGCTTACCATCCTCCAAGCTCGGATAAAGCTCTGACGGTATCTTTGATCGTCGCTCTCGTAGTCGAATACCACTCCTTGGATGAGCATCTTATGCGGACCATCCCTTTGGGCATAACCAAATTATCGCAAGGCTAAGAAAGGGTTGTAGGTGATACCTCTCATAATGCCAAGAAAATGGACATTAGGGAATTCCCCACAACGGTCGATGATAGTAACATTCTCCAAGGATCGAGAACACCAATGAACATCTGAATGTATGAGCGTCATCAACCTATAGGACCATCTCGAACCTTGCTCGTTCTTCAACACAGATCAGGGAAGATGCAAAATAAACCATCTTTCCAATAGAGGAGTGCAACACATGAGGATCCCTCTCTTCCTCGTAGTGCGAGAGTGAAAAGAATGTAGGATATCTCCTAAAAAGGTAGGCACCGGATTGCGAGACATGAAGATTTTGACAGCGTTTACATCTATGAGTTGGTCAGGGTTTGGAAACAAAACCATCCCATAGATGATAAGGGCTAAGGTTTCTTAAAAATATTGTAAGTCCAAAGAGTTCCAACAATCTTGAGCTTTCTCGAACAAGAACTTGGCTAATAAACCTTTGACACCACTCCTTGTTTCCCAATTAGTCTTGATATCAGATTGTTGCAGGTGCAGTGCTTGGGTAATCTCTTTAGGTTTTGGATCTCTTTCCGTACCGTTGAAGGGTAGTTAATTGAGAATGGGAATCCTCAAGAGTTGAGAGAATTCTTCTAGAGTTGGTACAAGCTGATAATCGGGAAAAGTGAAGCAATGGTGTAGGGGATCAAAGAATTGGAAAAGCACCTTCATCATATCTTCATCAGTGTTGGAGGTAACCAAGTTTAGGAGGCGATCATGTCTTTCGGTGAATGGATAATTATCAGGAACCCTTGATGCTAACTCTTTGAGTTGAGGAGGAATTCTTACGAGAAATACTTGGATAGTATTCCTGCGGATAGAAGCCATGTCCTACAAAACAGAACAAAGATAAATTCCAATAATCCTTGAAATGGTTAGTGAGAATGAGTATGATGTTATGATGTTTATAATGTTATGTACAAGTAAGCATATACAAACAAGGAAAACAAGTCCTTAGGTTTAGGCTTGCATTGAGTCTCATAAGTAAGTACCCTCTTGAAGTTTAGTTGGCTCAAACCTGTCCTAGAAATAGTAACCGGCTTTTAAGGGATCTCAATATCACTGATTTGTATTCTCGAGAATTGTTTCAGCGTAAGCCTCTTTCACAGCGACCGAAATATCCTGAGAAGCCAAAACTCAATGAGTGTAGTATCGAGTATCAACCAACTTTGGACTGCACCAAAGCCGGTTATCTCACTATGTCCTAATGGCCAGGTTGGTCAAGTAAAGGTTCTAAAAGTCAGTTAGTGCTTCATGACACCACGCAGCGGCCCCGTATTCTCCCTGACTACTCAAGGGCTACCGGTACCTACAAATGTGTCACACTAACATAGCTATTGCTTAGACCATGTTGGTATACCCCGCACATTTTCCAAAATGTATTGCTACTTACCTATAAGGTATCCCAAATCCGGGTAGAGGATTTAAACAAGCCCAAACAAGGAACCAAAATGTAAAGCAAGCAAGTCAAACAATGAAAGCAAATAAAGGTGATCTAGCCCTAAGGTAACCCCACTTTTAAGTAGCTTCCCCAGCAGAGTCGCTAGTTCTGTGATACAGTGGGAGAACTGACTTGGGTGTTTTGCGTTTTATCATAAATGTTGTGGCTAGCAAGAGTCTCCACCGACTTTTCTTTTATCCAAAAGGAAAGGCTGAAAAGAACAGGAAAGACCTTTGAGATTATTCTTGAGTTCGGGGGGTATATTATGAAAAGGGAAGGTGTTAGCACCCTTTTCATCCATAGTTATCTATGGCCTCTTAGTTGCTTTCTAGGTAACTTGCTTTTGTTTGAAAAATGTGCGTTGTGTGGTTTTTGAAAGTATTTTGAAAATGCGCCTTCATTTAGGAAAACTTTGTAATAGTTCTCGTTTGTAAGAACGTATACAAGTGTTGAGCTTTTGAAAATATTTCATGTTTGGAAAATGTTTTGAAAGTGTTGGTGTTTGTTTTGAAAATAAGCAAGGGTATTTGATTTGAAAATGAGCAAGAAACTAGGAACAATCTACCTACTAAAAAGTCTTTGTTCATTTCTTCCTTTCCTTTGATATTGCTATCTTACCATTGATTTGGTAAGAAGCCTTATCTTTGGATATAAAGGGACGGGCGTGGGTCATCGCATAGCCATGATAGCAATGTTGTAAGATGTCTTAGCATTTCTCTTTGAGGGTCTAAGATCATTTTGAAAGGCAACATTGATAGCGTCATCGAGGGACTATGATCTTGTATTTTTGATTTGTTTTTGCTAAGACATCTCACATGCATAACATGGCTATTTTTGTAAGGTAACAAAGTGGAATTACCCTAAGGGTGTAAGTGTGCAAATGTGTTTGATTTACATGCTTGTTTATCTTGAATTAGGGTTTGCTAATTGTTGATTTTATCTTTCCATACAAACCCTAATTACTAGCATCTATATAAAGCGATAAATTGCGAAAGTAAAATTACCAAGCTATTACATCATTAGGGGAGGGGGTATACAAATTTACAAATGGGTATTTGCAAGAAAATTAAACCTAATTATCTATTACAACCATATTGAATAATGTAAAGAATTGGACAAATAATAATGTGCAAATGCAAATGGAAAATGAAATGATTTTTGTTTGATTTTTGTTAAGGGTTTAGTCTTGACCTAATTAGAGAAAAAATGATTAGCTAAAAATAAACAAGATTAAATTTAAACTAATTAAGAAAGAAATTAAGTTAAAAATATTTTTAGGGTTTTTTGTAGGGAAAGTTTTTAAATTAATAAAAATAATATGAAATTAACTAATTAAAAGAAACCTAAGTTCTAGATTAATTTTAAATAAAAAAAGAAAAATAATAATTAAACCTAAATCTAAATATTTATTGTTTTAGAAAAAAGAAATTAATTTGCTTAAGAAAATATTTTTGTTCTTTTTGTCTTTATAAAGAAAAATAAAATATAAATGTGAAAATAATAATAAAATATTTTTTTGGATTTTTTTATTAATAAAAATAAAAATAATAATAATAATAATAATAACAATAATAATAATAATATAATAAAAGAAAATTGAAAATAAAAATTAAATAAGAAAAATAAAATAAATAAAAATGAAAATATAAAAAGGGTTGGGCCAAGTGTGCAAAAGTAAGGCAGGGGGTTAGGAGAAGCAAAAATGAAAAGCCCATTGATTGAGGCCCAGCGTTGTTGTTTGGAAACAAAAAAGAGTGGACATGTGAAAAATAGAACCAAAAGGTAGCGTTGGGTGTTGAACCCCTGACCTCTAACACAAACGTGTGCTACCTTTGCCACCGGAGTGGCTGTACATCCGATATCATTGGTGAAATAATAATCATATAACACAAATCAAGTTCTGAATATAACTTCATCTTCAACCTCCAGCCTGAACATCTGTAACTTCACCATTTCTCATCAAAAATAAATATTCAAACATGAAAGTTGCTCCATTTTTCCATAAGATTCTAACCATGTAAATATCATAAGCTATAAATCAAAGATGAATGAGAATTTTTGAAAGTACCAAATTCGACCTAATTATTTTTAAAGATTCAAACCTAAAATTTTCTAAGCTCAAGCAATATAAATGAAATATATGGACATGTATAGCTTCAGGGCAATGATGTCTACATTTTATCTTCACAAACGCAAGCCTAACAATGCCTAAATGAGAAGATAGAAGTTCATAAAATATACCTCAAAACTAGAAATCGTGAAATGAGTTTGAGCTACTTTCAAGGAGTTGTGATGATCATGTTAGCTTCCTGAAGTTCCTAGGAAGCTAATGCAATGTATAGGAAATCGTGTCCTAAGTTGCATAATAGTGTCTCAATGTATAGGAAAAGGTTTTGAGAGCTTGGGGTGATCAGAAGTACAAGTTCACATGTTATGGCTTTTTGGCTTGTTTTTGAAGCAAGCTTGACAAGCATTGTTCCAAGGCAAGGTATAAGGCTATATAAAGTGGTTAGGCACTTTCAACATACTTATCTGATTATGTAGATGATGCTTGTTCAGAAATAACAAATGCAAAGCTCAAGACAAGTTGACTTTGTGATTAAAGCCACTTTACTAGAATGGCAATGTTACGTTGTGCCATTAATGAAAATGCAACTTGGATAATGGCTCAAATGCTTGGAAAATGGCCCTATAAGTTGTGAAAAATATTAATTATGGAGTGACAAACAAGTTTGAGGCCCGCAAAGCAAATATTATGCAGCCTAGTATGGATTTGGTTCATGTGTTCATCAAGAAATGGCTTGTAATTCAAGTTTGAAAACCCTAACTTCTTGCCTTCAATTCTCCTTGCTCAAGTATGATCTCAATGACTTCTTGGACATTTTGGAAATCTTGTAACATCCTATAAAACCTTTATGTTGTATTTTTTTGAAGATTTATCTTAGAACTATGTGAAAAATTGCCATGAATTTAGGTCAAAATCCTGCCTAAACTAGGGCAAAATTTCACTAAGTTTCCAAGTTTCATGAACATGTCTTCTTAAAATCATAACTTTAAATCCATGCATTTGTAGAAAAAGTTATGTTCTACAATGTTTTATATCTCGTTGAGATCTACAACTTTCATGTTGGAAGTTTCCTTTGAATCATCTTGCATCATGGTGAAAAATTGGCTCAAAGTTGTGAAAAAATATGAATTTTCCAACACTTAGAAAAATTTCTAAGTTTAGAAATTTTGACTTTTCAAAATGAAATCTTGACTTTTTGATTTATTGATGAACAAGTTTCATATTTTGACATGTCTTGATGAATTGTGATCTTTGATACTTGATTTTGACCAAAAAGTCAAAGTTTGACTTTTCGGTGTACAGTTGACTTTTGATTAGTTAACTGAAAATCAACTATTAACCAATTGATCTTGAGAGATGTTTTGAGCCATGCCATTAGGTAAAAATGAATCATTTGAATCCTTGAGATCATGTCTCAAACCAATAAGTCCTTTGCTAGGTCAAAAATCAGAAATTGCACCTTCTCAGTCAAAACCCTAATTTTGACCATTTTGCCTTTCTGATAATCTGATCAAATTTATTGAATAATTGTGGTCCAAACTTGATCAAATGACGTATATGAGTTCATGATATTTATATGAATAAAAAATTATGAATTTTGACTGTAAATTGATCACAATTGGCTTTTTCCCCAATATAGTTGATTTTAGGTGAACTGATCAATTGACTTAGCAAAAATGTGATCCAAGACTTGAAACTTGACATGAGAAATCTTGAGGGTCCAAAATGGTCCATGAAAGTAATATATGGCATTAAAAGTCCATTTGTCCTTGTGCAATCTCAAACCTTAATTTTCAGTCATCAGTGCTTGAGGAGGTGTCTTGAGCTGATCAAACCTTGTGCAGTCTTGAACCAAAGGAGATCTTGTGAGATTACTTAAGAAATAAGAGGGGAAATTTTGGGGTACAACAAATTCCATTTGGAGAGGTGATAGAGAGTCCTCAGAGATGGACTTATAGATGCCATCTAAAGTAACTTGTTGGCTTCAACCAGAAGAAGTATCAGAATAAATCTATGGTCAATTTAATCTAAGCCAGAAGATGTATATGCTTGTATGCAATTGGAAGAAGTATCAGAATAAATCTATGGTTAATCTAATCTGAGCCCGAAATTATTTGAGACCGTCTTTAACTGGAAGAAGTATCTGAATAAATATTTGGTCGATTTATCTGAGCCAAGAAAGGTTTGTATTTGTGTTCAACTGGAAGAAGTATCAGAATGAATCCATGGTCGATTCACTCTGAGCCAGAAGAGGTCTTTACTTGTCTTTAACTGGAAGAAGTATCAGAATAAATCTTGGTTTATTTAATCTGATCCAGAATAGGTATCTTTGTCTTTAACTAGAAGAATTATCAGAATAAATCTTTGGTCGATTTAATCTGAGCCAGAAAAAAGGTCAGCTGGAAAAAGTATCAGAATAAACCTTTGGTCGATTTAATCTGAACTAGAGGATGTTTATGCCCGACTTCGACTGGAAGAAACATCAAAATAAATTTTTGTTCGATTTAAACTAAGCGAGAAGAAGTCTCTTTGTCTTTAACTGGAAGAAGTATCAGAATAAATCTTTGGTCGATTTAATCTGAGCCAAAAAAAGGTCCGCTGGAAGAAGTATCAGAATAAATCTTTGGTCAATTTAATTTGAGCGAGAGGATATTTATGTCCGACTTCGACAGGAAGAAGTATCATAATAAATCTTTGGTTGATTTAATATGAGCCATAAGAGGTCTCTTTGTCTTTAACTGGAAGAAGTATCAGAATAAATCTTTGGTCGATTTAATCTGAGCCAGAAAAAGCATATGCTGGAAGAAGTATCAGAATAAATCTTTGGTAGATTTACCTTGAGCCAGAAGATATTTATGTCCGACTTTGATTGGAAGAAGTATCAGAATAAATCTTTGGTTGATTTAATCTGAGCCAGAAGAGGTCTCTTTGTCTTTAACTGGAAGAAGTGTCAGAATAAATCTTTGGTCGATTTAATCTGAGCTAGAAAAAGGATCTGCTGGAAGAAGTATCAGAATAAATCTTTGGTCGATTTACCCTGAGCCAGAAGATATTTATGTCCAACTTCGACTAGAAGAAGTATCAGAAAAAATCTTTGGTCGATTTAATCTGAGCCAGAAGAGGTCTCTTTGTCTTTAACTGGAAGAAGTATCAGAATAAATCTTTGGTCGATTTAATGTGAGCCAGAAAAATATCCGTTGGAAGAAGTATCAGACTAAATCTTTGGTCGATTTACCCTGAGCCAGAAGATATTTATGTCTGACTTCGACTGGAAGAAGTATCAGAATAAATATTTGGTTAATTTAATCTGAGCCATAAGAGGTCTCTTTGTCTTTAACTGGAAGAAGTGTTAGAATAAATCTTTGGTTGATTTAATCTGAGTCAGAAAAAGGATATGCTGGAAGAAGTATCAAAATAAATCTTTGGTCGATTTACCCTGAGCCAGAAGATATTTATGTCTGACTTCGACTGGAAGAAGTATCAGAATAAATCTTTGGTTGATTTAATTTGATCCAGAAGAGGTCTCTTTTTCTTTAACTGGAAGAAGTATCAGAATAAATCTTTGGTCGATTTAATTTGAGCCAGAAAAAGGATCTGTTGGAAGAAGTATCAGAATAAATCTTTGGTCGATTTACCATGAGCCAGAAGATATTTATGTCCGAATTTGATTGGAAGAAGTATCAGAATAAATCTTTGGTTGATTTAATCTGAGCCAGAAGAGGTCTCTTTGTCTTTAACTGGAAGAAGTATCAGAATAAATCTTTGGTCGATTTAATCTGAGCCAGAAAAAGGATCTGCTGGAAGAAGTATCAGAATAAATCTTTGGTCGATTTACACTGAGCCAAAAGATATTTATGTTCGACTTCAACTATAAGAAGTATCAGAATAAATCTTTGGTTAATTTAATCTGAGCCATAAGAGGTGTCTTTGTCTTTAATTGGAAGAAGTGTCAAAATGAATCTTTGGTCGATTTAATCTAAGCCAGAAAAAGGATCTGCTGGAAGAAGCATCAGAATAAATCTTTGGTTGATTTACCCTGAGCCAAAAGATATTTATGTCCGACTTCAACTGGACGAAGTATCAGAATAAATCTTTGGTTGATTTAATCTGAGCCAGAAGAGGTATCTTTGTCTTTAACTAGAAGAAGTATCAGAATAAATCTTTGGTCGATTTAATCTGAGCCAGAAAAAGGATCTGCTGGAAGAAGTATCAGGATAAATTTTTGGTTGATTTACCTTGAGCCAGAAGATATTTATGTCTGACTTCAACTGGAAAAAGTTTCAGAATAAATCTTTAGTTGATTTAATCTGAGCCAGAAGAGGACTCTTTGAGAATGACCTTCTGAGGAAATTTCTGAAATAGCCCTTTGTCAGATGTAGCCTTTGAGAAGATTGTCGGGTCACATAAGTAGTTTATGATGTTTGTCTGTTGATTGATCTTTCCTAAAGAGGTAAAGAGTTAGTTGTATGCAGTGTCATGATGTATGAAATGCGTTGCATAATGATGTTCTCAAAATAAATGAGATTGTGCTATATGTGTGATACGGTGGGAGAACTGACTTGAGGTTTTGCGTTTGTTTTCGCAAATGTTTCGGTTGAGCAAGAGTCGCCACCGACTTTTTGTTTTATCCTAAGGAAAGGTTAAAAAGCACAGCAAAAAACCTTTGAGATGTTTTCTTGGGTTCGGGGAGTTGATTATAGAAAGGGACGGTATTAGCACCCTTTCTATCCATGGTTATCCATGGGCTCTTAGTTAATTGCTTAGATCAACTTGCCTTAATTTTCAATTGTTTGAAATGGTGCTTTGTGTGTGGATTTTGAAAATGTTTTGAAAAGAGGCCAATATGGTGGCAACCTTTGTAATGATCCATGTTGGGATGTATACAAAGGTGTATGTCTTTTGAAAAGGTTTTCATTGTTTTTTTTTAAAGTTGTTTTGAAAGTGTAGTGATGTGTGATTTTGAAAAATAGGCAAGTGTTTTTGTTTTTGCAAGTTGGCAAGCAACCAAGAGCTATCTACCCTAAATTTCTCAAAGATCTTTGTCATGTTTTAACCCTTTAAACAATTTTGTTCCACCATTGTATTTGGTGGACAATCTTGTGTTAGGATGTGAAAGGGACGGGCGTGGGTCATCGTTTAGACCATAATTGCAATGGTGCCAAGTATCTTTGAGCAATTTTCTTTAAGGGACTTTGATCATTTTTAGGCAACTTTCGAAAGCGTCATCGAGGGACTATGATCATTTGAATTGTATTTGTTTTGCCCAAAGAGACCTAACATGCAATATGGCCCATTATTGAAGGCAACAAGTGGAATACCCTAGGGGTGCAAGTGTGATTGGTGTTGTCCATTTTCATGCTTGTTTATCTTGAAATTAGGTCAAACTATTTTGGTTAATTGATTTGCATACAAACCCTAATTCTAACATGGCATAATTAGAAAGCTTTAAAGTGCGAAAAATAAAGTTCCTAAGTTATTACAACACAATATATGGGAAGGGGGTACAAATGTTCAAATAGGGGTATTTTGACAAGAATTAAAACTCTAGACTATTACATCAAACTTGGAATTTTGCAAGGGTATTTATTTACACAATATTCAAATAAAAATAAGATAAATATGCAAAAATGCAAAAAAAGGTTTTTCATATGTATGTAAAAAAGTATTTATCATGTATCAAATAAGCAAAAATAAAAATTAATGTATTTTTGGTATTTTTATGGATCTAGGGTAAAACCCTAATTTTATAAATAAAAGTATTTATTATATAATATATGTAATATTTATTAATTATGTACAAAAAAATAAATGAAAAAAAGAAAGTATATGAAAAAAGTAATTTTTAAGTTAAATATTAGTAAAAAATAAAATGTATTATTTTATTATGTTTTTAACCTAAATGTATTAATACCTAAATATTTATAATATTTACTAAATACTAAATATATGTGTAAAAATAATAATATTTAATATTTACAAAAAAATGTATTTTTTTATAAAAGGTTTTTTTTTTCAAAGATAAAATAAAACAAAAGTCAGAAAATAAAAAGTATTTATATTATTTTAGTATTTTAAATAAAAGAGTATTTATGTATTATTTATGTACAAATGTTAATTTAAACCAATAAATGCCTAATAAATACAAAAATGGTTTGAAAAATATTTTTTATATTTTTAATATTATGAGAAAAAAATAAATAAGTAAGAAATAACAAGCAAAAGTCAAAAAATGATCAAAATAAGTACAATGGGCCAAGGGGGTTCAAAAGTAAAAAGGTGGTGCAAATAGGAAGTCAAACTCAGGCCCAACCCAAGAAGACTTTGTCTTCAACCTCAGAACCTGTTTGAACAACAACAACACGCGTTTGCTATCTCCAGATTCCCTGATTTTTAGCACAAACTCACAACATGAAAAGTGTTAAGCATCAAACCACGATTCTGGACATATAAAGAACTCATCCTAACTCTCAGAAATGAGAGAGAATTTCTCCATTCCTAATTCTTAACCTAACTTTTTGTCAATGTTCAGACTTAAAATTCTCTAAGCACACATAACATAAATGAAAACTAATGATATGGGCATGTTCAGGGCTATGAATGTGACATAATTTCTTCACAAATCTAAACCTAACAATGCCTGGATAGAGAGATACGAGTTCATAAACTTACCTGTTCAGTTGGAATTGTGTGCAACAATGGGGATGCTTACAAGGCAAGGTAATGATTTGTATAGCTTCCTTGATATCCAGGGATGCTATTCCAATCTTTAGTTTGCTCCAAAACCAAGTGAATCGTGTTATGGCACTTCAACTGCAAAACAGAAAATATGGAAATGGTGATGTTAGCTAGGGGTGTTACAGGTCGTGTTTAGGGCTTGGAATAGTTTCAAGGGATGGTGTGGGATGTGTTTGAATAAGTCTTAGCAAGAATGCACAAGTGGAATGAACTATGGAAGTCCAACTGCAGCTTATGCCCTGTTTTTGTAGTTTTATGGTGGTTCTGTGTTTGAGAAGGTTTGGAACTTGGTTGGCTTGTGTTTCATCTTAGGTTTAGTGTTTTGAATGTGTAAAATAACAATGCTTAAGTTGGTCGTGGCAGAAATGAGAGTTGGTGTTTAGTTTGCAAGTTTTCTTCTCACTTAAGCAACAAAAGTTCAAGTTGTGTTCTAGACTGATGCAGGCCCCCAATCTATGCTGCAACCTTTCCCCTTGATCAGTGTGTTTTGCTTCTGAACTTGTGCCCAAAGATATGGCCTTGTACTTCTTGATTTGCAACTTTGACATAAAGTTCATCTTTTCTAAAATGGATAATTTGCTTTTTCTATTTAAGGGTTAAACTTCCATGTAATGCTTAAACACATAATGCAAGGCTTGAACACAAGGGGTTTACATTAAATTATTGAGTGCAAATGGGATATAGGACCTGTAATCAAGGAATGCAAGCTGAGTTCAAAATAGCACAAGTGTATGAACATGTAAATTGGCCATAAACAAAGTGAGTTTTTCCCAACTTGCCAAATTCGATTCTCCCTAACCATGAGGTTGTTTGATGAGTTCTTGGACATTTTGGAAAGCTTGGAATGTGTACTACAATCCATATTTGTAATGAAAATTGAAATTCCAAGTGGAAGTATGTGAAAAGTGGTCTTGAAGTTAGGCAAAAACCTTGCCTAAAATAGGTCAAAATTTCTCTAAGTTAAGAATGGTTTGGTACCCTTGTTCCAAAAATTGTAACTTGAGCTACAAGCTTCTTTTGAGGAAACTTTGTGAATCAAAGTTGTAGATTTTGCAATGGACTACAACTTTCATGTTTTGACTTTTCCTTGAATCCAAATGCATCTTGATGAGAAAGTGGGACAAAGTTAGGAAAAAATTAGGGTTTTTCATAACTTAGAAAAATTCTAAGTTATGAAAAATCTTCATTTCAAACCCTAATTTGTGATTCTTGATTTCTTGATGAACAAGTTTCATGATTTGGCATATTTTGATGAAAAATGAATCTTGACACTTGATTTTGACCAAAAAGTCAAAGTTTGACTTTTCAGTATACAGTCAAAAATTGATCAATTGACTGGAAAATTCAACTGTCAACCTTGTGCATTTGGGATCTTTTGAACTTGTTGAGTATGTCAAGACAATTCCATGGGGTCCTTGAGTCCATATGTGAGTTTGGTTTGCCATTGGCTAGGTCAAACAGTAAAAAATTGCCTTTGTGCAGTCAAAACCCTAAAAATGACCATTTTGCCGTTTTGGTGATCTGATCAAATTTCTTGTGGAATTGTGATCCAAACTTGATCAAATGGTCCATATGAGTTCATAATGTTGATGTGGGTCAATTTCCATGAGGTTTGACTGTCAATTGGCCACAGTTGACTTTTTCCCCAATACAGCTGATTTCTAGGTCAACTGTCCAATTGACTGGGCAAAGTTTGGAATCAAGACTTGAAACTTGGTATGGATAAACTTGGGAGTCCAACATGAAGCATGAAAGTCATCTTAGGCATTTTAGGTAAAAATATCTTTGTGCAAACACAAACCCTAATTTGGGTCAACAGTGCCAGGAGAAGTCTTGCAGAGGAAACCCTAACTGGATCTTGAGCTCCAAGGGCCTTCTGATGAGAAAATGTTGAGAAAATGGGAGGGCAAATTTTGGGGTACAACAGTTGCCCTTGTTCAATCTTCTTGAACCTGAAGAGTTAGATTGGCAAGTTTGCCTTTCGTGACTCGAGGGTAAAGGGAGATTGGACACTAGAGTGCCCGAAAATTTGCACTCGCACGTTTGGAGTATCAGCAAATGTGATGTCGGGAATGGGCTTATAGATGCCATTTGGAGAGATGGTGGATAGGGAGATGGGCTTATAGATGCCATCTGAAGGCGTGACAGAAACTTGTCGGGAATGGGCTTATAGATGCCATTTGGAAGTGTTGATCGCATAAGAGATTCCTTAGCGATAACTTGCGCACATTGAGAAAGACAGATGTTTTCCTGGCTTGTTACAAGTGTTGATCTTCAATCTCTTCATGCAGATACGCCCTGGCTAGATACAGGTGGCGAATCAAGAATTGTCGTCTATAGATATGCCCTGGCTGGATACAGGAATCGAATCTTCAAACTCTTCAGACGTGCCCTGGCTGGATACAGGAATCGAATCTGGAATTAGTCGTCAACAGATATGCCCTGGCTGGATACAGGAATCGAATCTGGAATTAGTCGTCAACAGATATGCCCTGGCTAAATACAGGAATCGAATCTTCAAACTCTTCAGATGTGCCCTGGCTGGATACAGGAATCGAATCTGGAATTTGATCACTCAAAGATGTGCCCTGGCTAGATACAGGAATCGAATCTGGAATTGTGACAGTTGAAGGTAGTCGTCTTTTGGATTGTCTTTTCCGCTGAAAAGGCAAAACATCAGTTGCATGCAATGTCATGATGTATGAAATGCATGATGCCATGATGTTCAAAATGAGATAGTGCTGTATGCACTTTATCATGTATGTAAGCAAGATGTATAAAATGTGAAATGTTTATGAATGCATTTTCGTCTAGGAAAATAAATCCTTGACGACCGGCCGGGGAATTAAATCCTGGGCTGATGTTGAAGAGTAAAGTTCTTCGTTTCCGCTAGGGATGATGGTTGCAAGAATACACCGGTAGGAGAAGATGACTCCGTTGGGGAATAAACTTGTTGGAGAGATTACTCTGAGGGGAAATACTCTGTGGGAAGGGATACTTCGCTGAAGTTTTGACGAGAGCTCCAGTGAGGATTTCAATGATGGACTCCGCTGGGGATAACAATGATTAACTCCGCTGGGGATTCTGTTGATAAGTTATGTTGGGTAATTTTGATGAACTCCGCTGGGGATAGGAAGAACTTCGCCGAAGGCGATCTTCTGTGGTAATTAGCTGAGGATAACCCAGTTATAAGCCCTTGTGAGGAATAACTTTGAATAAAGCCCGGGAGAGACGTCCGTACCCTACAGGGGATAAGCTTCCAGAATCTACTGGGGATAAGCTTCAAGACCTGCTGGGGATATGGATTCCAAATTTCCTGGGGAAACTTTCGGACTGTACTGGAAAATGGTTCCACTGGAGTGTCTGTATTCCGCCGGGGAACAATCTTAGATCAAGACTGTCGGGGATGCTTGTTGGGTAATGCCTATACTCTGCTAGGGAATATTGATATCTTCTGGGGATACCTAGCTTCCTTTAGGCTGGCCGTAGACTAACTCTGCTGGGGGAGAGTATTGCTGACTTGTTAGGGGAATAGGGTGCCTTTTGTAGGGCTGATGATAGACTAACTCTTCCTGGGGAGAGTATTGTTGAATCTTGTCTTACTTTGTGGGGAGTTGAGGCAATTTGGTCATATTCTTCAGTTGAACCTACCTCGGTATCTTGGCGGACAAAGCAACTAGACTGCCTGGACAATTCTATATTGCCCCTGTTTCTGATGTCACCTGTAATCACTCTTTTGTTTCGTATGCAAGTATTTATGAATTAGCAATTTAATGTCAAATGCATATATCAAAAATGAACATTGGACGTTCTTTTCAAGACAAAACAGAAAAAGGAAAAAAACAATTGGCAATTTGTTTGGAAAAGTGAACTTGTATTGATTTTGAAATTTGCCTGTAAATAGGCGTTTTTTGTACAAGAGGCTGACGTACTAGTAAGAGAATGCCGCCAAATAACATGAAGTTTATACAATTTTGAAAAGGAAACAAAACAGCTATGTGAACAATATTCCCACTGGGTTCCAACTCTGCTATTGCCTTTATGTCTTCAAGCGTCTCATCATTTTGCTGCTTAGTTGAAGATGAAGCCGATTGATCGATGCCGAAGTCTGAGCCCGAAAGTTGATGCCGAATTCTGGATGCAAGATGATCCAATGAGACATAGTGTTACGCTTATCCCTAACTTTTGCCTGGACCGCCCTTTCGGGTTTTCAGTCCACCGGGATACCCATTTTTGCCCAAGCCGCCTTTTCAGGTTTTCGACTTGCCGGGTGTACAGATTCTTTTCATTTCATCCCTTATTTTTGCCCGAACCTTTTTGGTTCGCCGGGAAGCCCTTATTTTTGCCTAGGTATGTCAACCTAGCGGGTCTTTTATTCATGCGTAGTATCTTTTTACTATGTCTGCATTGGCGGGGTGAGGAAGGTCGTCACCATCCATGGTGGTTAGAGTCATGGCTCCTCCTGAGAACACATGTTTAACCACAAATGGCCCTTCGTACGTAGGGGTCCACTTGCCCCTGGGATCACTTTGAGGAAGGATGATGCGTTTGATTACCAGGTCCCCAACTTGATACTCTTGTGGTCTGACTTTCTTGTTAAATGCCCTGATCATCCGTTTTTGGTACGTTTGACCATGACAAATAGCAGTGAGTCTCTTTTCGTCAATTAGGTTTAATTGATCAAGTCGAGTTTGGATCCAGTCATCTTCACTCAAGTATGCATCTTTCATTATCTGGAGAGAGGGTATCTGGACTTCAATCGGCAAGACTGCCTCCATGCCATAGACCAAGGAAAAGGGTGTTGCCCCGGTTGACGTCCTTGCTGAGGTACGGTACCCATGAAGAGCAAATGGTAACATTACGTGCCAATCTTTGTAGGTCATTGTCATCTTCTGCACAATCTTTTTGATATTCTTATTTGCTGCTTCTACAGCCCCATTCATCTTCGGCCGGTAAGGAGAAGAGTTGTGGTGCTGTATCTTGAATTGCTCGCAGAGCTCAGTGATCATCTTGTTGTTAAGATTGGTACCATTGTCCGTAATGATCCTTTCCGGGACGCCGTACCAACAGATCAGGTTATGCCGAATGAACCGTGCCACTACGCTCTTGGTTACGGTGGCGTAGGAGGCTGCTTCCACCCACTTCGTGAAGTAATCAATCGCTACCAAGATGAAGCGATGCCCGTTGGATGCCGTTGGTCGGATCTCGCCGATCATATCAATGCCCCACATTGCAAAAGGCCAAGGTGCCGTTAGGACGTTCAGAGGAACCGGAGGTATGTGCACCTTATCAGCATAGATCTGGCATTTATGACAAGTTCGAGAATGTTGGTAACAGTCGGCTTCCATTGTGGACCAGAAATATCCTGCCCGAAGGATTTTCTTTGCCATGGTATGTCCACTGGAATGTGTTCTGAATGTTCCTTCACGTAGTTCTACCATGATCTTCTCTGCTTCAGTTTTATCCACACAACGCAGTAAAGTTGAATCATGGTTTCGTTTGTAGAGAATATCGTTGCTGAGGAAGAATTTTGCCGCAAACCTTCTCAGGAACTTCTTGTCATTGACCGATGCGCCTTCGGGGTATTCTTGAGCTTCCAAATATATCTTCACCTCATGATACCAGGGTTTTTCGGTCACCTCTTCAGCCTCAAGATCGCAGCAGTATGCAGGTTCGTCCAACTTCCAGATAATGATCCGGGGAGCCTCGTTGTCCCATTTGACTTTGAACATTGAAGACATCGTAGCTAGTGCGTCCGCTAACTGATTCTCCTCTCTTGGGAAGTGTTCAAAAGTTATCTCTTCAAAGTGGGGAAGCAAAGTCAACACATACTCCTTGTAAGGAATAAGATTTTGGTGTTTCGTATCCCACTCGCCTTTGATCTGATTGATCACGAGAGCGGAATCTCCGAAAACACTCAGAAACTTGATCCTTAAGTCGATCGCAGCTTGAAGACCCATGATACACGCCTCATATTCCGCCATGTTGTTGGTGCAGTTGAAACACAACCGGGCGGTGAGTGGAGTATGAGTACCTTTAGGAGATATGATCATAGCGCCGATGCCGTTACCCAAAGCGTTCGAGGCTCCGTCAAAATGCATAGACCATCGGGATCCTTCCTCAGGTCCTTCATTCGGTCCAGGTACTTCGCAATCAGTTACTACCATGATATCTTCGTCTGGAAATTCAAAGTTCAACGACTGGTAATCGTCCACAGGTTGGTGTGCCAAATGGTCTGCCAATACACTTCCCTTGATTGCTTTTTGAGTTGTGTATTGGATGTCATATTCCGTCAAGATCATTTGCCATCTTGCTATTCTTCCAGACAGAGCAGGCTTTTCGAATATGTACTTGATTGGATCCATTTTTGAAATCAGCAGAGTAGTGTGAGTCAGCATATACTGTCTCAGCCGGCGAGCAGCCCATACCAGAGCGCAGCAAGTTTTCTCGAGCAGTGAGTACCGAGTCTCACAGTCGGTAAACTTTTTGCTCAGGTAATAAATAGCGTGCTCTTTTCGGCCAGACTCGTCATGCTGCCCCAGCACACACCCCATTGAGTTGTCAAGTACTGTCAAGTATAGTATTAGAGGTCTCCCTTCCACTGGAGGCATAAGAATGGGTGGTTCTTGGAGATTCTCCTTTATCTTTTCGAAAGCGGCCTGACATTCATCGTTCCAACGTACTACTTGATCTTTCTTCAGCAATTTGAAGATTGGCTCACAGGTAGCAGTTAGATGCGAGATGAATCGGGCAATGTAATTTAGTCGTCCCAGAAAGCCTCTGACTTCTTTCTCTGTCTTGGGAGTCGGCATCTCTTGTATGGCTTTCACCTTGGCAGGGTCCACTTGAATACCTTTGTCGCTTACAATGAAACCTAGCAATTTTCCAGACCTCACCCCAAAGGTGCATTTGTTTGGGTTCAACCTCAGCTTGTACAACTTTAGTCGGTCAAACAACTTCCGCAGATGGTCAAGGTGTTCCTCCTCAGTTTGGGACCTTGCAATCATATCATCGACGTATACTTCAATCTCATGGTGGATCATGTCATGAAATAAAGCAACCATGGCACGTTGGGAGGTTGCCCCAGCATTTTTCAACCCGAATGGCATGACCTTGTAGCAAAAGGTGCCCCACTGAGTAACAAAGGTAGTCTTTTCCATATCTTCAGGAGCCATCTTGATCTGATTGTACCCTGAAAAACCATCCATGAAGGAGAACACCTTGTGTTGAGCAGTATTGTCAACAAGAACGTCGATGTGAGGCAGAGGGAAATCATCCTTAGGGCTGGCCCTGTTCAAATCCCTGTAGTCAACACACATTCTGACTTTACCATCTTTCTTTGGCACCAGAACCACGTTGGCCACCCACTGAGGATAAGAAGTCACTGCTAGGAACCCGGCATCAAATTGTTTCATAACCTCAGCTTTGATTTTCTCGGACATCTCTGGGCGCATGCGGCGGACCTTCTGTTTTACCGGAGGGCAGTCTTCCTTGGTAGGCAGGTGATGAACTACAATGTCGGCATCCAAACCAGGCATGTCTTTGTAAGACCAAGCAAAGATTTCCACGTAATTATGCAGCATCTGAATCAATCGTTGCTTCACGCTGAGCTCTAGATTGGCCCCAATCTTGACTTCTTTTCTATTCGTCTCAGTACCCAGGTTTATCGTTTCCACTGGCTCTTCATGCGGCTGAATGGCCCTCTCTTCCTGGAGTAGCAGTCTTGCAAGTTCACCAGGCACTTCACAATCATCTTCACCTTCGTCTTCGGCTAAGTTGATCGGATTTTCGAAGTCATAACTGGCGGTAGCAGAGCCGTTACCAGCGAGATCCAGAGTGGATTGGAACCTGTATAAGTGGGTGTGTGTAAATATAGTTGTTTTGCAATATATAACAAAGAAAGAAAAAGAGCACAAGATTTGAAATGCAACAAACGTCCAATGTTTTGATTAATGATATATGGAAATGTCATACAAAAAGCCCTCACAAATGGAGCCACGGTGCCCCGGGTAGGACACCGAGCCAATAAAAGTTTCAACATATTGTTTGTTACAAATTGAAAACAAAAGAGTTCATTACTGCATGACAAATGTAATAGGTGTAAAATCTTTTGCCGTCCAGTTGCTTGGTCCGTTGCTGGTTGTCGGGTAGATCCAGCTATCAAATTCTGCTTCCTCTACGTCCTCCTCGATAGCATTCACTCTTGGGTTGGTGATGAACACCGGAGGCTTTCTGATCCTTTCTTTGCGAACAGCCCTATGAGCCTCCGCAGTGAAGCCCAGCCCAAATTTGTCGGTCTTTTGAGTGAAGTCAGGAAGTTGACCCCAGTTTGCGCACTTGCCTTTCTCGATTACAGCCCGGGCATCCTTCAAGGAAGCCATCTTCAAAGGAAAGTCTTCTTCAACCACTGTCTCAGCTGACGCCAATGTTGGAGGTACCTCTTCAAAATGTTGAAAGGGGGTTTCAATAAACTCCCCGTCCATTTCAATATACCGGAATGAATTCAGGTGACTAACCATGTATTCCTCCTCTCCCTGCACAGTAACAATCTTCCCCCTGACAGGGTATTTGAGCTTTTGGTGTAGAGTGGATGTTACGGCCCTAGCCTTGTGAATCCAAGGTCGACCCAGCAAACAGGAATAAGACGGACGAATATCCATCACGTAGAACGTTGAGTCAAAGACTTGGGAACCCACACGAATATGAATGTCTACTTCACTGTGCACCATCCTCTTAGAACCGTCGAAGGCTCTAACAATGATGTTACTAGGCTTCAATTCCAGACCCTCGCAATCCAACCGATCTAAGGCTTTCTTGGGTAGTACATTCAGGGAAGAACCGTTGTCCACCAACACGTGTGCGAGAGTAGTGCCCCTGCATTCTATGGAGACATGCAGGGCATCATTGTGGTTCTTTCCTTTGGCGGTAAGGTCAACATCCGAGAAACCCAAACCATTGTCAGTGGTCAAATTAGCCACATAGTCAGTGAATTGATCTGCAGATGTCTCTTGCGGCACATGGGCCATTTTCAGAAATGAAATCAGGGCCTTGGCATGGGCCTCTGAGCACAGCAGCAATGATAGCATAGAGATTTTGGAGGGGGTATGCCCCAGCTGTTCAACGACATTGAAGTCACTCTTTTTAATGATTTTAAGGATTTCCTCCATCTCTTGCTGGGAGGCTTCAACAGCGGTCTTTTTTTGTGCCTCCGTCCGGGCAGGCAAATCGGTAGCAACTTCTTTGCCCCGAGCATCAGAGGACTCGGCGGCAGTAGTAGACACAGGAACTTGATTTGAAACATGCACACTTGCGGGTGTGATGATAAGAGGTTTTCGGATAACTGGTGGTGCAATGTCAGGCGAGAAGAGCCTGCCACTGCGAGTAATTTTGGCAGGACCAGTGATGTTGCTGATACTGGTACCGGTGTTGAACTCCTGCTTCACTCTAAGCACATACACATCTGCCCCATAGTGCCATGGGACAGCCTTGTCAGATTCATAGGGGAGGGGCCCCAGAACAGTAATGGTAATGGGTGCAACAGACATAATTTTGACTGGCTTCCTCGGGGGAGCCTTGGTAGGATTGTTGAAAATTATGACGACAGATACTTCTTCAGCGGAAACAAATGGAACAGCGGTCTTTTTGAACAGAATCTCTTTGCTATCCATCAGGCTTTGGATGCCTGACTTCAGCAGCGGACAACCGGTAGGGGTAACAGCACACAGGAGGCAACCCTTGCTACAACCCGGAAATAAACCGGCTAGCAGTAGGTTCCTCTTAACAGTCAATAGAGGGGTAGCAACATCATTCACAGAAACTGCATACAATTCTTCATCAATAGCATTTACTCTATGCTGGGGCATAGGAGCAGTTACAACATTTGGCCTCTCAGGCGCCTCAAACTGAATTTCCTTCGCATCAATAAGGTCTTGAACCTTATTTCTCAGGGCCCAGCAATCATCAGTAGTATGCCCGGGGCTATCAGAGTGATAAGCACAACGGACATTTGGGTTATACTTAGGAGATGCAGTATTCACGACCTTCGGAGCCTCTCTGGTGGTCACCAAGTTGGTTGATAGCAGTTGCGGTAAGATTTATGACAGGGTCATACTCAGCCGAGTGTATTGCCTTTTGGGCCTCTCACCCCTTTGTTGATTGTACTGCTGAGGAGCAGCAACAGGTTTTGAAATTACCAAGGCATTGACGGCTTGGCGACGTTCCGGCTTAACTTGTCTTCTAGGACCATAGACGACACTAGCTTCCTTCTTGAAAGGCTTCTTCTCAGTACTTGCGGAGGCACCTTTCTGTATCTTTCCTGACCTGATGCCAGCTTCTATCCATTCACCCGTCAGGATCAAATCCGTAAACCCAGCGGAGGAATTACCAACCAGATGATTGAAGAATGGACCAGACAAGATCCCTAGAAACATGTCAACCAGTTCACAGTCGGTCAAAGGAGGCTGCACCCTGCCAGCCAAATCTCTCCATTTTTGCGCATATTCTTTGAATCCTTCGCCCGTTCCCAGCGACATACCCTGAAGTTGGGTACGTGTAGGAGCGAGGTCAGAATTGTATTGATATTGTCTATAAAATGCGGTAGCCAAATCTTCCCAATGTCGGATACTGGTTCCATCTAGCTGATAGAACCACTCAAGTTGTGACCCCGAAAGGCTATCTTGGAAGAAGTGGATCCAAAGGTTCTTGTCTTCCGTGTAAGGTTGGATCTTCCTTACGTACGATCTGAGGTGCAGCTTTGGACAGGAAGCCCCATCGTATTTTGCAAAGGCAGGCGCCTTGAACTTGTGTGGGATTACCACCCCAGAAGATAAACTTAAATCTCCGAAATCCAGCCCCAGCACATTTTGAATCTCCATGGCACTCAAGCGGTCCTCTAATTGCTTGTATCTGTCAGCAGCAGGAGGGTATTGTTCGTCATTGTAATCCGTCTCGTTGTCAGAGACTGCAGGACTAGAAGCCCCTCCCCCTTGGGGACTGTCTTTCTCTGCAGAGGAAGTAGCTTGATCAGCCTCATTATGGAGTGTATTCCCAAACCTGCGTCCAGTGTTGAATAACGCAGTCCTCTTCTTCTTCTTCTTCTTTAGGAGCAGAGCCTTCAACTCTTGTTGACCTTGGGCCAGGCTCATGACCATTTCTTGAAACTGGGCATTCTGGGCCTGGAGGGCCTTGATAGCTTGCTCACTGGATGATTCAGGATTCATGATGACTGTTCAAATAAACAGCGAAGAAGATTAAGCAACCTGTGGAAAAAAGGTACATGTTATGCATATGATGCAATGAGATGCGTATGTTTTATGTTTTCAAAGACAAACGAGATTCAATCTT
This sequence comes from Vicia faba, assembly GCA_948472305.1. NCBI lineage: Eukaryota > Viridiplantae > Streptophyta > Magnoliopsida > Fabales > Fabaceae > Vicia > Vicia faba. Next base: position 480,484,645 of record OX451737.1, read on the forward strand.
TGTAGACAAAAGGGAAACACACTTCATTAGATTCAAATTTTAAATTGTTCAACAACTTGCCCTTAGGCATTACAGGAATGAAAAAATACTGAAAAGGAAATAAAAGCTGTAAAAGGAAATATTCAAAGCCCATCAGTGCTCCCATGGCCTCCTCTTCTCAGTATGGATATAGTCATTCAGAATCCGCTCTTCCTCCAATTGCTTAGTCAGCCTCTAGATCTTCCGTTCCTGTTCGTTGAACTTTTCTCGATAAAAATCCCGTTCTTCCTTTAGCTGCGCCCAAGATCTCTTCAATGTATCAACATCAGTGGGTATCTGAGGAGGGAGGACAGTTGGAGGAACCCCGTCTTCATCAGGAGATTCAAGAATGATAGGTCTGACAGCTTTGTATGGCATACCTAACTTCTGAGCACGGATGCGGACCCATCTGCAATAGGGTTCCATTGGTAGAGAGGTCTTTGGTCCCAACTCATGTGGGTCAACTTTGTGAATTCTGTCCCAAGCCTTAATGAATCCATGGCGTAGTTTGTCACTGTCTACCTGAAATTCAAAATGGAAGTGAGGAACCAACATCTCATGAGGCCCTAATCTTCTGGCTCTTCCAAACTGACGGAGAGCTAAACATGGATTATAAGAGATTCCTCCCTGGATGCTGATCAATGGAACATTAGGGTATTCTCCGCAACGATCAATAACAGCTACCTCATTCAAACCTCTGAGAGTCCAAGTGATGTCATTATCAGTGAGAGACATCAACCTCTGAGCCAAACCCTTTCCTTCTTCATTCTTCAGCACGAACTTAGGAAGGTGCGAAATAAACCACCTTACTAGCAAAGGAGCACAACACCACGGAGTTCCCCGTCTTCGGGCAGTACGAGCATAGAGTTGTTGCAGGATATCACCCAAAAGAGTGGGTACAGGATTTCGAGACATGAAGATTCTTATGGCATAGATACTGATAAAGGTGTCAGGATTTGGAAACAACACCAGACCATAGATTAAAAGAGCCAGAATATCTTTGTACGCCTTGAAGTCTAAGTCATTCCAGAAATCATTAGCTTTGCCAACCAGAAACTTGACCAAAAAGCCCTTAACTCCACTTCTAGTTTCCCAGTTAGCCATTACCTCTTCTTTGGTCAAGGGCAGGACTGCAGCAATCTCTTCAGGCCTAAGAGTCTTCTCCCAACCAGTGAATGGAGTTTGCTCCAAAACAGGGATACCAAGCAAGTCAGAGAATTCTTCCAGGGTAGGGACCAGCTGGAAGTCTTGAAAGGTGAAGCAATGATACAGGGGATCATAAAACTGGGTCAGGACACTTATCAGTTGTTGGTCCCACTTTGAAGTGATCAAACCAAGGAGAGAACCATGCCTCTTGATGAAGGAAGTAGTGTTTGGAATCCTACCAACCAAATCCTTGAGCAAAGTTGGTGGTTGAACAAAGTTGAGCCGAATAGTATTCCTACGCACGGGCATCATGATGTCCTACAAAACAGAGCAAAGATGAAACTTTTTTGTCTTTGAAATGGGTCAGTCCTTATACAGGATGCATGTAATGGTATGATGGTATGATGCTATGATGAAGCACACCACAAGTATTCACACAGGCAAGCATGATAAGTCACACAAGTCACACAAGACAACCCTTAGGTTTTAGGCCAGCATGAAGTTTAGGTATTACCCTCTTTTAGTCTCGTTGGTTAAAACCTGTCCTATCAAAAGTAACCGGGTTCTAGAGGATCTCAAATCATTGACTACCCTCAATCGGTTATAACTCCAGCATCGCAATCTTTTCTTGCAGCCAGAACCATCGCGAGAGTTTAGCCTCAATGAGTGTAGCATAATGCTACTGTTCTATGGCCAAGTTGGGTCAATTTAGGGTTCTAAGGTCGGTTGGTGCTTAATGACTCCTTGGAAGACCCATATTCTCCTCGTTTCAACACAAGGGATATCGGTACAGACCAAGGTGCCACACCAATGTAGCCACTGCTTCACCCATGTCGGTCTATGTCGGACAGGTCCCTCACAGATTATGCTACCTAAAAAGGGTATTCCCCAGATCTGGGTTAGGATCCATGAAACTCCGATGCAAAGCCCACAAATATAAAAGCAAACAAGGCAAACAATTGAAAACAAAGATGATCTAAGCCCTAAGGTTACTCCACTTTAAAGTTTTCCCCAGCAGAGTCGCCAATTCTGTGATACGATGGGAGAACTGACTTGAGGTTTTGCGTTTGTTTTCGCAAATGTTTCGGTTGAGCAAGAGTCGCCACCGACTTTTTATTTTATCCTAAGGAAAGGTTAAAAAGCACAGCAAAAAACCTTTGAGATGTTTTCTTGGGTTCGGGGAGTAGATTATAGAAAGGGAAGGTATTAGCACCCTTTCTATCCATGGTTATCCATGGGCTCTTAGTTACTTGCTTAGATCAACTTGCCTTAATTTTCAATTGTTTGAAATGGTGATTTGTGTGTGGATTTTGAAAATGTTTTGAAAAGAGGCCAATGTGGTGGCAACCTTTGTAATGATCCATGTTGGGATGTATACAAAGGTGTATGTCTTTTGAAAAGGTTTTCATTGTTTTTTTTAAAGTTGTTTTGAAAGTGTAGTGATGTGTGATTTTGAAAAATAGGCAAGTGTTTTTGTTTTTGCAAGTTGGCAAGCAACCAAGAGCTATCTACCCTAAATTTCTCAAAGATCTTTGTCATGTTTTAACCCTTTAAACAATTTTGTTCCACCATTGTATTTGGTGGACAATCTTGTGTTAGGATGTGAAAGGGACGGGCGTGGGTCATCATTTAGACCATAATTGCAATGCTGCCAAGTATCTTTGGGCAATTTTCTTTAAGGGACTTTGATCATTTTTAGGCAACTTTCGAAAGCGTCATCGAGGGACTATGATCATTTGAATTGTGTTTGTTTTGCCCAAAGAGACCTAACATGCAATATGGCCCATTATTGAAGGCAACAAGTGGAATACCCTAGGGGTGCAAGTGTGATTGGTGTTGTCCATTTTCATGCTTGTTTATCTTGAAATTAGGTCAAACTATTTTGGTTAATTGATTTGCATACAAACCCTAATTCTAACATGGCATAATTAGAAAGCTTTAAAGTGCGAAAAATAAAGTTCCTAAGTTATTACAACACAATATATGGCAAGGGGGGTACAAATGTTCAAATGGGGGTATTTTGACAAGAATTAAAACCCTAGACTATTACATCAAACTTGGAATTTTGCAAGGGTATTTATTTACACAATATTCAAATAAAAATAAGATAAATATGCAAAAATGCAAAAAAAGGTTTTTCATATGTATGTAAAAAAGTATTTATCATGTATCAAATAAGCAAAAATAAAAATTAATGTATTTTTGGTATTTTTATGGATCTAGGGTAAAACCCTAATTTTATAAATAAAAGTATTTATTATATAATATATGTAATATTTATTAATTATGTACAAAAAAATAAATGAAAAAAAGAAAGTATATGAAAAAAGTAATTTTTAAGTTAAATATTAGTAAAAAATAAAATGTATTATTTTATTATGTTTTTAACTTAAATGTATTAATACCTAAATATTTATAATATTTACTAAATACTAAATATATGTGTAAAAATAATAATATTTAATATTTACAAAAAAATGTATTTTTTTATAAAAGGTTTTTTTTTTCAAAGATAAAATAAAACAAAAGTCAGAAAATAAAAAGTATTTATATTATTTTAGTATTTTAAATAAAAGAGTATTTATTTATTATTTATGTACAAATGTTAATTTAAACCAATAAATGCCTAATAAATACAAAAATGGTTTGAAAAATATTTTTTATATTTTTAATATTATGAGAAAAAATAAATAAGTCAGAAATAACAAGCAAAAGTCAAAAAATGATCAAAATAAGTACAATGGGCCAAGGGGGTTCAAAAGTAAAAAGGTGGTGCAAATAGGAAGTCAAACTCAGGCCCAGCCCAAGAAGACTTTGTCTTCAACCTCAGAACATGTTTGAACAACAACAACGCGCGTTTGCTATCTCCAGATTCCCTGATTTTTAGCACAAACTCACAACATGAAAAGTGTTAAGCATCAAACCACGATTCTGGACATATAAAGAACTCATCCTAACTCTCAGAAATGAGAGAGAATTTCTCCATTCCTAATTCTTAACCTAACTTTTTATCAATGTTCAGACTTAAAATTCTCTAAGCACACATAACATAAATGAAAACTAATGATATGGGCATGTTCAGGGCTATGAATGTGACATAATTTCTTCACAAATCTAAACCTAACAATGCCTGGATAGAGAGATACGAGTTCATGAACTTACCTGTTCAGTTGGAATTGTGTGCAACAATGGGGATGCTTACAAGGCAAGGTAATGATTTGTATAGCTTCCTTGATGTCCAGGGATGCTATTCCAATCTTTAGTTTGCTCCAAAACCAAGTGAATCGGGTTATGGCACTTCAACTGCAAAATAGAAAATATGGAAATGGTGATGTTAGCTAGGGGTGTTACAGGTCGTGTTTAGGGCTTGGAATAGTTTCAAGGGATGGTGTGAGATGTGTTTGAACAAGTCTTATCAAGAATGCACAAGTGGAATGAACTATGGAAGTCCAACTGCAGCTTATGCCCTGTTTTTGCAGTTTTATGGTGGTTCTGTGTTTGAGAAGGTTTGGAACTTGGTTGGCTTGTGTTTCAGCTTAGGTTTAGTGTTTTGAATGTGTAAAATAACAATGCTTAAGTTGGTCTTGGCAGAAATGAGAGTTGGTGTTTAGTTTGCAAGTTTTCTTCTCACTTAAGCAACAAAAGTTCAAGTTGTGTTCTAGACTGATGCAGGCCCCCAATCTATGCTGCAACCTTTCCCCTTGATCAGTGTGTTTTACTTCTGAACTTGTGCCCAAAGATATGGCCTTGTACTTCTTGATTTGCAACTTTGACATAAAGTTCATCTTTTCTAAAATGGATAATTTGCTTTTTCTATTTAAGGGTTAAACTGCCATGTAATGCTTAAACACATAATGCAAGGCTTGAACACAAGGGGTTTACATTAAATTATTGAGTGCAAATGGGATATAGGACCTGTAATCAAGGAATGCAAGCTGAGTTCAAAATAGCACAAGTGTATGAACATGTAAATTGGCCATAAACAAAGTGAGTTTTTCCCAACTTGCCAAATTCGATTCTCCCTAACCATGAGGTTGTTTGATGAGTTCTTGGACATTTTGGAAAGCTTGGAATGTGTACTACAATCCATCTTTGTAATGAAAATTGAAATTCCAAGTGGAAGTATGTGAAAAGTGGTCTTGAAGTTAGGCAAAAACCTTGCCTAAAATAGGTCAAAATTTCTCTAAGTTAAGAATGGTTTGGTACCCTTGTTCCAAAAATTGTAACTTGAGCTACAAGCTTCTTTTGAGGAAACTTTGTGAATCAAAGTTGTAGATTTTTCAATGGACTACAACTTTCATGTTTTGACTTTTCCTTGAATCCAAATGCATCTTGATGAGAAAGTGGGACAAAGTTAGGAAAAAATTAGGGTTTTTCATAACTTAGAAAAATTCTAAGTTATGAAAAATCTTCATTTCAAACCCTAATTTGTGATTCTTGATTTCTTGATGAACAAGTTTCATGATTTGGCATATTTTGATGAAAAATGAATCTTGACACTTGATTTTGACCAAAAAGTCAAAGTTTGACTTTTCAGTATACAGTCAAAAATTGATCAATTGACTGGAAAATTCAACTGTCAACCTTGTGCATTTGGGATCTTTTGAACTTGTTGAGTATGTCAAGACAATTTCATGGGGTCCTTGAGTCCATATGTGAGCTTGGTTTGCCATTGGCTAGGTCAAACAGTCAAAAATTGCCTTTGTGCAGTCAAAACCCTAAAAATGACCATTTTGCCCTTTTGGTGATCTGATCAAATTTCTTGTGGAATTGTGATCCAAACTTGATCAAATGGTCCATATGAGTTCATAATGTTGATGTGGGTCAATTTCCATGAGGTTTGACTGTCAATTGGCCACAGTTGACTTTTTCCCCAATACAGCTGATTTCTAGGTCAACTGTCCAATTGACTGGGCAAAGTTTGGAATCAAGACTTGAAACTTGGTATGGATAAACTTGGGAGTCCAACATGAAGCATGAAAGTCATCTTAGGCATTTTAGGTCAAAATATCTTTGTGCAAACACAAACCCTAATTTGGGTCAACAATGCCAGGAGAAGTCTTGCAGAGGAAACCCTAACTGGATCTTGAGCTCCAAGGGCCTTCTGATGAGAAAATGTTGAGAAAATGGGAGGGCAAATTTTGGGGTACAACAATATGCATTTTCTATGTATATGATATGATATTGGTAAATGATGTATGAGTGTGAAATGTTATTGAAGTGCATTTGTAAACTTGAGCAGCATCTTTGTCTAGGGAAAATAAATCTCTGATTGTCGCTGGGGATGAAGAGTATGTGTATCTTCGATCTTCTGGGGATTGTTTCCGCTGGGGACTCCTGCTTTCTTATTTGAGGAAAGCCTGCTGGGGAACATTGATTTCTGCTTTTTGCTTGAGGAAACTCTGCTGGAGAATGTTAATTCCTGCCTGGGGAGAAAAGTTCAAGAACATTGGTTATTCATTGCTCTGTTGGGGAGTTTATACCCTGACTGGGGATAGAAGAGATGGATAACCTTCCAGCTTGTTTGGGGAGGATAAAGTTGACTGATATCTGGCCTAATTTTAGATTTAGTAGCAACTCTCTGGGGATAATGGCAACTTTACTGGGGAGACGAATTTTGTCGGTGACTCGTGGCCATCTGAGTAACAGACTCAAGCTAGGGAGACAATAATTTGTTGGGGAAATTAACCATGTTGGGGAAATTAACCCTGTCGACGGAGAAATACTTTGCTGAGGAAACACCCTTGTTGAGGAAATGAACTCTTCTAGAGAGTAAAGACCTGCAGGGGGTTTTGCAATCTCGGAGGAATAAACTCAGTTGGGGAAGAAAACTTCCATGAACTTTACTGGTCGGAACTTCCTAGGTTGGTGATATTACTAGGAAGAAGATCATACTCCTTTATCCGCCAGAGCGATCTGTCGGGGAAATTGTGAGGAATGTATGAACTTGTGAAGATTACTCTGTGGGTGTTGTACCCAAAAAATTTTCCTCTCATATTATCAATATTTCCCCTCACAAGACTGCTTGAACTCCAGACCAGATTAGGGTTTGCTCAGCTCAAGACATCTCCTTGCATTGTTGACCTGAAATTAGGGTTTGAGTTTGCACAGGGATCTTTGGACTTCCAATGCCTCATGTGACTTTCATACTTCATGTTGGACTTATAAGATGGCTCATACCAAGTTTCAAGCTTTGAATCAAATTTTTGCCCAGTCAATTGGACAGTTGACCTAAAAATCAGTTGTATTGGGGAAAAAGTCAATTGTGGCCAATTTACAGACAAACCTCATAATTTTTTATCCATACCAACATTATAGACTCATATGAACCATTTGATCAAGTTTGGACCACAACTCCTCAAGAAATTTGATCAGATCATCAAAAGGGCAAAATGGTCAAAATTAGGGTTTTGATTGTAGAAGGGCAATTTCTGATTTTTCACCTAGCCAATGGCAAATTGGGTTCAAGCATAGTTTCAAGGACTCAATGGCATCATCTTGACCTAATCACAAGGTTCAAAAGATCTCAAATGCATTGGATTGACAGATGAATTTTCCAGTCAACTGATCAAAAATCAAATGTACACTGAAAAGTCAAACTTTGACTTTTTGGTCAAAATCAAGTGTCAAGGGTCATTTTTCATCAAGATGCGTCAAAACATTAAACTTGTTCATCAAGAAACCCAATTTTTCAAATTAGGGTTTAAGATTGAAAATTTTCATAACTTAGACCAACATTTTCACCATGATGCATTTGGATTCAAACAAAACTTACAACATAATAGTTGTATTCCTCCACAAGATCTACAACTTTGATTCACAAAGTTTTCTCAAAAGAAGCTTGGATATCAAGTTATGATTTTTGGAACAAGGGTCCATGAAACTTTTAACTTAGTGAAATTTTGCCCTAATCTAGGCAGGATTTTGACCTATCTTCATGACTATTTTTCACATAGTTCCACTTGGAATCTCAAATTTTATTTTAAAGACGGATTGTAGACCATGTTGCAAGCTTTACAAAATGTCAAAGAACTCTCCAAACTCATTTGTGGTTAGGGAGAATCGAAGGCTTGAAGTTGGCAAAAACTCACTTTTGATCCATGGCATGTTCATATTGATACAAGTTGCAAACTCTAATCAGCCTTGTTTGCACTAGATTACAGGTCTCAAAACCCTTCCATAATCAATAATTAAATGCAAATCAATTGGTCTAAGGCTTTGTTTTGGTCATTAGAGGATTGCACACAAGATTAATCCTTAAATAGAAAAGGGCAACATTGCCATTTTTGTCAAATGTGCTTTATGTCAAACCACATCCCTTGAGCATTGAACCATATCTTGTGCAGCAAATCAAATCCACAAACTTGAGGGGCCAAGAGCATAGTGTGCAAGCTAATAGATAGCCTGTACAGGCCTGTCTTGCATCATGGTTCAATTTGGCTTCATATACAAGAAACTTGTCAAAAACACTACAACTTGAACATCAGAGAGAACCAACTCTTGCAAGCTTTTGAGACAAGTTTCACACATTGTATTGAACCTAAAACACGAGCCTTTGAGTCCTGAAACCTCCCATAGCACAAAATCACCTTCCATTGGCAAAACAGGGCAGCTTCTGCATCTTGAGTTCTATCTCACAAGTTGCTCGTGCGTTTTCCCCCAAACCTGTTCAAACACCTTCCATATAACCTATCCAAGCTATCCCAACCCTTAAACACTGACTGTAACTCCATTTGCAAGGTTTACCATTTTTTATTTCAGCTTGTGCAGGTTGAGTTCTACAGGCTTGTTCAAGCACATTCAAGGCAAGCTAGGCATTTGGGAAGGTCAGAGGAAGTTCAAGCAAGCTACCAAACATCTCAGGCCTCACTAAAAAGCTCCACATTACCATACACGAAGTCAACTGAAACTGGTTTTTATCAACTTCCTATCTCTCTATTTAGGAATCATTAGGCTTAGGTTTGTGAATAAAAAATATAGTATTCATAGCCATGAAGTTGTACATATGCTCAGTTTCATTTAAGTTAAGCATGTTAAGAGAATTTGATCCATGAACTTCCTGAAAAAATTAGGTTAGGATTTAGGGCCAGAGAAATTCTCTCTGGTCTTTGATAGTTAGATCAAGTTTTTTACATGGTTGGATTCGTCTTGAAAAATGCTACAACTTTGATGTTATGGGTTTTTGCATTAGAGCACGTATGCAGGTTGTTCATGTTTGAAGTCAGGCGCGCGATTTTTCTTGACAAAGGTTGAAGATGAAGTCTGGATTTGGGTTGGGCTTTGGCTTCTTGTTTTTGACACCCCCCTCATTACTGACTACACCCCCTGGCCCATTTCTTCATATTTTTATATTTTTTGTATTTATTTTCATTTCTGATTTTATTTTCTTATTTTTCAAACATAAAAGATATCAAAAAATATTTTATAAATTTTCACATTTATTTTATATTTTATTTTTATTTTTTCTAACATAAAAATAATTTAATTAGTATATACTTTTATTTAATGAAAACTTGAAAATAATATATAATAATATTACACCTTTATTTTTATTCTTTATTTTATTTATACTCAAAAAATATTGTTCTAAATATATTTTTGTCTTATATATATTTTATTTTATTTTTATTGTACATGACTAATGTAATTAATATATATATACATACTTTTATTTTATTTAATGAAAACTTGAGAATAAAAACATAAAAATATTGTACCTTTATTTTTTATCATTTATACTTAAATAATATTTTTTTAAAATATATTTTATTTTTGTATATACATTATTTTATTTTATTGTACATAAAAAATATATAATATATATTTAATTTCTTAAAAGAAAATTAGAGTTTTTGCCCTAAATAAAAAAAAATAACCTTTTATTTCTTTCTTTTACATTAAATATTATATTTTTACATACATAAAAATAAACAAAAGTTTTTTGCATATTCATAATATTTTGCATGTTTATATTTAATTTGTTTAATTATTGTTTATTTATTATTTGTACCAATTATTCAATTTGGATGTAATAGTAAATATTAGAGTTTTATTTTCTTGCAAATATCCCCCATTCAAAAATTGTATCCCCCTTCCCATATCAAATGTTGTAATAGTGTAGATTTATTTTACGCATTTATGCTTTCAATTATGCCATGTTAGAGATTAGGGTTTGTATGCAAAAAAATCAAAATCAAACAAATAGTTTGACCTAATACAAGAAAAAAAAGCATGTAAATTTACAACATAATTCACACATGCACCCCTAGGGTTTCATCCACTTGTTGCCTTTAAAAATGGCCATGTTACGCATGTTGAGTATCTTGGCAAAACAAAAATCAAAACAAAAAGATCATAGTCCCTCGATGACGCTATCTTGGTTGCCTAAACAAAATGATCTAGTCCCTCGAAAAAAATGCTAAAGATACTTAGCAATATTGCTATCATGGTCAATACGATGACCCGCGCCTGTCGCATTTAACATCCAAACGCAAGGTTGTTTACCAAATACAATGGTAAAACAACACTATCAAAAAGGGTTAAAAACGTATAGGAAAGATCTTTGATTAAAATAGGGTAGACAACTCTTAGTTACCTGATCAAAACTTGCAAAAACGTCCTTGCTATTTTCAAACACACCCCACAACACAATTTCAAAACATTTCCCAAAATAAACTTTCAAACACTTGAAACATTTTTTCAAAAGACAAACACCTTTGTATATATTCAAACAAGAATCATTACAAAGGTTGCCACAACGATAGCCTCTTTTCAAAACATCTTTCAAAACCACACACACAAAGCACCATTTCAAACAATTGGAAAAGCAAAGCAAGTGATCTAAACAAGTAACTAAGAGCCCATGGAAAACCATGGATGAAAATGGTGCTAGCACCTTCCCTTTTCATAATCTACTCCCTGAACCCAAGAAAACATCTCAAAGGTCTTTCCTGTGCTTTTTGACCTTTCCTTTGGATAAAATAAAAAGTTGGTGGTGACTCTTGCTAAACCGAAACATTTGCAAACATAAACGCAAAACCTCAAGTCAGTTCTCTCACCGTATCACAGAACTGGCGACTCTGCTGGGGAGTCATCTAAAAGTGGAGTAACCTTAGGGTTTAGATCACCTTCTACATGCTTATCTTGTTTGCTTTGATTGCTTTACATTTGGGTTCTCTTATTTGGGTTTGAATCCTTCACCCGGACTTTTGGGAAACATTCATAGGTAAATAGTAATACATTGTGGAAACTGTGCGGGGTATACCGACATGGTTAAAGCAATAGCTATATTAGTGCGACATATTTGTGGGTACCGGTAGCCTTTGAGTCAATCAAAGAGAATACGGGGCCACTGAGTAATGTCATGAAGCACTAATGAACTCTTAGAACCTTTACTTGGCCATGTTGGCCTTTTTAGGGGTAGTGAGATGATCGACTTTGATGCAGTCCGAAGTTGGTAGATACTCGATACTACACTCATTGAGGGTTGTTTTCTTGGAATATTTCGGTCGCCGGTTAAGTGGCTAAACTGAAACAATGAACACAGAAAATAATCCAGTAATATTGAGCTCTTTAGAACCCGGTTACTATTTATAGGACAGGTTGAGCCAACTAACTTCAAGAGGGTACTTACCTATGAAACCCCATGCAAGCCTGAAACTAGGAACTTGTGTGACTTGCTTGTACATATACTTGTGCATACATCATGAACATCATGAAGCATCATTTGCATCCACTAACCATTTCAAGGGTTTGGATCTTCATCTTTGTTCTTGTTTTGTAGGTCATGGAATCACTCCGCAGAAAAATAATCCAGGTCAACCTTGTGAGAATCCCTCCTCTACTCAAGGAGCTTACTTCCAAGATTCCAGAGAATTTTCCCTTCAGTGAAAGACATGGTAGACTTCTCAACTTGGTCAACTCCAACATTGAAGAAGACATGGTGAAAGTTCTCTTCCAGTTCTTTGACCCCCTACACCACTGTTTCACATTTCCTGATTACCAACTAGTGCCTACTTTGGAGGAATTTTCTCAACTCTTGAGGATTCCTATTCTCCATCAACTACCCTACAACGGTACGGAAAGAGAACCAAATCTTGAAGATGTTGCTCAAGCCTTACACTTGCAACCATCTGATATCAAAGGTCATTGGGAAACCAGAAGTGGTGTCAAGGGTTTCTTGGCAAAGTTTCTGTTAGAGAAGGCACAAGACTTCTGGAATTCTCTAGATCTGCAAGATTTTGAGGAGATTGTAGCACTTCTCATCTATGGGTTGGTCTTGTTCCCAAACCCTGATCAGCTTATAGATGTGAATGCTGTCAAGATTTTCATATCTCGGAATCATGTGCCTACATTGCTTGGGGATATCCTCCACTCATTTCACACACGAACAATGAGGAAAAGAGGTGTTCTCATGTGTTGTACTCCTCTTCTAGCAAGGTGGTTTATTTCTCACCTTCCCTAATCAGTCTTTAAGAATGAGCAAGGCTTGAGGTGGTCACAACGATTGATGACTCTTACACATTCTGATATTCATTGGTGTTCTCGATCAAAAGAGAATGTTATCATCATTGACTGTTGTGTGGAATTCCCTAATGTCCCTCTACTAGGCATTAGGGGAGGCATCACCTACAACCCTTGCTTGGCTCTAAGACAGTTTGGTTATGCCCGAAGGGATGGCCCACATGGTATGCTGATTCTAGACGTGGTTTTCGACTTCGACAATGACACTCAAGGACTTCGACAAAGGTTTATCCGAGCTTGGAGGATTCCTAACAAGGTGGACAGTAAGACACTGGGACACAAGAATTCCATCCCCCTTGAGCCTTACCTCAAGTGGGTACGAACCCGCGCCTAGAGTCTTATGATGCCCTACCCCTATATTCTGCCTATGATCAAAGAGCCTGTTATGGAAGGAGAGGTTCCATACACCCTCCTACATCCTGACATGCCAACATCATTGGAAGAATTGCAAAAGAGTTGGATACATCTCAAGGAAGAACAGAATACTTTTGAAGCCAGCTTCTACGCCGGTGAGAATAAGGTTTTGGAGCTTACCCGTCGACTCCATGAAGAGCAGAATCTCAACACTTACATAGCACCGAAGAGGATGCGCAACGTCTTTTTTCATTAGAATTTTGTATTATCTTGCCCATGGGGCATTTATGTACTAACAAAATTCTTCTTATCAAATATGACGTGTGTTCTTTTTGTTTGCAACGAATTTGAATTTCTGAATCCTTGAATGCATTACATGAATACATATCATTCATCATATGCATAAATAGGTCTTCACACCAGGTTTCCTTATCTCTCTGCTGTTTATTTCAGCAAGATGGATATAGAGCAGACGGTCAAAGATCTACAAGCGCAGAATTCACAGTTCTAACAACTCCTCATGACCTTGGCAAAGGGTCAGGAGGACCTTAAAGCACTGCTGGAAAAGGAAAAGGAAAAAGAGAAAGAGAAAAAGAAGAATAAAAGAGTTGGTGTGGCTACTTTGGGTAGGAGATTTGAAGGTCAGACTAGAAGGGTCCTTGATTTCCCCTCATCATCTGAAGAAGGGGCAGGAAAGGGAGCTGCAGTGCAACCTGAGTCTGAGGAAGAGGAAGAAGAAGAGGATAAAGATTATTCTGAGCAGTAGTATCCACCTGCGAATGACAAGTATAAGAATCTGGAGGAGCGTCTGGCCGCCATGGAGGTACAAAGAGTGCCCGAGTTGGATTTCGAGGAACTAGGGTTGGTTGTTGGGATTGTGATTCCCCCTAAATTCAAGGTACCTACATTTGCTAAATATGATGGTTTGTCTTGTCCGAAGATGCATCTACGGTCTTACGTCAGAAGGATCCAACCTCATTCTTCTGATAAGGATCTATGGGTCCACTTTTTTCAAGATAGTTTGTCGGGTACGCAATTGGATTGGTTCTACCAGCTTGAAAGATCTGATGTACATAACTGGGAGGATTTGGTTGTTGTCTTCTACATACAATATCAATATAACGCAGATTTAGCATCTACTCGTACTCAATTATAGAGTATGAGTATGGTCTCTAATGGAGGCTTTAAGGAGTATGCCCAGAAGTGGAGGGACTTGGCTGGAAGGGTGCAGCCACCATTGTCTGAAAGAGAGCTGGTTGATATGTTTTTGGGGACCCTGTCAGGTCCATTCTTTAATCACTTGATCGGGAGTTCATCGGCAGGGTTCACTGAATTAATTCTAACTGGTGAACGAGTTGAAGCTGTCATCAAGAGTGGTAAGATTCAAAAAGATACATCTGCTCCTGCCGCTGTCAAAAAACCTTTTCCAGCTAAGAAGGAGGTTTCAGCTGTTTATTCTCAAAAAGGTCGAGTAGAGCGCCGGTCAACGGTGGGGGCTGTAATGATCCAAAAGACTGCAGCTGATCAACCTAGAAGAAGTCAACCCAGAACCAACCAAGCAAGGGTGGAAAGGCCTGCACGGCAATACACCCGGATCAATATGACACCTGCTCAGGTTCTCCCCCATCTCTTGAAGCTAAACCTTATAACCTTGAGGGAGCCGCCACAAAATCCGAATACAACTTCTCCTTTTTACCATGCCAACGCTAAATGCGCTTACCATTCAGACAGCATAGGGCACGACACCAACAACTGTTGGGACCTCAAAAACAAGATCCAAGATTTAATAGATGCCAAGGAGGTAGAGTTTGACGCACCTGAAAAACCTAATGTGATATCCGCTCCAATGCCAAAACATGGTCACAATGTCCATGCTATTATAGAAGATCTTTATGTTGCTGCTGTTGAAGACTTAATGACTCCATTGCCAATGATCAAGATGAATCTGTTGAAAGCCGGGATTTTCCCAGGTTGTGAAAAAGATTGTTACCTTTGTTCGACCTTGCAATCTGACTGTCCGCTATTGAAGTCAGGCATCCAACGCCTGATGGATACTCAAGAAATCCTCTTCAAGAAAACTCATGTTACTCCTGTTACTCCTGTTACTCCAATCAATGATGTTGCTATAATCACCATTTCCGACAATATTTCCAAGGTCTCCAAAAGACCTGTTAAGATTACACCCGATCCAAATTTTGTACCTCTGAAGATAACAATGTCGGGGCCTATCCCATACAAGTCCAACAAGACAATACCGTGGAATTATGGGGGAGAGATCTTCTACCACAATGTTAAGCAGACCGAATCAGTTGAAGAAAGTTCCGATGAAGAAACTCCTGACATAGGAAATATTGCGGGAACAAGTAAGATCACTCGCAGCGGAAGAATCTTCTCTCCGGAGATTGCTCCTCCAAGGGTAATCTTCGGACCCCCAAGTGCTCCTATGTCAGTCAAGATATCTGTGTGAAGTCCAGTGATTGAAGAAATTGTTACTCCCGAAGTTGTACCCTCTGCTGTTACTGTTGATAAAGGTAAGGGGATTCAAGAAGCGCCCATCAGGACGAGGGCTCAGCCTTTGGTCATCCCCGAGACCACTCAAAAGGAAATGGAGGAGATTTTAAAAATAATTAAGAAAAGCGACTATGATGTCGTAGAGAAACTGGGGCAAACCCCTTCAAAAATCTCTATGATGGCTCTATTGCTCTGCTCCGAGGCTCATGCCAAAGCCTTGATCAAATTTATGAAGACGGCCCACGTGCCTCAAGAAACTTCTGCATATCAGTTTCAAGAGTGTGTAGCCAGCCTTACAGCCAACAATGGTCTTGGCTTCTCTGATGCTGATCTAACATCTAAGGGAAGAAAGCATAATGATGCGCTGCATGTCTCGGTAGAGTGCAGAGGGACCACTCTTGCTCACGTTCTGGTTGATACTGGGTCGTCTTTAAATGTCCTACCAAAGAAAGCATTTGACAGACTAGATTGTGAAGGTCTAATTTTGAAGCCCAGCAATATCATCGTAAGAGCCTTTGATGGTTCTAAGCGGATGGTCCACGGGGAGGTGGACATCCCAATTAAAGTGGGTACGGAAACTTTCAACTCCATATTTTACATCATGGACATCCGTCCCTCCTACTCATGCTTGTTAGGAAGACCCTAGATTCATTACGCTGGGCAGTCACTTCTTCTCTACACCAAATGCTAAAATATCCAGTCCAGGGTAAAATCATAACAGTTCATGGTGAGGAGGAGTATATGATAAGCCATCTTAACTCTTTCCGCTACGTGGAGTTAGATGGTGAATTCATAGAAACACCTTTCCAACACTTTGAAGAGGTTTCTCCTAAAGTTGCGGTAGCTAAGACAATGACTGTTGTGCTCATCATTACCAAACCTGTGTCCCGGATGTCATCCCTTAAAGATGCGGAGGCTGTGATCAAGGAAGGAGGAAGCACAGTATGGGGTCAACTGCCAGATTTTCCTTACAAGACAGATAAGTATGGATTGGGTTTCACTACTGCTAGTCAGAAAGCTGTGCATCGCTCCCGGGCTGGAGGACCGCCATTGAAAATCACTCATCATGGAGTTCATGCTTTAGAGGATGATGAAGAAGGAAGCAATTTTGAAGACTGGATCTTTCCAACCATTGAAGGAGGACTGAACAACTGGGAGGCGAAAGACTTTGTTCCCATTACTTTCATCAATCAGTAATTTATCTTTTGAACATTTCATGTTGGTCTGTAATAATTTTAAAACAATTCGTACACTTTTTGCCTTATGCCTTACCCGGGGCATATAGGTCCATTTGTAAGGGCTTGATTTTTCATCTTCATATGTCATTTTTAATGAATCATGGACGTTTTCATATATAAACTTTTATGTTCATTTTCTTTCTTTTACATTTTATTTGTTTAAAGGTGGTTATCCTTTACACACACACACACTCACAAAATACAGGTACCCATCCACTCCGGATTCCATGGGTAACAATTCTGCTATGGCCTTCAGTGACTCTGAAGATCTGGTCAATCATGCTGAATACGAAGGTGATGAAGACTATGAAGTGCCTGGAGAGTTAGCTAGATTGCTGCAACAGGAAGAAAGGACTATTTTACCTCACGAGGAGTTGTTAGAGACTATCAACTTGGGAACAGATGAAGACAGAAAAGAGGTTAAAGTGGGTGCTAACCTAGAACCAAATGTCAAGGAGCGTTTAATTCAGCTGTTGAATGAGTATGTTGGGATCTTCGCCCGGTCCTACGAAGACATGCCAGGTCTTGATACAAATATTGTGGTTCACCATCTCCCCACCAGAGAAGACTGTCCACCAATTAAACAGAAAGTCCGCCGAATGAGACCCGACATGTCTGAAAAGATCAAAGCTGAAGTAATGAAGCAGTTCAGTGCTAGCTTTCTTGCTGTTACTTCCTATCCACAATGGGTTGCTAACACTGTGCCCGTGCCTAAGAAGGACGGCAAAGTCAGAATATGCATGGATTACAGAGACTTAAATAGGGCTAGCCATAAAGATGACTTTCCACTACCGCACATTGACATCTTGGTTGACAATACAGCTCAACACAAGGTATTCTCTTTCATGGACAGATTTTCAGGGTACAACCAGATCAAAATGGCCCCTGAAGACATGGAGAAGACTACTTTTGTTACGTATTGGGGTACCTTCTGCTATAAAGTGATGCCATTCGGACTGAAGAATGTCGGGGCAACCTATCAGCGAGCCATGGTAGCTTCGTTTCATGACATGATACATCATGAGATTGAAGTCTACGTAGACGACATGATAGCCCATTCACAAACAGAAGAAGAATACCTCGACCATCTGCAAAAGCTGTTTGTCAGGTTGAAGGAGTATAAGCTCAGACTGAACCCTAGCAAGTGCACTTTCGGAGTCAGGTTCGATAAACTCTTGGGATTCATCGTCAACAACAAAGGCATTGAGGTTGATCCTGCCAAAGTTAAAGCTATGCGAGAAATGCCTGCCCCTCGCACTGAGGCATTAGGGTTTAGAGGTTTCTTGGGACGCCTAAACTACATTGTAAGGTTCATTTCTCACCTAACATCTACTTGTGAACTAATCTTCAAGTTGTTGAAGAAAGATCAGGTGGTTAAATGGAATGATGACTGTCAAGTTGCTTTCAACAAGATCAAGGAGTATTTGCTGGAACCTCCTATCCTGATGCCACCTGTCGAAGGAAGGCCTTTAATCATGTATCTGACTGTCTTAGATAATTCAATGGGGTACGTACTAGGCCAACATGACGAGTCTGGCCGAAAAGAGCATTCCATTTATTACCTTAGCAAAAAGTTTACCGACTGTGAGACTCGCTACTCACTGCTCGAGAAAACTTGTTGTGCTTTGGTATGGGCTGCTTGCCGGCTAAGGCAGTATATGTTGACATATACCACTCTGTTGATTTCTAAAATGGATCTGATCAAGTACATCTTCGAAAAGCCTGCTTTATCCGGAAGAATCGCCAGATGGCAGATGATCCTCACCGAATTTGATATACAGTACACGACCCAAAAAGCTATAAAGGGGAGTGTGCTATCCGATCATCTGGCTCATCAAGTTGTCGAAGATTACCAATCCATGAGGTTTGACTTTCCCAACGAGGATATCATGACTTTGAGCAACATTGAAGAAAACAGACCGTATAACGGACCTGAACAAGGATCCCGATGGACTCTGTACTTTGATGGCACCTCCAACGCACTTGGGAACGGTATTGGTGCGGTACTTATCTCTCCAGAAGGTTGCCATACACCTTTCACTTCTAGACTCTGCTTCAGCTGCACCAACAACATAGCCGAATATGAAGCTTGTATCTTTGGTCTCAAGGCTGCTATTGACTTGGGAATCAAATCTTTGATTGTATTTGGGGACTCAGCTTTGGTTATCAGTCAAATCAAAGGAGAGTGGGATACTAAACATCCAAACCTCATCCCTTACAAAGTACATGTCCTGACATTGTTACCACACTTCAAGCAGATTACCTTCGAGCACTTCCCGCGAGAAGAGAATCAGCTAGCGGATGCTCTAGCAACAATGTCATCCATGTTTAAACTTAACTGGGATAATGAGGCTCCTCAAATCACCATCGAAAGAATGGACGAACCTGCACATTGTCACGAGATTAATACTGAAGAAGTGGTGGACTGACCGTGGTTTCATGACGTCAAAAGGTATCTCGAAGCACAAGAATACCCTGAAGGAGCTTCAGTCAACGACAAAAAGTTCTTAAGGAGATTTGCGGCCAAGTTCTTTCTGAGCAATGGTATCTTATACAAGCACAATCTTGATTGTGTCCTACTCCATTGTATGGACAAGGTTGAAGCTGAGCAGATCATGGCTGAACTACATAATGGCACCTTTGGCACCCACTCAAGTGGTCATACGATGGCTAAGAAGATTCTACGGGCAGGTTATTACTGGTCTATTATGGAAGCTGATTGTCATCAACATTCCCGTAATTTCCACAAATGCCAAATCTATGCTGACAAAGAACATATTCCTCCAGTTCCTCTCAATGTCCTAACAGATCCTTGGCCATTCGCGATGTGGGGAATCGATATGATTGGAGAGATCAAGCCTACAGCATCCAATGGACACCGTTTCATCCTGGTGGCCATTGATTACTTTACCAAATGGGTCGAAGCAGCTTCCTTCGCCTTCGTTACAAAGAATGTGGTTTCCCGCTTCATCAAGCAGAACCTCATATGCCGGTATGGTATCCCCGACAGGATCATTATGGATAACGGTACAAATTTGAACAACACTATGATCACCGCTCTTTGTGAGCAGTTCAAGATTCAACATCACAATTCATCTCCCTATCAGCCTAAGATGAACAGTGTTGTCGAAGCTGCGAACAAAAATATCAAGAAGATCATTCAAAAGATGACAGTCACCTACAAGGACTGGCATGAGATGTTATCGTTTGCTTTGCATAGATATCGTACTACGACACGTACTTCAACTGGGGCAACCCCCTTTTCTTTGGTATACGGCATGGAAGTTGTTTTACCTATCGAGGTTCAGATTCCCTCCTTGAGAATCATGAAGGTGTTGGCTCCTAAATTCGACACCCACGTTCTATTATCATATAGATCATTAATTATGAGTTAGAAGAGTTTCCTACACAAGAAGGCTTCGATCAGCTGATCACATCGAAGGCTTATCAAAGAATGACAAGATACTTAGAGAAATTTCTCTAAGTTGGAATCATGTTGTTTTCAACGTCGAAGGAGCAACCTTTCGACCAACGTCCCTGATGCCCAAGATCGAACGGTTTTAATTTCGAATTGTTGGAGGGAAAACGATTCCCAGCAGTTACCAAGCGCAACGTGGCGTGGAAGTAGGCGTCGAGGATTGTGAACGTGCCATGTGGTGTCACCACGAAGCGATGTAATTGCCCAGCCGTTACTTAGGATTTTTAGTATAAATACTAAGTGTTCACGTAGTTATTAAGGGTGTTCATCATTGTATACAAGTCACTCATTTAGATTCAAGTACCCAGCGTGAGAGAAAGAATCATTGAGAATGTATGTGTGAAACACCATTTACCTTAATCAAAATCTTTTACATTCAAGCAATTTATCGCTTTTACTTATTTATCTCAGTCGAAGTCATTTATTTAACAAGCCTTTAATGCTTTTATTTACTTTATCAAGCTTTTCTCCATGCAATTTACTTAAAATGTCTCTACCTTACTTGCGTTAATCACCATTCGGATTAGTCGAAACTCTCTATTTTAAAGCATTTAAACGATAAAAATCAGCCATGTCTTAGGATTAATCTGATCGATCCTGCGAGTCACCAAATAAGTTACCTTTTGGAAGATCAGCGGTTGTTTACCATTTTTCACGGTAAACAAATTGGCACACCCGGTGGGACCTTGTGTTGATTTTACGAGTTTAATCGTTTTTTTATAAAATATACTCCTTTTTCGAGAGTATTGCATGTTATTGAGAAGTGGTAGAATATACACCAACGAAACCAATACTAGGAGAAGAAGTAGAGAAATGGCGAATCCGCCAAACAATGGAGAAAACCCACAAACAAACGTGGGAGCAACGGTTATCCCAACCATAAGCGAAGTGGTAACCACTGGTTCAACGCCAGCAGTAACGGTTACACAAACGGGGCCAATACCTTCATTTACAGGCCCCAGAATGCCTTTGGGAACTCCCCCACCAAGGGGAAACCAAGGAACCAGACCATATGTTCCCCCAGGTTTTTCGACAGTCTGGTTAAATCGAGAACCACCCTACGGCATGCCAACGTCTGAATTGACTAGCCTGACAAACGCTACGTCCACCTTTTCATAACCTTTAGTGAGCGCCTCTTCGCCACTCCAAGGCTCTGGAGTTGGTATGGTGAACATGGTTAGGAACCAACTCTTAGGAGGAACGTCCCACGTAATGCCTGGCCTTACGAATGCCTCGACAACAGTCTTGAGGCAGCAAATGGACGAAAGCAACCACGACATGGTTCAAATGTTGGCGCAAACTTTAAGACAGTGCTAAATCCTCTAATACAGAATACCACCCAGTCGAATCAACAAATGACAGCGCAAATGTCGCGACTGGCTGACTTTTTTGGGGTACCCCAACCCATTAGACAACCCCAAAGGGCACAGATAAGGGGAAACCAAGGAATACTTCTAGAGGAAGAAACCACTATTAACCAAGTCCAGCAGCTTGTCGAAGAGAACCTTAGGGTACAAATGGAACAACCCGGGGTCGAAGAGCCGAGAGTCGTAGCCCCGGAAATAAGGATGGTTAATATAAACCAAAACGCTGACGAAGTAGTTCAGCAAATCCAATACCAGAATGTTGGTTTGGAGAATAACTTGACAGCCATGATTGAAAGAATCATGATGCAAAACGGGATGAATACGGGCTTCCGTAGGCCCAACTTCACATCCCCACTGTCGGAATATGTGTTACAAACGGACTTGCCTCCTAGATGCAAAGTCCCTAAGTTCACTAAGTTTTCAGGGGACACGACAGAATCCACTGTCGAACATGTGGCAAGATATTTAATCGAAGCGGGAGAAATCTCAAACAATGAGAACCTAAGGATTAATTATTTCCCAAGTTCCCTAACAAAGAATGCGTTTACTTGGTTCACAACTCTCCCCCCCAATTCGATCCACCATTGGACCCAGTTGGAGAGATTGTTCCATGAGCAATTCTACATGGGACAAACCAAGATAAGCTTGAAAGAGTTGGCTAGTGTAAAGAGGAGATTCACTGAGCCTATAGAAGAATACCTAAATAGGTTTAGATTGCTCAAGGCAAGATGCTTTACGCAAGTTCCAGAGTACGAGTTAGTCGAAATTGCCGCTGGAGGTCTAGATTACTCCATTAGGAAGAAATTAGACACTCAGTACCTGAGGGACATGGCCCAATTGGCCGATAGGGTTCGACAGGTAGAATGCCTTAAAGCTGAAAAAGCTAGGGCGACGAAAACTCATAAAAGAAAAAAGATAGCATATGTCGAAATGGACGATGAAGATCCAGAAACATTCGACGAACTTATAGCCGTCGAGGAGAGTGAGGTCGATTTAGCTGAGTTAAAACGAGGGCCACCATACTCTTGCAAATTACTAGTCCCCTCAAGTGGTAAAAACCCCACTGAGTCTGAAAAGGCCAGTGGTAGGTTCCCTAAAAAGACTTACAGTTTCGATATTATGAAATGTGATGAAATTTTTGATTTACTTGTAAAAGATGGCCAAATGATAATACCCCCAGGGGTGAAAGTGCCTCCTCTTGATCAAAGAAAGAAAAGAGGCTATTGTAAATATCATAACTTTCTGGGCCATAAAACATCTCAATGTTTTCTTTTCAGGGATCTCGTGCAAAATGCTATCAAAGAAGGGAGATTGAAGTTCGCTGACAAGGCCCCCGTGAATGTCGATTCGAGCCCTTTGCAGGCGGAAGCCCACTATGCTGAACCCTCAGGGGTAAATGTGATCGAAGCTTCCAGGAGTCAGGTGAAAAGGCCAGGGATAACTATGGTCAAAGTCACCAAAGATCATATCAATATGCCAATATTTGGCAGTTTTTCTGGGAACCTTTCTAGAAAAACAATCGAAGCAATCCAAAAGGCCGCTGAGGGCCCAAAAATGGAAACAGGTGGAGTCTCAAAATGTGGAACTAAACCCACTTCCTACTTGGCTGCGGTGCAAGGCCAAACAAAAGACTTGGAGGCTCAAATGAAGCAAATGACTCTTGCTACTAAAGATAACATGAATGTCAACATGGTCGAAATCTCTGAATCAAAAGTTTCAGAGGAAGCCATCAGGCAAGAGCAAGCAAACAGAACAGCGTTCCCCCAAGAGAACGAAAATCGGGCAGAATTCTTGCAACGATGCCAGAAGAAAAAATCAGAAGTAATGTTGTATCCTCGATGCAGCTCTATTTTTTGACAAGAAAGTTGCTGAACAGATCGAAGGTGTGAGAGCAGCAAACAAAAAATGGAGTAGAAATACCCAAACAAGTGCAGGCTCTGATGTTCGACACGATCCTAGAAGAACCTATCAAAAGGGTTCAAGTCAGGAAAAGAGGCCACTAACTTTCAGGCCTCCAACCAATGTGTCAGTCGATACATGGCTCAAAACATCGAGTCGAAAGAGACCCAACGAAGAAAGGTGGCATTCCTTTGAAGTGCCAAGAGTTTCATCTTTGACACTCAAGAAAGAACCTCATGTGGGTGCCACCAAAATTGCTCAAGTATCGAGTAACTACAAGGGAAAGAACCCAATGTCTCGATCCCAGTGGAGAAGGTACCAAAGGCGGCGCAAGGCTGAGAGAAAGGCTGCCAACGAACCAAAACCAGAGTCGAGCTCAAATGTCCCCCAGCGAAAGCAAAGAAAGCCTTTGGAGAGGGAACTAGTGGCCAATAGATTGGTATGGCCTGATCAAGACGAAGCTGGTGACGAAGATAGCTCCGAGTCCGACTACACATTAGACATCATGATAAATATAGTTTCGGTCTTGCCAAGAGAATTCGACCGCCAAATGGAAGTCGAAGCAAACGACTGGGAAGTCGAACAAGAGATGGCCAAGCATAGGCCAGTATGCTACTTTGTCATGGGTAATGGTTGCACTGAAGAGCAAAATGGTTTCTTCGAACCACCAACTGAGGCGATGAAAAGTCACCTCAAGCCTTTATTCATAAGGGCAAAGCTCGAAGAGGCCACTGTAAACAAAATCTTGGTGGACTGTGGGGCGACTATCAACATAATTCCCCACTTCATGCTAAGAAAATTAGGCAAGAATGATGAAGACATTAAGCCTCATAATATGGTCATATCGAACTACGAAGGCGGAATAGGGACCACCATGGGTGTGATTCAACTAGACCTCAAAGTGGGATCCATCCTTCGACCAACCATGTTCATGGTCATATCGGCTAAACCAAATTACAACCTATTGTCAGGCCGAGAATGGATACATGGTGTCAGAGCAGTACCATCGTCGATGCACCAAAGGGTGATATTATGGCATCCCGATGGGATTGTCGAGAATATAGAAGCATATCAGAGCTACTACTTAGGCGAAGTTAATCACCTAGGGAGAGCTGACTTCGACAAAAATTTGGCACACATTGGGCCATGTCCAGCACCTGACTTCGACATGGCGCCAGCGCCAAATGCCTTTTGTTCCTTGTACCTGCATCCTGATCATGGGTTTCAATGGGATAAAGAAGACTTGTCTCACATTGATTTCAGTGGGCTAACTGACATCCAGCCAACTGGTTGGGGAAGCGAATTCAGTGATAATGACTGAGTCGCAAGCGTTACAGCAAATTTCGGCTTACGTAGCCGAAACAAGAATGATAGCGGCTCTCGAAGCCGAAGTAAAATATATGGCCACCAAGGCCAATGACCAAGTACTACCTTCTGCAGGTCTTGGAAAAGATTTCGACCCAGAGCCACCAGATATAGGTCCTGGAAAAGATTTTGACCCAGAACCTCCTGATATCTCGACAGAAGGAATGCAGGAACAGAGGCTCGACGCCATCTACGACGATGAGCCTTTGGGTTTCGAAAAGGACCCCCTGGCGAACAACATCAAAATGTTAGCACAGGATCCTTTAGAAGAAATCGACTGAGGTCGAAGAGTTAAGCAAAGATAAAAGACTCTTGAGAGTAAACGGCAAATATTTGAAAATATATAAACCTATGCTCCAAGAGATCAAAATAAATAACAATTAATGATTAAGTTAACAATAAATCCAAAATGGAAAATAACATTGATAAGCCAAAATGGCTACAAAAATTACAGAATATTCGAGTACATGGTCAATAAAGTACAGAGCAAATTAAAAAGGGACGGAAGCTTTGAGACGAAGATATTTTGCTCGTTGTAACTCCAGTCGTTTGATGACAGCGTATGAAAGGCCATCGTGCGTGCGAATTGCCTTACTAAAGTGACATCTTGGGAAAAGTTGAAATGATGATTTTTTGAGATTGTCAGATGGTTGGTAGGAGACGAAAAGGGCACAAACTAATTTGTGGCTGAGTGTGAAGGACAGGTGTCGAATGGAATATCAAAGAATGCCTCTTTCTTCTAAGCGTCGAAATAAGACATTCTTGGGGGGAAATTTGTTGGCTCCTAAATTCGACACCCACGTTCTATTATCATATAGATCATTAATTATGAGTTAGAAGAGTTTCCTACACAAGAAGGCTTCAATCAGCTGATCACATCGAAGGCTTATCAAAGAATGACAAGATACTTAGAGAAATTTCTCTAAGTTGGAATCATGTAGTTTTCAACGTCGAAGGAGCAACCTTTCGACCAAGGTCCCTGATGCCCAAGATCGAACGGTTTTAATTTCGAATTGTTGGAGGGAAAACGGTTCCCAGCAGTTACCAAGCGCAACGTGGCGTGGAAGTAGGCGTCGAGGATTGTGAACGTGCCATGTGGTGTCACCACGAAGCGATGTAACTGCCCAGCCGTTACTTAGGATTTTTAGTATAAATACTAAGTGTTCACGTAGTTATTAAGGGTGTTCATCATTGTATACAAGTCACTCATTTAGATTCAAGTACCCAGCGTGAGAGAAAGAATCATTGAGAATGTATGTGTGAAACACCATTTACCTTAATCGAAATCTTTTACATTCAAGCAATTTATCGCTTTTACTTATTTATCTCAGTCGAAGTCATTTATTTAACAAGCCTTTAATGCTTTTATTTACTTTATCAAGCTTTTATCCATGCAATTTACTTAAAGTGTCTCTACCTTACTTGCGTCAATCACCATTCGGATTAGTCTAAACTCTCTATTTTAAAGCATTTAAACGATAAAAATCAGCCATGTCTTAGGATCAATCTGATTGATCCTGCGAGTCACCAAATAAGTTACCTTTTGGAAGATCAGCGGTTGTTTACCATTTTTCACGGTAAACAGAAGGATGTTAGTTTGAGTGAAGACGATTGGATTCAGACCCGGCTTGATCAACTTAACTTGATTAACAAGAAGCGACTTACTGCTGTTTTCCATGGTCAGGCGTATCAAAAACGTATGATCAAGGCCTTCAACAAGAAAGTCAAGAGACAAGTATATCAAGTCGGGGACCTTGTAATCAAGCGGGTCATCTTGCCGCAAAGTGATCCCAGGGGCAAGTGGACTCCTACTTACGAAGGACCATTTGTGATCAAAAACATCTTTTCTGGTGGGGCAATGATCTTGACCACCATGAACAGCGACGATCTGCCACACCCTGCGAACACAGACATAGTCAAAAGATACTACGCATAAAACGACCCGACAAGTTGAAAACCCGAAAGGGCGACTTGGGAAAAAATGGGCATCCCGGTGAATCGAAAACCCAAAGGGGCGGTTCAGGCAAAAATTAGGGATAAATAAAAAAAAAATTTACACCCGGCAAGTTGAAAACCTGAAAGGGCGACTTGGGCAAAAAAGGGTTTCCTGGTGGACTGAAAACCCAAAAGGGCGGTCCAGGCAAAAGTTAGGGAATTAAAGCGTATGACTATGTCCCGTCGGATCACCTTATGGACAATCTCTTCACAGACAAGCTCCAGGCTTCTAATCAATTCATTCATCGTCGGACGAAGCAACGAATAGATAAGATACTCAGAGTTACGAAGGCTATAGCAGAATGGGAACCCCATGGAATTTTTACACATAGCCACCCTTCTTTGTATAAATTTTTCTCAATTTTACGACAACATTCTCTTACTAGGATGTCTGTCTCCTTTGTACAAAATAATTACACAAAGTTAATACAAAGATACTTCAAAGTGTAGAAAACTATTTGCCTTTTATTTTTCTTTACACTTGTGTTTTATTTGAAAACGTCCAATGGTTTATTAAATAAGCATATGCATTCGGATATAATCACTGTTTACAAATGAACAAAAATGGGAAATTACTGATAGGTTGGAAGTATAGGAAAACGTATTTAGGCTATTCCGAGAGAAATCCCCTGCAATATATCATTTGGATCCTCAGCGGAACTAAACTTGGAAAAGCATATCCCCGACGGAGTTAAATTTCAAAGTCCTCATCAGAGTCGAAACTTCAAATCCCCAATCCCCAGCGGAGCCAAATCTTTGAACTACAGGCCCTCAGCAGAGATGAAACTTTCTTCCCCAGCGAAGTCAAAATTCCAACTATCAATCCACAACAGAAACCATCCAGTTTCTCTAAATCCCCCAGCAAGTTGTCTTAGAAACAACTAGATAACAGTTAAACTCTTATCTCCAACCTCCTAATAAATCCCCAGTAGATTGGCATACAACCCAAACTCCTTTACTTTTTACGAACAGGAATAAGCCTTTTTCCCCAGAGTCCTGATTTCTCCAAAAGAAAAGTTACTCTCCGGCAATATAACTATTCCCCACAGAGTTCCCAATCCCCAACAGATTGAAGTTTCTCATTCTCCACAGAAGACATCAGAGTTTTCCTTATTCTCCAGCAGATCAAAGTTTTCTTTTGTCTGATCCCCAGTAGAGGTCTTCAGAGTTTCCCTATTCCCTAGCCGAGTAAGGATTCCCATTGGTGTACTCGCCAGCTATAGTCATCAAAGTTCTCCAGATTCCCCAAGCAGGTTTCTCAAGAAGACTTAATGGATTCCCACATCCCGCAGAAGATGTCAAAAGTTTTTGTTAATCCTCAGCATCGGTCCAGGATTTATTTTCCCCGGCAGCAGTCAAGGATTTTTATTATCTCCAACTATCAAGGATTTACTTTCCTCAGCAAGACAGCTAATCAGCTTGCATGCGCATACATTACATTCATATATCATAAACATTACACGTTTTATTGCATCATACATGTCATGCAATATAACTTTGTGTTTCAGCTAACGTTTTACCCTTTTCAGGATGAGATTAAAAACTATCTTTAACCAATATTCAAAGGATTCAGATACAGTCCAGATACGCTCCAAATACGGTAGCCATGCTGATCACTCATGTTGATGTTCCTTAGATTGGATACGCTCGCCACGGCAGCTATACCATTGCTCTTACAGATTCAGATACAGTCCAGATACGCTCCAAATACGGTATCCATGCTGACCACTCATGTTGATGTTCCTTAGCTTGGATACGCTCGCCACGGCAGCTAAACCCTTGCTCTTACAGATTCAGATACAATCCAGATACGCTCCAAATACGGTAGCCATGTTGATCACTCATGTTGATATTCCTTAGCTTGGATACGCTCGCCACGGAAGCTATACCCTTGCTCTTACAGATTCAAATACAGTCCAGATACGCTCCAAATACGGTAGCCATGCTGATCACTCGTGCTGATGTTCCTTAGCTTGGATACGCTCGCCACGGCAGCTATACCCTTGCTCTTACAGATTCAGATACAGTCCAAATACGCTCCAAATACGGTAGCCATGCTGATCACTCATGCTGATGTTCCTTAGCTTGGATACGCTCGCCACGACAACTATACCCTTTGTGATACAATGGGAGAACTGACTTGGTATTTCGTGTTTGTGTTCGCAAATGTTTCGGTTTAGCAAGAGTCGCCACCGACTTTTTATTTTATCCTAAGGAAAGGTCAAAATGCACAGGAAAGACCTTTGAGATGTTTTCTTGGGTTTGGGGAGTAGATTATAGAAAGGGAAGGTATTAGCACCCTTTCTATCCATGGTTATCCATGGGCTCTTAGTTACTTTTTTAGATCACTTGCTTTGCTTTTCAATTGTTTGAAATGGTGCTTCGTATGTGGTTTTTTGAAAGTGCTTTTGAAAAGAGGCCATTGTCGTGGCAACCTTTTTAATGATTCTTGTTTGAATGTATACAAAGGTGTATTGTCTTTGAAAAGATATTTCAATGTTTGAAAGTTTGTTTTGAGAAATGTTTTGAAATTGTGTTTGTGAGGTGTGTTTGAAAATAGCAAGGATGTTTTTTTGCAAGCTTTTGATCAAGTAACTAAGAGTTATCTACCCTATTTTACTCAAAGATCTTTCTTATGTTTTTAACCCTTTTGACAGTGTTATTTCACCATTGTATTTGATGAATAACCTTGTGTTAGGATGTTAAACGGGACACGCGTGGGTCATCGTATAGACCATGATAGAAATTGTGTTAAGTATTTTTTAACAAATTTTCCGAGGGACTAGGTCATTTTTGTATAGGCAACTTATACAGCGTCATCGAGGGACTATGATCTTTTGTTTGTTTTTGTTTTGCCAAAGTACTTAACATGCATACCATGGCCCATTTGTTTAGGCAACCAAGTGGAGATACCTTAAGGGGTGTTTGTGTGCAAGTGTGTTTTATTGCATGCAAGAGTTTATCTTGAATTAGGATTTTCTATTTCATTGATTTTATCTTGCCATACATATCCTAATTACTAGCATTTGCATTTGAAAGCAATAAAATGCGGAAATGTAAAGTCCTACGCTATTACAACATTAGGGGATGGGGATACACATTTGTACATGGGGGTGGTTCAACGAGAAAAATAGATAAGAAAAGAAAATAACAAAGGGAAGATAAAGAGGAAGAGAGAGAGGGCTAGCGCGCTGCTGAGAGGAAGTCAGAAGTTCTGACTCAGGCCTGTTGCAAGATTATCAACCTTTTGGTGAAAATGTATGAGTCAGAACTTCTGACTCTGGCACCTGCAAAACAGAAACCTGTTAGTGGGAAGGTCATAAGTTCTAACCCCCGTGCGCTGCAAGACAAAAGTTTGCTAGTGGGAAAGTCAAAAGTTCTGACCCTGTTGGAAATACAATAATTTTCAGAAGTTCTGATATTATTGACAGCAAAACAGGCTTCAGATGTGCTAACGTCAAAGTCAGAACTTGGCTTCTCCCTGTGCTAGCCAGAACATGTGCAATTTTATTATTTTTCCACAAAACAAAAAACATGCTTGGGACAACCTCAGTAAATGTCAAAATGTTTCAGGAGACAGAACCAACAAGGTCACAGGCAGGTTCTATACTGATTCACTTCCTACTTAAACATTCAGAGGTATGAAAATCCTCAGAACGCAAACAACAACAACAACATGATATTTACATTATGTTTTATTGAGTCTGCAAAGCTGATGATGCTTGGCAGCATGATGAAAGTCAGCAGGTGCTTACCTGGCTGTTGAAAAAGTCTGTGAGTGGGAGCTAGCTTTAGCTCTGATGGTGTTCTGGACAGGTTCTTTTTAGAATGGGTGGATGGAGAAGGTATGTGTATGTATGGTCAGAAACTGTATGGGTGTTCTTTGGTCACAAAGCAAACTGGGTATTAATGAAGTTTGGATGTAGGAGGTTCAAAGTTTATGAAAATATCAGGGAATTTTGGACAGAGATTCACAAGGTTGTTGTTTTACTAGAGTTTTATGTTTCTTCTCTAGCGGTTTTTTTCTGGATGTTCTTTTTTTTTCCTCCTCTGTGATGGACAATGGTGTCCTATTTATAGGCAAGGTTTGTGGATTTTTGAACGTTAAAGGGCGCCAATATTATGCGGTAGAGGTTAACTTGTTTTTGAAGGAAGTTCATGAAAAGTTGTGATGATCAACAGCTTTTCAGCCTAGGCTGGAACAGTAGGCAAGGATTGAGGAGAAGTGACACCTATAGGCGAAAAGTGGCGCATAGACCCATGCCTAAACCTGTACAAAGGTCTTTAACAAGCCACACGTGGAGAGACCCCTTGAATGAATGTTCAGGAGTGGTTATGAGCATTAATGAGCATTAAATGGTGATGAGATTTATCAACATCAAAAATCTTGTAATAGGAGATTTTGCATCATTACCTACAACCTGAGCCAGCAGTTCTGCTTTACCAAAAACAACGTAAACCAAGCTCTGACCTTGGCCTCCTGCTGCCTCAGCAAGCTCTGAGAGTTTTTACAGTATACTCCTCTGATCTGTTTTTTAAAGACTCTGGACTCAGTGATCCTGCTTCAGCATTTTACCCAATCTACTGATCCCCTTACCTTCTGATCCTAGTACGTTCTGAAGGTGTTTCAGGCTTTGTTGCCTTCTTTACACTTCTCTGACAAACTCTGGCTGAACTTTGTGTAACTGCTGAAAGAGCCGTGTTCTGTTCAAAGATCAAGTGTTGAACCATGTTTACAATATCTGACTGAGTCGGTGTAACTGCTGAAAGAGCCACCCTCTAACTGACTATTACGTGCTAAGCCAAGTTTGCAACTTCTGACCGTTTCTTCCTGGAGGTTAGTTCAGAAGCTCTGAAGTGCCATTTTCTTCTTACCCCCCCCCCCCCCCCCCCCTTTTTTTCTTTTTTAGAGGAAATTCTAAGTATTTAGAATTTTAACTTTTCCAAGGCGAAAGTTTTGCCTTTTAAGCTTGCAAATGACCAGGAATGATGCTAAAGGGTTGGCTTTATTTAAGAGAAAATCTGAGAGTTCAGGATGAATTCCTGAAGGATGGGAGGGCAAATTTTGGGGTACAACAGTTGCCCCTGTTCAATCTTCTTGGGCCTGAAGAGTTAGATTGGCAAATCTGCCTTTCGTGACTCGAAGGTAAAAGAGGATTGGACACTAGAGTGCCTGTAAATTTGCACTCGTCAAAATGTAGGTGAGGGAATGGGCTTAAAGATGCCATTTGGAGACGGTATAATCTTGCTGGAGATGGGCTTAGAGATGCCATCCAAAACTTATTTGTTGAATACTAGTAGAATGAACATCAGAATGGTATCCGTATTTGGAGCGTATCTGAGCTGTATCTGGAGATTGGGTTCGTATGAGCAAAGGAATGGCGTCTGTGTCTAGAGCGTATCCTAGCTGTAACTGTATTTGATTCTTGAATAAATGTCAGAATGACTGTCGTGTCTGGGGTGTATCTGTATAGAGAAACATCTGTATAGGGAGCATCTATGTGTTTGGGATAAATTCCGAATGAGTGACAGAATGGAAACCGTGTCTGGAGCGTATCTGGACTGTATCTGAAGTTGAGATTTGTATGAGTAATGGAATGACTTCCGTGTCTTGAGTGTATCCGTACTGTAACTGGGATCTGAATAAGTGACAGAATGACTTTCGTGGCGACTGCACTGGGGGGAATCAAACTGCTGGTGTAAAGGCCAGGATGGCATCCGTGTTTGGAGCGCATCTGAACTTGTAGTTAATAGTTGAATCTGAATGAGAGATAGAATGGCCGCCGTGTCTGGAGCGTATCTAGTCTGTATCTGATTGCTGAAGTCTGAATGAGTAGTAGACTGACCGCCGTGTCTAGGGTGTATCCGTACTGTATTTTGACTTGAAGTTCCGAATGAGTAATAGAATGACCTCCGTGTCTGGGGTATATCCATATTGTATCCGACTTGAGATCTGTATGAGTAATGGAATGACTTCTGTGTCTAGAGTGTATTCATACTGTAACTGGGATCTGAATAAGTGACAGACTGACTTCTGTGGCGACTGCACTGGGGGGAATCAAACTGCTGGTGTAAAGGCCAGGATGGCATCCATGTTTGGAGCGTATCTGAACTTGTAGTTAATAGTTGAATCTGAATGAAAGATAGAATGGTCGCCATGTCTGGAGAGTATCTAGTCTGTATTTGATTGCTGAAGTCTGAATGAGTAGTAGAATGACCGACGTGTCTGGGGTGTATCCGTACTGCATTTTGACTTGAAGTTCCGAATGAGTAATAGAATGACCGCCGTGTCTGGGGTGTATCCATACTGTATTTGAATAATTGTTAACGATAGCCTTTTAATCTTATCCTAAAAAGGGTAAAATGTTAGCTAAAACACGAAGTTATATTTCATGACATGTATGATGCAATGAATTGTCATCCATCAATGTTTATGAAATATGAATGTAATGGTTATGCATGTAAGCTGAGCAGTTGTCTTGCTGAGGAAAATAAATCCTTGATAGCTGGAGATAATGGAATCTTTGACTGCTGCCGGGAAAAGTAACTCCTTGACCGAAGCTGGGGATTCCAAAAATCTTTGATTACTGAAGATGAGGAATCCTTGTTGACTGCTTGGGGATTAAAGCTCTTGATTGTTGAGAATGAGAAATCCTGGGACCACTGCCGGAGATTGAAAATCCTTGGTGACTTGTGGGGATTCACAAAGGTTCTGACAACTTCTGCAAGGAATGAGGATCCCTTATGAATTTCCTTGGAACTAAAAAAAATCTGAAAATCTCTACTGGGGAGTTAATACCTAGGCGGCTTCTGCTTGGAGAAATGAAACCAGGAATTTTCGATCTGCTGGGAGATGACTTTGTGGGGAGAATGTACACTCGACCGGTGGGATCAGAAGTTTTGGGTTGTATGCCAAACTGCTGGGGAAGTTGGGGGGAAGTTGAACAGTTCCCACCGGGGGTCGATAATTGGAAATTCTACTTCTTTGGGGAAGAAGGTTTAGAATATCCTGGCTCCGCCGGGGATAGGTTTTCAGGGTTTTCGGGCTCCGCTGGGGATCGGGAGTCTGAACTCTGATGGTAACTTTGAAACTCAACTCAGCTGGGGGATCAAGTTTAGAGCATACCGGCTCTGCTGGGGATCTTGAAGCTTAACTCCGCTGGGGACATATACTCCAAATTTTTGCGTTGTTGTGGATCTGAAAGGTATGCCGTAGGGGATTTCCTTTCTTAGAACGGCATAAAGATATCTTCCTACACCTTCAACCTAACAGTAACTATCTTTTCTCAATTTCGCTTTATTTGTAAGCAATGATTATATTCAAATGCATATGCCTATTTAACAAAACATTGGACGTTTTCAAATAAACATAAGTGTAAAAAGAAAAGAAAGGCAAGTAAATTTCTGCACTTTGAAGTATCTTTGTATTAACTTTTGTAAGTATCTTTGTACAAAGGAAACAGACATCCTAGTAAGAGAATGTTGTCGTAAAAATTGAAAAATTTTATACAAAAGAAAGATGGCTATGTGTAACAATTCCATGGGATTCCCATTCTGCTATAGCCTTCACAACTCTGAATATCTTGTTCATTCGTTGCTTCGTCCGTCGATGACTGGATTGATCAGAAGCTTGGAGTTTGTTGGTGAAGAGATTGTCCTTAAAGTGATCCGACGAGACATAGTCATACGCTTTAATTCCCTAACTTTTGCCTGGACCGCCCTTTCGGGTTTTCGATCCACCGGGAAACCCCTTTTTTTTTCCCAAGTCGCCCTTTCGGGTTTTCAACTTGTCGGGTGTACAGATTTTTTTGTTTTATCCCTAATTTTTGCCTGAACCGCCCTTTCGGGTTTTCGATTCACCGGGATGCCCATTTTTTCCCAAGTCGCCCTTTCGGGTTTTCAACTTGCCGGGTCGTTTTATGCGTAGTATTTTTTGACTATGTCGGTGTTCACAAGGTGTGGCAACTCGTCACCGTCCATGGTGGTCAGAATCATTGCCCCACCAGAAAAGATGCTCTTGATCAAAAATGGTCCCTCGTAGGTAGGAGTCCACTTGCCCCTGGGATCACTTTGCGGTAAAATGATCTGCTTGATTACAAGATCTCCGACTTGATATACCTGACGCCCGACTTTCTTGTTGAAAGCCTTGATCATCCGTTTTTGATACGTCTGACCATGGCAAACAGCAGTAAGTCACTTCTCGTCGATCAAGTTAAGTTGATCAAGCCGGGTCTGAATCCAATCGTCTTCACTCAAACCGGCATCCTTCATAATCCTCAAGGAAAGAATCTGAACTTCCATGGGTAGAACAGCTTCCATGCCATATACCAAAGAAAATGAAGTTGCCCCTGTTGAAGTACGTGCCGTGGTACGATATCCATGCAGAGCAAACGGTAACATCTCATGCCAGTCCTTATAGGTGACTGTCATTTTTTTGGATGATCTTCTTGATATTTTTGTTTGCGGCTTCAACAACACCGTTCATCTTCGGCCGGTAGGGAGATGAATTGTGATGATAAATCTTGAACTGCTCGCATAGAGCGGTGATCATAGTGTTGTTCAAATTGGTACCGTTGTCTGTGATGATCCTGTCGGGGGTACCATACCGACATATGAGGTTCTGCTTGATGAAGCGGGCAACCACATTCTTTGTAACTGAGGCATACGAAGCTGCCTCGACCCATTTGGTGAAGTAATCAATAGCCACCAGAATGAAGCAATGTCCATTGGATGTCGTGGGCTTGATCTCTCCAATCATGTCAATGCCCCACATTGCGAATGGCCAAGGAGCTGTCAGAACATTGAGAGGAACAGGAGGAATATGTACCTTGTCGGCATAGACTTGGCATTTGTGGCAGGTACGGGAATGTTGATGACAATCAGCTTCCATGGTAGACCAGTAGTAGCCTGCCCTTAGAATCTTCTTAGCCATCGTATGTCCGCTCAAGTGGGTGCCAAATGTGCCACTATGTATTTCGGTCATGATCAACTCTGCTTCAACCTTGTCCACACAACGAAGTAGCACACAATCATGGCTGCGCTTATAAAGGATGCCATTTCTTAGGAATAACTTGGCAGCAAATCTCCTTAAGAACTTTTTGTCATTGACGGAAGCTCCTTTGGGGTATTCTCTAGTCTGGAGATACCTTTTGATTTCATAAAACCAGGGTTGTTTCACTACTTCTTCGATATTAATCTCATGACAGTGCGCAGGTACGTCCATTCACTCGATGGTAATTTGGGGAGCCTCGTTATCCCAGTTGAGTTTAAACATGGAAGACATTGTAGCCAAAGCATCTGCTAACTGATTTTCTTCTCGCGGGAAATGCTCGAAAGTAATCTGCTCGAAATGAGGCAACAACGTCAAGACATGTTCCTTATATGGGATAAGATTAGGATGTTTAGTGTCCCACTCTCCTTTGACTTGACTGATAACCAAAGTCGAGTCCCCAAATACGATCAACAATTTGATTCCCAAGTCTATAGCAGCCTTGAGACCAAAGATGCAAGCTTCATATTCGGCCATGTTGTTGGTACAGCTGAAGCAAAGTTGGGTAGTGAAGGGTGTATAGCAACCTTCCAGAGAAATGAGTACCACACCGATACCGTTGCCAAGTGCATTCGAAGCACCATCAAAGTACAGGGTCCATCGGGATCCTTGTTCAGGTCTGTCATACGGTCTGTTACCTTCAATGTTGTCCAATGTCATGATGTCTTCGTCAGGGAAGTCGAATCTCATAGATTGGTAATCTTCGACGGCTTAAGGAGCTAGATGGTCAGCTAGTACACTCCCCTTTATAGCTTTTTGGGTAGTATACTGGATATCATACTCAGTCAGGATCATTTGCCATCTAGCGATTCTTCCAGATAAAGCAGGCTTCTCGGAGATATACTTGATCGGATCCATCTTGGAAATCAGCAAAGTGGTATGAGTCAACATATATTGTCTCA
This sequence comes from Vicia faba, assembly GCA_948472305.1. Taxonomy (NCBI): domain Eukaryota; kingdom Viridiplantae; phylum Streptophyta; class Magnoliopsida; order Fabales; family Fabaceae; genus Vicia; species Vicia faba. Next base: position 480,521,490 of record OX451737.1, read on the forward strand.
GCCGGCGAGCAGCCCATACCAAAGCGCAGCAAGTTTTCTCGAGCAGTGAGTAGCGAGTCTCACAATCGGTAAACTTTTTGCTAAGGTAATAAATGACATGCTCTTTTCGGCCAGACTCGTCATGTTGGCCCAGCACACACCCCATTGAGTTATCTAAAACAATCAGATACATGATTAACAGCCTTCCTTCGACGGGTGGCATCAGAATAGGAGGTTCTAGCAAATACTCCTTGATCTTATCAAAAGCAACTTGACAATCATTGTTCCATTCAACTACCTGATCTTTCTTCAACACTTTGAAAATTCGCTCGCAGGTAGATGTCAGGTGAGAGATGAACCTCGCGATATATTTTAAGCGTCCCAAGAATCCTCTAACCTCCTTTTCAGTGCGGGGGGCAAGCATTTCTTGTATAGCCTTTACTTTAGCTGGATCAACCTCAATGCCTTTGTTGCTGACAATAAATCCCAAAAGTTTACCAGACCTAACTCCAAAGGTGCACTTGCTTGGGTTCAGTTTGAGCTTATACTCCTTCAACCTGGCAAACAGCTTCTGCAAATGATCAAGGTGTTCTTCTTCTGTCTGTGATCGAGCTATCATGTCGTCTACGTAAACTTCGATCTCATGATGTATCATATCATGAAACAAAGCTACCATGGCGCGTTGATAAGTTGCCCCTGCATTCTTCAGTCCGAATGGCATCACTTTGTAGCAGAAGGTACCCCATTGCGTGACAAAAGTAGTTTTCTCCATGTCCTCAGGGGCCATTTTGATCTAGTTATAGCCCGAGAATCCGTCCATGAAGGAAAAAACCTTGTGTTGAGTTGTGTTGTCAACCAAGATGTCGATATGTGGTAATGGAAAATCGTCTTTGGGGCTAGCCCTGTTTAAATCCCGATAATCCACACACATTCTGACTTTGCCTTCCTTTTTAGGCACGGGCACAATGTTAGCAACCCATTACGGATAGGATGTAACAGCCAGAAAGCCAGCGTTGAATTGCTTCATTACCTCAGCCTTAATTTTCTCAGACATGTCGGGCCTCATTCGGCGGACCTTTTGCTTGATCGGTGGACAATCTTCTCTTGTAGGGAGACGGTGGACCACGATATCTGTGTCTAGTCCCGGCATGTCTTCATAAGACCAGGCGAAGATTTCAACATACTCGTTCAACAACTGCACTAAGCGCTCCTTGACACTTGGTTCCAGGTTGGCACCCACTTTTACTTCTTTCCTGTCCTCCTTTGTCCCCAAGTTGATGGTTTCTAGCAGCTCTTTGTGAGGCAGAATCTCCCTCTCTTCTTATTGTAAAAGTCTGGCTAACTCTCCCGGCACTTCACAATCTTTGTCAACTTCGTACTCAGCGTGATTGACCAAATCTTCAGAGTTATCGAAGGCTGAAACAGAATAGTTGTCCATGGAATTCGGAGTGGATGGGTACCTGCATTTGTGAGTGTGGGTGTGTGTAAGGGATAGCCATCCTTAAACAAAACAAAAATGCAAAAGGAAAGAAAATGAACACAACAGTTTATGAAAACGTCCAATGATTCATTAAAACATGGCATATGATAATGAAGAAAATCAAGCCCTTACAAATGGACCTACATGCCCCGGGCATGGCATGAGGTGAAAATAGTGTACGAATTATTTTAGTTATTACAGACCATAAAAATGGGAAATTGTTCAAAGATAAAATTACTGGTTGATAAAGGTGATGGGAATAAAATACTTTGCTTCCTAGTTGCTCAAACCCCCTTCGATGGTCGGAAAGATCCAATCTTCAAACTGGCTTTCTTCATCTTCATCTTCAACAGCATTAATTCCGTGATGAGTGATCCTTACAGGTGACCCTCCAGTCTTGGAACGACGCATAGCTTTTTATCCTGCAACTGTAAACCCTAGTCCGAATTTGTCCGTCTTATGGGGAAAATCAGGCAATTGCCCCCATACTGTACTCTTCCCTTATTTAACCACAGCCTTTGTGTCCTTGAGAGATGCCATTCTAGATACATGCTTGGGAATGATAGGTACCTCAACCATTGTCTTCGCAACTGCTACCTCAGGAGAAACTTCCTCAAAATGTTGGAAAGGCGTTTCGATGAACTCGCCATCCAGCTCCACATAACGGAAGGAGTTGAGATGACTTATCATGTACTCTTCCTCGCTGTGCACTGTTATAATCTTACCCTTAACAGGATATTTCAGCATTTAGTGCAAAGAGGAGGTAACTGCCCCGGCATAATGGATCCACGGTCTTCCTAACAAGCACGAATATGACGGGCGGATGTCCACCACGTAAAAGGTTGAGTTGAAAACTTTTGTGCCTACTTTTATAGGAATATCAACCTCTCCATGAACCACTCTTTTGGACCCATCAAAAGCCCTAACAACGATGTTACTAGGTTTGAGGGTCAATCCTTCGCAGTCCAAGCGGTCTAGGGCTTTCTTCGGCAGCACATTCAAGGAAGAACCAGTATCAACTAAGACATGGGCAAGGGTGGTTCCCCTGCATTCAACCGAAACGTGTAGTGCGTCGTTGTGTTTCCTACCCTTGGGAGTCAAATCAGCATCTGAAAAGCCCAGACCATTATCAGCAGTAAGACTGGCCATGCACGCCTGAAACTGGTCAGCTGAAGTCTCTTAGGGCACATGTGTCGTCTTCAAGAATTTGATCAGGGCCTTAGCGTGGGCCTCAGAGCAGAGTAGAAGAGCTAACATTTAAATTTTAGAAGGGGTCTGCCCTAGCTGTTCCACGACGTCGTAGTCGCTCTTTTTGATTATTTTCAAGATTTCATCCATTTCTTTCTGAGTGGTTTCGGGGATACCCACAACATGAGCCTTCGTCCTGACAGGAACTTCTAGTATCCCCTTACCCTTGTCGGTAGTATCAGCAGATGGTCTTACTTCAGGAGTATCCAATTCTTCAATCATTGGGCCTTGCACAGATGGTCCAACAGGTACAGAAGCTTTCAAGGGTCCGAAAACTGCTCGAGGGGGGGCAATCTCCGGAGAAAATATCCGACCACTGCGGGTTATCTTGCTTGTACCCATAATGTTCCCTATATCAGGGTTTTCTTCTTCAGAAATCTCTTGGACTGCCTCAATTTGTTTGATATCATGATAGAAGATTTCTCCTCCATAGTTCCATGGTATCGTTTAGCTTGATTGGTACGGGACAGGTCCCGGCATGGTGATCTTTAAAGGTACACATTCAGAGTTGGGTGTAATCCTGACAGGCCTTTTGCAAGCCTTGGGAGGATTTTCGGAAATGGTTATGATTGCGATATCGTTGGTTGAAGTAGCAAAAGTATCAGGAGTAACAGGATTGAAGGTATCAACAGGGGTTTTCTGGAAAAGTATCTCTTGGGTATCCATCAGGCGTTGGACACCTGACTTCAACATTGGGAAATCACCTCGTATGTTCAAACAAAAATAGCAGTCTTTACCACAACCAGGAAAGATCCCGGCTCTCATCAAATTTTCTTTAATCACAAGTAACGGCGTCAACAGGTCAACAAAATCAGTAACATGAAGGTCCTCCAAAACAGCATGAACATTATTACCGTGCTTGGGAATCAGAGAAGAAATCACATTGGGCTTCCCAGGCGCATCGAATTCTACTTCTTTGGCATCAACCAAGTCCTGTATTTTGTTCTTAAGCGCCCAGCAATTATTGGTATCGTGCCCAACACTGTCGGAATGGTAACCACATTTGGCATTGGAGTGGTAGTATGGAGAGGAGGTGTTAGGATTCTTTGGCGCTTCCTTTAAGCTGGTAAGATTCAACTTCAACAAGTGAGGGAGTACTTGAGCTGGCGTCATGTTGATGCGGGTGAACTGTTGTTGTGGCCTTTCTACCCGTTGTTGATTAGGTCTCGACTGATTGTTACGAGGTTGATCATTTGAAGAATTTTGAATCATCACCGCCCCTACAGTTGGCCGGCGCTCGGTTCTTCCCTGACCCTTCTGAGAATACACAGCAGAGGCTTCCTTCTTAGCGGGAAAGGTTTTTTAACAGTTGTGGATGCAGAAGCATCCTTTTGAATTTTTCCACTTTTAATACCGGCCTCGACCCTTTCGCCAGTCAAAATTAGTTTAGTAAATCCCGCGGAAGAACTCCCGATTAGATGATTGAAGAAGGGGCCAGACAGGGTCCCCAGAAACATGTCAACTAACTCCCTATCTGACAACGGCGGCTGCACCCTTCCAGCCAGATCACGCCACTTCTGGGCGTACTCTTTAAACCATTCATTGGAAGCCATCCCCATACTTTGTAACTGAGTACGAGTGGGCGCCAAATCAGGGTTGTATTGATACTGACGGTAAAAAGCAGCTGCTAAGTCTTCCCAATTATGAACCTCTGATCTCTCAAGCTGATAAAACCAGTCCAGCTGCGTGCCAGACAAACTGTCTTGAAAAAAGTGTACCCAGAGGTCTTTATCAGATGAGTGGGGTTGGATCTTTCTGACATACGATCTCAAGTGCATTTTTGGGCAAGACAGACCGCCGTACTTAGCAAATGTTGGCACCTTGAACTTGGGAGGGATAACAATCCCAGCTACCAGCCCTAGTTCTTCAAAATCCAAACCGGGCACCCTCTGCAACTCCATGGCTGCCAGTCTATCCTCGATGTGATCGGTGGATTTAGAACTGACTATTTAACGCTGGTTCGCGAAATGTCGCGGAAGCAAGAGTCGCCACCGTCTTTTATTTTCTCCAACATGGACAGGACAAAAGCACAGCAAAATTCCTTATGAGATAGTTTCTCGGTTCGGGAGGTAGATTTATAGAAAGGGAAGGTGTTAGCACCCTTTCTACCCATGGTTATCCATGGGATCTTAGATACTTGCTCTTATGTTTTCAAAATGTGAGTGGGTTTGAAAAAGTTTCGTTTAAAGATTTCTGAATAACTCTTGTATCTGTCCTCAAGAGTGTTTGAAAAATTGTTTTGAAAGCTTTTTGAAAGTGTCTGTGTGAAAAGAGTTTTGATTTGTTTTTTAGAGAGAGCAAGTATCTACGAGTCATCTACCTACCCTAAGGAATTAGGCTGTGTAAATGTCCTTAAGATAGTGCCATCCCACCATTGAGAGGTAGGTAGCACCACCGTCGGAGGTGTTCGGGTCAATTCGAGTTTAGGGACAGTGTGGTCACCGAAGCAACAGTAGGACACCTTAGAAGCTACCCTTATGTCCTTGATCCTTTTTTTATTCTGAGGCAACCATTTCGAGGCAACTATTCCGAGGCAACCGTTTCGAGGCAACTATTTCGAGGCAACTGGATCATGGACATAAGGACTTACTAAAACGTCCTATACTTGACGACCACGTTTCGAAGGCAACAAGTGAGGCGTACCCTAAAAGTGGTGTGTGTATTTGTGTGTTGTATTCATGTTAAGTTTATCTTTGATCATGGCATTGTGAGCTACGCTTGTTTTTAATTAACCATACATTCTTTCATACAAAGTTAGCAGTTAAGAGTGCGGAAAGTTAAAAGCGGAAATATAAAGCTACGCTATTACAAGGCGCGGGTCTATACATCGCCAAAATACAAAGACCCGTTTGATAAAAGATGCAGAAAGTAAATAAATGCGGTAAACTTAATTACTATTACAATCCTTGAGCAGTTACATAATATTCAAAAAGAAAATAAATGCGCGAAAGGAAATTAAAATCGAACGTCCGAGGGTTTTGACCCTTTGCTTGAAATTAAATGAAATTAAAGTCTAATTAATTATTTAATTAAAGAAAAGTGTTTTTTATGTTTTTGGTATTTATGAAAATAAAGAAAATGAAATCAAGAGAAAACCCTAATTCTAAGTTTATTTTAATTATTAAGAAAATATTAAAGTTAACCTAATTTACTAGTTAATTAATGTACATGTTTATTTACAAAAATAAATAGTAATTATAATAATAAATAATGAGAAAAATGATTTAATTAAGAAAAAGATGAAAATGTCAAAAACCCTAATTCTATGCATTTTTTATTTATTAAGGAAAAGTTTAATGTTTAAAACCTAATTTAACTAAATTAATTGTTAGAGTTTATTTACAAAAATATTTTAACGGTGAAATTAATAATAATTAAATATAAAACATTTTTTGGTTTCTGATTTTTTTATTATGAAAAATTATTTTATGGTGAAAAACAATACAATTAAAACAATTAAAAAAGAATTAGAAAAGAAAATCAAATAAAATAAAGAAAAGGATGCAAACCAATGGGGGTATCAGGCCCAAGGGGAGGTTTTTTTGAAGTAATTTTGGCCCAAGAGACAAGGCCTGGTTTGAATTTTCTGATCATGCGTGTGAGGCTTGACTGAGGTACACCCTGGAATTCACGTTCTGGCCATTGGAGGGGATCTCCTGGCCACTTGGCAAGCACAGGCATGAGCGTGCATGGTGGAACGTTTGATGGAAGCTGCATTGGAATACATTGAAACAAAAATTATGCAATATGTGGGGGGACCTGGGAATCGAACCCAGGTCCCAATACCTGCAGTACACGTCCTCAACCACCAGGCCATTTGCGTTTGTTTGTAAATAATATAACAACGATTTATAATATGTGGAAAAAAGCAATTATACTGAAACAAAGAAAAAACGCGCTAATATTTGAATCTCCCAGTAACATCAGGCCACGTCCATCTTCTTCCTTGTTTTCCCTGTAATTACAAAACAAGTAGCGGGGGTTTTAAACCCCCACAAACTGAAACCTGTAAAAATAGCGATTAGAAGAGGAGGAAATATAAAAAGGGCGCGAGGTTTCCATTTGCTTCGTCTTGAGCTGCTGAATTTAGCTGTATAGGTCTAAAGGTCCAATTTTTCCATACAAGGAAAGCCCTAATTGGAAGCTTCCTGAAAACCTAATTTTCGTCCATGGTGAATCTTGATTCAGGCAATATTAATTCAATTCAATTATACCAATCGCTTCAGAAGGTTAATATTAGTGTAAATCAAACAAAAAAAATGGTTAAAAGTGCATGAATCATGAGATGTATTTCTGGAAAATATGGCAAACCGTATGGCTTCGTGGTGATGATTCTTTGCGTGTTTGGACCAGTCCTTGATTGCAAATGCTTCCTGGATGCTTAGGCAACGTGTTGGAATCCTTCAGAAGCTTTGAATTATGCTCTAACTATGAAATCAGTTTTCAAGTTTTTGGTTAAAATTTGCAATTTGGTTATGACTCTTTAGCAGCTTTTTCGTGTCTTTGTGAATTAGGTTTCCTTGTGCATATGTATGTGAACGAATTTAGGTCAAGAAACCAGCCCATAAGTCCATGAATTCATGATTTGAATATTTGATTTTAATCATATCTTTTTCAATCTTTTTTTTCATGAAACCCTTTCCAATTGTGGAAGATATTGCCTTGTTGATTGATGCACGAAATCTTTAGCATATAATGAGTGTATATGCTGCATAAAAAGATTTGAAAAGCATTATTTGATATTTTCTCATAATTAAATCTAATTAAATGAATTAATATGAATAAAAATTCAATTAATTAATTAAAAATAAGAAAATAAATCCTTTTAAGCTCAATGGGTCGTGCATAGGCTTTGGGTAATGATTCAAGGAAGAATTTGAGGCCCATTAGCAATTTTGAAGTGTTTTAGGCAAAGTTGACTTTTGAAAGTTCCCAAAAATTTCCCAACTTCTCCAATGCATATCTTGCTCAATTTTGAAGCTATGATCATGTTCTTGGACATTTTGGAAAGGTCTTGAAGTCCTCTAACCAATGTCTTTGGTCTCATGTCATTTTGATTTACCAATCTCAAGTTATGGTCTTTGACTTAAAGTGCCTTTTTGTTGACTTTTGAAAATGACCTATAATGTTGAAATTGATAACTTTTTGTGAGAGCATTTCTTGGACTTGAAGTGTGAAGATTAATTGTAGGAAATGTCCTCCTATTCAAAATGAGCATTGGATGGAATTTTTATGATAAACCATGAGGAAGTTATGCCCTGGTCAATTTGCAGTTGACTTTTCAGCTGTCCAAAAATAGAAACTTTTGCATCTTGAGACTTTTTGAGCCATGCTTTAAGAATCATGATCAAGAATTGATCAAATGATGTTTGTGGCTTCAAAATAAGATGTTGACCAAAAATTTTGACTTTTGACTGTCAAATGACCAATTTGCCCCTGCAGTTGACTGTGAAGCAATTAGGGTTTTTGACTGTGCAATTTGATGCTGTGAGTCTTGAGACTTGACATATGGATGCTTGACAATGTTTATAGGCATGTGGGACTTAATTGGACCCTTGGAAACCTCAATTTCTTTTCCAGAACCAAAACCCTAATTTTGACTGTGTTAGGAGGCAATTGGATTGTGCAACCCTTGAGAGGTTTTGAAGCTTGATTTTGCCAACTCTTGAAGAATGTGGGAGGGCAAATTTTGGGGTACAACAGTTGCCCCTGTTCAATCTTCTTAGACCTGAGGATGTAGATTTGGCTGGCGTGCCTTTCGTAATCCGAAGGTGGAAGATGATTGAACACTAGAGTGCCCAGAAATTTGCACTCACATAGTAGAGTGTCAGCAGTGTGATGGTGGGAATGGGCTTACAGATGCCATTTGGAGGGATGATGGATAGGAGGATGGGCTTATAGATGCCATCTGGAGCTGTTGGTATGTGAATGGGCTTATAGATGCCATCTAGGTGTCGATCACGTAAGAGATTCCTTAGCGAGAACTTGCGTACCTGAGAAAAGAAAGATAATTACCTGGCCTGTTACAGGAGTTGACCTTCAAACTCTTTATGTAGATGTTCCCTGTCTGGATACAGGAATCGAATCTTTAAACTCTTCAGACGTTCCCTGGCAAGATACAGGAATCGAGTCCGGAGAATAGTCGTCAACAGATACACCCTGGCAAGATACAGGAATCGGATCTTCAAACTCTTCAGACGTGCCCTGGAAAGATACAGGAATCGAGTCTGGAATTAGCCGTCAACAGATACACCCTGGCAAGATACAGGAATTGGATCTTCGAACTCTTCAGACGTGCCCTGGCAAGATACAGGAATCGAGTCTGGAATTAGTCGTCAACAAATACACCCTGGCAAGATACAGGAATTGGATCTTCGAACTCTTCAGACGTGCCCTGGAAGGATACAGGAATCGAGTCTGGAATTAGTCGTCAACAGATACACCCTGGCAAGATACAGGAATCAGATCTTCAAACTCTTCAGACGTGCCCTGGCAGGATACAGGAATCGAGTCTAGAATTAGTCGTCAACAGATACACCCTGGCAAGATACAGGAATCAGATCTTCAAACTCTTCAGACGTGCCCTGGCAAGATACAGGAATCGAGTCTGGAATTAGTCGTCAACAGATACACCCTGGCAAGATACAGGAATCGGATCTTCGAACTCTTCAGACGTGCCCTGGCAGGATACAGGAATCGAGTCTGGAATTAGCCGTCAACAGATACACCCTGGCAGGATACAGGAATCGAGTCTGGAATTAGCCGTCAACAGATACACCCTGGCAGGATACAGGAATCAGATCTTCAAACTCTTCAGACGTGTCCTGGCAGGATACAGGAATCGAGTCTGGAATTAGTCGTCAACAGATACACCCTGGCAGGATACAGGAATCGGATCTTCAAACTCTTCAGACGTGCCCTGGCAGGATACAGGAATCGAGTCTGGAATATAGTCGTCAACAGATACACCCTGGCAAGATACAGGAATCGGATCTTCAAACTCTTCAGACGTGCCCTGGCAAGATACAGGAATCGAGTCTAGAAAATAGTCGTTAACAGATACACCCTGGCAAGATACAGGAATCGGATCTGGAATCACGACAGCTGATAGTAATTATCTTTGTATTGACTTTTGTCCTGAAAAGACAAAACGTTAGTTGTATGCGATGTCATGATGTATGACATGCGTGATGTCATGATGTTCAGAGAATAAATGAGATTGTATGTTCATGATGCGTATATGCATGCTATAATGTATGGAAATGTGATGTTCATGAATGTATTTTTTTCTAGGAAAGTAAATCCTTGACGGGTGCCGGGAAGTTTGACCCTGGGCTTGATGTTGGAGAGTAGAGCTTTTGTTTCCACTGGGGAGTGATGGTTGCAAGAATACCGGTAGGAGAAGATGACTCCGTTGGGGAATAAACTTGGCGAATAGATTACTCTGCGGGGCGTGAACTCTGTGGGGAGAGAGATACTTTGCTGAGGTTGATGATAACTCCGCTGGGGAATTATTGAGCTATGTTGGAAGGTTTGATGAACTCCGCTGGGGATAGGAAGACTTCGCCGGGGACGATCTTTCCGTGGTTTTCAGCTGAGGATAATCCAGTTATATCCTGGTGGGGAAATAACCTTTGAATAAAAAGTCTGGGAGACGCGTTCGTGTTATGCGAGCTTCCAGAATCTACTGGGGATAAGCTTCAAGACCTGCTGGGGATATGGATTCCACTCTCCTGGGGAGACTTTTGAGATTGCACTGGGGAAGTGGCTCCACTTGATGTTCGGTATTCCGCCGGGGAATAATCTTAGATCAAGACTGTCGGGGATGCTTGTTAGGAATGTCTGTATACTCCGTTGAGGAATGTTGGGATCTTTGGGGGATACCCAACTTCCTTAAGGATGACAAAGGATAACTCTGCTCGGGGAGAGTGTTGCTGACTTGCTGGAGGTATTGTGCCTTCTCAGGGCTGACTGGAGACTAACTCTGCTTGGGGAGAATTGTTGGATCTTGTCTCACTCTCTGGGGAATTAAGGCATCTTGGCTACGTTCTTCATCCGAACTTACCTTGGTACCTTGGTGGACAGAGCCATTAGATTGCTTAGATAACTCATTATTGCCCCTGTTTCTGATGTTACCTGTAATTAATCCTTTGTTTCGTATGCAAATATTTATGAGTTAGCAATTAGTGTCAAATGCATATATCACAATTGAACATTGGACGTTCTTCGCAAAACAAAACACAAAAAGAAAAAACAATTGGTAATTGGTCTGAAAAGTGAATCTGTATTGATTTTTGAATTTTTCTGTAAATAGGCGTTTATGTACAAGAGGCTGACGTCCTAGTAAGAGAACACCGCCGAACAACAGAGTTTATACAATTTTATGAAAAGGGAAAACAAAACAGCTATGTGAAAAGAATAATCCCACTGGGTTCCAGCTCTGCTATCGCCTTTATATCTTCGAGCGTCTCATCACTTGGCTGCTCAGTTGAAGATGAAGCTGATTGATCGATGTCGTCTGAACCTGATAGTTGATACCAGATTCTGGATGCAAGGTGATCCAATGAGACATAGTATTACGCTTTAATCCCTAACTTTTGCCTGGGCCGCCCTTTCGGGTTTTCAGTCCACCGGGATACTCATTTTTACCCAAGCCGCCTTTTCAGGTTTTCGACTTGCCGGGTGTACAAATTTTTTCATTTCATCCCTTATTTTTGCCCGAACCCTTTTGGTTCGCCGGGAAGCCCTAATTTTTGCCTAGGTATGTCAACCTAGCGGGTCTTTTATCATGCGTAGTATCTTTTTACTATGTCTGCATTGGTGGGGTGAGGAAGGTCGTCACCATCCATGGTGGTTAGGATCATGGCTCCTCCTGAGAACACATGTTTAACCACAAATGGCCCTTCGTACGTAGGGGTCCATTTTCCCCTGGGATCACTTTGAGGAAGAATGATGCGCTTGATTACCAGGTCCCCGACTTGATACTCTTGTGGTATGACCTTCTTGTTAAATGCCCTGATCATCCGTTTTTGATACGTTTGACCATGACAAATAGCAGTGAGTCTCTTTTCGTCAATTAGGTTTAATTGATCAAGTCGAGTCTGGATCCAGTCATCTTCGCTTATCTGCATCCTTCATTATCCGGAGAGAGGGTATCTGGACTTCAATAGGCAAGACTGCCTCCATGCCATAGACCAAGGAAAAGGGAGTTGCCCCGGTTGACGTCCTTGCTGAGGTACGGTACCCATGGAGAGCAAACGGTAGCATCTCGTGCCAATCTTTGTAGGTCACTGTCATCTTCTGCATAATCTTCTTGATATTCTTATTCGCTGCTTCTACAGCCCCATTCATCTTCGGCCGGTAAGGAGGAGAGTTGTGGTGTTGTATCTTGAATTGCTCGCAGAGCTCAGTGATCATCTTGTTATTAAGATTGGTACCGTTGTCCGTAATGATCCTCTCCGGGACGCCGTAGCGACAGATCAGGTTGTGCCGAATGAACCGTGCCACGACGTTCTTGGTTACCGTAGCGTAGGAAGCTGCTTCAACCCACTTCGTAAAGTAATCAATCGCCACCAGGATGAAGCGATGCCCGTTGGATGCCGTAGGTTTAATCTCGCCGATCATATCAATGCCCCACATTGCAAAAGGCCAAGGTGCAGTCAAGACATTCAGAGGAACTGGAGGAACGTGCACCTTATCTGCATAAATCTAGCACTTATGACATGTCCGAGAATGTTGGTAACAGTCGGCTTCCATTGTGGACCAGATATATCCTGCCCGAAGGATTTTCTTTGCCATGGTGTGTCCATTGGAATGTGTTCCGAAGGTACCCTCATGCAGCTCTGCCATGATTCTCTCTGCTTCAGCTTTATCCACACAACGCAGTAAGGTTGAATCATGGTTTCATTTGTATAGAATGCCATTGCTGAGGAAGAACTTTGCAGTGAACCTTCTCAGAAACTTTTTGTCATTGATGGATGCACCTTCAGGGTATTCTTGAGCTTCCAAGTACCTCTTCACTTCATGATACCAAGGTTTTTCAGTTACTACCTCAGCATCAAGATCACAATAATATGCAGGTTCGTCCAGTTTCCAGATAATGATCCGGGGAGCCTCATTGTCCCACTTGACTTTGAACATAGAAGACATCGTAGCCAACGCGTCTGCCAACTGATTCTCCTCTCTTGGGAAGTGTTCAAAAGTTATCTCTGTGAAATGGGGGATCAATGTCAACACACATTCTTTGTAAGGAATAAGGTTTGGGTGTTTCGTATCCCACTCGCCTTTGATCTGATTGATCACGAGAGCGAAATCTCCGAAGACACTCAGAAACTTGATCCTTAAGTCAATCGCAGCTTGAATACCCATGATGCATGCCTCATACTCCGTCGTGTTGTTGGTACAGTTGAAACATAGCCGGGCAGTAAGTGGAGTATGAGTGCCTTGAGGGGATATGATCACAGCGCTGATACCGTTACCCAAAGCGTTGGAGGCTCCGTCAAAGTGCATAGACCATCGGGATCCTTCCTCAGGTCCTTCATCCGGTCCAGGTACTTCACAATCAGTCACTATCATGATGCTTTCGTCAGGAAATTCAAAGTTCATTGATTGGTAGTCGTCCACTGCTTGGTGTGCCAAGTGGTCTGCCAATACACTTCCTTTGATTGCTTTCTGGGTCGTGTACTGGATGTCGTATTCTGTCAAGATCATCTGCCATCTTGCTATTCTTCCAGACAGAGCAGGCTTTTCAAATATGTACTTTATCGGATCCATCTTTGAAATCAACAGAGTAGTGTGAGTCAACATATACTGTCTCAGCCGGCGAGCAGCCCATACCAAAGCGCAGCAAGTTTTCTCGAGCAGTGAGTATCGGGTCTCACAGATGGTAAACTTTTTGCTAAGGTAATAAATGGCGTGCTCTTTTCGGCCAGACTCGTCATGCTGCCCCAGCACACACCCCATTGAGCTGTCAAGTACTGTCAGGTATAGGATTAGAGGTCTCCCTTCAACCGGTGGCATAAGAATGGGTGGTTCTTGGAGATACTCATTGATTTTGTCAAAAGCGGCCTGACATTCATCATTCCAACGTACTACTTGATCTTTCTTCAGCAGCTTGAAGATGGGTTCACAGGTAGCAGTCAGATGCGAGATGAATCGGGCAATGTAATTCAGGCGTCCCAGAAAGCCTCTGACTTCTTTCTCTGTCTTGGGAACTGGCATCTCTTGTATGGCCTTAACCTTGGCAGGGTCCACTTGAATACCTTTGTCGCTTACGACGAAGCCTAGCAACTTTCTAGATCTTACCCCAAATATACACTTGTTCGGGTTCAACCTCAGCTTGTACAATTTCAGACGGTCAAACAGCTTTTGTAGATGGTCAAGGTGTTCCTCCTCAGTTTGAGACCTTGCAACCATATCATCGACGTATACTTCAATCTCATGATGGATCATGTCATGAAATAAAGCAACCATGGCACGTTGGTAGGTTGCCCCAGCATTTTTCAACCCGAAGGGCATGACCTTGTAGCAGAAGGTGCCCCACTGAGTAACAAAGGTAGTCTTTTCCATATCTTCAGGAGCCATCTTGATCTGATTATAACCTGAAAAGCCATCCATGAAGGAGAACACCTTGTGCTGAGCAGTATTGTCAACCAGAACGTCGATGTGAGGCAGAGGGAAGTCATCCTTGGGGCTCGCCCTATTCAAATCCCTGTAATCGACACATATTCTGACCTTACCATCTTTCTTCGGTACTGGAACCACGTTGGCAACCCACTGAGGGTAAGAAGTCACTGCTAGAAAACAGGCGTCAAATTGTTTCATAACCTCAGCTTTGATTTTCTCGGACATCTCTGGACGCATACGGCGGACCTTCTGTTTTACCGGAGGGCAGTCTCCCTTGGTAGGTAAGTGATGGACCACAATGTCAGTATCCAACCCAGGCATGTCTTCGTAAGACCAGGCAAAGATTTCCACATAATCATGCAACATCTGAATCAACCGTTGTTTCACGCTGAGCTCTAGGTTGGCACCAATCTTAACTTCCTTTCTGTCTGTCTCCGTACCCAGATTTACTGTTTCCACTGGCTCTTCATGTGGCTGAATGGCCCTCTCTTCCTAGAGTAACAGTCTTGCAAGCTCACCAGGCACTTCGCAATCATCTTCACCTTCGTCTTCGGCTAAGTTGATCGGATTTTCGAAGTCATAACTGGCGGTAGCAGAGTCGTTACCAGTGAGATCCAGAGTGGATTGAAACCTGTATAAGTGAGTGTGTGTAAATATAGCTGTTTTGCAATAAATAAAGGAAGAAAGAAAGGGAGCACAAGATTTGAAATGCGAAAAACGTCCAATGTCTTTATTCATGATATATGGAAATGACAGGTAATAAGCCCTCACAAATGAGGCCACGGTGCCCCGGGTAAGACACCGGACCATAAAGTTTCAATTTATTGTTCATTACAAATTAAAAAACAAAGGAATTCATTACTGGGTAACAAAGGTAACAGGTATGTAATCTTTTGCAGTCCAATTGTTCAATCCACCATCGGTCGTCGGGTAGATCCAGCTATCAAACTCTGATTCCTCCACATCGCTTTCAATATCATTCACTCCCGGGTTGGTGATGAACACGGGAGGTCTTCCGATCCTAGCTTTGCGTACAGCCCTCTGAGCCTCTTTCTCAATTACAGCCCAGGCGTCCTTCAAGGAAGCCATCTTCAAAGGAAAGTCTTCTTCAATCACTGTCTCTGTTGACGCCAATGTTGGAGGTACCTCTTCAAAATGTTGAAAGGGGGTTTCAATAAACTCCCCGTCCATCTCGATATACTGGAACGAGTTCAGATGACTAACCATGTATTCCTCCTCCCCCTGCACTGTAACAATCTTCCCTCTGACATGGTATTTGAGCTTCTGGTGTAGAGTGGAGGTCACAGCCCCAGCTTTGTGGATCCAAGGACGACCCAGCAAACAAGAATAAGATGGACGAATGTCCATCACATAGAACATTGAATCAAAGACTTGGGAACCAACCCGAATCGGAATATCTACTTCACCATGAACCATCCTCTTCGACCCGTCAAAGGCTCGGACAATGATGTTACTAGGCTTCAACTCCAAACCCTCACAATCCAGCCTGTCTAAGGCCTTCTTGGGCAATACATTCAACGAAGAACCGGTGTCCACCAACACGTGTGCGAGGGTAGTGCCCCTGCATTCAATGGAGACATGCAAGGCATCATTGTGGTTCTTTCCCTTGGCGGTCAGATCAGCATCAGAGAATCCCAACCCATTATCAGCGGTCAAGTTGGCCACACAGTCAGTGAATTGATCCGCAGATGTCTCTTGTGGCACATGGGCCGTCTTCAGAAATGAAATCAGGGCCTTGGCATGGGCCTCTGAACATAGCAGTAATGATAGCATAGAGATCTTGGAGGGGGTATGCCCCAGTTGTTCAACGACGTTGAAGTCGCTCTTCTTGATGATTTTAAGGATTTCCTCCATCTCTTGCTGGGAGGCTTCAACATTGACAGTCTTAGGTGCCTCCATCTGGGCAGGCACATCAGCAATCCCTTTGCCCCGAATGTCAGATGACTCGGCAGCAGGGGTAGAAACTTGATCAGAAGGGGAAACAGGCGCACTTGTAGGCGTAATGATAAGAGGTCTTCGGATAACTGGTGGCGCAATGTTAGGCGAGAAGAGCCTGCCACTGCGGGTAACTTTAGCGGGACCGGTGATGTTACTGATACCGGCACTAGTGTTGAACTCTTGCTTCACTCCAAGCACATACACATCTGCCCCATAGTGCCATGGGACAACCTTGTCAGATTCATAGGGGAGAGGCCCCGGAACAGTAATGATAACAGGTGCAACATACATGATTTTGACTGGCTTCCTCGGGGGAGCCTTGGTAGGATTGTTGAAGATGGTGACAACAGATACTTCTTTAGTGGGAACAAAAGGAACAGCGGTCTTCTTGAACAAGATTTCTTTGCTATCCATCAGGTTTTGGATGCCTGACTTCAGCAACGGACAACCAGCAGGGGAAACGGCACACAGAAGGCAACCCTTGCTACAACCCAGAAATAAACCGGCTAGAAACAGGTTCCTCTTAATAGTCAATAGAGGGGTAGCAACATCATTCACCGAAACTGCATATAAGTCTTCCTCAATAGCATTTACTCCATGCTGAGGCATAGGAGCAGTCAAAACGTTGGGCCTTTCGGGCGCCTCAAACTGTATTTCCTTCGCATCGATAAGGTCCTGAACCTTATTTCTTAGGGCCCAGCAATCATCAGTAGAATGCCCCGGGCTATCAGAGTGAGAAGCACAACGGGCATTGGGATTATACTTCGGAGAGGTTGTGTTTACCACCTTCGGAGCTTCTCTGACGGTTACCAAGTTGGTCGATAGCAGTTGCGACAAGATCTGTGACAAGGTCATACTAAGCCGAGTATATTCTCTTCTGGGTCTCTCACCCCTTGGTTGGTTAGGTTGTCGGGGAGCGACAGCAGGCTTAGCAATTACCACCGCGTTGACAGCTTGGCGGCGTTCTGGTTTATTTTGCCTTCTAGGCCCATATACAGCACTGGCTTCCTTCTTGAAAGGCTTTTTCTCAGAATTTGAGGACACACCTTTCTGTATTTTCCCTGATTTCATACCGGCCTCTATCCTTTCCCAGTCAGAATGAGATCTGTAAACCCTGCAGACGAATTGCCAATGAGATGATTGAAGAACGGCTCGGATAGGGTCCCCAAGAACATGTCTACAAGTTCACGGTCGGTTAATGGTGGTTGCACCCTGCCAGCCAGGTCCCTCCA